>OU342966.1:5419046-6669046 GCA_910592155.1 Ypsolopha scabrella
AACTAAAAAAGTTCAAGCTATTATTCGCTATTTACTTATTTACTATCATATCTTTGCGGTGTAGAAAAGTAAATCTGGATGTGAGGAGCTGTGTGGACGAAACAGGCTGATGGATGGATGGACAAGATTAATTACTCATCGCGGAAACAAACCAAAATTATAAAAGCGAAAGTCCGCACGTGTCTGTTACTCATTGAAGCGTGAATATAACAGCTATGAACTTACTCATTGTGCATGTGTTGCAATTCCGCATAATATAAACAAACACGTACCTACTATACTCAAGTAGAATCGCCCGCAAGTCAATTTACACAGTCATTGGCAAGACAGCCTCCGCTGTCTGTCTCTCTGTCTGTCTGTCCGTCTGTCTGTCACAGGGGTCTACAGCTTACACCCTAATAGGTAGCCAGATTACGGCAAATATAAACGTTAAAAAAATTAAACCCAGCAAGGGAGTACAAAAAACCTTGAAAACTTTGTATTTTTCGACGTCATTTGTTTTAGCTCTATCTTATAGACAATACAGTATATACAAGTTTCAAATTTGGCCAGGTTATTGTACATATTCTAAAGTAAAAGAACAATTAATAAAAGTAGGGTTCCGTACTCAGCCTAATTGTTTGTCAGCGCTACCATTTTAGCGGCTTGTTTTATGTCGCCTATGACATCTATATTGTTGTTATTTACGATGTTTTAGGGTCCTGTACCTGCAATGTGTGGTGGTACGGAATCCTTTGTGCACGAGTACGACTCGCACTTGGCCAAAATTATTATTTCTCTCAAACAGTGTTTAAGGGGGCTTATCCCGAATTTGTCTTCTTCCAAATTAGTTTTAAGCCGTGAAATTGTAATATTTTATGTCAAACAAATATCCCTTTTTCGGATTTTTTCATATTTCAATACGCAATAAGATATATTTTGCTGCATCGAAAAAAAAAAAAACACTATCGACTTTAAAATATTTTTTCGTTTCGTTTGAAAACCATACATAACCAAAGCCAAACATAACCAAATTAAATTAAAATGCAGGTAATTAATGAAAAACTTAAGACTTTCTTGAAAATTTATCTACCTTTTTAGACTATATTTGAGTGAAAACCCCGTTTTTTGAGAGCGCCTGATTACTCGCACCAGCCAGTTCAGGATGTTGATACTGTTTTTTGTTGGCACTTATTAATTAGTGGAACTTTGACTTCATAATGAACAGAAAATCACTTGTACTATCCCATAGAGTTTTTAATTTCCTGACCGGTTTCACTTTTATCTTTTATGGCATGTTTTTAAAAAATGCCATAAAGGTGAAACCGTTCAGTAAATAAATAGTTTTGTGGGATAGTACAAGTGATTTTCTGTTCACTATTACGGAGTTCAGAGGTGAAATTGTGTAAGACAGTCGTATTCAAATTCGATTGTCATATGGCTATTCGGCTAAGCAAATAAGTCCGTTTGGGAATTGAAATCGTACGTTTTTGTTTGTCAACAACAAAACAAGACAATTGTATTCATTTTACAGCCAAAAATGTACGATTTCAATTGTCAAAAATTGTCAAAGCCGAATTGAATTGAATACGTTTGGCTTACACAATTGCACCTCAGTTCCACTTGATGCAAAATGAGATGCTGAATAAAGAGCCCTTAGGATTGGCGTTACTAGAATTTATATCTGGGGGCCCGGCCTCTTTCCTCGAATAGAGATACCCTCCATACACCGAGATTACATACAAAAGAAATAACGCCTTATGTACATTGTATAAAGGCATCTGTTTACATCAATGACACTGTATTTCTGGGGGGGGGACAGACGGTACTCTAGGGGGGGCCGTGCCTAATACCGTAACCTATGTAGTTACGCCTACGGTCCTTAGTGTGAAAATACTTTAACAAAAGTCAACAAAAGAGATAATCATCACAAAACAAGAGTATTTCTTGTTCTGTGTAGATAATACAAGAGCCTTATTATTAACTTCGACATCTATCGCTATCCCTTTCAAAGTTATCGTGATTGGTTAGAAATGATATGTTTTCTTTTGCTTAGCACCAGTGGCGAAGGGTGAACATTTTAAAAAGGGAAGCCGGACAAATTAATAATATTATGTAATGTAGTTATTTAATGCATTACTTTATTTAAGTTAAAAAAATTGTATTTCTATAAGACGGAACATATCAGGCTAATATTGTATGTAATATCATCTGACTTACCTATGTTGACAAATAAATGATTTGATTTGATTTGAAAAATCGCCTTACTCAGAAAAGCAACAAAGGAAAACATATTTTCTTTTGTACTTTGCAACTCCCTGTCAGCCAAGTGTATGTCTTATTGAGATTTATGAAAATGTTTGACAAAGTGAAGAGCACGGAATAAAGAAATGTAGTATGGATGCCATTTCCTAAACAAGCCGATGGGAATCGTGTTATATATGGACCCTTCGCCACTGCTTTGCACTGAAGTTTCTTATCCGAGAAATTTATTGACACGTTACTAACATGCATTGCTTGTATAAAGAATCTAGTAAATAAGAGCTGTGACTCAATCGCTAGTCGGTAGGAAACCAACCTCCAATCAGAGTATCCGGGTTCGATTCCTGCTGAAACGCAAGTGCCCTAAAAAGCAAGTCGGAGGTACGCATTGGAGGTACACAGTTCACATTGGTATTCACGTTTCAGCGATGACTATTACCTCCAAGCGTGGATGTGACTTGCATGACAATCCCTACCCGGGAACACTTTGCCAACCTCTCGGGGATTCATGTCATATCGATATTATGTATCTATACTACATGTAAACCACATGTCCCTTTCAGACAGAAGAGATCCTCACCAACCTTGGCCTGTACGAGCACATGAACACGCGAGCCGCCCAGCTCTCCGGAGGGCAGCGGAAGAGGCTCTCGATCGCGCTGGAGCTCATCAACAACCCCCTCATCATGTTCCTCGATGAACCCACCACGTGAGTCCATAGATCACGCAGGGAAACTTCGTCGCTTTGGACGTTTGGTACCATGGATATAAACAATGTTTGATCACACGCACCGACGTAAGGCGACCTAAATGAAAGTTAGACTTCGTGGGGACCTGAAACTCCCCTCCCACATTGGCCCCTCCTATCTTTGACTGGAAATGAGGTTCACAGTTGATGTAGTTTGTCTGCGGATGTTTTTTGTTGCCAAATCCATTTTTTTATGTAGAGTTACGAAATAAAAGTTGCTTATCCATTTTATTTTAAATATTTTTTCCTTCTGTTTCTTTTAAAGAAAAACTTAAACATAAAATTTTTTTCGTAATTTATTTTTGCAAGGAAGACTTTTTTACTCTTCAAAAAAAATTGTATTTTGTACACAATGTAGTTCAACTTCTTTACTTATCATACAAATTTTATTTGTTAAAAATATTCGGATTTAATACGCTAAATTGTACAAACGCGAGAGCATGTTTGGCAGAACCCTCCCTTGTACAGTCAATAAATAAATATCTTTCAAATGTTGAAAAAACCAAATAAAATTCTTGAACTTTTTCAATTCAAAAGGGACTAAATTAAAATCTAATATAGTGATTTTTTAACTATAAGTATCTGATTTATCATGTAAGAAAAGTATTATTTTCTACCATTTTGCGCTATCCGGCAACGACACAATTTGCACCTGTTGATATTGTACCAACTACTATCGACCCACACCGACCTGCAAATTTAGCTTATTGAAGCCCCATGAGCGACGTTCAAAGGATAAGTGGCCAATCATGTCATTTTAAAAACCAGCTAAAAATAACCAGCTCTGAACATTATTCTGCCTAGTAGCAGCTGGATTCAAAGATACCATACACACTGGTTAAATTGTTTTTATTGAACTCGGAAGTGTCCTATTTACGAAATTGCATCTAATACGATCTGCCACCCACAAATTTAATTCATTTAACTCATTTGGAGGGGTATCTACGAATATAACAATCATTCTGCTTTATTTTTTGTTAAATAACAATCCAAAAGTATAAAACTTTTGATTTAGATTCCTTTAACTACAAATTCCATCCATCAACCTGTTTCGTCCACTGCTGGACATAGGCATTTCCAGAATTTCGCCACTCTTGGGGGTCTTCCTGGAAGAAATCCCCATACTGACACACGCTGGGCAGGCGGGTTGGTGAGCGCGGTGCCGAAACCCTTGCACAAGTGACGCCGCTGCCCGTCACCAGTCTATTTTATATAAGGCCCGGCAATTGGGGTTGGATATACCGCCATCCATCGGTCCCAGGAAATGGTGGGCCGCCTGGTTTTGCCTGAGAGCTGTTCTCTTACTCTCCCCCGAACAACTTCGGGAGGATTTGCGAGTAAGACTCGCAACTACAAATTACTTTGCATCAAATCAATCAAATCAATTTAGTAAATTATACCCAAGAAAATGATACTCTGTCAATCAATGTTTGGGAATATTAACTTTGTTTTTGTTAATAAGTTAGGGTCAGAGCGAGACTGGTTTTATAAATTTTCGATCTCGGCTGAGACAGAGACCGAAACCGGAAAAAAATAAGTTCTAAATTATTTATTGCAGTAAAAACTGACTCAAAAAACAGTTCTTATTATTATTCGAAGTAGGTATTTTTTGTTCATATTACATTTTTTTTTTTAGTTCAAAATAAAATTCTTGAATCAGTCACGTTTAAATAAAACCATGCATTAATTATTTTGGTTATTCGGGGGAGCGTAAGAGGAGAGCTCTCAAACAGGCACAACCAGATACCCTACCATGCCGGGGGTACCGGGGGATCGATTGTGACCGCTTTACGGCGATAAGGCTGACCGCCTATCACGTCATGTTAAAATTGTCGGTTAATCGTCTAGTGAGAGTTCACAATCGGAAACATCTCTGATACTCCCTCGGGGATCTATGTCGTGACGATATGTTTCTTAAATTCCAGAGGTCTGGACAGCTCCTCGTGTACACAAGTGGTACAGCTGTGCAGGCGTCTGGCGCACCAGGGCCGCACCATCGTCTGCACGGTGCACCAGCCCTCAGCCTCGCTGTTCGCCCTCTTCGACCACGTCTACGTCCTCGCCGCCGGCCAGTGCCTGTACCAGGGCTCCACAGCCAGCTTGGTGCCGTATCTAGAGCAGGCTGGCGTGCCGTGCCCTATCTATCATAATCCTGCTGATTATGGTAAGTTGATAGAGCATAAAACCTGTCGAATTTATTGAATTGAATTCAGAATGCCCTATTTACTGAATTTTCTTCATCTCTTCATGTCTCAGAAGTACAAAGTACAAGGCAGAAGGATAGCAATCAGAATGAACCATGTGTTACTGTCGTCGGCAAATCGTGGAATTCGGTATGATTTGCCTCGGCAGAAAGTATAGTATGAACAATCTTTAGAGCGGAGCAAAGCAGAGCGTGTTAGGTTTACTTACATGTAAATAAATTTGGGCAGCCGAGCGAGGTGATCTTCCTAGATTCAACAGAAATGCCTAGACAGATTATTATGCTGGCGACACACCAAGTTTACAAAAACAAACGGGCGCTATAAACACTAAAACAAACGCGTCTTTTAAAAAAAAATCGCCTCTTCCTCTGGCTGGTCCTACTACCGAATATAGCAGACAAAATACACACACACACATACACTCTGTCACAGACTCACAGACCCCACACACCCATCCCTACACATCACATTTTCACGTCACTTTACGGTAAAAAGTAACCAAAGGCCTATTCTTGAATCAGACGCGTAATAAAGAAACGAACGATTTCTTTTTAGTAATGGATTTTCAAACATATTACAGTAATCGAGTTGGCATGTGGCGAGTACGGTGAAGACAAGATCCAGGTCCTCACAAACAAAGCCGAGAACGGGAAAAGCTTGGATTTCTTCGAGGATGCTGGAGAAATCCCCAACATGGAAGCCTTGAGGAAGCTTTACCCCCTCAGCGACCTGAAGTCTCAAGAAACAGGCTCTGGCGATGAGGAAACGCCAATCTCTAACCAGACCAGTGTACTTATAAAGCGAGGATTCTTGAAAGCTAAACGTGATTCCGTAAGCAATTTATATTTAAATCATTGACTCATAAACAACAAGACACATTGGTGTCGATTCGGTGCAACACGACTCAACTTATTTGACATGACTAACCTTATTTTAAGCGTCCTGTCCTTTTCTTTTCGATACAGAAAGAAAAAGACAGAATGCTTAAATTAAGTTTAGTTCTGTCAAATACGTTAAGTCGTGTTATACCGAAGTCTCTAAGAAAAGTTCATCAGAAAGTGTCCGAACCGAACGTGCGACGTACATAGTAGCAAAAATCTTCAAGTAAATTAAGACGTTATGTCGTTAACATAAGATGCAATGGTTGTACGAAATCGTCATTCGATTTTGTCACCCCATAGCAGTGACAAAATGCATCGCGGACACTTTTTGAGCGAGATTGTGAGTTTAGTTGTTTATGAGAGGTTAATGAATAAAATATGTTTATTTCGTGTGTACTTACCCCCTTTCACTCTTCGTTCTTCTCTCATGCCTACTTCGCATAACTCACTACCCTCGTCAGTACCCGAGTTTTTTCGCTAATAAGATTATAAATATTAGCAAAAAAGACCGTTTGAAGTAATGTGACTGTGGATTCGTGAAATAACTGTAAATTTATAATTTAGTTTTCTTTTAACTAATAATAACCATATAATCGTTATGATGTCAATAAATGTTCCACAGACCATGACCCACCTGCGACTGATCGTGAATGTGGTGGTAGGCATCATGCTAGGGAGCCTCTTCATCAACGCCGGCAACGAGGGCTCCCGGGTGCTGGAGAACTACAACCTGCTGTTTGCCATCCTGATGCACCACATGATGTCGCCGATGATGCTCACCATCCTGACTTGTGAGTACAGGTTACGAAACAAAATAACTTTATATACTTTGATGGATTAGCAGTTGATAATAACTACATAGTATTAAACATTATTAAGCAGTATACGAGTATAGCACCTGGATTCAAAAATACCATGCACACTAGTTAAATTGTTTTTAGGGTTCCGTAGTACCTGAAAGGTAAAAGGAACCTTTATGGTGAGACTCCGTTGTCCGTCCGTCCGTATGTCACAGCTTCATAACTTGAGCACCGTTAAAGATAAAGACTTGAAATTTGTTACAAAATAGCATTTATTTGCTTACACAATATTGGGTAAAAAAAATGAAAAATTTCAAATTATTCAAAATATTTCCAATATTAAAGAGAAAAATTACGAAAAAAAATCCGTAAAATACAATATGGGTATCAAATTGTAGATATTAGAGCTGATTATAAAAATGTATAGTTTTACTATACTATACTGTCACTGATTTCGAGAAACTAATGAACCGAAAAATATCAAAAACGTCATGGTAATTTGGGATTACATAAATATTACGGGAAAAATAAAGCGGGTGAGAAATTCACTATAGCAAAATGACAAAATAAAATTTTTCATCCACGAGTTTTATTTCGAGTACCTATGGTATAAAAATATTTGAGTCTCTCTTATGTGGTACAATCGATTCTTTTTTTAAATACCTTCTTCCTGACTGTTCCCAAAACTGTCGAATTACGGAACCCTAGGTATGCGAGTCAGACGCGCACTTGACTGGTTTTATTAACTGGGAAGAGTGATATTTACGAATTGTATTTTATGTATTGTACTGCTTATCCCAATACTGAAATTGTGCTAAATTTGTTAGTATACTACCCGTTCAAGATAAGGCTAATGAGGCAACCAATAATCACCTCTATCAGAAGCTAAATTGTTATGAACGAGTAGGATTAAATATTTTATATTCGTTGTTTTCAGTCCCATCAGAGATGTCTATCCTGTCGAAAGAACACTTCAACAGATGGTACTCTCTTGGCTCTTACTATACGTCGATCACTCTCGTTGACTTGCCAATATCGGTAAGTTCGCTTTTATCTTCACAGTAGCTTTTCCATACAAACTGTTTGCGGAGCTTTCCTTTGAAAAAGTCGTATCCGTAAAAATGGCCTCAAACTCGCAGCTCATTTTTGACTGAAAGCTGAAATACAAACTTCTGCTATTACTTACATAATATATTTTATGTCGCCGTCAGATGGTTAAGCAGCCTCCTAATTGGACGGCTAGGGATGGCGGCTATCTAATTAAGAGGCTAGTTTAACCTTAAGGTGGCGACGTATACATTTGTCACGATATAATTTCCCAAGGGGGTCAGAGGTCAGAATTGAAACTGTGACTTGCCCACTGGTACACCGACATATTACCGCCGATTATTACGTCATATCGTGATGGGTGAAAGCAGGCGTTAATCAGGTCCTATCGCCGTGCTTCCGGTACAAATATGGACTCAAGTGCCTTCCGAAGCACGTAGACTGAACACAAATGTACCTTTGACGGATTTGGAACCTCTACCCCTCTACCAAGTGGTAGAGCTGGTGCCGGGCTCGACTGTTGTGGTGCCACCATCTTACTTGCAAACACCCCGAGAACAAAGTAAGAGGACAGTTCTCAAACAGGCACAACCACCATGCCTGGGACCGATTGATGGCGGTATATCCATCCCAAATTGTCAGGCCTTATATAAAACAGACTGCTGACCGCGTCACTGGTGCGAGGGTTTCGTCACCGCATCCACCAAACCGCATGCCCAGCGTGTGTTTAAGTGTATGGGCATTTCTTACAGGAGGACCGACTAGAGTGGCGAAATCTTGGAAAGACCTATGTCCAGCACTGGACGAAACAGGCTAATGGATGGATGATGTTGGATTTGGAACCGCGACCGGACCTTGAAATAGCGCTTTAAATAGCGTTATTGTAACGTTGTTTCTTCTAAAGAAATGGCAACTCTAAATGTATCCCCTCTCTCCTCCAGTTCGTCTCGTGCGCGATATTCAGCGTGATAGTGTACACGATGTCGTCTCAGCCGCTGGACGTGGTGCGGTTCTCGCAGTTCTTCGCCATCTCCATCTACACGGTGCTGGTGGCGCAGAGCTTCGGACTCATGATCGGCGCTGCGTTCAATGTTGTTGTGAGTTCTTTTGTTTCACGAGTCGGCAGCCAGACTAAAATGACGCCTAAAGTTAAGACCGCACTAGGTGTAACTGAAAATGAAAATAAAAATATTTATTGTTACCATAAATTTGAACAAAACATTAGGCTATTTAACATATATTATACAATACAAAAACACAATACTTTTCAATGTCATGTTACTCAGCACTAATGAAATGGCTACTGATGCCTAATATAGTAAAAACCGTAGTATAGATATCAGGGCTTTTCCAGTTCTGCAGAATGAAATAAGTGTACTACTGCATCGGAGCTAAGCAGAACGGCTCTACTTAGTACAATAAATCTTTCATTTTTGTCACAAGACTATCAAATAACGTAAATAATTTACCATATAGTATCGCGCCGCTATTCATGCAATTAACCGAAAAGAGACCTGCTACGCTGCTCCGCTAAGATGCAATTCAGTTACACTGCGACAAGGCTCTTTTGGCGAGTGGATTGGTCGTGGTCTAAATCGGAACTAACGCTGATATCCTATCCCTCGTTGTTTCCAGCTGCGCCCCCCTGTCACTGTCATCCACGCGCCATCCACGCGCCAAAAGATCCCTGTAGCATTGTACCATAAACTAGGAACAACGAGAGATGGCAACAATGACAGCTGCACTTAGTGATAGGGTACATTTCAAATTTCAACAAAAATTTGTATAGTTTTATTAGACACGTACGTACACGTCATACAACATGCCAAAATAATACAATTGTATCAAATCTGCTTACAAAGCAGCCATAAAATCTAAAAAGTTACGGTTAACGATTTTTTTGCTAGAAATAAATAATAAAAGAAAATATTTTGCAAAGATATGAAGCCGTGCGATTTAGAAGAATAGAACACTTTATTATATTGATTATGATTCAGCCACTATCAATCCCCGTTGGATTGTCTTAAATAGGCGAACCATGAGTTAAAAAATTAGAAACTTTAGCTATAAAGTCTGTATACTTACCTATAACAATTCTATTGCAAAATAATAGCAACATGAAAATAAAAAAATATATAATCGAAACGTGTACATTAGTTTTCGTCACCAGCAACAATGATTGTTTTATTAACACTTATTACGAAACTTGTGTGGGTAGGCATTTACACGTCATAGGAGCCATTTCTCTTGCGGTCTTACCTTAAAAGAACATAAACCGCTTGTGAAGGATGAATGAAAGTGCAACAAAACCGCCGCCTTAACCTGACATACCTAAAACGAAAACTGTGGCGAAATTGGCGAAAACTTGGAAAGGCCGTTGAAACTCCGCAGTGGACGAACCAGGCTGATGTATGGATGCGTTTAAATGACTGGTTTATTGTTAATGACTGGTTTATTGTTAATGACTAGTATATTGTTGATGACTGGTTTATTGGTAATGACTAGTTTACTGATAATGTCTGGTTTATTGTTAATGACTGGTTTATTGTAAATGACTGGTTTATTGTTAATGACTAGTTTATTGTTGATGACTGGTATATTGTTAATGACTGGTTTATTGGTAATGACTAGTTTACTGTTAATGTCTGGTTTATTGTTAATGACTGGTTTATTGTAAATGACTGGTTTATTGTTGATCACTGGTTTATTGTTAATGACTGATTTATTGTTAATGACTGGTTTATTGTTAATGACTAGTTTATTATTGATGACTGGTATATTGTTAATGACTGGTTTATTGATAATGACTAGTTTACTGTTAATGTCTGGTTTGTTGTTAATGACTGGTTTATTGTAAATGACTGGTTTATTGTTGATCACTGGTTTATTGTTAATGACTGATTTATTGTTAATGACTGGTTTATTGTTGATCACTGGTTTATTGTTAATGGACTGGTTTATTGTTAATGACTGGTTTATTGTTAATGATTAGTTTATTGTTAATAACTGGTTTATTGTTAATGTTCCCAGAACGGCACATTCCTCGGCCCCACTCTCTCGGTGCCCATGATGATGTTCGCCGGGTTCGGCGTGACGCTGCGGGACCTGCCACCCTACCTCTACTGGGGCTCCTACATCTCTTACCTGCGGTACGGGCTCGAGGGGTACATCGGGGCCATCTACGGCAGGAACCGACCCACTCTCGACTGTAACGAGGAGAAATATTGCCATTATAGGTGAGGCTGCAAACGGACTGCTTTCAATTAACTTAACACAAGTTAATACAATCACAAATTGTATTATTAGTAGCTACGAGTCGGCGTGCCCACTCATCATAGAAAAAGGTACTTTTGACGGGAAAAAACATGGATGGTGGAGCAAGAAACTTAATAAATTAAGGAAGGAAATGCGACACCACTTCAACAGAGCCATGAACACCAAGCTCGACAAAGACTGGGATGATTTGGCTTGACGAGAAACTACTGTGGGGAAAGCAGGTGGACCACATAATAAAAAAAGCAACCAATACGCTATGGCAGTGTAGAAGAGCTGTAGGCAGGGACTGGGGACTTACACCCAAACTATGCAAATGGCTGTACACAGTAGTGGTAAGACCGGTTTTAACTTACGGAGCCTTGGTGTGGTGGCCATGAACGAAGTTAATAACAACTGAGAACAAACTGCAACAACTACAAAGACTAGCATGCACACTAATCAGCGGATGCATGAGATCGACACCCTCCGCAGCATTGGACATACTACTAGGGCTCACACCGCCGCACCTGCATATCCAGCAGGAGGCGATGGTCGCAGCCCTTCGGGTAAAGTCCACTGCTACGTTATGGATAGAAGATACGAGATACTTTATCAAGAAGCGCCAAGCTCTAATCATAAGGTACTGAATTTTTACACTGACGGCTCTAAAAACACGAACGGTGGTGCTGGGTACAGCTACGTCTCACCTGAACTAGGGCTAGGTAAATCAGTCCCACTCAACAAGATAACAACGGTTTTCCAAACCGAGACAGCAGATATACTCCTAGCAGCTAAGGCTGCGATCGCGATTTGCACAAGCAGACCGTGCGACATAGAAGAGGTTACAATAACTACAGACAGTGCGGCTACACTATCAGCACTAAGCAAACCTGTAAGTAGATCGAAAATTATTGCAGATTGCCATACACAACTGCAAAACCTGTCAACCTTGTGCAAGGTAAAGCTATGCTGGACCAAAGCACACAACGGAAATAAAGGTAACGAACAAGCAGACTCTCTTGCTAAACTAGCATCTCATATGAAGGTAACGACTCAGGGTATCAACTTGTGTCGACCATCAGCAGAAGCTATCAGGGGAGAATTGCGGAAACACACTCTGACTGTACATAACAGTAAATGGGCAGAACGAAAAGACTGTAGACTGTCACGACTAATGATGCCGAATTCAAATGGTAAGGTTACCCGATACTTACTAAAACTAAAACGGTCCGACCTGCGGGATATGGTAGGTATCATAACTGGACACTGTAACTTAAATAAGCACCTTTTCAATACAGCTGGCACCGATAGCCCTCTATGCAGAGGTTGCCTTTTAGAGGAAGAGACAGTGGAGCATGTGCTGCTCTATTGCTCTGCAACTGAAGATACAAGACGAAAGGCAGGGATAGCGACGAGCTCCACCTTCCCTTCACTGGACCAGTTCTTATGTTAGCATGCTGAAGCTGTTCGGCTCTACTTCAAGGGCTAGCCGACCGGGGGGAAGTGCACAATACTCACGATCACGGAGAGTCAGTGCAGGACTCATCGCCCCCGCCACGAATTTAGAATTTTAGAAACTAACAACTTTAACAGAGAAATAAACCCATGGAAATAAAATAATTTGGCCAAGCGCGAGCCAGATTCGCGCACAAAGGGTTCCGTACTATCACACAATGCGGGTACGGAAAATTAAAAACTTACATATAAACAATAGAGATGCTATAGCAACATTAAGGCGACAAAAACCAAGCGCTGAAATGTTAGGGACTGTCTAACAATTCAGAACCCTCTGAGTACGGAACCCTAATTTTATCATTTGTTGTTTTAGAGTATGTATAACAATGTAACCAAATTTGAAACTTGTATGTATTACCGTCTTTAAGATATTGCTAAAACAAATAACGTTAAAAAATGCTATTTTTTTGAGGTTTATTGTAAGGGGTCCCCCGTTGGTTTTTTTTTCAGTTGTTTTATTTGCCGTGGTAGAGAATTTATTAAATTAAAACTAAGGAAACCGCTAACGGTTACGTAGTAACTTTCTAACTTCTACGATATGGACACGACACGACACAGATATACACCTGCTAGTCTAGCGTAGCAATCTTCATCGAGCTCGATAGCGCTTGATACAGTGCTCTGTCTCACTCTGTTGATATATCTAAAGAGGGACAGACAGTGTATTTCGAGCTGTCAAAGATGTGGTCTACTAAGCTCGGTACCCTGGTAAAATACGTGTTTATTCCTGGTTTCCAGATACCCTTCGAAGTTCCTGTCGGAAGTGGCCATGTCTCCAGACATGTTCTGGTTCGACATCACGGCTCTCACCATCACGGTCATCGTGCTCCGGATAGCCGCCTTCCTGCTGCTCAAATGGAAGCTAAACGCTGTACGATAAGATACATTTCTGAATGGCAACTGAAGATTTGCGTGATTGTGATACAGTCTCAGATTATTTAGCTGAACATAATTGAGATCGAGTGAAGGACGAAAATGTAGACAGGTGTATGTAGGCACGACTGAAAAATAGTTGTACAGTTTTATGAACGAAATTATATAAACAAACTATGTTAAAATTCAACAATGAATGACTTACTTCATTGAAACTTCAAAAACATTCCCGTTTTTACACATATAAATATATTAAAAATAATTGAAAATAAATACGAGTATCAGTACTAAAACGGAATAGTGTCGTGGGACACCCGGTTGGAATGAAGTTCGTTTCGCTACTGGCCCACACGCCGCCATACATATATCTATAGTGCAATTATATACCTAGACATACGCTTGTAAACACACAGACACACATACTATAGCAAAAGTGTCTCGTGACAGTCTAACTTTTACACTTTTTTCGGCTTGACTCTCATTGTCTGTCTGTCTGAAGTGTAAAGCGTTAAGGAACTTAGTAGCAAAATCGTTTTTTGATAAATTCCAACACAATCCCTTTTAATAAAACAACAGTGTATCTAATTAGTTTATACTTTAGTCATTGATGAAAATTAATATGGGATCAAAAATTTAATGATTTTTTCTGTGATATCGTTCCAAAATTTTATATTGTACTTGCCTAAAAACTGTTACCTAATTTAGTAAATAATAATGGTAGGTGTGTAGAGCCATCATGACTTATATTGGGTTTAGACATTGACCTCTCATAAACAACTAGGCTCACAATCTCGCTCAAAAAGTGTCCGCGGTGCATTTTGTCACCGCTATGGGGTGACAAAATCGAATGACGATTTCGCACAACTGACATTGCATCTTATATTAACGACATAACGTCTTAATTTGGTTGAAGATTTTTGCTACTTTGCTCGTCGCACGTTCGGATACTTTCTGACGAACTTTTCTTAGAGACTGTGTCTTGTTGTTTATGACAGGTCAATGGGTTTAGATTAGTTATTTAGTTACATTATGTGTAAGGTGAAATAAGTTCAACCAACCTAAGTTATACGGACATAAATACTCGTCTATGTATATAAACCTCATATGTACGAACAACCTTTCTGACAGGATACTTACATATCTATTTAAATATAAACATAAAATATTTTACATATTACCCAAATTACTTGATATTTCACCGTATATATTTTCATTTTTTACTCTTTTATCATTTATTCGACTGATGTAGGCCTTATTGAAGAGACCGAAATAAAACATAGTACCTACATATATTTTATTGTATGTATTTTATTATACCTACATGTATAAGAACTGTAAACAAAAGGCTCAGTGTCACTAATATTGTCTTAATTCATATTTATTTAAATATAACTGCAAAAAAACACAAAATTTATGCAGGACTCGATCAAAATGAATTAATCAAGAATCTGTCTTTTTCTTAACTTAGAACTTCTACCAAGAACGTTATATCTGTATATAAGGTGACTTAATTTATGCAGCCAAATTCTTACTGAAGACTCAGTAACTTCTCAGTAACAAGGTCGAACCTCGGTAAGTGCTCAGTAACAAGGTTCGATGACCCTTTTTATGAAATTCGTAAATTATTCTATCCGTGTTCCTTACAAACGCAAGCCCAGCCCCGAGTCAAGTACTATGGGACGTCAAGATTTTATTTTGCGAAATTATCAAAAAGTGTTATCGATCCGTGTTACTGATCACTTACTAAGCCTACAGTATGAGCTTGGCTGTATAAATTAAAGTCACCTTATATTTATTTAATAGACAAAACTTAATCTAATTGTTCTGAGTAATTATTGAAAAGGATGTGACTCAGCATATATATTCCCTTGACAAAAAGGGGGTTGATTTTTGTCAACGCAAAACTTAATCATAATCATAGACGAGTTTTATATTGTTTTATTACGGTTGATTGAATTACTTTTTATTATATATTTAGATACTTTCACATAGCCAAGTATCTATTTATAACGAGTAAGTACTTCTCTTGTGAGAGTTATGTACACAAACATTTGTGTTTATCAGTCGTTAGTTGCTCAATTTAATATGTTATTTATTTATTTTATAAGTAGGTTTTATAACACGATTTTTCTGCCCCCTTAACTTAAGAGTTGAACATACATGTATAGAAAAAAAAATATGAATTATTAAGGAATGTATTCCAAAAACAGTGAGCGTCTTAAGAATCAAGAAAAGAAAGAAGATTACTTAAATTTTAAAATTACGAATACTTGTTCCAAGTTTGAAAGAGATAGAACGATCCACGGAAAACTTTGAGCGTATCGAACTTTGAAAGTTTTCGATATTTTTACCTTTGTACTTTTTCCGTTTTCAGGCAAATAAAAACATGAATAATAAGAGGTTGTTTTTTTTTTACGGTTCCGTACCTCAAAATAAAAATAACGGAACCCTTTGTTGTCCGTCTGTCTGTCTGTTTATCCGTCTGACAAGACCCTTTCTCTCGGACCCCGTTTAGAGATATTAACATAACATATCGTCACGACATGAATCCCCGAGGGGGTGTCAGAGGTGTTCCCGACTGTGAACTATGAAATGCAAGTCACAGTCCACCCGCGTTTCACCGACGATTATTACGTCCCAAAGTGATGGGTGGTGAGCCCTATCGCTGTTCTTCGGGCACAAATACACGCTTTTTAGAGCATGCAGGTTTCCTCACGATGTTTTCCTTCACCGTTCAGCAAGTAGTACGTACTAGGTAAGATTAAGAACACAAATACTTTGCACATAAATTCCGAAAAACTAATTGATGCAACCGACCGGGATCTAACCTGGGTCTAAAGATTGAGAGGCCAGCGTTCTACCGCCGCTTTTAGATTATTAAGTTGAAACTAATACTTCTTAGAGAAGTCTACAGCCCCATGGTGCTCGTAAAAAAAACCAGGTTTTCTAACTCAAAGAAAAAAAAAGTAAATGCCCTTTACGTCATCAATTTCATTCAAATTGGCTAACCATGAAAACCTGTAGGGCACTTTCAGTTATTATTATTTATACACAAGCAGCTGAAAGCAGTGCAGTGGCACTTAAGTCTTTTGAAAAAACTAGTTTTTGCCCGCGGCTTCGCCCGCGTGTTTTTCGGTTTGAAGACATGCTTTTTCCGGGATAAAAAGTATCCTATGTGTTAAGTTAGGGTATAAGCTATATACATTCTAAATTTCATCCAAATCCGTTCAACCACACAAACTTTCGCATTTATAATATCAGTGTTATGAGTCCACTGTGGATGCACTAATTACAGCTTCAGGTAGTCTGTTCCACCTATTAACGAACGGTTAGGCAGAATGTGTCAACGGGGGTGCTTGCACATTTTGGTCCAACGATTTTAAGTGAGTGACCTTGATTTTAAAAAGGCTGTCAAGTCTTGAACATCATAGCACCCAGTCAGTATCTTTAGGCCTACCATGAGTTTTGCTTACTATACACGTTTCCGTCTGCGTAAAATATTTTGTACCTATGAGAAATCACACACATCACATCAGAAAGAACACCACTGTAAACATTGAACGAGTTGGAAAGCTCTTTTCCTACTCTGACTTTGACTGTTCGTGCAGTATGGAAGTGTTAATATATTATATTAAACTATTTAAGAAGCAATTATGGACCAACCTAATTAGAGCCTTTGGATAATCGTAAGTGTTAAACTAAGCTCGTGGTTTATACCTGCTCGTAGAAAAAAATGTACACATTGTTCTATTTCTAGCATCTGCTACGTTGGCGTAGCAAAACTTCGTAGCGTGTATACAAAATGTCGTAATAAATCAATGGGTTTAATTTTTAGGGTTCCGTACCCGAAGGGTGCCAAACGGGACCTTATTACCAAGCCTCCGCTGTCTGTCCGTCCGTCTGTCTCAGGGGTCTACAGCTTCAAGCGAAACAGGTAGACAGTTGAATTTTCAAAAAATACGTGTAACTTTTCCTTGTAATACGGCGAATAATAAAAAAATAAAAAAATGATAGATGATTTCAATTCAAGATTTGTTTTAGCTCTATCTTAAAGATGGTAAAACATAAAAGTTTTAAATTTGTTCACAATTGTTGTACATACTGTAAAGTTCAACAACAAATAACAAAATTGGGGTTCCGTACACAGAGGGTGCTGAATTATTTGTCAGACGCTAACATTTTAGTGCCTTGTTTTTTGTCGCCTCAATGTTGCTATAGCATCTACGAGTATATTGTTGATATGTATGTTTTAGGATTTCCTAAACGTATGTGTTATGGTACTGAACCCTTTGTGCGCGAGTCCGACTCGCACATGACCAAATTATTTTTTATGAAAGATGATAATGCAAATCTTGCAACATCTGCCCCTGTACTTAAAGATTTTCTTAGTTCAAGGCCTAAGGACGCAAAATCGTTTGTATTTTAAGGAGTCATAGCAACTATGCAGCATTATGCATTTGGGGCAGATTTACGATACAAAACACAATAACAGGCTAATGAAATAATTATATAGCATACATCAGATATACATTCAAAAGATAACTATGATACTACAGAGTATGCTGAAATTTCCGCACTATTCTCGCCGTTTGTATAAACGTATCTTCAAAGCCATATGTCAAAACGTCATTTGCGCAAAAATTCAGCAGCCGTTAACAAATCTTGCTCTCTTAAATCCCTTTCCTTTCATCAAGCCAGAGTCAAAGTCGCCAGATTTCTAGAAAACCTCTCTTTTTTATTATGATACTGAAACTCTTATAGCTATATAATATAGTCACATGAAGCCTCCTTCTTATATTCATTCATTTTGTATTTGTACCTGTAAATTGTTGATTTATGAGAATTACTTACAAACAGATATGCATGCAGACTGCATGATTTTATTATATTGTTTCTTGTTTCATTGGATTGTAATAATATTATATAATTAATTCTTAATTAATCAAATGTTCCTCTATCAAATCAAATAATTGTTAAATGGTTGTATGGGCTCTCGCAAAACAAGTCTACTTTGTGCGAGGGCCAAAATGATTCTTGTTGTAGATAATTTTATTTGCCAAATTATATAATTTTTATTTTATACATGTACTCACGCCTGTCTCCCAAAGTACATTTCGGGCACTTTTGACTTTGTCCTTCTTCAGTATGTCGCCAATTTGTTCGGCTTAAATATATAAATATAATAATAAATATAAATTTCTTTGGTCACTCTACTTTCATTTATCCTCTCTATATGTACAAACCAGCATTCATTTTTCTGTTTCAGTCACTCCATCTTCTTTCAGGCAACGATCCCGTACGTCGATATATTTTTCATTTTTACTCTACCCTTCAATGTCCACACATACTTCATAACGAACGCATTTCCTCTGCATTTACTTTGATACTTAATATTTCTCCATACACAAAACTCTTTACTGCACATAAGTGTAAGAGTCAATACTCCACTATGAACCTCCAATCGTGCCTTTATAGTCACATTTTGGCTGCCCATGACGGAGTGCATGGCTTCGTTCACTTCATTACCCGCATTCACTCTTCTTTCATCCCCGTCACACTTTCCAATAGCCAAACCAGAAAAATAAACTCTATAACCTGTTCTACTTCCTCATCTCCAATCTTAACCTTACATTCTGTCACCTCTTCATTCTTCTCCAGCAGCATAATTTTTATTCCTTTCCTTTTAAAGAGATCAACCATAACTGCTACCACTTCTTGCAGTTCATCCGTGGATGAAGCAAGAAAGACTTGGTCATCGGCGTTTAAGAGGCATTTCATAAGTAACTCTCCTAACTTGAATCCGCATTCACGCTCTTTTAAATAATTAATAAAACTTTTAGATTGAACAGCTACGGTGACGAGATGTTAAACCATTCAGTGTATGCCCCGTTTATCCTCATGCAAACACTGGAATTCTAATAGAGAGATTTCAGGGCCACTGACTCCATACACGGACAGTGTTTTCCACAAGTCGTCTTGAAATTATATGCCTATGTAAATGTTTGTTATTTTTACTGTGTAGTGAATTGACCGTTATTCTATAATCGCTTTTATTTATCATAACAAGTTGTTTGTCTCATTATAGTAATTATTATTATCATCGACGCGCGTTGAAGACTCAAGTCAAGGCGTTCCCGCCCGCCCTCACCGCCGCCCCGCCCCGGCCCGTGCCGCGTGAGCCTGATAAATAGAGAAGCATTCGGTTTATATCGATTGTCGATGTTTTTTTATTAGATGTAAGTCTTGTGACATAAATGTGTTGATATCACTTGCAGATTTAAGGTGTCATTTATCAAGACGTACACAAGGAAAGTAAGATTTTTGGATGATTGAATAACATTCAATACCAGTATTATTTAAGTATTTTAACTTGAATTAATAAAATTATAACTATAACTTTAATTGTATTTTAATTATATTTTTTTTATGATAATGAAAGTATATGTATATTTGTTTATTTTCATGTAATTTTTCTACACTTACTTAAATAAAAAAATACTCGAATTTAATTTGACGGAATCCTGTTAACCGACAGATTGTTAAAATTACCGAGTAAGCAGTGCAGTGGTAGCCCAGTCGGTAGGACGCTGGACTCTCAATCTAGACCCGGGTTCGATTCCTACCAGTAGAAAATGTATTTCGGAATTTAAGTGCATTTTGTATACTTTCCACTAGTGTTTAACTGTTGGGTAAACCTGCATACCTTTATGTACGGTACGGTAATAAATACTTACGTTTGGACGTAAAAACCCAAACTCAAACTCAAACCGTCGATGAAAAGAACGTGTACGAGTATTTAATTTACCGTTTCTAATGACAGTACAATCTTGTATAAACCTCGGACACACCCTCTGGGATATACTGACGTAACGGCTCTTAATAGAAGATGCTGAAGCTTGGAAAAACTACCTTCTTATTGATACTCTGACTGTAACATCCTAGGATTAATACAAATTAAAAACATTGAACGGTTAGCCTTTTTCCTTCTATACAATGTGAAAAACACTGTAGTGGACTGAATAAAAATGATATATGAAAACAGGGGCGTAATTATAGCTCTCACAAGGAGGGGTTTACCCTCGTGATTTTGACAGCTGAAGGCCGTGGATGTAAGGGGGCATCTTAGATCTAAATTAGTAGATGTGTGTCAATTAAAATATCGACGGAATTAACGTTCGTATCAGCGCGTATTGCAAAGTAGCTGTTACGACGATAATTGTGTCGCCGGATAGCGCAAAATTGAGAAAATAATCCATCCATCCATCAGCCTGTTTCGTCCACTGCTGGACATAGGCCTTTCCAGGAGTTCACCACTCTTGGCGGTCCTCCTGGAAGAAATGCCCATACTCACACACGCTGGGCAGGCGGGTTGGTGAGCGCGGTACCGAAACCCTTGCTCCAGTGACGCCGCTGCCCGTCACCAGTCTGATTTATATAAGGCCCGGCAATTGGGGATGGATATACCGCCATCCATCGGTCCCAGGCAATGGTGGGCCGCCTGGTTTTTTTGCCTGAGAGCTGTTCTCTTACTCTCCCCCGAATAACTTCGGGAGGATTTACGAGTAAGATGGTGGTACCTCCACAGTCGAGCTCGGCATCAGCTCTACCACCTAAAAATAATACTTCCCATATATTATAAATCGAATATATATAAGTTTTTTTTTTCATTGCTTGTTTGTGTATATAAGATTTAACAAAGTCCCTTTTGAATTGAAAAAGTTTAAGCGTTTTTAAAGTTTTTAAAGGTATTGTTTTACTTCTTGTAAGTTAGAGCTAAGTATTTAAACTTTAGAATTACGAGGCTTGAAGTCCTGATGATGATGAAAGTCATAATCTCACCGAAAGCTCGACCTGTGCCTCCTTGCACAGTTAAACAAGTGAGTCCTATCCATTTTTAGGGTTCTGTACCCAAAGGGTAACCAACGGGACCCTATTCCGCTGTCCGTACGTCCGTCCGTCTGTCACCAGGCTGTATCTCACGAACCGTGATAGTTAGACAGTTGAAATTTTCACAGATGATGTATTTCTGTTGTCGCTATAACAACAAATACTAAAAGCGGCCAAGTGCGAGTCGGACCTCCCGACAACTGTACTGTACTCTCATACAACAGACATGATTTTTTTGCCGTTTTTAATAGATAATGTTACGGACTCGCACTTGGCCGGTTTTTAAATATTCGTGACTTAAGTCAATAAATGTCAGATATTTATTTCAAAATGTTGTGATATTCATACAAAAACTTTAAAGCGATACAAAAAACATATTTATACGCAGATTAGCTTTTGATGCCCTTTAAATAGTAGGCATCACAGCCTCTCGAAAAAGTTCAAAGGTTATTTCACAGTTTTAATACTATAAACTAAATATCACACTAATATTATAAATGCAAAAGTTTGTGTGTGTGTGTGTGTGTGTGTGTGTGTATGTTTGTTACTCTTACACGCTGAAGAGGCTGGACGGATTTGGATGAAATTTAGAATGGGTATAGCTTATACACTTACTTATCACATAAGCTACTTTTATTCCGGAAAAAGCATGTCGTCAAACCAAATAACACGCGGGTGGAGCCGCGGGCAAAAGCTAGTGTAAGATAAATTTTACTCACTTTCTTAAAACCCACTAAACCTCAAATTTATATATAAACACCTATCTGTGTTGAAATAAATCTGAACAACAGTAAAAATAATTCGTTGATCGATCAAGGTAAAGAGAAAAAGCCCGAGATTAGCTTGCTTGCTTCATCGATAAACACGGTCGATATTTAGGCAGCACTAGCTAACATGCATCTGACTACAACCGACTGAAACAGGTTGATAGTGGATAAAATACAATATCCAAGATATGGAACTTGGGATATGGGTCGAGTTTTGGTAAACAAAAGATTTTCGGTTTGGGAGGTCTGGCCTTATATAATGTTCTTCAATGTTGACGCCGAATCGAAACTAAAACACTGATAAGTGATAAGAACACGGTTCTTTTGACCACTTAAGAGCCCGGTCCGCGACGACGACAACTTTGATGAAAAACAATATGTTAAATATTTTTCAGGCCCTCATCGCGATGTTTTTGGAAAAACTGGGGACGTGCACCACTTTATATTGGCCGTCTAAATAAAGGCCTAGAATTTATTTGACTGAATTGTTCATATTCATATTCTTTATTGCACAGAAAAGTTATACGTACAAGCAGTCATAAATTAAACGTGCTATAGGCGAGCTTATCTCTGAGAGAGATTTCTGCCAGCAAAACCTAGGTGCTAAGGAAATATTAACTAAAAGTGTGTGATCAAATGTGCACACATAAAGAAACAAGTGATATAAAAAATAAAAATGTGGAGATAATATGAACTTAAAACTACCATAAATATACCTAACTTTTAAATAAATACTTACATAATAAATTAATTAATAATTACTTAAATATAAAAAGAACAAACATACTTAAATACTGTAATATAAACATGGGCATAAACCTACATAACAAAAGTATTCATAAATATATGTTTAAAACAAGAATTTAGTATATACCAAATATAAACATACATACAGCACATACAGTGTATATACCTGCATAAATAATAAATAAATATATATTTTTTTGTTTCTCTTTTGCGAGTTATTTTATTAATTACGAGCCCGCTCCAAATCGTTATTCATAATATATAAGTACCAAAATAACGCGCAAAGGAGAAACAATTCAATCAAATAAATTTTAGGTCTTCATTTAGATGGCCAATATAGACTGGTGTTTGTCCCCAGTTTTTCCAAGTTGGTGTATGTCCCTGATTTTTACAAAAACATCGCGGCAATGACAAGAAAAATTTAAAATAATGCTTCGCATCAAATAGACTAAAAATACGGAGCGGGTTCTTAAATAAAACGGCTAAGTGCCGGATGAGGTATTTTCATATACCAAGATGTTAGTGCCGACAATCGCAAGTATTAATCATATTTTCATATAATTATTTTAAAAAATATGTAGATAGACCGTTTCTGTGACTGAGTGGTAGATCGCTCGCCTGCTAACCCAGAAGTCCGTCCGTCTGTCCAAACGTTTATCCAAAATTGGCAGATAGACAGACGGACAGATTTCATTTGAAAAGTCTTCATACAGGTTGAAAGTGAACCCTCTAGCTTTATTGAACTCTATGAATCAGAATCATAAATAGAACACAAAACCGTAAAAAAGTATTTTTTTTTCTGATTTTTCTTTCATTTTTTCTTTTGCTTTTAAAATTTTGAAAAAATGTCAAACATACGCGATGCAACATGTCACTGACCATAGACCGTACATATTCCCGGCGGTAAATAATATAATGCACAAATAGGCTATGTACTGTACACATAGGTTTTGTCTCTGTCACCGGAGTATTAATGCTTCTTTGGCGATCGATATCTTATTTTTTATTGTGAATCATGACAAAAGTAACAAAATATGTTTTTTTTTCTTGATTAAAAACACTTGTACTAGTTTCACTGAATATATTTATGTATACATATATCTCCCCCGACCGGTTTCGGATATTAGACCATTTTCAACCAGTCTGGAGAGATATGTGTATAAATAAATATATTCAGTGAAACTACATAGTACATGTGTTTTTAATCAAGATGTGTTTCCAGTTTTATCAAGTGCCGACAATCGCAAGTATAAATTTAAAAATATGTATTTTTTTTATTTCGGTCATAGAACAGGGGTGCAATTGTGTAAGCCGATCGTATTCAAATTGATTGTCATATGGCTATTCGGCTACGCAAATTAGCCAATTTGACAATTGAAATCGTACATTTTTGGAAGTCAAATTAATACAATTATTTTATACAATTCGACAACATTACAAATTAATAATTGGTGCAAAACTGAAAACCATTTCGAGATATGGGCTTTCTGAGCATCATATTATTTTTAGAATTAAATCGTGATTTCATAGAGATATAAAAAAAACTAAAAATATGGTAAACACAGGATTTTAAAAACAATTTCCTTTGATTTTCAGTTCAGTTAGTTTAAAAAAAAACTTTCATGCCATATGACACCAGACATAAACATGCCAAGCTTTTTTTTTATAATCCATTGGCAATGAACATCGACTTTTGAAATCCTCAGATGCGACTTACGTCCTTTTAGAATGAGTGAATAAGAAAACATTAAATTATGCAGGAAAAACATAAAATAAAACAAAATTAAAAAATACTTAAGCTTCTTTTTTACGTAGACTTTCAATATAAATATTAAAAACAAATGATTAACGAAAATGAAATGTTGTCGATTGTCTTGTTTTGTTGTTGACAACCAAAAACGTACGATTTCAATTGTCAAACGGGCCTATTTGCTTAGCCAAATAGCCATATGACAATCAATTTGAATACGATTGGCTTACACAATTGCACCCCTGTTTCCTTTGTTACAGCTAGGGTTTCATTTTCTACATAGAGAGAGTATTCTTAGACTTATTAGATTTTTTAGTTGCGTGTTCTAAAATCATTTCATAAAATGTAAGTAAAAGCCAAGTTCCTAAAGAATAAAGGTACTTAACCGTCAATAAAAACGCGTATTTTTTGATTATCGATGCAACATAAACATTCACTTTTCCTTTGCTAAGAAACAATATTTTGAAGCAAAACGTGAATGATAAACGAGGTCACAAAGCTATTTGCTATCAACTAGCATTTCTGACCTCCACATTCAGAACAAGCACGTTTATTAAATGTAGCACATATACTGATATCATGAAACCAACTGAAATACTTTTTATGAAAATTTTAGTGATAAGTATGAACAAAATAACATTTATTTTAGATATAGAATAGATGTTCTATTCGACTGATGATGGCCGCATACAGTGGGCCGAAATATATCAAATATAATAAAATTAATTTTATTTTTATTTATTTATTACACTTTTTGTACACTTACACACATATTTAACAACACATTTTAAGAAACAGAACAGACATTGTGTACAAAGGCGGCACTTATTGCTTTTAGCAATATCTCCCAGGCAACCTTTGGGTGAAAAGAAAAGACGTTAACTAAATTAAACTTTAAAAGGGGTAAATGCTATCAAAAAGGAAAAAAAAAATACTAGGGTGCTATTTTATCCAAAATATAATTTTAACATATTGATATAATATTTATATTGTTTAACATAAACATACTTAAAAAATACATAAACGTACAAAGATTAAAATAAATTAAATAAACGTAAATATATAAATACTTATACATACACAAATAATAATAGGGGTGGGATATTTATATAGAGTGCTATTTTGACGGGTATTCAGAATGAAAGAAGTGCTTCACTTTGATCTTAAATGAGTTTACATTTTTCAACTTTTGTAGAGAAAACGGTAAACGGTTCCAGAGTCGCGCAGCATGAAAAGTAAATGAATCATTATAAAAACCTGTTTTCGCTTCTGGAAGAGCTAATGTTTTGTTATTGCATTGCCGCATCACTCTACCGTGATCGGAAAGGAAATTAAATCGTTCTCGCAAGTAACAGGGAGCAGAGGGATTGTTAAGGACCCCATGAAGAAGAGAAAGAATGTGAGCATTTCTGCGAAGACGAATGGGGAGCCAGTTTAACTGCGAACGGAATTGAGATACATGGTCATACTTGCGAAGAGAGAAAATAAAGCGAATACAAAGATTCTGAAGACGTTCAAGTTTATTGAGAAGTTCCTCGGTGAGGTCTAGGTGACAAGAGTCCGCATAGCCTAAAATAGGGAGGAGAAATGATTGTGCTATCATAATTTTGGTTTTGATTGGCAAAAAACTCTGCAGGCGCTTCATTGCGTGGAGGGTACCGTACATCTTCCTACTCAGGAGTTCCACATGAGGAGCCCAAGAAAGTGTTTTATCAAACATAACTCCTAAATTTTTGACAGTATCACTGTAAGGTATTACAGTATCCACAAAAATAACTTTAGAAATTTGTTCATTATCAACTTTAACTAACATTCTTGAGCTGCCAATGACTATTGCTTGCGATTTGCTAGGATTTACTAGAAGACCGAAAGCCTTTGCCCATTCAGCAAGTACCTGTAAGTCTTTATTCAAAGATTTAATGGCTTCATTAAGGCCCTCTACAGGCGCACTAACATACAGTTGCAGATCATCAGCATAGAAGTGGTAGCGAGAAGATAATTGTTTCGCAAGGATGTTTATAAATATAGAAAAAAGTAATGGAGACAAGACGCCACCTTGCGGTACACCAGTTATTAGCGGGCACCAATCCGAAATGACATCGTTTACCTTCACGCTCTGCTGGCGACCGCGAAGATAGGATTCAAACCAGGAAATAACGGCTGGAGAAATGTTAAGTGTGCGTAACGCCCCCAGAAGTAGGTCAAAGTCTACTGAATTGAAAGCATTGCTGAAGTCGAGTAATGTAAGAACTGTGAGATGTTGCTTATCCATATTAAAGCGGATATCATCAGTGACTTTGACAAGGGCAGTTACAGTGCTGTGACCTGAGCGGAACCCTGACTGTAGCGGGTTAACCAAATTATTATAGGAAAGAAATTCACTTAATTGAATATGGACAAGTTTTTCGAGGACTTTGGATAGAAAGGGAAGAATAGAGATAGGGCGATAATTTTTAAAGGAAGTGGGGTTGCTGATTTTAGGTAAGGGGATAACAAAGGCTTGTTTCCAAGCGCAAGGAAACGTATTGCTGGCCATTGATTTATTAAAGAGTTGTGTGAGAGGATTCAGCAACACATCCAGGATGGGAATAATCATAATGGGAATTAATGTTATTTTGTTCATACTTATTACTAAAATAGTTAATAGTATAATAGTTAGGTGGTAGAGCTAATGCCAGGCTCGACTGTGGAGGTACCACCATCTTACTCGCAAATCCTCCCGAAGTTATTCGGGGGAGAGTAAGAGGACAGCTCTCAGGCAAAAAAGCCAGGCGGCCCACCATTGCCTGGGACCGATGGATGGCGGTATATCCATCCCAATTGCCGGGCCTTATATAAATCAGACTGGTGACGGGCAGCGGCGTCACTGGTGCAAGGGTTTCGGCACCGCGCTCACCAACCCGCCTGCCCAGCGTGTGTGAGTATGGGCATTTCTTCCAGGAGGACCGCCAAGAGTGGCTAAATCCTGGAAAGGCCTATGTCCAGCAGTGGACGAAGCAGGCTAATTTACATAAGGTCCGGCAATTGGGGATGGATATACCGATTAGTTGACTTATAAACTTAAAATTCCGTTCACAAGTAGACATAGGTACAGGAAAAATCAAAAAAGTAACACATTAACCATGTAAAAAGCTCAAAACTTTAGTAAAAAAGCAAGAAATAAAACTGGGTTTTATGTCTGTTGTGAGAGTATATTTAATTATAAATTAAAAAAACGTTCCATAAAATTTACATATTTTTTTTAAATACATAAATGTTAGTGAAACTTAAATTAAAGAAAATAAATTAACATTAAAAAAATTTTTTTCAATAAATTTTATCGTATTTGAGAGAATTATTCAATAAGAAACCAACCGACCATTTGGTCAACGAACAGAGCTTTTTATTCCGACTTGATTCACAAATATTAAGATTTCGAAATGAAAACTTACTTTTATTAAAATAAAATGAAACCTGTGCACTTAGGAAGCTGTTGGCTACTTGCAAGCGGTACGCGGAGGAGCACGGTCTTAAGTACAACTGTAAAAAGAGTGAGGTCTTGGTATTTAAGGCAGGTAATTATCGGCCTAGTAACATACCTCCTGTTGTTCTTAACGGATCGGCCCTTCCCGTTGTAGACCGCTTCAAGTATCTTGGTCATGTTGTGACGGAGGACCTCGGAGACGACTCCGATATTGAAAGAGAACGCAGGGCGTTGGCGGTGAGGAGCAACATGCTGGCCCGCAGGTTCGCTCGATGCACAAAAGATGTTAAAATAACGCTATTTAAAGCATATTGCCAATCGTTCTACTCGAGCGGCCTGTGGGTTAAGTACACGCAACGAGCCTACAACGTCCTGCGTGTGCAATATAACAACGCCTTCAGGATGCTGTTGCGGCTCCCGCGATTCTGCAGTGCATCTGGTATGTTTGCGGAGGCGCGTACAGATGATTTTTATGCCATAATGCGCAAGAAAACTGCCTCTATGCTACTCAGATTACGGGGCAGTGGCAACGGCATCTTAAAGATGATTGCGGACCGAATGGATTGTCCCATCCAGAAATTCTGGATGAAACGATCCATTGGATTATTTAAATAATAAATTTGGTTAATGTTCCCTTTTTTTTACTAACCTAGTTTTAAGCCTAACACTAACCTACTTATGGATTTTTAATCTGAAAATAAACAGTCATTTGTTTATTATTTATTTATTTATAGCCTATGTTAATCAACGATAAAGTAGCTTTCTATTGGTGAAAGAATTCTTAGAATCGGTTTAGTACTTCAAGCAAATACATATATACACAATTAAATAAACAAACAAATTTTGCCCCTTTATATAATAGTGTATATGAATAAATTTAAAAATAAATAAATAAAATTAATTGTCACGACATGAATCCCCGAGGGAGTGTCAGAGGTGTTCCGGGTGTGAACTGTAAAATGCAAGTCACAGTCCACACTCGGCACACCCGCGTTTCACCGACGAGTATTACGTCCCAACGTGATGGGTAGTGAGCCCTATCGGCGTACTTCTCAAATACACGCTTTTTAGGTCATGCAGGTTTCCTCACGATGTTTTCCTTCACCGTTCAGTAAGTGGTAAGTATTAAATACTCTGCACATAAATTCTGAAAAACTGATTGGTGCATGCCCCGCCGGGGATCGAACGTGGATCTCAAAGATTGAGTGGCCAGCGTTCTACCCCTGAGCTACCGCTGCTTATAAATATTATAAATATACTAGGGCTAAAATGGATTTTCACACATCAATTTTTCCCCAAGGTCAAAAAGGAAGTTCTTTTCGAGGTCGTTTTTCAAAATATAAGTGAATGTTACAAAAACAATCTTAGCTATTTCAAAAACTTAATGCTTAAGGAAGCCTAGTTGCGTTCCAAAAGCAGTAGAATCCATCGCTTGACAAAATCAATATTAAATATTATAAAGATAGGCATAGGATATGGATATGGATTTGGTTAGGCATTATATTTATTTATGGTCTATTCAGTTTATTTATCAACTTATTTATTAATTGCATTATGTAGGTATAATATTCTTATTCCAATAAGTCTTTATTTTATGCATATGTATAACTTTATTAGCCCAACTTAAGCCCAGTTTCTTTATATATTAACCTATTTACCTATTAGTTAAATAATTTCATATTATTTTTATAAATATTAGATTGGACATGTAAAACGTATACTTTATGTATCTACCTCTATTTTACAAATAAACATTTTGAGTCTTTGAATCTTTGATACATTACAAGATAAAATAAACAAATCCTCGTGGTAAAATAAATCTCAGGCGGAGCTGGAACCTGTATTATCTCTGCCTATTATCGTGGGCCTATTAACTCTTCCGAATTCTATTACTATACAAGGCGTCCCATCTCAACAGGCTTTGGAGGGAAAGTCCTTTAAATATTGAGGACAAGAAATTCCGCTTAAGGCTGCTCTAACATCTAAACTGCGTTTGAAGTTTGAAGACGTTTTTAAATAGTTTTAAACTATTATTACGATTATCATGAAATTTCGAAATAAATATATGACATTTATTGACTGATGCTCCCCGAAACTAAAATAACGAAAAACCTTAAAGCTTTAATCTACATTAAGTAAATAAATAATTACATTAACGCAGCATTTACGTACCTATAAATAAAACGAATAATATGTTTAAACTTTTGAAATTCAAAAAGGGACTACGTTAGAATTTATATACAAATACAAGCTCTGATTATTATATTATGATATAATTAGGTGGTAGAGCTGATGCCGGGCTCCACTGTAGAGGTACCAACATCTTACTTGCAAATCCTCCCGAAGTTATTCGAGGGAGAGTAAGAGAACAGCTCTTAGGCAAAACCAGGCGGCCCACCATTGCCTGGGACCGATGGATGACCGTAAATCCATCCCCAATTGCCGAGCCTAATAAAAACAGACTCGTGATGGGCAGCGGCGTCACTGGTGCAAGGGTTTCGGCACCGCGCTCACCAACCCGCCTGCCCAGCGTGTGTGAGTATGGGCATTTCTTCCGGGGGGGCCGCCAAGAGAACGGCGAAATCCTGGAAAAGCCTATGTCCAGCAGTGGACGAAACAGGCTGATGGATGGATGGATGGATATAATTAAAAAATCTAAAGTAATAAAATCTTGAAATTGATTATTGCCAGTTTTTCTTTCATGAAAACCACGGTTTTTCGTGGTGCTGGCAGCAGGTCCCTGCGCAAGGCGCGCGGTTCAGTCACCTGCCGGCTTTCGCACGGGGAACCTGTGTCGCTGGTCGTCTCACGCGCACATATTTGCGAAATTATTATTTCACTTTGACCGGTGCTTGTAGCGAAAGGAAAATGCTATGCTATGCTAAATGCAAACACATTTGTATTTAGTCGTAAAATAACCGCGGCAAATCACTTTTTTTATGTGAGTACGTGGCGATAGGTGGTAGAGCTGATGCCGGGTTCGACTGTGGAGGTACCACCATCTTACTCGCAAATCCTCCCGAAGTTATTCGGGGGAGAGTAAGAGAACAGCTCTCAGGCAAAACCAGGCGGCCCACCATTGCCTGGGACCGATGGATGGCGGTATATCCATCCCCAATTGCCGGGCCTTATATAAATCAGACTGGTGACGGGCAGCGGCGTCACTGGTGCAAGGGTTTCGGCACCGCGCTCACCAACCCGCCTGCCCAGCGTGTGTGAGTATGGGCATTTCTTCCAGGAGGACCGCCAAGAGTGGCGAAATCCTGGAAAGGCCTATGTCCAGCAGTGGACGAAACAGGCTGATGGATGGATGGATGGACGTGGCGGGACTGCCTGCGTGCAAGAAAATACCAAACACTGGAGTGCGAGATTTCGCTTGTGCACCCTTAATAAATACTTGATTTTATTTAGTCATTAATTAACCCCTATTTTTATGATACCTACCTATTAAAGGGGTCAATGATCAATGGTTTCCCAAAAACATAGTGGCTTAAATATAAAAGGGAAACATTAACATTATATTTGAAATTTTGTTCTACAAAACACGTTTTTATTTCAATATTTCTTAAAATATTTTTAATTCAAATATTTTTTAAGTACGATAGGCTATTGGATGTATTCGGGGCTATCATGAGGAACGTTCCTTTAACATAAATGCATAAAAATACTTGTATTTACTTATCATATATTATTTAATTTATTGACATATTCATTGAAATTTTATTCTTTGTTACATATTTATTTTGTTGATCATTATTTTAAACTGAATGCAATCTTTCATGGTCTTATTTTATTTAAGATACTATGTTATTCAGAAAGAATTGATCCAAATTATTAACATTTTAGATTGTATATACCAGAGCCCATTTTTGACAAATTTGACTGGTTAAATTTCCGGTTAAGGCTGGCCATTTTTCAGAAATGTTAAATGATATCTCCTTGAAACGAAATTGACTATCTTCAATATTTAAAGTACTTACCCTTTAATCTATTTTGTTTTCATGTATTGTGTGGTCGTACGGAACCATTTGTGTGTGAGTCTGACTCGCGCTTGGCTAATTTATTTACTATTTTATTTTTAGTGCAGATACCTTGCCTTGTATTAATTAGATTATAATATATTGTGACTAGCATGTGCCGACCATCTTCTCACTCGTGATCGCGATGTGACGTCTGTCGGACTGTTTATCAATCCTTATAATTCACTAGCCTTTCGCCCACGGCTCCAACCGCGTTTATTCAATCTCTGCCCCGTTTTCGGCTTGGGTGATTTTTTATGAACACTCTTTATCAGTACGATGATAATAAAGAAAACAGCGTCCGTTGAGTGGTTGAGTTAAAACGGAACATACATACAGACAGACAAAAAATTATAGTTTTGGATTCAGTACAAATTAGTAACCAATTTCATTTAAAATTAAAAAAATATATCTTTGTACAGATACGAATTTTATTCAACTTTTATTATTATTACTGATTATTTTAAAATATTCAGTGTCAAGTTTTATCATTATCAGACACGGATGTTGTGTGGTAATTAACACGTGCAGACAAATAATCCGAGACTTGTTTAATTTAATTGAATTTCATTGCCCCAATGAACTTGTCCTATTATTTATAGATCTTTGACATCGCCGTATGCTACGAAAATCCTACGACGTAGCAGAGTTACAAAATACTGCGTCACGAGGAATAACGTGGTTCCACTTTAACACCATTTTAAATACCACTTGACAATAAATTCCATATATTATGCTATTTATACGCCGTATGCTACGAAAATCCTACAACGTAGTAGAGTTACAAAATACGAATTCGGTTTAACACCATTTTAAACACCATTTGACATGAAATGTATGTAAATTACTGTCAAATAGTGTTTAAAATGGTGTTGAAGTGGCGACCATGTTAGGCCTGCTGCAGGTATTTTGTAACTCTGCTACGCGCCGCAGTCTAAGCAGTCCCTTTTTACTACGGCGTAGTAAGCGCTACGCCTTTATAGTTTTGCCGCTTTGTAGATCCGTTATTACGATGCAGGGGAGGCCAGACTGAAAAAACCGGTCAAGTGTGAGTAGGACTCGCGTCCCGAGGGTTCTGTATCATTCCAAAAAGTTAATAGACTTAAATGATTGAATAAAAACTACAAACTTGTCATTAACTAGAAAATGTATGAAACAAAACTGCAAAATTAAGTCGGTCGACTATTCGGATACGTAACTCTAAACCTGTATTAAGAATCGGCGTTTTCAGTATTCGTTGTTTAAAATATCAAATATAAAATTTCAAATTCCTAACTAGCTTAGTTTTTGAGATAGATCCCGTAACAAAAATGTTCTAAAACTTGCAGCTTTGATGGCCCCCAATTTCTTTATTTTTGGAGTTATAAAATTATTAGAAATAATTTGTACTCTACTCCATGAGTTCTAAAGAATGACGCCCCACAATACGGGGTAGGAAAAAAAAATTGCGGCTCCATTTTCTTGTGTTTCTCTGAAAATTAATTTTATTTCATTTTTAATTCAATATTCGGTTTTGGGTCAACATTTTACACAATATTTCCAAATTTTATATCTGTAGCTCTTTCCGTTTGCAAGCTAGAGACCCGTGATATACGGTCGGACAGAAAGCAGAGCGACATTGGCTCCGTGATGCCCTTCAGGTACGGAACCTTAAAAATTGGGTGCCAAGTGATCGGCTAGCAGTAGATAGAAAAAGGCATTAAAATGCAAACTGTTTTGAATTTATAGGTAGTAGTTCAAATTTTTTTTTTAGTAAATCCCTTATTGGCAAACTGTATAAATCAATTGAAATGACTAATAGAAGTTATTTCATTCTTACCACGATCGACCGTAAAAACTGTTGCGTTTGTTAAGAAAACCGCATACAAATCCGTTGAGTGGTTCTCGAGTTAAAACAGAACATACATACAGACAGACAAAGAAAAATTCAGAAAATTATAGCTTTGGTCTAAGTACATAATAACCCATTTCAATTAAAATTTCTTATTTAATTAATAATACTTTTTTACTTCATTACTTAGACCATTTAACACGGGACCTGGCAAAGCGCGACTCTTAGTACTGAAATTATTCTGCCGTTTTCCACGGGGGGGGGGGAGGTAAACACGCACAGCACACATTTACTCATTCACGCACACTCCTGTGAAAAATTGATATGTCATACTAAATCAAAAGCTGCAACACAGACACAAAACGCGCATACAAGCAAACTTACATGACCAAATTGTTCATATACTTCGGCAGAGGGGGATAAGTGTGCTTGCCTAGTCCCGTGTTAAGTGGTCGAAGCTTCATTGTGACTGACTGTGAGACTCAATCCTACTGACAACAATAATATTCGGGGATTTTGGGTACCCCCATGGCCTGAAGTCAGCGGCATACACGCCCAATAGTTACGTGCCATTGCACCAAATTACGTTTTTGTATGGCGTGCTTTTTTGGATCGTGGATTGATGTTAATTATGTTTTACGGTTTAATTAAATGACTGGATTGTCAATATAAATGCAGAATTCGATTGGTTAAGGATCATAAGTTATTATGATATGAAATTTTAGTAGTACTCGTAATTGTGCTTTATTCAATACAAAAAATAATGTTAAACTGGCGACATTGATCAGAAAAACTTAGGTAAGATTTTGTTTTTAAAACATTATGTTCCACCAAATTTATATGTCTAATGTTTTGGTAATTTTTGTCAGCAAAGTTATTGATCATGAATGATTTAGGTTTTTGAAGTTGACAAGTTTTAGATAAGTTAAGCCGTATTTGTGCATGTTCGAATCGACACCAAATGTGACAATTTTTCTGCAAACGAGGTGTAGGAGATTAATCACTACAAAAATATTTAAATGTTTGTCCAAAAAAATATAAAGTTGTATTTGCAAATGTGATACATTAATGTTCAATGCAAAAGATTGGTCAATTTTTAACATGTATTCAGTATTAAAGTCTTTCTTAAGATAGTAAAATAGGCGCGGGAAATTTTAGATGTTCGCATGAAAATGTAAGCCACCTCTTACTTAACACACCTCCAGCTCATTGCCGCTTTGGACAGAAATACACGCCTTTAGCTCTCTTTTATCATTATATTCTTCACAGTTTAGCAAGAGCAAATATATAAAAAAAAAAATATCTTTTTATTCACTTAAAAATGCAACATTTTACACACTTAACCTAGTAACTTATAATAAGAGGTATAAACATGTATAATGAGTAACGTTGGAGACCAAGGTAGGCGGACACCTGGGTTATGGCCTCCAGCACCTTCCCATAGGCCAAGTTACCACTGATATATTAACAATAAAGTAAAATTAAATGCCTGCGAGACCTAACTATGTGTGTGACTGATTAAACAGAGTTAACACTTTCAAATATGAACTTCGAATAACTCACTAGTTATGTAATGTAGGTAAGTGAATGAATGAATGAATTTATTGTATAAGTACAATAGGAAACAATTTACAAGTATCTTATGATGATATTACTTAAGGCTATCAGGTAGGCAAAACTTAGGTCTTATAATTAGATTAAAGAACTTTTTGGGCTCGTTATTAGTTGACAATAGGTAATTTTTATGAATATTTATACGTCGTATGGATAGATTTATCGAGATATTCTAAAAATGAAATAATGTCCATAATAGACAAAGAACGAGCAGGTTCTAGTCCAGATTCCCATTCTGAGTCTCCCCTTCAATGTAGTGAATGATCTGTAAATTAATAGGATTTCTGAATATATTTAAGAGATTGAAAACGTTGTTTTTATAAAGTATCCCGGTACATACATGTTCAGATGTACATCAGTAGACATGTTCGATGGGCAACATTTGAAACTAAAATTGTACGTCAGGGTCTTGCCTGTATAGCTAGCATAGATCACACGAATAGAGAGATTTTGTCTCTCGAAGAGACATTTGAACAATGGACACAAAGGACGAGTCGTTTTATCGACGCGATGTTCACGTGATAAAGCTTATCTACGTTTCCAGTGGTCAAACGTTTCTTCGCCAGACAAAACTACTCAATTATTTTCCTCCGTGTTAGCTATGCTGAGCTTATTGAAAATAATAGCTAAAAACATCCAGTTTACATCGCTAGTATTTGTTTGTCGATTATTAATTTATCTCGAAAAATCTTGAAGCTTTAGCTGAGGTCATTTACGTAATTCTTCACGACTGATAATATTCAATAACAAACAACTGATCACGAATCGCGGTGTGGCCACTCATATTTGTTAAGGGGAAGACACAGATAGATAGATAAAGTTTTATTCATACTTCTTACATTACAAAATATTACAAAAAAACAAGATTTTACACATTTAAATAGCACTTGAATGCTTAAAATATAAATTACATTAAAAATCTTTAAAACATAAAATAACGTGTGTGACATAGAAGGGCGCTGGCTCAGCATTCGTCACAGACTAATCTGTGACACTGATATTCTGCCAGTACCATGCATTATTATTCCTAAACTACCAAGCTGTTTTAACCATCTGGGATCGGTCGGGAAAACATAAAAATAAATTGCACAGTAACAGAAATAAAGTATACAACGTGAAATGTAAGTCATTTTGTTAACGAAAACTGGTGATAGTACTCGTCCATATGAACAACTTTTACTATGAAGCCAACCCTGAAATCGTGAAAAAATATCAGCTGTTTCATAGAAAAGTTACCTACTCGACCAAAATGTATGAAACACCTGATTTTTTTTTCGCGATTTCATGGTTGGCTCCATAGTAAAAGTTGTTCATATGGACGAGCACTATCACCAGTTTTCGTTAGCAAAATGACTTAAATTTCACGTTGTAGGTATACAGAAGTAAAGTATGCACAGATAAGGTGAAAAAAGAAAGGGGGAGGATAAATATTTTCGCGAAAATATTCAATGTACAGACACGAATATTTTACTACTTTATTATTAGTATTGATTTTTATAATACGTACTTTTTATAGTACAATATAATTCAGCAACTTTTCCTTTCCCTGAAAAGTGTCGAATTATTTTGTAAGTAAACACCTTAAATAACATGGTTTAAATAACATTTCTGGTGGTCCTAGTGTATGCCGTTGATTCGTTATCTGTATTCTACAGAATTCTCAGAAATACTGTGAGACAATCGGACTCGGGAAAACAACAAAAATACTTATAATATTTTGAAATGCAACGTCCGTCTTCTGTGCGTACCGTTTGTTACCTTATACAATTATAAATCAAGAATTTCGGTACAGCTTTCATCGTGACGTAGGAGGCTTGTTAAGACAGGTTTAAGTTATGCGTCATCACGTTGTAACAAAGTTGAGCAACAAAGTAAGGTGGAGGAGAAGCAGCTTCTCTAATCAGCGCGGGCACAGCCGCGGGCAAAATGCTGGTATGAAACAAATAATTACTTATGTAACATGATGTTTTTAACGTGATGTTGTTTGTTTTACCCGTATCCGGAGGGCGGGGGTTCAGGCGGCCAGACCGCGTAGATTCAAAGGCGGCTACAACATGGACAGAGGTCGCTCTGTACCGCAGCAGCGTCCGTGATTACACCACAGATATTTGAAGATTGTTTGTAACTATCACAGACATACATACTAAACCTAATCCGGAGGGCGGGGGTTCAGGCGGCCAGACCGCGTAGATTCAAAGGCGGCTACAACATGGACAGAGGTCGCTCTGTACCGCAGCAGCGTCCGTGATTACACCACAGATATTTGAAGATTGTTTGTAACTATCACAGACATACATACTAAACCTAATCCGGAGGGCGGGGCTTCAGGCGGCCAGACCGCGTAGATTCAAAGGCGGCTACAACATGGACAGAGGTCGCTCTGTACCGCAGCAGCGTCCGTGATTACACCACAGATATTTGAAGATTGTTTGTAACTATCACAGACATACATACTAAACCTAAGGATTAAATAGCGTTGGCAAATCCATACAAAAACCAAGTGTCATTTAAGCTACATGGTACGAAGAAACGTATAAAAATGGGTTATGTTGGCTGGCCTATGTATGCTTGAAACATATTTGTTAATACCTAAACTAATCTCTCGTATATATTTTGTTTGGAAACAAGCAACATTTATATCTAAAAGAGCCCGTAACTCCATCCATCCATCCATCAGCCTGTTTCGTCCACTGCTGGACATAGGCCTTTCCAGGATTTCGCCACTCTTGGCGGTCCCCCTGGAAGAAATGCCCATACTCACACACGCTGGGCAGGCGGGTTGGTGAGCGCGGTGCCGAAACCCTTGCACCAGTGACGCCGCTGCCCGTCACAAGTCTGTTTTAAGGCCTGGCAATTAGGGATGGATATACCGCCATCCATCGGTCCCAGGCAATGGTGGGCCGCCTGGTTTTGCCTGAGAGCTGTTCTCTTACTCTCCCCCGAATAACTTCGGGAGGATTTGCGAGTAAGATGGTGGTACCTCCACAGTCGAGCTCGGCATCAGCTCTACCACCTAACTCAGCTCTACCCCGTAACTCACTGAGCTAAAGTTGCTTCAAGTCGACTCTATGCGTTTATTATTAATGTTTGGTCTGTATGTCTGTGGTAACTGTTCTGTTTTTTTCTATGGCCACTATGCTATGGGCTTGTGTTGTAGACGCATTATACTGCTGTAAGCAACGACCTAAGTATCTTTAGGTCATTGGCTGTAAGTCATTTGCCAGATAATGCAGCATAGATTATGCATAGGCGTAACTAGGTAGGGACCAGAGTAGAGCACGGCCTTCTCCAGAGGACCATCTGGTAAAAAGATGCTTTTTCCAATTCAAGGCGTTATTTGTTTTGTTTTTAAGTTTGTACGTGATCTTTGTATCGAGGGTTATCTCTATTTAACTTATTACGATGACATAATCAAGAACCGTTGGAACCAGACCCCCCCCCCCCCACCCTCCTCCCCCCTCCCTTCAGCCACCAATCCTAGTTACGCCAATGAGATTATGGGTGTCGGTGGCAGCCGCTTTTCTATTTACGCGGACGGATCCACCTTAAAGCACATCCGCTGTTGCAAACACCTTAAATTCTGGCTGCATTTCTTGGAAACGCAAGGCGTTCGTGGCACGAGTACCGACAAGCAGGCTGCCCACCTTCATGAAGGAGGACTTACATGAAATCCCGTTATAGGTTGGGCTATAAAATAAAGAATCCTCGGTGTCTGTCCGTCCGTATAAGTAAGTAAGTCTTATACGGTTGTACCGATTAAACCAAAACTCCACGGGTGTAGTCATCACAAATTACACTCAGAGTCCTGAGACTCGAAAAACTGTACGTTTTCAAATAAAACTTATACCAACAAGAATTTTTTCCCCTCACAAGCTCGGAAAGGCTCTGTTTATCATTCGAAATCTGGGTGGAAAAGCGCACTTTATCCGCTAGCGTTGAAAGTGTTTTTAAAATTCGAATTTTTTTATTCAATAAAGGTTTCGTACAATAATGTTACATATTATATAGAACCTCATTGGTTTCGAAATAGTTTATATTCTCTGCAGCCAGTCCACTGAAATGGAAATACTTATTTCATGTCATGCGCTGCCTCATTTAAAGAATAATCGCACTGGCCAGCGAGAAAATTTGATTAAAAACCAAAACTTTACAATTTCCTTCTCTTTGTTCAATTCACTTTCCTTCCATTATTTTGGTTTGATTTTTGATAAAATTGAAAGAAATCATAAAATATGAGCGCGGCTAGCTGCGACGAAGATATAAATTTAATTCTTGCAGAATTAGTGCAAGCGGTACATAATGCCGAGTTGAGTTTTCTTCCGGAAAAATCGCGCGAAAAATACATAACAAAGCGTACGATTTGTTCAATGCATGGAGACATTCCAAAGGCGCGAAGACGTTTTTGGAGACAATAATGCTATCATACTTCATTGAACTGTCTGAAACAAGAAAATCAAGGTCACTTTGGAGTATTTACTCAATACAATAATTTAATATTTATTAAAACTGTTTTTCTTGCACCTAACATTTTCCTCGCTTTAGTGAGGTTAAAAGTTGTGTGTTTCGCTCGGCAGCAAAGTTATTTAGCGTTCGTACCTTTGAAACCCTCGCTACGCTTAGGATTCTATATTTGAACCACTCGCTTCGCTCATGGTTCAATCCTAGAGTCCTTCGCTTGCTCAGCTTTCAGTACAAAGTACTCGCGCCAAAAATTTACTTTCCAGCCTTGCATAACAAATAACTATTCTTTCGTAATCTCAAAAGTTTAAAAACAAAAGCTGCGCTTACGCTCGACCAGGGCGGCGATTCTTGGAAAAATTTTCACACGCTTTGCTTCTCATACGCCTCTGTTTATCGCGTCTTAAATGCCGTGTGATAATAATTCTATTAACTATAGCTCCTTAAATGACACGTAAAGCATGTTATGACGACGCACAACAGGTTTATATTTTAAAAGTTTGATGCGTTTCTTCATAAGGAGCTTGTAAATATCACCCGCTTTCGGCCTTCGCAAATTGTCGCATGTGCGAGAATCGCCGTCCAGCTCGACAATACCAGATTCTGTATCGTAAAATCAGTTGCCGAACTGCGTGCCTATCATCGAAAAAATACATATCTGCTTATCTAAGGATACGTTCGCACTTGAAATGACGTCACAATTCGTAAATAGTTCAATACCCATTAGTTACTTTGGAAGTTCATTTTTTTATCTGTTTTTGGTGAATAGCAACGAAATAGTAAAGAATTGTGAAGTCATATCAAGTGCGAACTTATTCTTAGATAAGCGCGGCGGATATGTATGTTTTAGACGACAGGCACTTGGTTTGGCAACTGAGTTTACGATACAGAATCAGGGGGCAGGTGCGTTCGGGGTGACAGCTCATTACACGCACTCCATAATGTTTATAATAATTGATGTTTATTATCAAAATAAAGCACATATTCAACAGGAATTTTAATTAATATAAAGATTACAATAAATTATATTAAAATTATAATACACTAGCTTTTGCCCGCGGCTACGCCCGCGTGTTATTCGGTTTAAAGACATGCTTTTTTCCGGGATAAAAAGTAACCTATGTGTTAAGTTGGGGTATAAGCTATATTCATTCTAAATTTAATCCAAATCTGTTCAGCCGTTTCAGCGTGAAAGAGTTACAAACATACATACACACACACACACACAAACACAAACACAAACTTTCGCATTTATAATATTAGTGTGATATTAGTGTGATTAGTGTGATTTACATTCTAAAAAAACTTAACTGAACAAAATAATCTAAATAAAAGTTAAATTAAATAACAGACTTTATTGACATACTTGATGTTGTTTATCGATATTTCTTGATGGAAAAGTTTCAGAATATTAACTCTGAATGAAAATACTTGGCACACTTAGGGCGTTTTCCCACGAGCTACGACACGACACGCTATAATGCGGTGACGACTCCGGCCGCCATACATTTCTATGAACCGTTTACACACGCAACGACACGGTACAGGGAGTGTATTTTTGAATCATTCGAATTTTAATTCGCATACGAATACAATACTAATTTTAAGTTTTCGTATGCGAATCATACGGATTCGTGTGCGAATTGAAATTTGAATGATTCAAAAATACACTCCCTGCACGACACATGTTTTTCAAACGACAACTCGCTATGTGGTTAGATGCTGCCATGTTGTTACGTTTTTTTTGCGGTGACGATATAGCCACTGTCCAGAACCTATAGCAACTTGTTCACGGCGCGACGGACCGCACGACACGACAGTTCAGTTTGATTGTTTGTTTTGACTGAAAAGTGGTGAGCAACTTAAAAACAAATGGAAACTTCAAAATTATGACATTAAGAACGTTAATTATATTACGTTAATAGAGGCTTTTGAAAACAAACCCTGCAATATGAGACAAGAGCAGTGAACAATACAAAGATAAACAATGTTCCCTGCGTCTCCTTGTTCTTTTTATTTACAGCAGGATTGCAAGAAGTTGTCGAGGATTGAAGCGAGCCACATGTCGGAGTGCGTGCGTATGAGATGAACTACTATCGCGACTGCTGTGTCGCTGCTGAAATCGTCGCTCGTGGGAAAACGTCCAAACGACAGGTCGTATGTCGTGCGTCGTGTGTTTCTTAAATCGTGTCGTGCGGTGGCTCGTGGGGAAACGTCCAAACGACAGGTCGTGTGTTGTGCGTCGTGTGTTTCTAAAATCGTGTCGTGCGGTGGCTCGTGGGGGAACGTCCAAACGACAGGTCGTGTGTTTCTTAAATCGTGTCGTGCGGTGGCTCGTGGGAAAACGTCGAAACGACAGGTCGTGTGTCGGGCGTCGTGTGTTTCTTAAATCGTGTCGTGGGGAAACGCCCTTACTGTAAAACATTAGTTATTGTTGCCTGAACATGTCCTTATAAATGTACAAATTTGAGCAGGGTACCAAGTGTTTTCTTTCAGAATTAATTGTAGAAGATAATAATTTGGCCAAGTGCGAGTTGGGCTCGCGCACAAAGGGTTCCGTACCACGGGTACGGAACCCTTAGAATATACATATCAACAATATAGATGCTATAACAAAAACAGTGCGCATAATTTAGCACTCTCTGAGTACGGAACGCTAATTTTATTATTTCTTGTTTTAGTTTAGAGTATTTACAATAATTTTTGCAAATTTGAAACTTCTTTTCTGTTCATTACACAGACATATAATTATTACTAAGTAGCAGACCAAACATAAGGGTTAAATAGCGTGGCAAGTTTCCATTCAAAAAATAAGCTACATTTAGGCTTCACGGTACGAAGAAACGTATAAAAATGGGTTGTTTTGGCTGGCTTATGCTTGGAACATATTTGTTAATACCTAAACTAATCTCTAGTATGTATATATTTTGTATGGAAATAAGCAATATTTATATTTAAAAGAGCCCAAAGTTCACGGAGCTAAAATTACGACGCGTCGACTCTATGCGTTTATTATTAATGTTAGGTCTGCTACTAGGTATATTATACGTCTGTGGTTCATTACCGTTTTAAAGATAGAGCTAAAACAAATAACATTAAAAAATGCTATTTTTTCGAAGTTTAGTAAGTATTTAGGGTTCCGTACCCGAAGGGTGCCAAACTATTAGTAAGCCTCCGCTGTCTGTCTGTCTGTCCGTCTATTACAGGGGTCTACAGATTCAGCCGTAGAAGCGTAGCGAGTTGAAATTTTCACAGAATACGTATCCATGACCATAAAAATATAAAAAACAAAGGAGGCCACCATTACTCCCCATACAAGAAACCTTGAAAATATACCATTTTTTCAAGGTTATTTGTTTTAGCTCTATCCTAAAGACGGTAAGTAATAAACACATGTTTAAAATTTTGTCAGGTTATTTTATTATACGAGTACATACTCTAAAGTAAAAGAGCAAATAACAAAAATCAGGGTTCCATACTCAGAGGATGCCGAATTATATGACTATAACTTGAGCAGTTTTTTTTTACGACTTTAAGTTGCTATATGGCATCTATATTGTTGTTAATTATCATATTTTTAGGGTTCCTTAACTGTTTTGTGTGGTAATTATTTTAATACTCTTTGGATAACGTCTACACAAATGCACAAAACTTTGTTCAAGTGCTACAAAAAGTAAATCGAAGCAGATTAGGATTCTCGTAGCGAAAAATAAAAACCGGTCAAGTTAACCGCCCTGAGGAATGGTGTAGACCTCTCAGAAAATTACACACTTATCATTAACTAGAAAATGTATAAATCAAAACTGCAAAATTAAGTTGGACCAGTATTCGGGTAAACCTGTGTCAAAAATTGGCATTTTTTGTATTTTTTATTTAAATACAGTATATGGCACGTAATATACGAAAAATTCCAAGTTCCCAACTAGTTTAGTTTTTGAGATAGACCCCATAACAAAAATGGTCTTTAAATGGTCAAAATTTAAATAAAAAATAAAAACCGGCCAAGTGCGAGTCGGACTCGCGCACGAAGGGTTCCGTATCATTATCTATAAAAACGGCAAAAAAATCATGTCTGTTGTGGGAGTGCGCAGGTCCGACTCGCACTTGGCCGGTTTTAGTATTTGTTGTTATAGCGGCAACAAAAATACATCATCGGTGAAAATGTAAACTGTCTAACTATCACGGTTCATGAGACATGAGCCTGGTGACAGACGGACAGGCAGACAGACAGACGGACAGCGGAGTCTTAGTAATAGGGTCCCGTTGGTTACCCTTTGGGTACGGAACCCTAAAAAATGAAATTGTACTCAATGAATTCTAGACAAGAACACACCCCACATGCCGGAAAATAATTTTTTCGTCTCCTTTTTCTTGTATGGGACAACCCTGAATTTTTTAAAATTTATTTTTTAACATTATCCAAATTTCAAGACTGTAGCTCATTCCGTCTGCAAACTAGAGACCTGTGACATACAGACGGACAGACAGACAGACAGTAGAGCGACATAAATAGGGCTCCATGTTGCCCTTCGGGTACGAAACCCCAAAAAAGTAACGTTCTGTACAAGTTATTTAAGTTAAAGTTGACAGAAAAGGCCATTATTTTATTTAGGCTAAATAAATATGTCAGTCTTTGACATAAGAGAAGTAAGTGAACCTTATATTGAGAAAGCATTATGATACGAAACAACACACCCTGTACATTGCAGTTTGCAGAACAGTAGCAGTACACTAAGTGAAGATAACAGGCAAGGCAAGGACAGTGACCCCAAAAACAAAGTTCGTAAGATTACTCCTTGTTACGCAGAATAGGGACGCGTATACATACGTGTATACTAAATAAATGTATGATAGATAACGCATTCATGTCAACCACAAAATGCAAACAACACCCTAGAAAATGATTACTATTTGTTTGCAAATAATTTGATACGTTCTCCCAGTGGCGGAGTAAGGGTGCAGCGGAAAAGGCGGCCGCGTAGCGCAGGTAAGTTTTTTAGGTTTTCGTACCCGAAGGGTGCCAAACGGGACCGTCTTACTAAGCCTCCGCTGTCCGTCGTCTATTTGTTACAGGGGTCTGTCTATCTACCTAGTCCTGCCATAAGTTCTGTCCCTGTTTTTATGGATAATTCTAAAGTTCCAAGAAAACCCTAGAAGTGAAATCTATATCCACAGGAAGTAGCAGATCTATATTGTAATAATACGGTTGGATTTTGGGTCAACAAAATTCCATTGGGATGGGTGAAAACGAGTTAAAGGTTGAATTTTCATGCCAATGATAGGATAGACAATGAATTTTTTTTTATTGTAAGATATATATCCTCAAAATAATTAGTAAAATCGCGAGGCAACATTTTTTTTTTCTCAGACATCCAATTGACGTGATTTGTTCATAACGGTGGTGCTGTAAAATGGCTCCCAAAATATCTCAAACTCCTTTGTTTTCCAATGTTTATTGACATAAGTCAAGAGAAAATTGTCAGCTTTAAACCTTACCACAAATTCTAATCAAACGAATTATCACGTCCCAACATAACAGTTATTTATGTTCAATGTGTAGTGTTAAAATTAGCTTACTAACTACTGGTTTTCCTAATAAAGAAAATAAATAAATAAACATGATGGGTGGTAAGGTGAGCCCTCCTCTGTGTAAGAGAGAGAGCTCAAAATTAGTTATTTTTGTCAGTCACTCCGGTTTTTTTTTTGTTTTTACAAAATTTACAAATCAAACGGCTCATTTTCTGAGCATTGATCTGAGTATTCCGCCCCCGGAACGACAAATGGTTTAGTCCGGCACTGACGTTCAGGTTCCACGCAGGAAGACCGGACGGACTTTTTGCGCCTTTCGTTACAATGGATTCTGGGCTTGCCTTCGGCCCATATGCTTTAGCCTTTCAACGGCTTTTGTTTTAATATGCTGAGTCAACTACTTATCTGATCAATAAAAGTTGCACAACTATTTTTTCAGACCTTTATCTTTCCGTTGTCAGATCGGTTACCTAATTGGACACATATCACTCGATAGATTTTATTTTGGAGAAAGAATGATGCCTTTTTATGTTATTACTTCGTTTTATGTCTAAATGGCTTGAGTTTTAGGTCTGAAATTACTGTTATAACAAGAAAACATCGTTTATATTCCTATGTCAGGAGAAAAAACTCCATCAAATACTACAATAAAATCCAGAAAAACCTAGAAAATTCACTGATTTTGAGCGTTCTAATGTAGACTTTCTGAGAACATGCGAAGATCAAAATCACCCAGTAAGATTATCGTACACCATGGACCAACCCTTAAATAAGTATATAAACACAGATATACTTATATCTTGTCATAACCAACAAAACGTACCAAACCACAATATTATATAATGGTTTGCGTCAATATGCACTATCTACGAGTAGTATGTGTAGCATTCTTAGACAATATCATCTAACTAAGGCAATGTAGCTAGCATATAAAGGCAAGAGGGAATTGGTTGCCTAATTAAAAAACTAGTTAAGTAGTTCGCCCCGAACTCTGTACTGGCGCTCGCCCGTTTCGCGCATGACCGATTTGGCTCATATTTGAACTTACAATTATTTTTGCCTTATTTGGGTACTCGCCTGCCAAATTTCATGACATTCCGATCAATGACACTTGAGTTATCGTCGAACAAACATTCATACATACATACAAACGCCGGATTGTTCAAGTAGACTCGGAGAAAAATTTACAACTATTTTCTTACATTTTTATAAAATTAAAAAAAAATCCAATCGCTGCTGCTTCAAACCACTTCTTCTAGTACTGCTGACAGGGCTCGTCTCTTGGTCACTGGCACACAGTGTCGGGATACTAACTGAATGCGGTGCTTTCTGTTAGATTTATGACATACCAGCAAACCTAACATTGGCCGTAAGCCTGCGACTGCTTGGAAATACCAACGAACTTCATCGCTGCCGTTGTTGTTGTGGGGAGAGCGTCGACCCACTGGTCACCACTGTCTGTCCTGTCAATTCAACGCCAGCCGCCGCGCCCCGCCCGCGTCACGTCGATCTGAACGGCTTCATCTGCCGCAGTGGCGTGCATAGGATTTTTAAGTAGGGTAGGCAAAAAACTGTCGTTATGTTCTTTGCACGTATTATAACGAGAATTACGATAAATAACGATATAACTCGCACTGGTGTCTTTCTGTTTTGTCCAAGCTCATTGGCAAAAAACCTCTTACACCACAATCAAAAATGAATCCCCGACTACCTACGCACGAATCCGCCATTTAAAAATGTGTGGCGCCATCTAGTAGCAAGTAATCATGATGAAAACGTGGTTGCTTCGCACAGGCATTGCGTATTTTAATGAGAATGTGTTGCGTATTTTAATGAAAAGTGCGAGCCGCTGACGTCATGGGAGTATAATTACAGATGCACACATACAAAATTGTCTTAGAATTTTAGTTATGCGTGTTGCCACGGTAGCGCGAGCGCTGCGGAGCAGGCAGGTAGGTATTTCAAAGAAAGGGTGAAGCTTACCTGATTATAATATTGAAATAGTTGTGTGTACCTTCCTATATTTAAATAGATAGTGGTCTAGTTAGCTAAGCCAAACCAGGGTAGGCATTTCGTATTTGCCTATATGAGATTCACACCACTGATCCGCCGGGCCCTTGCCTTGTCGATGCAATTCTAAGTTGCCAGTAGTAACGTCCCAGCTATTTTAAAACCACATGGGCTCTTTCGGGACGATGGCAAGAGGCCCGACGGAATGACCTTGGTACCCTGGAAATGTGGCATGTGGTTGGTATGGAACGTGACACTGGTCTACTTACCGATGACCTGTTCCAAGGCGAGCGCCACAATAAATGGCACTAACCGTAAAAAAAAATGGCATTTTTTTAAACTTGCTTGCTTTTCTTGTATAACTCGTAAGTCTCGATATTCAAATGATATTGGGTGACATTAATCCTCTGGAAGAACGGCAGGACATTCGTGTGGAACTAGGGTTACACAGACGTCAGGATTTGTCTTGACATATCAGGATTTTAAGACACCTGTCAGGATTCCGGCCGGGCTATGAAAATGTCAGGATTTTCTCTTTTTTTAGATACTAGTTAAAGATATCTTAGTAATTATTAAGTTTATGTTTTATTTATCGGTAGAAACCTTTTTCTCTACATTAGTAACAATCAAATCAAATTGCATCATGCAACACAATAAATGCATATTTATACCTTTTCTTAAAATCTCAAGTTTAGTCAACTGTTTATATTAGAATCGCAAGTGTAAATGAAATTTTCGAAGAATATTTCTTCCCACATCAGCTAAATGAAAATAAGTAAATATTAGAAAATGCAGTAGTTTGATATTGTAACATAACTATAAACCATAGTTAGGTTGAAGAACTATTTGGGCTCGTCATTACATTAGTTAGAAATCGAAAATCTTTATGAGTTCTTATACTTATACAAGTGTAGCATGTTCCTATAACATTTTTTTAGGGTTCCATACCTCAAAATGAAAAAACAGAACCGTCTGGAACGTCTGTCAAGATTCTTTATCTCTGGCTCCATTATAGATATCAAGTTGAAACCAATACCTCCTACAGAATTTTGTACGAAGATCTGAGCAATATTTTTTACTTATATCCATCCATCCATCAGCCTGTCATTGTCCACTACTGGACACGGGCCTTTCTTAGATTTCGCCACTCCTGGCGGTTCTCCGTCGTCCTCATTCAGTCGCGACCAAAGTCTTTCAGGTTGTCGGTCTAGTGAGTACGAGATTGGCTTACGCTACGCTTTGCTGTAGCGTAGGCCGATCACCATTCCAATTAATGCCTTTCGGCCCCAACGGCCATCGTTTTGGCGGCAGATATGGCCTGCCCACTGCCACTTCAACTTAGGCAGGATATGTCGGTCACTTTTGATCTGAGACGGATCTCTTCGTTTCGGATTTTATCCATCGAAGCTATCCCAAACATAGCCCGCTGCGTAGCTCTTTGAATCAAAGCCCTTTTGTTAGCGCCATACGTCATCACAGGAAGGATGCACTGGTTAAAAAACACTGCGGTATTGACGACGTAAATATTATGATGCAACTTCCCTACTGGCCCGTGGATGACGTGACATTTGGAGATGACCTTAGTCTTATCCAAATTTATCCTCAGGTCCACTCATCTGGAAGAATTGCTTAGGTCGCGCACCAATTCCTCCATTTCTACCATTATGATTATGTCATTGGCAAAGCCAAGATGTGAAATGTGTTCCATTCCCGTTTATGCCTCGTCTATTCCAGTCTACTGTTTTGAAGACGTCCTCCAACGCGGCGGTAAACAGTTTTGGAGAAATAATGTCACCCTGTCTCACGCCGCGCCTAGTGAGATTCATACTCGTATGTCTTGTTTGTACATCCTGTACTTGGACATTTTTTACTTACTTTATCTTTGTTCAATTCACATTTTTAGGTAGGTTCTTCCTCCCTGCTGGGCCAGCTGTTCAATAAAACATATGGTTATAGTAAATCTCAGTAGTATATTTACACACACCAGCATATTTAATAGAGTAAACACTGACGCAACTGGTACATACCCCTCTGGATGACAAAGGACGAGATAAGCGTACACAATTGTACAATAAATTGTAAGTAAAATAAACACACAAATAAATCACTGTCGTCATGTTGTTGTGTCTATAGATAATGTTGGCCCCCAGGTTGGGCACAGGGTGATCGTTTCTGCAAGATTTTTCTGGAAACATTATTCAGTAACTGTCAACATCGCAATTACAATAAAAACGGCAATAAAATAAAAATAACAGTTAATCATTAGCAATACGTACGTAATTTGAAGTGTCAGTTTATCATAATAAAGTCCTCACGAGGGTGTTGCACGCGCAGCAACCCGCGGGGCCTGATGAAGGTCACTGAAAATATGCAAGCCTCAAATCTTGATGCCTTACAAAGTTACAAAGATTTTATCGTCTCATTTGTACGATTTTGCATAAAATTAAAAAACAATAAAACTTGTCTATCGCCAAACATAAACTTCGTTTAAGTTTCGGGGAATCAAAACGTCCTATTCTTACAAAATTACACTGGATCATAAATATTAGTTTTTTTTGATAAATTATTTCCATCCATCCATCAGCCTATTTCGTCGACTGCTGGACATATGCCTTTCCATGATTTCGCCACTCTTGGCGGACCTCCTGGAAGAAATGCCCATACTCACACACGCTGGGCTGGCGGGTTGGTGAGCGCGGTGCCGAAACCCTTGCACTAGTGACACCGCTTCCCGTCACCAGTCTGTGTTATATAAGGCCCGGCAATTGGGGATGGATATACAAAAAATACAATACAAAAAATACAAAATTTATTTATTTATACACAAGTAATTTATAAGTACTTTGGACCCTCCTTTTAAGCTAACAAAACCTGTAATAGAAGGGACCGTTCTTCCCTAGTTGTTACATTATTCTTGTGCTGTTTGTAGGTATTACAAATACAGATTATATAAATTAATAAATTAACAGAAACCTTTATTTTGAAGAAAAAAAGGTGAGAGGTTATACATAATATGTTTGTGTGTGGTGTGTGAGAGGGTGTGTAGGTGTGTGTGAGGGTGTGTGTCTGTGTGCGTGTGTAAGCCTATTTGCATTTGCGTGGTTAAGAATCCATGGTATATATGTATAATAATATGTTTAAAAAAGTATTAAATATAGTTTACAACTAATAGTAATTCTCTTAAATATAGGTATAAGGTCCTACGATAATAAGTGTAAATAATTCTAGGGAAGACTGTGTATCGCTAACTGAACTTTCGGCGGAAAGTGGTCTATTTGCGATACTCCATCACCTCTTTTGTTTTCTTAATAATATTACTTTGAATTTCAGGACCCTATATAATAATAATATTAAACCGCCATCTATCGATCCCAGGCAATGGTGGGCCGCCTGGTTTTGCCTGAGAGCCTTACTCTCCCCATAAGTTACTCTATGATCTCCCCCGAATAACTTCGGGAGGATTTCCGAGTAAGATGGGGTACCTCCACAGTCGAGCCCGGCATCAGCTCTACCACCTTATAAATTATTTAGAAAACATGCATTAAAAAGTAGGCATTTTCCAAATACATATAGGTACCTATTCCGGCCCACTTTCAAATGAAAGACAATGAAAAATAACAAAATATTCGAAAATGCAGTAGTTTGATATTGTTATATAACTAGGCTTCTTAGTTCATTTGTTTAGGCCCAAGAACTTTTCGGGTTCGTGATTAGTTAGAAATCGAAATATTTATGAATCCCTAAAGGTACGTCGTGTTGCTGTAGATTATGTCGCGATCTTCTAAATATTACCGATTGGCGTTTTCACTCCCATTCTGAACGTCCCCTTGAGCGTACTACTTGATCTATATTTATTGCAAAAGAGCTAGAAAGTCTAAATAAATGGTAAATAGTCATAAAAAGTCAAGATTTCTTCTCAGTATCCCGGTAAAACAATATAATAAGTATGTATAGGCTAGCAAAAAACGTTAATAAATGTAAATGGCCCCTTTTCCACTTACCGGCAAGCCACCGGCACCGGCACTGGCGACGGCGACAGCACGGCTAAAGGTGGTAAAAATGTTTTTTTTTTGAATTTACAAAATGTATGAATTTACATTTTTACCAGCTTAGCCGTGCCGTCGCCGTCGCCGTTGCCGGTGCCGGTGGATTGCCGGTAAGTGGAAAAGGGGACATTTTCAACACACTTGCTTATAAAGTGGTCATTGTTGCAGCGTTCTTATGGTCATCATAATGCAGCATATTAAACACGCGTGCTTTTTACCTTACATTGTCGCACTATTGTTTTTTACATTACAGTTTTTTTTAATCCTTGAAAAGAGTTTTGATGTCTTGAGAAATAGTAAAGTTTTTGCGAATAAATAAACTGCCTCAGTTAAAATATAATAAATAATCGTTTAATTTTATCAGATTATTTATTTTTATCAACAAATTAACTCGAATTTTTGTTGTAAATACAAAAAATATTGAGTTTGTTAATATTTAATATTTGGCTGTTTGGCAATATTTGGCTGTTTGGCGGATGGTCAGTGCCTCTATTACCATCTGTGCGCGCAACAAAATTTTTAAAGAAAATTGTCAATTCATGGCTACAGACCATTCACTATAAGAAGTCCCCTGGCTTAGGAAGTGGTAGCACTGCATATAATGTTGCCAATGGCTCACGTAGCATTCACCCTACTACACATTCATAATATTTAGTTAACTGCGTTTTTTTATAATTAGACTACTCTTTAATGGAAATAAAATCTACAGAATGAAAAAATCATAATTATCAATTATTTATTGATTTGTTTTTCACAATGAATACGTATGATCTAATGGTATGAATATATCTATACATGTATCTCTGTACTAAAACAGTATTTTTTATTTCTTGTTCTAGCTTGACAAGGTATGTTCTAAATTGTCGAGCTCCCGTTTTTTACGTTTTTGACGACTTAATGTGAACGTTTTTTTCCGATATGCCTGCAAAAGTGAATAGCTAATTATTATTTGCCTATGAAATTGGCTTTATTTTTAAAGCTGGTAACCCTATTTTACTAACCCGTCATGGCACTGACACGAGATCGAACCTGATCAAGAGGAATCACGGTGCATTGTTTGCATTTTCTCTTTCACGAAAGGCGTACCTCCAACGCAATATCTTTTGCACTATTGTTCAACGGCTTTGGCAATAATAATACATAATTTTATCAAATAATTTTGGAAAATCTGACTGACAACTATAATGACAGCAAAAGCTTGACAAGCGGTGATGCCAACATGACGGCAAGGGACAAGTTATGATGAGTGGTCTGTATGGTTTTGATTATGTCGAAAAATAAGACCGTGAATTTTTTTTTTCTCGCAATTTGTTGAAAAATGTCGTCTGAAACGCGTGAGCATTAGACATTACACTCTCGGCTCCATCACGCCCTCGCCTTCGGCTCCGGCTGCAATCCCGCCTCGACTGTAATGTCCAACGCAGCTCACTTGTACTATTATCGACGGTTTTGTCTTTTTATTTATGATTTATATAAGGTCCTACAATAATTACTGAGAATAATTCTAGGGATCTACCGGATATCGTTAACTGATTGATAACATAAAAGAAAAAAAAATATTTTTTACTTTATAAATTTTTCACTTCCCGTCCCGGTTCAAAGTGGTTCAATCAGCTTACTAAATTTCTAAGGAAAGTTGAAAAAACAACGTTTTTTTTTCGGTGTAAAGTGGTCTATTAGGGATACTCTATCATCTGTTAAGTTTTTTTCACTTTGAATTTTAGGTCTTAAGTCCTAAGTCACAATAAAGTATTAAAATGAAATACATTAAGTAAAAAAAAATGTACATTACTGCTAAGACCAGGAAATAAGCAATCCTGGACGAGTAAGTTAAAAGTCCGACCCCACAGGACATTCAGGGTTCCAATCCTGCCGGTTGAGCAAGCACCAGCTTTTCGGAATATTATGACCCTTTCTGTGAAATACGCAATAAAATTTAGACCTCCTATACTAATTGAGTCGAGGTTGTTCTTGAACAAAACTCTTACCGAGTTTTCAGTATGAATTTGGCTATTTAAACGAAAGTCACCTTATACATATGTGCACAGTATTTATAGCACGAGCTGATGGTGAAGGAAAACACTGAGAGAAAACTGCATGCCCTAAAAAGCGATACAGAAGCTTGTCTGTAATTCTTTTAATTCATCAGGCACATAATTAAAATCCCAGTCTGCCATTTGATATATATTTTGCTTGGCGAATGATGATTTACATGATGGTACAACAATCGCAACACGGTACAAGATAATTAACACGCTATGACTAAGTGCATAAATCTACTATTAGAGTGAACTGTGGAACATTATAAAGATTTTCCATAATGTTGCCTGAGCGAAAATGTGTTAATTATGGGTTTTTCTTATTGACTATATGTTGTATACTAGTACATTAGGTACTCTCATTATAAGGTCTTGCTTTTAATGTAATACTTGTCATATATATACGGTGGCTTTAATTTATCCAGCCAAACTCTTACTGAAGACTCGGTAAGAGCCCAGTAACACTTTTTGTGAAATTCGTAAATTATTCTTTTCGTGTTCCTTACAAACGCAAGCCCAGCCCCGAGTCAATTACTATGGGACGTCAACATTTTATTTTGCGATCACTTACCAAGGCTCCAGTATAAGTTTGGCTGTATAAATTAAAGTCACCTTATATACATACATACATTACTAAGCAAGTTATTTGCTTCACTGTTTATTCCGGGATGGCTGTGAGCTACTTCTAGTTTTAAATATCGTTACAGAATTAATATTTTATGAAAGACCCGTTTTTTTATCAGCCACATTCCAAGTGCTTTGAAGCCCAAACACACAAAAAAATAAAATAGTGGAATGTGGACGCAGCTGACAAAAGCACAATTTTTGACGTCGTGCTCCGTGGTGCAACCCCATCATCTTATTTCCTATTTCTAAATACATAATGCAATTATATATAATATGTTCTGAAATAGTACGTACTTTTAAAAAATATTACTGTAATAGGGTAAGAGTACATTCCACCTGAATTTAGGGTTGCTGTGGAGCATCTCTCCAGCAACCCCAAATTGAAATGAAAGGAAATTTTACTTACGTAAGTGATATGTATTTACATACATACATATCGCTTCAGCAAAGAAGATGCTGAATAAATTGTACTGTTATCTTTACCATTGAATACAATAGATGTAGTTAATTAAATGAAACTTTAAAACTTAGAGCCGTACCTTGCTGAGAAAAAAGATATCTGAACTGTTTTTCTATTTCTCGATATATAACGCAATTGTACATAATACGTACTGAATTTGTACTTATTTTTAAAAAAATGTACTCTTATAGGGTAAGAGCACGTTCCAACTTAAATAAATAGTGCATAAATACATAGAGCTTCAACAAAGAAGTTGCTAAAAAAATTGTACTGTTCGTGTCTTTACCACGCACGAATGTGGATGCAGCTGACAAAAGCACTTTTTTTTCCACATAGATGGGTCATAGCTTTAAATTTTGATAGGAACCAGCAGCCATCTTGAATATTTTTGTGGCCATCTTGGAATATAGTTCCCAATGGGGCCCGAAAGTTTAAAAGTTAGTCATCAACTATCTGTATTCCTTGACATCATCAATTTTTTCTTTACTTAATACTTACCAAGCTTTTTATAGTTAAGTGTTTAGAAGCCGTGATATCAGAAATATAGAAAATTCTTAGTGAAGACTCGGTAAGTGCTCAGTAACAATGTTCGATGACCCAATTTGTGAAATACGTAAATTATTCTTTTCGTGTTCCTTACAAACGCAAGCCCAATGCAGAGTCAATTATAGTCCATTCAGAATTAGCTGGCGTCTTTCCACTTGAGACCGTCGCAATAACAATAGGATTAAGTCGTGGCGGGTGAATTCGCCTGAACGAAACAATGAACACTTGTAAAACACGTGCGGCAGGCGGTGTTTCAAACATTTTAGATACTTTCCTTATGTTATCTTCCCTATAATAATATAAGGAAAAAGAAATACCACTCAGTTGTTTTTTAAACTTCGAAGAGATTAGTTCAGTGGAAAGTATCAACACTGGTTTGTTTGCAACAAAACAGATAAGGCCGAAACGGCTACTTTAAAAATGGATGGGCTCTATGAGTGTTTGGTTTATTACCCCTATTGTTTATGTTCAAGTGGAAAGACGCCAGCTTATTCTGAATGGACTATACTACTATGGAACGTCAAAATTTTATTTTGCGAAATTTGCAAAAAGTGTTGTTGATCTGTCTTACTGGTCACTTACTATGCCTCCAGTATGAGTTTGGCTGTATAAATTAAAATCACCTTATACAACGTTAAATTTAAGTCATTTTGTTAACGAAAACTGACGAGTACTGTCCATATGAACAACTTTTACTATGGAGCGAACCCTGAAATCGTAAAAAAAATATCAGCTGTTCCATAGAAAAGTTAAATACCTACTCGACCCAAATGTATGAGACAGCTGATTTTTTTTCACGATTTCAGGGTTGGCTCCATAGTAAAAGTTGTCCATATGGACGAGTACTATCACCAGTTTTCATTAACAAAATGACTTAAATTTCACGTTGCATAGTTAAAATATTTTAACATGGCTCTAAAATTAAGACGGCCGCTGGTTCCTATCAAAAATTAAAATCTATGTGCCAAAGTAAAGTGTGTGGAAGAAATTCGGTGCTTTTGTCCGGTGTGTCCACATAATTATGCTAAGCGGAAACCTGCCCACCACAAATCAAATGCGGAGAAAGCAAGTCTCACCAAGCGGTGCACAGTATTGGGAGCGATGACATGCCATTATCCTGGTCACAACCTTCGCTTGGAACCTGTCCTGTCCACTCCACTCCATGGTTATTGCAAATAAGGGCCGCCAAGTGTGCGTCGTACATGTGTGGGATTCCGTCAATAAAGATTTTATTTAAAATAGTATTTATAGTCGTATTTTTATAACGACATAAAGTTCTGATTTTGATCATATCTAATAATTCTCACAGAGCTAATAAACTGCTTTAAGTTGAAATCGTTAAGAGCTTAAGGCACATATACCGGGTGCAAATAGACTGCTACCATTAAATGAAACCACATATTCTACCGACCCTACTGAACCACTATTCCCAAGAGTCATACCCGCGGACACCCTTAGTTTGGGAAATAATTGAGTTCCAAACAAAAATGCGTGAACTCTAACGCACCGATATACGGGCGAGTTTAGAGAGAGCGTCGTCCATGAAACAGCTGTTACGTTGCAGCTTTCTAAAATAGACCTTCCTCTTACGAGATAAAGTCTTTCAGTTACAGTTGAATATCTTATTCTCTGAAGATTTGCGCGGTTTTTTTTTTCGAATCGTGGTTCAGTATGATCAGTAGAATATGTGGTTTTATTTAATGGTCGCACTCTATTTATGTACACACAGTATATCCAAAATTAAATTGGCAACTCGATGTGTGCCGACATTGAAATAACCATCAGCAAGTGCCTGTTACTACGGAACAAGAACCTGTTATTTAGGCTATCGCTGCATTTGCGGATAGCGCAAAATAGGAGAAAATAATACTTTTCACGCGATGACGGAAAAAAAATAGAAATTTAATTTTACAGATCTATTATTTTTTTATAATTTGGTAAGATAAGAATCATCAAAATCGCTTCAGGCGTTCGGAAGCAGTGAGGGAATTTACACGACTTTTTTCTTGTCAAAAGTAACAACGGAGAAAATATTGATGTTTGTTTTTATTAACTATTATACCATCCGAATATGATAAGTATACCAGATGCGTTATAACTACGAGAAACCGGCTTTCGAGACTAATAATAATAACCATAACTTTTGGAGAATTTTCGCACACACATATTTAAAAAAAAAAAAAAAAAATCTCGTATCTAAGATAAATTTCGTAATTTTTTTTCGTTCGTTTCGATTTTTTTCTAGATTTAGAATTAACAATACTTCGGTATTAACATAATAGTTACAACAACGTGTTTTTATCAAACGCCTTACGTTCCGTTTACTCAAATTACGAAACATTCATAAATTAAAGTTTCCTTTGACCGACAGAACGCTGAATAACCGCAATATCCTCGCTTTACGGAGAGTATTTAATAACTAGTTTCAAGATGTACCTTTTTATACTTCTTCGCTGGCAGCTAAGTAAACTAGCTAATTTAAAATATATATATATAATAGTTGCTATTATATTGCTTGCCTCTCCTTGTCAGGAGGTCGATGAACCGCCTTCAACTCTACATTTGCGTGCGTTTGACATTGTCAACGGCTCGGCCACAGATATAATACTGGGCTCGGCGCAATAGGTACTCGATATGCAACATTGTTTTGTAATTACAATAATCTTGTCTTGTAGGTCACCGTGCCGATGGTAACATTGTTGTTGGGTTTGATGAACCTTGACAGAGTTAAATGTTAATGCCTTACAGGATAGCGCGGGCGGGAGATGGGGCGATATGGAAAAAATCTAAATTATAAGAATACAGAAATTTCCCCAAAGGACTTTTGTCATCGATTTTTAAGAAAATTCAAAACCATTCAAAGCTTTTTAGGAAATTACTTACCTCAGCAGGAAGCTCAATCAATAGTGTTGCTGAAACATTACGAGCATATGAGTCAAATCAATGGAAATAGATGATTTTTTTGCATTTGCCTTCAAATCGTACGTTTTTTTATTTGTAAAATTAATATTTCTATTGATAATTAGGCCTATTTTATACCATCATCATCATACCGTGTGTAGATAGACTGCTACCATTAAATGAAACCACATATTCTACCGACCCTACTGAACCACTTTTACCGAGAATCATACCCGCGGACACCCTTAGTTTGGGAAATAATTGACTTCCAAATCAAAATGCGTGAATCCCAACGCACCGACATACGGGCGAGTTTAGAGAGAGCGTCGTCCGTGAAACCGCTATTCAGGTGCAGCGTTCTAAAATAGACCATCCACCTACGAGATAAAGTCTTTCAGTTACAGTTGAATATCTTTTTCTCTGAAGATTTTTGCGGGTTTTTTATCGAATAGGTGTTCAGTATGATCAGTAGATGTGGTAGTATGTGGTTTTATTTAATGGTCGCACTCAATTTACACCCGGTATAAGAATTTTATCGAACAAATATGCTGAATGTACACTTTGTACGGATTCCTTTGGTAAAGATATTTTTTCCCGGCAGGCTTATCTAATTCAGCCTCATCTAATTCTGTACAGGCTTAATCTTCTCATCAAAGAGATCGTCGAAAAAAATATAATATCTATTAACAATAAACATGGACAAAATTTGTTCATCCATGCAATAAATAAGAAAATCTTGTAAATTTTATGAAGTGCCTGGTGCCCTAAATTCTCACTCATCCATGTCTGGAAAACTGAACTATATCGGAACTAGCCAGATGTCAAAAAGAGTCCACTAACATTTTTTTTTTTTTAATATTTAAAATAATTCTTCTGAAAACCGAAATAAACAAGTTAAGGCGACAATTACTGCTAGTGACCCCGGGTACGTGCGTCTCATTCACTCGCACGACTCTCCCCGTATTGATATCTCCGTCGCTCGACAACGCGCTTAAATATACCCAAATAATTAATTATAACTAAAACTCCTCAAAAATAATTAAAGAAAATCATTTGTTGTTACAATATCTTCAATTTGACTAAGTTTCAATTTGTTTCTTTGCATACTTCATTTATTAAACCGGATATTCGTTTTGAATTAGACCTAGGATTGCTATTTAAGTAGTTAAAGATTTTGATAAAAATTTAAAGTTCTAATCAAGGCACACCATTCCAGATATATATTTTTTTTTCTTTTATTACTTCTGATTAAAACCAGCTATTAATTTTGACTTTCAAGGTCACCAGCAGGTATAGCCCTCTCAATGTCCTTTGAGCCCGGTGTATGAATCCAGGTATTATTTTACCGAATGTTGAAACGCAGTCAGATTTAGATTCCCTTTCTAGAGAGTGAACAGGCGTCTCTTCAACTCCGTCACGCGTCCAACAGCTGTGTGTGACCTGTGACTGTGAGTGAACAGCACGTGCAACGCGCGTGTCTAGCACGCGAGCAGCACGCGCGCGCTCATTGGAAACGCTGAAACATTCTGACTCATCTATTCTCGTCCAATCGACGATTAGACGGATGATTTTAATCTGTCGCGGAATATTACGAGGGAATTGGGTCAGATTTCCGTAGTAAGGGTTATAGTTAAACTTAAAACCCTAGCCTAGTAAGTCCGTCGGTAGGGAACTCAATATTTACTTGAATAACGTAATAATAGGTGCGGAATTACTTGAGGATCAAGGGGAAATTTAGCATATTTACAACAACATATTTTTTGTCTCTATTTCGGTTGACTGAAAGAAATTTCTTTCAGAAATAAGTTCGCCCCTGGCACCTGTATCTTTTGTATTTTGGATATGTCTTGTTTTTTGTCAAATAAATGTTTAGCCACTACGACGAAACGTTACATAGCCACGAATGGTCACGATTGCCAAACGCGACCAAACGAACGCCTCCCTCCCGAGCAGGGACCCCAAAAACGGGTTTGAAAGTTAAACCTATATCATAGGGCTAACCCTTCATAGGGTACAACCTAGAGATAAGCTCAACTCTATCATTAAGGGATTCTATAGTGATACGTTCTCATATTATTATGGATACATTGACCTCTCATAAGCAACTAGTCACAATGTCGCTCAAAAAGTGTCCGCGTTGCATCTTGTCACCGCTATGGCGTCATGGCGTGACAAGTTCGAATGACGATTGCGTAAAACTGACATTGCATCTTATGTTAACGATATTGCTATTATGCACGTCGCACGTTCGGACGTTTTCTGACGAACTTTTCTTAGAGACTGTGTGTCTAGTTTATGAGAGGTCAATGTATGGATGGGGTTTAATATGGTTACCCTTGGCGAGTGAGCTCAAAGAAACCCTAAAATAAAACATCAATTTGACTTGGGTTTGTTTACCACTTGCGGATAGGCTTACACTGTTTCATGCGTAAACAAACACTTTACCCTACGGTACAGTTACCCTATGCTAGGGTACCAAAAATGATCCCTGCTCCCGAGCTTCCTATAATTCCATTTTCTTTTTGGACTCTGGTTTCTCAACTTTCATTTGCCTAGAGGCTCTTTTCAGAGTCCGGACTTGACAACAAGCGAATTCGTGAAATACCTATTCTGGGGCTTATAATATCTTGTTAATTTTAAACTGTTCGGTACCATTTCACCGAAACACTGTAGATAGATATCCCAGTATATTTAGAGCTGCAATCAACACGTTGCTTACAACCTTAATTGCCTCCGGCTCGTTTTTTAAACTCACACTCGTATTTTAATAACCTCTTTAAGTACCAGTTTCATAAACTATACTATTAATGGATTTAACGTTTTTAAAATCGGCGCAAGATCTCATCAGAAAACCCAATGCTTTAGGAGCTTTGTCAATAATGTAGTCAATGTGCTTATCATAAAGCAGTTTGGAGTCCTGAACAATACCCAAATCCCGCATACAGTCCACTTGAGTCCACTCGGGTTTAGAATTGATTTTTTATAGAATATCTATGATTTAAAATGTTGATGGTTGTGATTGTCGGCACTTGGTGGAACTTATTATACATCTTGTTAAATAAGACACTTGTACTTGTCCACAGGATTATAATCGACCGGCTTCGCTTATAAGCATTGTCTAGCAAATGATTTAATTTATGTTTTTTTCGTGAGAACAACAGCAGCGAGCATTTGGATACATCGAGGTCTAGCTTATTAATCATACACTATTGTTCAAACCTTAAAAGATCTTCTTGCAAGTGGTCACAATCCTGATCGTGACGTATTTCTTTGAAAATCTTCATGTCGTCTGCGAATAGTAGGAAATCAGCACTCTCCAAACAAGCTCTTGATAAAGATCGTGAATAAAAGGGGACCCAACGGGGACCCTTGAAGAACACCTGCGGGAACTTTTTATCCAGAGCGACTGATAACCGTTAATTGTAGCTGACTGAGATCTTTATTTTTTATGTACGAAGAGACCCATTTAAACAAGTTACAGTGAATTCTTGTGAATTGCTTGAAGCAATTTTTGCAGCAATATCAAATGTCCTATTCGATCAAAGACCTTGCTATAGTCTGTGTATATTGTGTCAGCGTGGGCTCCCGAGTCCATAATCTTAGAAATTTTGTCATGGAAAATGACAAGATTAGACACAGTAGACCCAAGGTGCAATTGTGTAAGACAGTCGTATTCTATTACTAATGCTAAGCAAATTAGCCCGTTTAACAAGAAATCGTACATTTTTGTCTGTCATATGAATACTTGTTTTGTTCTTGACAACAAAAATGTAGGATTTAAAATTGTCAAGCGGGCTAATTTATTTAGCCGAATAGCCATATGACAATCGAATTTGAATACAATTGCAGTCTTTACAATTGCACCTCTGTTTTGTAAGAAGCGTGTTGTTGGAGAATGACATATTGACATACAATTCCGAATGACATGATTGTTATGATAATCAACAACATTAACCAACCAACAATACAATGGTGGGTAAACAAACATAATACCTACTCTACAAAAACAAATAATGAACCTTAATTCTATAGCAAGCAGAGGTGCAATTATGTAAGACAATAGTCATCAAATTCGATTGTCTTATGGCTATTCGGCTAATCAAATGAGCCCGTTTGACAATTGAAATCGTACGTTTTTGGTTGTCAGCAACAAAACAAGACAATCGTTTTCATTTGACAGCCAAAAATTTACGATTTCAATAGTCAAATGGGCTAATTTGCTTAGCCGAATAGCCAATGACAATCAATTTGAATACGATTGGCTTACACAATTGCACCTCTGATCGGGCTATTATCAAATGGTAATTTTGTGTTTGACACACAAACAAAAGGCGCCCAATGTTATTTAATACGAAAAGTAGATAAGCGTCAGTAAATAACTGTAAGTAACTAATTAAATGTAACTTATTTATTTTTTTAAGTTCTCGCATTCCTTGGCTTTTGACAGAAGTTTTTTGTAGTATAATTACTGTCATTGACATACACGCGACTGTCACCTTTGTAGCCAATACAATCTAGAGTGAGAATTTTACGTTTTCGCAATGCTGCAATAAAGTCTTCTTTCTTGTGGTGGTTAATGAACGATACTGGGATATGCTTGTCGGCATCCGGGTGGTAGCTTTGAATCCTTGATATGTAATTAATCATTTAGATTTTAGCATTATTTTCTTAGATATAGAAAATACATCACACGATATAAATAACTAATTAAAGCATACTTTTTGCTAGACCAATCTAGACACCCCCCATTTTAATCAAAAACATATTTATTTTATACTTTAACTGACGATATACGAAGTAGGTATGTGCGCGTCAACAAAACCTTACATTGTGTCAAATTTCAAATTCTACGTTACTTAGAATGCATATAGTCTTTGAGAAAGCCTCTGTTAAGGACGGATGAACACTAGGTGATCTTTGTGAGTGGTTACCCGAAATTGAAAACGCTTTTTCGGTTTCTTGGTGATTTTGATTTCTTAGACTTTCCTTAATTTGGTCCAAACAGATTTTTTTAAGTGGTATAGTTTCTTTTTATATTTTTTTTTAATATCACACTAGTCGATCGTCTGGATAACCGAAACACTGTCACTTGTACATTAATTAAATAGTATTTTGTAATAAACACAAAGTGTTGTTGTTTACTGCCAAGGACGCTTAGTGACATAAAAACCTCCACGTCACTCAAAAAACCATGAAACATAATCTGTACACGACTCGAAATTTAGAATTCGATTTTCTCGAAATTAATTTCTTTCCCTACACGTCCCTTTTCGCGTAAGCACTCACTTGTAGAGTTCAGTTTTTCCTTTTAAACGTACGCAACCCTCCATACGGTGTGTTTTTCTCAAATGATGGTTGATGTCGATGAACACTTTCTTTCCCTTTGGTCTTCATATTTGTTAGTCTCAAACAAAGCATATTTATTAATTTATTAATAATAAGTAATATTAATGCTTTTTATAAATTATCAGTCTTGTAATATCACCTACATACGAGTACATTACCTCTAAAATGTCTAGCGAATTGGTTGCGCCGTCAATAGACTGTTAATAAATTCAATTAGCATATTCTTCACAGCGAAAATTATACCCCTAAAGGACCATGGGCAAATTTGTATGGAGAATGGACCAAATCCTCAACATCAATGAAACCTACTCTAAATGAAAGATTTTGGGGTATCATTTAATTGTTACTATGGGAGCCAAGTCGAAATCGAGCGCCAACAAAATGTCAGAAAAAATATTTTGTTTTGATGCTTTCTCAGTATTGAAATCGTTCTAAAACACCATGTTCACACTCGAATTCCATGTAGCTCCCATAATGAGAAATTAATAATACCCTAAAACCTTTCATATGGCAAGGGATTTATCACTTAATTTGTCCAAAATTACTCATGGTCCTTTGATAAGTGGAAATTTGTTACTTACAAGCATACGTAACAACAACGAAACTACAGACAAACATTTTTTCACGCAAAACAACCGCATTACATCACAACTTTAACTAAACTTTTCTCGCGTCATTTCACGAATTTTCTTGACCAATAAGAGCTCGTCCACCCTCTAAGGTCAGCATTGATAACCCCATGTGACGGGACCGAATCGGACCTCTGTCGTTCGTCTGACCCAACTCCAGCTATGAACCTTGCCCTTAGTCAGTGCGTCTCGCTAAGTCTATAAAGGCACCCGACGGCAGCAGAACCATCAGTCTTACTCCACACTCCGCGAATGATGTGTACAAACTGATATCAAAAATAAAGTCAAACCACGCAGTGCTGATGCAAACAAAACAGTGATCCGATTTGAATATCCCACCGGTTTAGGCGTTGCGCATGCGTTAAATTTTGGAGTAGTGATTGGCTGCAAAATGAGTGTTTTCAAGAACGGTGCCAGTCGATCGGCGTGCAACAGTAAAGCAAGCATGATTGTTGTTTCGAATCGCTTACCTTTTATTTTGAAGAGAAATGAGAAGACCGGGAAATTAGAGCGAAAAGCCAGGTGAGCCAGAAATATCTTCTAACGGTGTAACTTTATGGAACTTAAGAACATAGAACAAACTAACCGGTTTCAAAATAAATACATACAGTCAATGTTTATTTATGTTTTATCCCGGTGTGCCGTGTGAATATTAAATGATTACAACAACTGTTTACCTACTATGTATTAAGACAGCTGATTAAAATACGCGATCGATATCTAACTGCGACGTTAAATATATGTTTACGTTAATCATTATATTTAACTATTTACGTAACATATGTAATACTGATAACGATAAAATTTTGCTAATTTACCAAAATGCGTGTTTACTAAGCAAAATAGGTCTATTAGGCGTTACAATATAATTTAAGGATAGGTCTAATTATCAAAGTATAATACTTCAAGTTCGGAGGTATTAAAAATAGATTACCGGCGAAACCACCAAGGTAAAACAGAGCTTTCCAGAAAAGTCTGTGGATTTTCGGAAATTTCTATCGCATCGGCGCCCGTTCAGTCGCAAATAGCTTTTTGCTATAATGTTTCTTTTACTAAAATAAAGTACTGGTAATGCAAAAATACCATGTTTAACCTAAATATTGTGTACGCTAGCTTTGCGAGTCTACAACTCGACTAAATTGAAGAGCTCTGTTGTTTCAGTACAGGCTGTTAAGTAAATAATGGACTGAATTCAGTCTGATTATATTTTAACCTTGGACTTGAATGTTCTTATCGTGTAAGTAACGCATTACTTATGCGTTACTTAAGACGCTATACGTATATTACGCGTGAGATAATTTTACTACCGTTTTTAATACTTAACTTAAGTATTTGGCTATTTCGTATAATATAGCAAATAGCCAGATGACACGTCTTTACCCATTACAAATTTAAACATTAACTTACCTTAATTTATTTTAGTGAATTGAAAGGAAACTAGATCATAAACTTCGCGTAAGGCTTAATTTTTTTATTTTCCCTGCCCACCCAAGCGGCAAAAGGTTGTCCTTATTATGTCTACAGGATAGCTTTAAATCAAAATCTATGAGTAAACTTGTATATCTCCGGTATACTTCGGTTTCGGAGTTTAGTTAAAAAAGGCAAGCCTTTAGAACTATTATAAAGAGCGTAGTTAGGAGCGTAAATTTACAGGTTATATTGTAGTCCGAATGAAGATAACTTACTAAGCCTAAAGTATCGTAATAAAACAGAATTAAGATTAATTAACAACTGTTTGATCTCATTTCGGAATACAAAATATGTTAATCCATGCTTCTGTGCTTGGACCTGGACTAATTTAAGAACTTTTATTACCTATATTATTAGAATGTAAACTCTGGCGAATTTAATTTTGCTGTCAATATAGGACATGTTACATGAAAAAAATTAATGCGCCTCAGATTTTAGTACAATTTTGGAAAATTATTTATCAAAAAAAAAATTTAATTGTTTTCCATATTTATTGTCATGATTCAACAAAATACAACATACTATAACCACAAAAACGTGTCGCAGATATTTCAAATATTCTTTTCATTCATTTAAGATTAACCATTACTTAGTTATTTTTAATTTGATAAAATGGCGGTCCGATTCAAAGACACATACACTACCCTCAGATACACTAAAGAAAAAGTTGATTCAGGAAATGATCACTTAGAACTGTTAGAACTCATTAATATTTACGGGCTATCAAAAGATCCACTAAGCATCAAGTAAAGTAAAAACATGCCTAAGTCACTCCTTACTAGGTGACTATTTCAAACCAAAAATACTTAACTAGATAATTTAGAACCGACTTAAGACATACTAAAAACACACTAGAAGTTCATCTTTACCATGTTAAACAACCGACTTAAAACTAAATTCTACGATTGACTTAAAATAATATGTCTTTACCTCCTAACTAAGGCTAAAATAGATCTATCATATATCTAGTCGGTTTAAGATAAATCAAAGTAAGATCATTTACATAGGTGGTAGAGCTAAGGCCGGTTATTCGGGGGAGAGTAAGAGAACAGCTCTCAGGCAAAAAAACCAGGCGGTCCACCATTGCCTGGGGCCGATGGATGGCGGTATATCCATCTCCAATTGCCGGGCCTATATAAATCAGACTGGTGACGGGCAGCGGCGTCACTGGTGCAAGGGGTTCGGCACCGCGCTCACCAACCCGCCTGCCCAGCGTGTGTGAGTATTGGCATTTCTTCCAGGAGGACCACCGCCAAGAGTGGTGAAATCCTGGAAAGGCCTATGTCCAGCAGTGGACGAAACAGTCTGATGGATGGATGGATGGATGGAAGATCATTTAGAACCGACTAAGGATACAATAAAAACGCACTAGTTTATCTTTACCGTGTCATAACAACCAACTTAAAACTAAATTATACGACAGACTTGAAACAATATGGTCTTTACCTCTCAACTAAGGCTAAAATTGATCTATCATACACTTTTATTGTTTAAATTGTTTATTATAAACCCACATACAAACTGTTTACTTTGTGGAAACATAGTTGGGTCATTTTTAGTAGTTTATGCTCTTTATTGACTTGAGGAATGCTGCTTTGGGTAACACTGGGACAAATGAGAAATCCCTCTACATTCATTATGATAATCTATTTTTCGGTTCATGTACTTGTAAAGCTTGTAGCTATAGCTATAGTTTGTTCCCTGAGAACGGGCAGTTCCCTAGGGACATAGCTATTAATGATATTCTAGCGGATCGTCTCTGGAACTATAAAATGACATTGACAATTCTTTCACTGTTTTAATGGTATACTATTCACTTAGTATAGGCTATAATTTGTTTTCTGGTAACAGGCAGATCCCTAGGGACATGGCATGCGATTTTGAAAATTCTTTCACTGTTGTAATAGCTAGAATCTTCTCTTTGACACATGCTACAGTTTGATCCCTGGGGATGTGCAGTTCCCTAGGGACATCATCATTAATAACTCTACAGAACCTATTTGACAAATTCTTTTGCTGTATAATGGTTAGATTCTTCACTTGGACACAGGCTTTCACTGGGGTGGGGACGGGCAGTTTCCTAGGAACATAGACATAGGGTTAGACATATAAAATAATTTTGTGGAAAACCATAAGTCAAGTCACATAGCTACTACAAAATTACTACTCCGAAAAATATTAACGGATTCGATAGAACCACCCAAAAACTAAATCAACGCGGGCGAAGCCGCGGGCAAAAGCTAGTATGCTATATTGATAATAATGTACATATAGGTACTTGTACGTAGTAAACAAAAGCAAAAGTAAACACTTGCGTGTCATACGTTTCGGTAGCTAAAAAGATTTTGTTTATCATGTTGATCCTAGGCGTTCGCATGTAACGAACATATTTGCGTGGAAGCACAGATGATGAAGTCGATTCTGGAGGCTTTAATTTTAGTTTTAGTGTCATTAAAACTAAATTTTCTTCATTCCAAAAGAGCTATATTACTTTGGAAAAATGACAGCACTAAAACTAAAATCAAAGCCTTCAGAAATAATAATAATAAAAAATAGGTCATTTTAACATAGCCCAAATCAGGTGGGGGGATGTATTTTAAAGTAAGACTCAATACACACACCGGAACATCAAATATTTAGCGGAAAAAAGGCCTAGTATTCATACTTATTTTCTTATTTAAAATCACACTTTTAAAATGAGCTCACATTTGATGTAAATTTCGTGAGTGAATTATTTTTAAGGTAACCAAGGAAACTTAACCATGTAACAAACACATAAAACAAATTATATCACGTGTTTCGTCCGTGTGCTTTTTAATAAGACATAGACATAAAAAGTTTATTCACAGAAAAAAGACGTACAAAATTTTATTATTTCTGCCAAACTTTAAAAAAGTTTATTGGCAGATGTTCATTTATAATATAATATAGCTGACGTATAGTACTTCTACAAAAGATAAATTCAAGTTTTTGTTTTGTCATCCATAAAATGACTCTGAACATATTTTTAGGGTTGACTCCGTTGTCCGTCCGTCGGTCCGTATGTCACAGGCTGGTAGAGGTGGGTCTTAGCAGCATTTTGCAATAACGAAACGTTAGCAGCTTCTGCAACTATCTATTCTCGATAGCGGTTTTTTCATGCGCAGCTGGGCCGCTGCCTGCTACTCGAAAACGATCGGTTTTCTCAATAACGATCTGTTCATGCGTTTTGTCAGTTCGGCCGCTACCCGCTATCGGTTTTTTCATGCGCAGCTGGGCCGCTACCTGCTACTCGAAAACGGTCGGTTTTCTCAATAACGATCTGTTCATGCGTTTTGTCAGTTCGGCCGCTACCCGCTATCGGTTTTTTCATGCGCAGCTGGGCCGCTACCTGCTACTCGAAGACGGTCGGTTTTCTCAATAACGATCTGTTCATGCGTTTTGTCAGTTCGGCCGCTACCCGCTATCGGTTTTTTCATGCGCAGCTGGGCCGCTACCTGCTACTCGAAAACGGTCGGTTTTCTCAATAACGATCTGTTCATGCGTTTTGTCAGTTCGGCCGCTACCCGCTATCGGTTTTTTCATGCGCAGCTGGGCCGCTACCTGCTACTCGAAGACGGTCGGTTTTCTCAATAACGATCTGTTCATGCGTTTTGTCAGTTCGGCCGCTACCCGCTATCGGTTTTTTCATGCGCAGCTGGGCCGCTACCTGCTACTCGAAGACGGTCGGTTTTCTCAATAACGATCTGTTCATGCGTTTTGTCAGTTCGGCCGCTACCCGCTATCGGTTTTTTCATGCGCAGCTGGGCCGCTACCTGCTACTCGAAGACGGTCGGTTTTCTCAATAACGATCTGTTCATGCGTTTTGTCAGTTCGGCCGCTACCCGCTATCGGTTTTTTCATGCGCAGCTGGGCCGCTACCTGCTACTCGAAGACGGTCGGTTTTCTCAATAACGATCTGTTCATGCGTTTTGTCAGTTCGGCCGCTACCCGCTATCGGTTTTTTCATGCGCAGCTGGGCCGCTACCTGCTACTCGAAGACGGTCGGTTTTCTCAATAACGATCTGTTCATGCGTTTTGTCAGTTCGGCCGCTACCCGCTATCGGTTTTTTCATGCGCAGCTGGGCCGCTACCTGCTACTCGAAGACGGTCGGTTTTCTCAATAACGATCTGTTCATGCGTTTTGTCAGTTCGGCCGCTACCCGCTATCGGTTTTTTCATGCGCAGCTGGGCCGCTACCTGCTACTCGAAGACGGTCGGTTTTCTCAATAACGATCTGTTCATGCGTTTTGTCAGTTCGGCCGCTACCCGCTATCGGTTTTTTCATGCGCAGCTGGGCCGCTACCTGCTACTCGAAGACGGTCGGTTTTCTCAATAACGATCTGTTCATGCGTTTTGTCAGTTCGGCCGCTACCCGCTATCGGTTTTTTCATGCGCAGCTGGGCCGCTACCTGCTACTCGAAGACGGTCGGTTTTCTCAATAACGATCTGTTCATGCGTTTTGTCAGTTCGGCCGCTACCCGCTATCGGTTTTTTCATGCGCAGCTGGGCCGCTACCTGCTACTCGAAGACGGTCGGTTTTCTCAATAACGATCTGTTCATGCGTTTTGTCAGTTCGGCCGCTACCCGCTATCGGTTTTTTCATGCGCAGCTGGGCCGCTACCTGCTACTCGAAGACGGTCGGTTTTCTCAATAACGATCTGTTCATGCGTTTTGTCAGTTCGGCCGCTACCCGCTATCGGTTTTTTCATGCGCAGCTGGGCCGCTACCTGCTACTCGAAGACGGTCGGTTTTCTCAATAACGATCTGTTCATGCGTTTTGTCAGTTCGGCCGCTACCCGCTATCGGTTTTTTCATGCGCAGCTGGGCCGCTACCTGCTACTCGAAGACGGTCGGTTTTCTCAATAACGATCTGTTCATGCGTTTTGTCAGTTCGGCCGCTACCCGCTATCGGTTTTTTCATGCGCAGCTGGGCCGCTACCTGCTACTCGAAGACGGTCGGTTTTCTCAATAACGATCTGTTCATGCGTTTTGTCAGTTCGGCCGCTACCCGCTATCGGTTTTTTCATGCGCAGCTGGGCCGCTACCTGCTACTCGAAGACGGTCGGTTTTCTCAATAACGATCTGTTCATGCGTTTTGTCAGTTCGGCCGCTACCCGCTATCGGTTTTTTCATGCGCAGCTGGGCCGCTACCTGCTACTCGAAGACGGTCGGTTTTCTCAATAACGATCTGTTCATGCGTTTTGTCAGTTCGGCCGCTACCCGCTATCGGTTTTTTCATGCGCAGCTGGGCCGCTACCTGCTACTCGAAGACGGTCGGTTTTCTCAATAACGATCTGTTCATGCGTTTTGTCAGTTCGGCCGCTACCCGCTATCGGTTTTTTCATGCGCAGCTGGGCCGCTACCTGCTACTCGAAAACGGTCGGTTTTCTCAATAACGATCTGTTCATGCGTTTTGTCAGTTCGGCCGCTACCCGCTATCGGTTTTTTCATGCGCAGCTGGGCCGCTACCTGCTACTCGAAGACGGTCGGTTTTCTCAATAACGATCTGTTCATGCGTTTTGTCAGTTCGGCCGCTACCCGCTATCGGTTTTTTCATGCGCAGCTGGGCCGCTACCTGCTACTCGAAGACGGTCGGTTTTCTCAATAACGATCTGTTCATGCGTTTTGTCAGTTCGGCCGCTACCCGCTATCGGTTTTTTCATGCGCAGCTGGGCCGCTACCTGCTACTCGAAGACGGTCGGTTTTCTCAATAACGATCTGTTCATGCGTTTTGTCAGTTCGGCCGCTACCCGCTATCGGTTTTTTCATGCGCAGCTGGGCCGCTACCTGCTACTCGAAGACGGTCGGTTTTCTCAATAACGATCTGTTCATGCGTTTTGTCAGTTCGGCCGCTACCCGCTATCGGTTTTTTCATGCGCAGCTGGGCCGCTACCTGCTACTCGAAGACGGTCGGTTTTCTCAATAACGATCTGTTCATGCGTTTTGTCAGTTCGGCCGCTACCCGCTATCGGTTTTTTCATGCGCAGCTGGGCCGCTACCTGCTACTCGAAGACGGTCGGTTTTCTCAATAACGATCTGTTCATGCGTTTTGTCAGTTCGGCCGCTACCCGCTATCGGTTTTTTCATGCGCAGCTGGGCCGCTACCTGCTACTCGAAGACGGTCGGTTTTCTCAATAACGATCTTTTCATGCGTTTTGTCAGTTCGGCCGCTACCCGCTATCGGTTTTTTCATGCGCAGCTGGGCCGCTACCTGCTACTCGAAGACGGTCGGTTTTCTCAATAACGATCTTTTCATGCGTTTTGTCAGTTCGGCCGCTACCCGCTATCGGTTTTTTCATGCGCAGCTGGGCCGCTACCTGCTACTCGAAGACGGTCGGTTTTCTCAATAACGATCTGTTCATGCGTTTTGTCAGTTCGGCCGCTACCCGCTATCGGTTTTTTCATGCGCAGCTGGGCCGCTACCTGCTACTCGAAGACGGTCGGTTTTCTCAATAACGATCTGTTCATGCGTTTTGTCAGTTCGGCCGCTACCCGCTATCGGTTTTTTCATGCGCAGCTGGGCCGCTACCTGCTACTCGAAGACGGTCGGTTTTCTCAATAACGATCTGTTCATGCGTTTTGTCAGTTCGGCCGCTACCCGCTATCGGTTTTTTCATGCGCAGCTGGGCCGCTACCTGCTACTCGAAGACGGTCGGTTTTCTCAATAACGATCTGTTCATGCGTTTTGTCAGTTCGGCCGCTACCCGCTATCGGTTTTTTCATGCGCAGCTGGGCCGCTACCTGCTACTCGAAGACGGTCGGTTTTCTCAATAACGATCTGTTCATGCGTTTTGTCAGTTCGGCCGCTACCCGCTATCGGTTTTTTCATGCGCAGCTGGGCCGCTACCTGCTACTCGAAGACGGTCGGTTTTCTCAATAACGATCTTTTCATGCGTTTTGTCAGTTCGGCCGCTACCCGCTATCGGTTTTTTCATGCGCAGCTGGGCCGCTACCTGCTACTCGAAGACGGTCGGTTTTCTCAATAACGATTTGTTCATGCGTTTTGTCAGTTCGGCCGCTACCCGCTATCGGTTTTTTCATGCGCAGCTGGGCCGCTACCTGCTACTCGAAGACGGTCGGTTTTCTCAATAACGATCTGTTCATGCGTTTTGTCAGTTCGGCCGCTACCCGCTATCGGTTTTTTCATGCGCAGCTGGGCCGCTACCTGCTACTCGAAGACGGTCGGTTTTCTCAATAACGATTTGTTCATGCGTTTTGTCAGTTCGGCCGCTACCCCCTATCGGTTTTTTCATGCGCAGCTGGGCCGCTACCTGCTACTCGAAGACGGTCGGTTTTCTCAATAACGATCTTTTCATGCGTTTTGTCAGTTCGGCCGCTACCCGCTATCGGTTTTTTCATGCGCAGCTGGGCCGCTACCTGCTACTCGAAGACGGTCGGTTTTCTCAATAACGATCTTTTCATGCGTTTTGTCAGTTCGGCCGCTACCCGCTATCGGTTTTTTCATGCGCAGCTGGACCGCTACCTGCTACTCGAAGACGGTCGGTTTTCTCAATAACGATCTGTTCATGCGTTTTGTCAGTTCGGCCGCTACCCACTATCGGTTTTTTCATGCGCAGCTGGGCCGCTGCCTGCTACTCGAAAACGGTCGGTTTTCTCAATAACGATCTGTTCATGCGTTTTGTCAGTTCGGCCGCTACCCGCTATCGGTTTTTTCATGCGCAGCTGGGCCGCTACCTGCTACTCGAAGACGGTCGGTTTTCTCAATAACGATCTGTTCATGCGTTTTGTCAGTTCGGCCGCTACCCGCTATCGGTTTTTTCATGCGCAGCTGGGCCGCTACCTGCTACTCGAAGACGGTCGGTTTTCTCAATAACGATCTGTTCATGCGTTTTGTCAGTTCGGCCGCTACCCGCTATCGGTTTTTTCATGCGCAGCTGGGCCGCTGCCTGCTACTCGAAAACGGTCGGTTTTCTCAATAACGATCTGTTCATGCGTTTTGTCAGTTCGGCCGCTACCCGCTATCGGTTTTTTCATGCGCAGCTGGGCCGCTGCCTGCTACTCGAAGACGGTCGGTTTTCTCAATAACGATCTGTTCATGCGTTTTGTCAGTTCGGCCGCTACCCGCTATCGGTTTTTTCATGCGCAGCTGGGCCGCTGCCTGCTACTCGAAGACGGTCGGTTTTCTCAATAACGATCTGTTCATGCGTTTTGTCAGTTCGGCCGCTACCCGCTATCGGTTTTTTCATGCGCAGCTGGGCCGCTGCCTGCTACTCGAAAACGGTCGGTTTTCTCAATAACGATCTGTTCATGCGTTTTGTCAGTTCGGCCGCTACCCGCTATCGGTTTTTTTCATGCGCAGCTGGGCCGCTGCCTGCTACTCGAAAACGGTCGGTTTTCTCAATAACGATCTGTTCATGCGTTTTGTCAGTTCGGCCGCTACCCGCTATCGGTTTTTTCATGCGCAGCTGGGCCGCTGCCTGCTACTCGAAGACGGTCGGTTTTCTCAATAACGATCTGTTCATGCGTTTTGTCAGTTCGGCCGCTACCCGCTATCGGTTTTTTCATGCGCAGCTGGGCCGCTGCCTGCTACTCGAAAACGGTCGGTTTTCTCAATAACGATCTGTTCATGCGTTTTGTCAGTTCGGCCGCTACCCGCTATCGGTTTTTTCATGCGCAGCTGGGCCGCTGCCTGCTACTCGAAGACGGTCGGTTTTCTCAATAACGATCTGTTCATGCGTTTTGTCAGTTCGGCCGCTACCCGCTATCGGTTTTTTCATGCGCAGCTGGGCCGCTGCCTGCTACTCGAAGACGGTCGGTTTTCTCAATAACGATCTGTTCATGCGTTTTGTCAGTTCGGCCGCTACCCGCTATCGGTTTTTTCATGCGCAGCTGGGCCGCTGCCTGCTACTCGAAAACGGTCGGTTTTCTCAATAACGATCTGTTCATGCGTTTTGTCAGTTCGGCCGCTACCCGCTATCGGTTTTTTCATGCGCAGCTGGGCCGCTGCCTGCTACTCGAAGACGGTCGGTTTTCTCAATAACGATCTGTTCATGCGTTTTGTCAGTTCGGCCGCTACCCGCTATCGGTTTTTTCATGCGCAGCTGGGCCGCTGCCTGCTACTCGAAGACGGTCGGTTTTCTCAATAACGATCTGTTCATGCGTTTTGTCAGTTCGGCCGCTACCGGCTATTCATACAATGTATAGCAATGGCAAAAACTCCTTCCGTTGGCCGTAAACTACTAGCTAGATCAAATGTAATTCCCTTCATACTTAATTCAGGCTTAGGACTGGCTGCAATTTAAAAAAAATATGGATACCGATTCATATTATTTCATAATTGTATACAATTGCAGGCGTATTTAAAAGTTCATTTGATCATTATGTACATAGTTGGGTTCTATCACTATGTACAGATCTCTATCAAACAATATACATAAACATAATACATGTTAGTATTTAATAGTAGTAAAAATGTTGTCTGTACATTGAAAATATTTGAAAAAAAAACATTGCCAGAATGGGTTTTAGTATTCTACTGAATCCAAAACTATCACTTGTAGAATTTTCGTCTGTCTGTTTGTTCCGTTTTATTTAAAGTAAGAACCACTCAACGGATTTCGATGCAGTTTTCTTTATTATTATCGTAGTGACCCTGGTCAACATCTATACTAATAAAGTAGTAAAAATGTTATGTCACATAATTTATTTTTTCAAAATTTTTACTAGAATGGATTTTTATTTTAGTGTTGTGATGAAACCAAAACTACCATTTCTAGATTTCTTTTCTCTCCGTCTGTCTGTTCAGTTTTAACTCGAGAACCACTCAGCGGACTTGAATGCAGTTGTATCTATTATCATCGTATTGACCCTGGTCAACATAATAATATAGGCTATAATAGTGTTCACAACGGGGTGTTAATAAAATGACACCAAAGCGGAAATCGAGGCGGAGCCTGAATAAACGCGGGCAGAGCCGTGGGAGTAAGGCTAGTATTTACATCTTTACTAATAATAAAGTAGTAAAAATGTCGTGTCTGTAAATTGAATACATTTAGAAAAAAAATACTGTAATGGGTTTTTAGTGTTGTACTAAAGCAAAAAATACCATTTCTAGAATATGTGTCTGTCTGTCTGTCTAATCCGTTTTAACTCAAGAACTACTCAACAGATTTTGATGCAGTTTACTTTATTGTCATCGTAGTGACCCTGGTCAACAAAAAATTATAAGGGGTTTAATAAAATAACACAAAAAGGGAAAACGGGACAAAGACTGAATAGACTCGGGTGGAGCCGCGAGCGAAAAGCTAGTATTTATACAGATGATTTTTAACCGAACCCCAAAAATTTGAGAGGTTATTAATTAATATTTTTTGTAATTTTTCGTCTTAAGATTTATATTTTTTACATTTAAAATGTGTTCTGCTACCACACATTTTAAATGTAAAAAATATAAATCTTAAGACGAAAAATTACAAAAAATATTTCTTGAAAATATAATTTATGGTTATCCTAGCAATTCCCATAAGGAATCAGTTCAAAACAGTCCAAAATTGTCTGATCAAAAATGAAAATAGCTTTGCGCGATCTAATTGTCTTTTCTCTTCTTCCGACTATGATCTCTTTGGATGTCTCGGAATACTTTCAGAGGCTCTAACTTTTTCAAAATTTATGGAAATGGATTTTGGATGGTCAACCATTATACAACCAGTTATTATTCTTTTACAATCTATCAAATTATTGGGGTTAGATTAATTTACATCTTAAAACGAGCAGGGTCCAAATTTACATTCAGAAAGCTTAACTGGCTTACTTTTCCCGAAGTAAGTCGAGTACGGCGATCAGAAATTATTAAGCCCGTTTTACCAAAAATTCGTTCACATGGAACAGAAGTGGTCATTATATTTCCATATTGTTTGAACAAACGAGCCAAGTTGGGGTAAGTAAATCTGTGATTACGCCACTATTTCAAAGGGCAATTAAACGAGCCATATTGGGCGAATACTGGCAAGGTGTCGTCATTTAAATAAGTATCAATTTCTTTTATTGCCCTTGAAATTGGCGTGCTAGCTGGCTTTTGGGTACCAACAATGTCTTGTAGAATTGCCCATGGTGAAAATTGGTCTTGCTGTGAGGAGGGACCTGGTATTCTTGGATCATTGACAGCTGTGGTTACGGAGGGGCTCCCGGCGGCGATTATTGCAGCAAGCTTATCTTGGACATTTGCTCTTGTTTGTCGGGAATCAGCGGGGTCCGTAAATACAGATAACTTGTACCGAGGGTCTAAGAATGTACAAGTTGAGAAAGTCGCACTCTTCTCCACATTCGCAAACCGCAATTCTAGTCTATTTTTTAATTCTTTCACAACACGTAAAGACACTTCAGAAAAGCTTTCATGCATAAGCTTTCCACAAGACGTGACTAAGCATCTGGTCATTACAATGACCAAACTCGCAGTCATGTAACTTTCCCCACTCATGCAGTTCGTCACATCATCAAAAGGTTTTAATATTTTAGCGAGACCAGCGAACAGCTGCCACTCCTCGTTCGAAATCACGGGCAATTCTGCCCTTAACACAGCCATCGTAGCTCTTAGATATTGTTCTAGCTCTACGCATCTTTTTACCATGTAAAAGCATGAATTCCACCTCGTTGGGACTTCTTGTAAGAGTCTTTTTGGGATGGCTGTTGGGTTTTCACGCGTTTGCGCTTTTAGTAGATTTTCCAAGGCACTGCTGCTCGTCTTGAAGTGTCACACTATTTTTTTCATTTTGCTGATGTTAGTTTCAACTATTTTAATAGTATCCTGCACAATTAAGTTCAGTGTATGGGCATAACATCCGTATTGCTTCCACTGAAGGTCTGTAAGGGATCGCTGAATATTTGCTGCGTTATCAGTTACAACGAAATTTATTTTACCGGTAAGGTCTCATTCAGTTGCTATATCTACTAGAGCTGCTGATATGTCTCAGCTATGTAATGTCCGGTCACAGCAATGTAAGGTTCATTTGCGCGTGACGTCCACAAATCAGAAGTTAGGCAAATTTTTAGGACTTCACTGCCACTTACACTTTGATTGAGTTTTTCTGTAACACTTGCTTTGGTGGACTCATATAGAGCTGGTAGCATTTTTTGTGAGACGGTTTTTCTTGATGGTAATACATATCCAGGAATATGTAGACAAAATTTTTGAAATGATTTTTCTTCCACAATAGAAAATAGCTGGTAGCTGTCAATGAATAGATCCATCAAATCTCTATCTATTTTAGCTTTCATTGCAGGTGAAATTTTTTTCGTAGTACTATACCTTTCCATAGACTGCTGTTGCACATTTAGAGTTGGCACAGGCAATGCCTGGCTTGCAGAAGGTAACGCAGGTGGTACTGCTCGCTCACTAGGAATTTGACCTGATGCAGCTGGTTCTGGGACAGGTTGGTTACGACTGGTAGTACCTGATTGTGCTGCTGAAGTAGAAGCATCTCCTGATACCAAGTCAGTAGGTTGATTCACAAATGCAAGCGGCGGTGGTCCTAACGGCAGCTGGTTTGTAGCTTGTGCCGATGCAACTCTTTGGTATATATCCAAATGCTTTTTTCCGAGGTGTGTCTTCAAATTTCCGGTGCTCGATTTGTAACTATAGAGTTCCCCACAAATTGAACACTTGGCTTTTACAAAATAATCCCACAAAACACTAGAATTGTTGCAAGACGCCATTATAATTTAACAATGTTATTCTATTTATACACTTTATTCACTATACACAACAAACTTCAACCACACATTCAAACACAAAAAAATACCGGAGCAATACTTTGAAACTCTGCACTTGCAAACACGCAATTTTTCAGTTCGCAACGCATGCAAGCAAAGTTCGCCCAGTACTATACAAAATAAAGTTTCATTTAGTTGAGTCTCAGAACAATTGCTGCAATTAGAAACAGATGTGGCGTTGTTTTTGTTAGACTCTTAATCATCTCTAGTCTCCTTTAACAATATTTGTGTCTACCAACACAATACGGTACCAATAAAATTTAATAGTTGCGCCCATCACCAAAGTAATATATTTTTTTGCTTGAAGTTGAACTATTCTTGAAGATTTGTCGAAGCATTTACGTCCCTTTGTTTTCTTGAAACGCAATAATGATAAACTTTCTGCCGCACAGATTAGGTGAATTTATGTTTGTGTATTTTGGAACAACAAACCGAACTTTTTTAGGGTGGACAATAGGTAAGTTTAAGTTATCTTTTTGATTGTTGACCAGTTTTATGTAATCTAATTTCAAATTAAGCATAATTATTTTAAGAAACCGCGATAGCTCAGGCGGTAGAACGCTGGCCTCTCAATCTTGAGACCCAGGTTTGATCCCCAATCGTGCATGCACCAACGAATTTGTCTGAATTTACGTGCATAATATTTGTGTTCTTAACTACCACTAGCTATAAAACGGTGAAGGAAAACATCGTAAGAAAACCTGCATGCCCTAAAAAGCGTGTAATTGTGCCCCATGTACAGCGATAGGGCTCACATTACAACCCATTGGTTGAACAAACAACGTTGGGACGTAATAATCATCGGTGAAACGTGGGTGCACCGGGTGTGGACTGTGACTTGCATTTTACCGTTCACACCCGATAACTCAAAGGAGTCGGGGACTCATGTCGTGACGATATGTGTGTGTATTTTAAGAATATTTAAAGTTATTTCTTATTAGTTATTGTTATTTGTGCTTTTCATACTAAAACTTTTTATACTTTTTATACTTACTTTCTTATTAACTAGGGCCATTTATGTAGTTTAGTTGCGAACTGGACTGGGTGTCTATCATCAAAATCATAGATGAAAACTAAACTTTCAAAATTGCCGAGCCTAATTTTCTCTGGACTGAGTTATCTTTAAAAAGTAACAGTTTTGTTTGAACAAAGTTTTGGATTTTTATCAATATCAATATATTCTTGATTAATAGTTCATTTGATAAAATAATTTTCGATCAACAAAACTACTGTTTTTACTAATGAGTTAGGAGAGGGTGAGGTAAGCCGAGGGTACGTTAATATGAACTCATCATGAAGTCAGTAAATCTCTATCTTTTTTTGCCTTAGATCACTTATATTTATACATAATATACGTGACGCACACGAAGTGACCTGGTTACACACATAGTTGAGTAAGTGTGTGTGCAGTATACTACAAGGGGTTAATTAATTGATGTACCTATACTTTAATAAAATAAAATAAAATAAACTAAATGAAAGAAATTATTGTATGCCTGGCCTCACAGGTACCACACCCGCACTTTTTACCACTAACACCATAATATAAATAGCAAACTGTGCTAACACTATCACCATCACTGTAACTGTTTGGCGTATTAGGAGGCACCGCATGAGGCATCCGTGAACCCTGTGATGAAGGAGACGGTGGTAGTGCTGCATCATCAAAATTATCACTGGAGCGAGGGGACGGTGGTGAGCTGAGGGTGGGAGATGATGAGGTTGGCGTCTGATTTCTCCCACAGCACTGCAAAAGCCTGCAAAAGAAAATATAAATGTAATTTAAACATTAGAGAAATCAGGCGACATTAGGTTACTGCTTTATTTTTCTCACTCATTGCAATAAATTAATTAATTCAGTACAACTTACCATGACCAAGCCATTCTTGTGCGTCAATCTCTGATCACCAGCTTTTTTCATTTGAAGACTTAAAGATTATTTGTTTATAGAATACATTTGATTTACACATTTATTTGTTTATTGAATAAATTTGATACCAGAACGATGTTCTTATTGTTGCTTTTAAATGCTCCGACACACCTCACAAATTTGTGATAGCGATTGTATGGACGTTTGCATGTTACGGCGCCTTTTAAGTCAAGTGTAGTCATGAATCTCACCAAATATTGTTTATGTTACGAGTTGCCGTGAGCCTAACAGTTTTCCTCTCGTCAATATGAATATATGTATTATTAGAGAGTTCAGTAGATCAAACCTTGATGCAAAACGTATGGAATAAAATAAAATCAAGGAATTTACTAGAATATTTATTCCCCTGATAAATAAGTTAGATATTACTCAATTACTATTTATTATTGTTAAAATTTTAGAAGTGTTAGTATCTTTGACGGAACCCTAAATGTCGATGCAGTCTAAAGGAAATGCGATAAATATCCTGATAACAGCAAAAATATATTTTAGGAGTTCTTGTTGTTATGCAGGGTTCCGTTATTTTTATAACAGTAACACCACATCTGGCAGCACCACAATGGCCATCAACTATTATTTTCAAAAAGACCTCACAAAACTTGATTGCTTTCTGTTCTAAGTTCTCAAGTAGACAATAACAACAATAAGTCAATAACAAACAAACAAATACTCTTTATTGTGCAGCTTGTTAAAAATACATGAAAAAGAAAATATTGCAAATGTTAAGAAGATAATAGTTTGCAGGCAATAGCCGAAGCCGCCGAGTGAGGCTGCATTTTGAAACAGAGTAATAATTTAATTACCCACCCATGTTTTTCGCAGCGTAAACGAACAGGAGTTTATAGCTAATTTTTATTGTATTTTTCAGACCAAAAATAACTTTTATATGGTGCATTGTATATTATTATTATTACGTTTACATAAATTTAAGTATAAAAATTTCAAATAAAAGAAATTATAATAAATATGTAGCTAATAAAAACAACTGACCTTAATCGCCGAAAAAACTATTTGGCTATTTGAAGATTTTTGTTAATTAACTAAACATTAAAAAGGATCTTTAAAATTGGTTAATATTTTACTGAAATCTAAGGTAGTAACATGATAAAAAAAACACTGAAGTAGATAAAATATTTTTTACCGCATCGTTATTTCTATTTCCAACAGATAAAGCCTTAAAATAATGCTTTTCTTAGACATTTATATGATCAGCTCATCCTATTAATAAAAAAACAGATAAGCACAAAAACCTACAAGGATCATTCAAAGTATAAAAAACTTTATGGTTGTGTGTGAATGAATGACTTAGCAGACAAAAACTAGCAAGGTGGGCGGGCTGCGAAGCCAACTCAATCACCGAGTGTAGCCGATGTAAACCGAAAGTCTCCGATTCCAAATAGCACCTTTGTAACCGGATCAAATTATGTTGTCCCTTTATCTATGACCAGGTCCTTAATGCATTGACATGCCAACTTAGTCGTTTAATAATATAATAGCGGCTACCGGACGAAGTTAACCGAACGAATAACGAAACATCTGTTACGCTGGCGAAATAACTGCCCATAGGGCTGCTATTTTGAATCAACAGTTTTTCACTGAACCAGTAAGGAGCTAACCGTTATCGACGCAATAGCTGCTAAAGTAACTGTTTACGTTTCAAAACGCCCACTCCGCTCATAACTTTAGCACCGTTAAAGATAAAGACTTGAAATTTGCTACGAAAATAGCATTCACTTCGCTACACAATATGGTATAAAAAATTGAACCATTTTAAATTGTAATTTTAAAAAGAGAAAAATAAAAAAATATATCCTAAATACACAATATGGGCATCAAATTGTAGATATTAAAGAGCTGATTATGAAAATATATACTTTTACTATATTTCCTGGCACCGATTTTGAGAAATCTTCGAAAAATCACAAAAAACGCATGCCCCCCTCCTTATTTCCGAAACCAATGAACCGAAAAAATATTTACGTAAATATTTGAGCGGGTGAGAAATTTACGATAACAAAATGTCAAAATTGAATTTTTCATCCACGAGTTTTATTTCGAGTATGGTATAAAAATATTTGAGCCTCTCTTTTGTGGTACAATCGATTCTTTTTTTAGTTATAACTAGCTTTTGCCCGCGACTTAGTCCACGTGGAGTTCGGTTCACCCCCTTAGGGGGGGTATTTTCCAAAGTCCTTTCTTAGCAGATGCCTACGTCATTACAACTATCTGTATGCCACATTTCAGCGAAATCCGTTCAGTAGTTTCGGCTGTGCGTTGATAGATGAGTCAGTCAGGTTTGCCTTTTATTATATTCTCTGAATATATAGTTATGGGCATGATTTTAAATACCTTCATCCTGACTGTTCCCAAAACTGTTGAATTACAGAACCCTAGGTATGCGAGTCTGACTCGCACTTGACCCGTTTATTTGTAAGTACGTTTAGTTAACATTTTTGTGTTATTGTTTCGTATATTATAAGTTGTTCGTTGATAATGATGATATCTTTTGTCTCCTGAGATAGTATCTGCTATTCTTCAACTGTGGCAATATTCAGTTCACCCACATTGTGATTGGATTTTGGATTTTACTCTTCATAACAGCAGGTCCCAGATGTCTTATATCCAATTCAGATCAGGGGATCTCGCCGGCCACTACATAACCAAAGAAAACAAACTACAATTACTCACAAAACTGAGATATTTACATTATTGAGATCTGCTTGAATTGAACGAGCAGTACGCGAAAGACCTTCCTTCTTCGATAATAGAAGAAAACCAAAACACATTTTCTTCTAAAATTTCTCCGATATTAAGATCTGCAGTCAGACTCCCTCCGTCGATCACTACCAAGTCCGTCAGAGCTCCCACACATACCCCCCCCCCAAACTATTATAGACCCTCCACTATACAGGTGTAAATAGAGTGCGACCATTAAATAAAACTACATACTCTACTGAACATACTGAATAACTATTCAAAAAAAAACCCGCGCAAATCTCCAGAGAAAAAGATATTCAACTGTAACTCTAAGACTTTATCTCGTAGGAGGAAGGTCTATTTTAGAACGCTCCACCGGAACAGCTGTTTCACGGACAACGCTCTCTAGATACTCGCCGGTATGTCGGTGCGTTAAGTGTTCTCGCATTTTTGTTTGGAACTCGATTATTTCCCAAACTAAGGGTGTCCGCGGGTATGACTCGTGGGAAAAGTGGTTCAGTAGGGTCAGTAGAATATGTGGTTTCATTTAATGGTAGCAGTCTATTTACAACCGGTATGGCACTGTACTTTCAAAATTAGTCGGATTGTATCTTTGCCTTTCGTCTGCATCCACCACTAAACAATACTTGACGGTAAATAGGTACTATACTATACCCCATTGGTCCTTATTCCAAAGTCGATGTTCCCGGAGTGAGCTTTACGGAACGTAACGTGTTATTGAAACGAGTTATTTGCAAAATAACGGGTAACGTGTTTCGGCTGACAAACGGAAGAGGTTATTTTAGTAACAAGTTATTTTGTATTCTATGAAATCACTTCTTTAGTCTTTGCTAATTGTGAGAAAGGTGGCAGAAGCAGGTATAACCTTTTTTTTTTCAAACAGTTTGCCCGCTTGGTTCTTTTATTGCATGCACGTGGGGCAAGTTTCCAAATTTTATTTTTCAAGTACATTTTGTAGAAACAATGAACAATAGATGCAGAAATCGTTAGGCCCACCATTCAGTGATGCCGTCATTATTTAAAAAATATACATACTTTGTAACCTAGACCACTCATAGTTGCGAATTTGGAAGGTATTTGGATATATTTTGATCTTCAGGACATTAATGTTATTTGTGAATAACTGACAGTAATGTAGTACATAAAATATTATTAACGGAAGAAACATAACTGAATCAACAATATTTTTCTAAGTTTCTTAATTTGGTGACAGGTGTGAGTGTATATGCAGCATGTACCTTTTACCTAGCTGCTGACAAGAAGGTGCTAACAATACTTTGTTTAAATATTAGTTTAATCAAAATATGGTCTAGAGACGCCGAATTTCAATTTTGTAGTTAAAAACCAAAATTATATTTTAGCATATCATACAAAACATCGCATAAACAATCAAAAAGGCCAATATTACCCAAAAATAATACTTATGTAACTTAATATAAATATGTTATGAAATATGCAATACCTAGCTGATAACAGCTAAGACGGCAACACTTTTTTCGTTGCATTGTCCGTTATGTGAACAAAGGAACGTTAAATTAAGTTTTTGCAGGACAATATGTTTGCAACCTTATTAGAAGGTGATACCAATGGTTTTAGAATGATAAAATAGTTTAAGAATTTGGTGGTGCTTACAAAAAAAAACACAGTCTTAGGAAGTTTAAATGAATTACAATTTGAAATGTTCCCACGCTTCCCATCAGCCATTTGGTAACATTCAAATAAAAACATTGGATTTATTTTTACTAAGCAAAATGAATAAAACTTTTTATAAAACTTCATTATGAAGATGGAACCCAATGAATGAATGAATGAATGAATGAATTTTATTTATATAAGTACAATAGGAAATAATTTATAAGTATCTTAATATATTACTTAAGTTTATCTTATTTACCTTTAATTTGCAATTTACGCACATATATAAATATTACAGATTTCCTTAAAATACTGTATTTATAACCTAAATAATATACAAAAAGTTTCAAACACTAATGTACAGTAATTGTTCACTTATATCGAGGGCCGAAAACTACCCACCGTGCTAGAATAAACTGTTTGACGGTCGGATAGCTCGCCGTTTATAATCTTCCATTGGTTTAAGTATAATGATGATGAGTTTGCAATAGATGTCTCAATATCAGGACTATTTGTACAATAAAAATTTGCATAGCTTTTTATTGCTTTCAATATTTTCATGAAAACACATAATTTACATATGCCTCAATTGAGTGTTTTATCGAGTGTAATAATAATAGACAAGTTTATTAAATAATTTGCAAATAGTGTTATAAAAACGAATCTATCTAATACGACTAATCCATGGGGTTATTTCAAGAAGGATAATGCCATCAAAAAGGCAACGTGTTATATTTGTGGTGATAGTTACATATAATTATAAAACAACAACGGCTCATTTGATGGCACATTTAAGAAAGAAACATATTGATGTGCACCAAAGATGCGATTGTACCGTTATTCTGTTTTACAGAAGAATGTCTGTAACTAATTAAGTGTCAATAAATTAAATGAAATTTTCTACTAAAGCGCCATTTGTATTTAGTTAAAAAAAGACTATTCAACCATTTAAAATCTTATTGACTTACAATATATAGTATAATAAAATAATATATACTTACAATTATAGTTTACTGTATTGTAATGTAATCCATGTTGTACCTATGCATGTAAAGTTAGTTTATACAAAAATTGTAACACAACGCCTAAAAATCTGCCTACCCAAAAATAAATACCATTTCGGTAACAACCTGTGTTTAAATAACTACAAATTCAAATACAACATTCAAATAAAAGAAAAGTAATTTTGAATCTGTTACCTAAAGCGTCACCGAGGCGTGATACCCGAATTCCGTCAACTTCAGTTTCCCTGGAAATAACGCGTTACTATAATAACTCGTTTTAGAAACAGTTATTGGCTATCAGTAACTTCTTTCGTTTTGTTACCATAGAAACACGTTACGACCCACCCCTAGGTCTGTTTCTACAATGTCACGCGGGTTTTCCCTTGAGGTACCCGATCCTAGAAGTACCTGTCCTTTGGGGCTCCAATCCTTGACCACCCCGAATATTTGATTATGTTATCTTTTGTTATTTTTGCTGTTGTTATGCTAGTGTACTGTCGACATAAAAATTGCTTCAAAGTACATTAGTTAATTAACGTGTTAGTTTGGTTAAGGTTAAGGAGGTTTAGTTCAGAATTAAACTTTATATGTTAATCGTTATTCGTTTTTTCAGAGAAAGTGAAAATTGTAAAAAATTATACCTGAACACAAACTAGTTATAATGAAACTATAGAGCTGGCGCTGCCAGTTGATATGTCAACAAATCGTCTCTTCTACGCATGGTTCTAAAAAGCACTAGTGCGGCAATGTAACGTAAAAAGCAAGCGTGTTTTACAAGCTGCCTTTCGAATCTATACTCAATTAGGTGTTTCATTGTGCACTCTCCACAGTCGAGACATTTTCAAATCAAATTTTTCATGTTACATATGCATGTAAACAACAACGAAAATTTTATCAAACATGAACATGTAAATTGGGGGTTTGTAAATATGTATTGTTTTGAAATATAATATTTTTAATTATTTGATAACATTACGACGATGAATTTTATAATATTCATTTTTCTTCTGTGACGCAGACACACAGAGATTATAACATTGCTATATTATTAAACGGAAACGGACGACGCTCTCTCTAAACTCGCCCGTATGGCGGTGCGTTAGGGTTCACGCAATTTTGTTTGGAACTCAATTATTTTCTAAACTAAGGGTGTCCGCGGGTATGACTCTTGGGAAAAGTGGTTCAGTAGGGTCTGTAGAATATGTGGTTCCATTTAATGGTCGCACTCTTTTTATACCCGGTATAGTGCTCGTCTATGCGAATAACTTTTACTTTGTAAATCAGCTGTTCCATACAAAAGTAGTCGCCCAAAATATCATCCATCCATCAGCCTGTTTCGTCCACTGCTGGACATAGGCCTTTCCAAGATTTCACCACTCTTGGTGGTCCTCCTGGAAGAAATGCCCATACTCACACACGCTGGGCAGGCGGATTGGTGAGCGCGGTGTCGAAACTCTCGCACCAGTGATGCCACTGCCCGTCACCGTTTTTTATAAAGCCCAGCCATTTGGGATGGATATACGACCATCATATCATTCGGTCTCAGGCAATGGTGGGCCACATCACACATGGTTGTGCCTATTTGAGAGCTGTCCTCTTACTTCGGGAGGATTTGCGAGTAAGATGGTGGTATCTCCACAGTCGAGCCCGGCATCAGCTCTACCTACCACCTGCTGATGCCTAAAATATATTGAACAGACAGCTATTTTTTTATGGTTGGCCTCACCTGTAGTGTAAATTGTTCGTACGGACGGGTCGCCACCACGCCACCACCACCAGGTTACATTTCCAATATTTAAATGGCAAATGAATACATTATAAGTGAGTATATAATAAACCGACAGGGTATAAAAGTGGTCAAATAAGTGCCACTTTACCAAGTGTGTTTGTTATTATTTAATTCAAAAAGATATTTTTTTTTATTTATTTTTTATTTATTCGTATGGCATTAAAAATAATATATAAATTAACATGTCAGGAAAAAGTCATATAATTATAATTGGATGTCCAGTTGTTTTAGACATTTGAAGGCGTCGTCAGTCAGGGATATTAAGTGTTCAGGGTTTCCGGGATAGGACCTCAATGGGCACTCACGTAGAATGTGATGTACTGTTTGTTTCTCGGCACCACAGTCTTATTGGGGAGATGTTGACCAGCCACATAGATGTCGAGTTGTCTTAGCCATTTGAAGGCGTCGTCAGTCAGGGATATTAAGTGTTCAGGGTTTCCGGGATAGGACCTCAATGGGCACTCACGTAGAATGTGATGTACTGTTTGTTTCTCGGCACCACAATCACATTGGGGAGATGTTGACCAACCACATAGATGTTTATAAGAAGCGCTGCGACCATGTCCGGTGCGAAGTCTGTTCAGCTGACACCATTCCTTTCTAGGTAATTGAAAACCACTTGACGGCGTCGTCAGTCAGGGATATTAAGTGTTCAGGGTTTCCGGGATAGGACCTCAATGGGCACTCACGTAGAATGTGATGTACTGTTTGTTTCTCGGCACCACAGTCACATTGGGGAGATGTTGACCAGCCACATAGATGTCGAGTTGTCTTAGCCATTTGAAGGCGTCGTCAGTCAGGGATATTAAGTGTTCAGGGTTTCCGGGATAGGACCTCAATGGGCACTCACGTAGAATGTGATGTACTGTTTGTTTCTCGGCACCACAGTCACATTGGGGAGATGTTGACCAGCCACATAGATGTCGAGTTGTCTTAGCCATTTGAAGGCGTCGTCAGTCAGGGATATTAAGTGTTCAGGGTTTCCGGGATAGGACCTCAATGGGCACTCACGTAGAATGTGATGTACTGTTTGTTTCTCGGCACCACAGTCACATTGGGGAGATGTTGACCAGCCACATAGATGTCGAGTTGTCTTAGCCATTTGAAGGCGTCGTCAGTCAGGGATATTAAGTGTTCAGGGTTTCCGGGATAGGACCTCAATGGGCACTCACGTAGAATGTGATGTACTGTTTGTTTCTCGGCACCACAGTCACATTGGGGAGGTGTTGACCAGCCACATAGATGTCGAGTTGTCTTAGCCATTTGAAGGCGTCGTCAGTCAGGGATATTAAGTGTTCAGGGTTTCCGGGATAGGACCTCAATGGGCACTCACGTAGAATGTGATGTACTGTTTGTTTCTCGGCACCACAGTCACATTGGGGAGATGTTGACCAGCCACATAGATGTCGAGTTGTCTTAGCCATTTGAAGGCGTCGTCAGTCAGGGATATTAAGTGTTCAGGGTTTCCGGGATAGGACCTCAATGGGCACTCACGTAGAATGTGATGTACTGTTTGTTTCTCGGCACCACAGTCACATTGGGGAGATGTTGACCAGCCACATAGATGTCGAGTTGTCTTAGCCATTTGAAGGCGTCGTCAGTCAGGGATATTAAGTGTTCAGGGTTTCCGGGATAGGACCTCAATGGGCACTCACGTAGAATGTGATGTACTGTTTGTTTCTCGGCACCACAGTCACATTGGGGAGATGTTGACCAGCCACATAGATGTCGAGTTGTCTTAGCCATTTGAAGGCGTCGTCAGTCAGGGATATTAAGTGTTCAGGGTTTCCGGGATAGGACCTCAATGGGCACTCACGTAGAATGTGATGTACTGTTTGTTTCTCGGCACCACAGTCACATTGGGGAGGTGTTGACCAGCCACATAGATGTCGAGTTGTCTTAGCCATTTGAAGGCGTCGTCAGTCAGGGATATTAAGTGTTCAGGGTTTCCGGGATAGGACCTCAATGGGCACTCACGTAGAATGTGATGTACTGTTTGTTTCTCGGCACCACAGTCACATTGGGGAGATGTTGACCAGCCACATAGATGTCGAGTTGTCTTAGCCATTTGAAGGCGTCGTCAGTCAGGGATATTAAGTGTTCAGGGTTTCCGGGATAGGACCTCAATGGGCACTCACGTAGAATGTGATGTACTGTTTGTTTCTCGGCACCACAGTCACATTGGGGAGATGTTGACCAGCCACATAGATGTCGAGTTGTCTTAGCCATTTGAAGGCGTCGTTAGTCAGGGATATTAAGTGTTCAGGGTTTCCGGGATAGGACCTCAATGGGCACTCACGTAGAATGTGATGTACTGTTTGTTTCTCGGCACCACAGTCACATTGGGGAGATGTTGACCAGCCACATAGATGTCGAGTTGTCTTAGCCATTTGAAGGCGTCGTCAGTCAGGGATATTAAGTGTTCAGGGTTTCCGGGATAGGACCTCAATGGGCACTCACGTAGAATGTGATGTACTGTTTGTTTCTCGGCACCACAGTCACATTGGGGAGATGTTGACCAGCCACATAGATGTCGAGTTGTCTTAGCCATTTGAAGGCGTCGTCAGTCAGGGATATTAAGTGTTCAGGGTTTCCGGGATAGGACCTCAATGGGCACTCACGTAGAATGTGATGTACTGTTTGTTTCTCGGCACCACAGTCACATTGGGGAGATGTTGACCAGCCACATAGATGTCGAGTTGTCTTAGCCATTTGAAGGCGTCGTCAGTCAGGGATATTAAGTGTTCAGGGTTTCCGGGATAGGACCTCAATGGGCACTCACGTAGAATGTGATGTACTGTTTGTTTCTCGGAACCACAGTCACATTGGGGAGATGTTGACCAGCCACATAGATGTCGAGTTGTCTTAGCCATTTGAAGGCGTCGTCAGTCAGGGATATTAAGTGTTCAGGGTTTCCGGGATAGGACCTCAATGGGCACTCACGTAGAATGTGATGTACTGTTTGTTTCTCGGCACCACAGTCACATTGGGGAGATGTTGACCAGCCACATAGATGTCGAGTTGTCTTAGCCATTTGAAGGCGTCGTCAGTCAGGGATATTAAGTGTTCAGGGTTTCCGGGATAGGACCTCAATGGGCACTCACGTAGAATGTGATGTACTGTTTGTTTCTCGGCACCACAGTCACATTGGGGAGATGTTGACCAGCCACATAGATGTCGAGTTGTCTTAGCCATTTGAAGGCGTCGTCAGTCAGGGATATTAAGTGTTCAGGGTTTCCGGGATAGGACCTCAATGGGCACTCACGTAGAATGTGATGTACTGTTTGTTTCTCGGCACCACAGTCACATTGGGGAGGTGTTGACCAGCCACATAGATGTCGAGTTGTCTTAGCCATTTGAAGGCGTCGTCAGTCAGGGATATTAAGTGTTCAGGGTTTCCGGGATAGGACCTCAATGGGCACTCACGTAGAATGTGATGTACTGTTTGTTTCTCGGCACCACAGTCACATTGGGGAGATGTTGACCAGCCACATAGATGTCGAGTTGTCTTAGCCATTTGAAGGCGTCGTCAGTCAGGGATATTAAGTGTTCAGGGTTTCCGGGATAGGACCTCAATGGGCACTCACGTAGAATGTGATGTACTGTTTGTTTCTCGGCACCACAGTCACATTGGGGAGATGTTGACCAGCCACATAGATGTCGAGTTGTCTTAGCCATTTGAAGGCGTCGTTAGTCAGGGATATTAAGTGTTCAGGGTTTCCGGGATAGGACCTCAATGGGCACTCACGTAGAATGTGATGTACTGTTTGTTTCTCGGCACCACAGTCACATTGGGGAGATGTTGACCAGCCACATAGATGTCGAGTTGTCTTAGCCATTTGAAGGCGTCGTCAGTCAGGGATATTAAGTGTTCAGGGTTTCCGGGATAGGACCTCAATGGGCACTCACGTAGAATGTGATGTACTGTTTGTTTCTCGGCACCACAGTCACATTGGGGAGATGTTGACCAGCCACATAGATGTCGAGTTGTCTTAGCCATTTGAAGGCGCCGTCAGTCAGGGATATTAAGTGTTCAGGGTTTCCGGGATAGGACCTCAATGAGCACTCACGTAGAATGTGATGTACTGTTTGTTTCTCGGCACCACAGTCACATTGGGGAGATGTTGACCAGCCACATAGATGTCGAGTTGTCTTAGCCATTTGAAGGCGCCGTCAGTCAGGGATATTAAGTGTTCAGGGTTTCCGGGATAGGACCTCAATGAGCACTCACGTAGAATGTGATGTACTGTTTGTTTCTCGGCACCACAGTCACATTGGGGAGATGTTGACCAGCCACATAGATGTCGAGTTGTCTTAGCCATTTGAAGGCGTCGTCAGTCAGGGATATTAAGTGTTCAGGGTTTCCGGGATAGGACCTCAATGGGCACTCACGTAGAATGTGATGTACTGTTTGTTTCTCGGCACCACAGTCACATTGGGGAGATGTTGACCAGCCACATAGATGTCCAGTTGTCTTAGCCATTTGAAGGCGTCGTCATTCAGGGATATTAAGTGTTCAGGGTTTCCGGGATAGGACCTCAATGAGCACTCACGTAGAATGTGATGTACTGTTTGTTTCTCGGCACCACAGTCACATTGGGGAGATGTTGACCAGCCACATAGATGTCGAGTTGTCTTAGCCATTTGAAGGCGTCGTCAGTCAGGGATATTAAGTGTTCAGGGTTTCCGGGATAGGACCTCAATGAGCACTCACGTAGGATGTGATGTACTGTTTGTTTCTCGGCACCACAATCACATTGGGGAGATGTTGACCAGCCACATTGATGTTTTTGAAAACCACTTGGTTTGCTACCAGGCTTCATCGAGTTTCCGTACTTATCCTGCATTTTAGATTTCCAATCTTTGAACCATTCGGATTTCCAGTCGAAGAGGTTTGTTGCGAGGTCTTTAGCAAGGCAAAGAGAAGAGTGGCGAGACTTTAGTCTTTGTGGTGGTGGGTGTAAATACTCCGTTCGGATGAGAAGTCTGCTGTTTTTCTCGATCTTCTGGATTTCTCTCATTAGGGTAAGTTTCCTTCTTGAGTCTGGAGGTGCAATGTTACTCAGAACTGGGAGCCAATGAGTAGGAGTGGAGGACAGAGTTCCTGAACTAAGATTATAAGATTAATAATTAATAAAAAAAGATTAATAATTTTGTTAGTAGGTTTGTTGGCAATGATACTTTTCAGCAAAATCGGGAAGCTCAAGGATTGGGGTCCTAAAGGAAGGGTACCTCAAGGAAAAAACCCGCCTTATAATATTACTTCCCATAATTTGATCCTTTTGAGCGACACTATAGGATGGTGCAATAAAATACAGTTTTTTTTTTAATCAACCGGTTCTATTACTGTCTAGGCATATTATTTTTTCAAAACCACGCCCACTTAAAAAAGTAATTCTGCTGTATACTACGGAATAATTTAAAATGTTGTGATACAAACCCCCCAAATTAAGACATTTAAGACAAATATTTAAATAAACAACTTACTTAAACCATAAAATTTATGAAGCCACGATCTTGCCTTTTGCCAGTTCTCGTATTAACTCAACCAGATGCAAATTATAAAAATTTTGCACAAATAAGAAAAAAACCTGTTTTTAATGTATAATTTTTTTATTTAAATTTTAGTTTATTAAGATTTTCCTTTTTTTAAGACCAGTACCTTGACTTTCGTAAGGTTTATGCAACGAGCTTTATATAGGTCGTTGGGTTTATATGACCAAGTTCATACTGGAAACGATGCGAAATACGTTTTTTTTTTTAGTTTTCTTAGAGGAAGGTTTAATATGAATAATTTTTAATATTCCTCAAATAATTTTTCTTTCTTTTAATATGAAATTTATTGTTATTTATTTAAATTATGTTAGAATTATGGCTGGTATTAAAGGATTTATGGTTAGAAATATAAGAATTTATTCTGTAAATACTTTTTTTTTATTTTTTATAAATTAAGTAGGTAGATTTCTTTTTTGTATTCTTTTTCAAGAACCAACCTCGACTAGGAAGTCTAAATTGAATTTTGCGTACTTCACAGAAAGGTCATCGAACCTTGCTACTGACCACTTACCGAGTCTCCAGTATGAATTTGGCTATATAAACGAAAGTCACCTTATATTTCATTATCATTTTATTGGAATGTTATACCTAATAAAAAACTATCCTCGTAAACATGAGAACAAACAAAAGTAAGCTAATTTAATGTTTTCCATCTCTCCCCAGCGCTGGTGGGCTGGTGACAGCGGTCGCCCCTGTGGTGATCCGGGGCTCCGGGCTCTGGGTGGGCTGGCCCGGCATCCATCTCGAGGACCCCAACGAGACGATACCTGAATCGGACCCCAGTGACAACACCCCCACTGCCGGCCTCCTCTCTAGTAAGGTATGTACAGTACATACAGAGGCAGGTAGAGCAACAATGTCAAGGGCCAAGCCAAGTCGCACAACCGAGGAGGCTTGCGATATTAAGGCTGTACCTAGGGTTCCCAACCCTCCCGGAATGCCCGGGAGACTCTCGGAATATTGTTCTGCCTCCCGAGCTCCCGGAATGTACTAATTTCTCCCGACTTTCTAAAAATCAAACTAAATAAATCGCGCGCGCAATAGTCGCCCCAATGGATTTATTAAAGCATTTTGATGAACCTCGAAAAATGATATGTATAACTAAGTCAATAAGTTTTTCACATGCTGTTTGAATTATTTACAAAAGTGGCATAATTTTGAAGACCCCGAATACCAAACAGTGACAATTTTATCACTGAAAGAACTGATTAGATGGGAAGGAATTCAAAGACTACAAGACCACTAAAAAAATGATTTAGTAAGCAATCGAAATATAAATTAAAAAAATAAAAATTAACAACTAATGTACCGACTTTCCTTCAACGCCCCACCGATTTATTCAAATCTCCCGGATTGGTTCCTTTGAGAGTTGGCAACCCTAGCTGTACCTGACCCTAGAATATGAAAAAAGCCAGATTTTCGAGGGTTCTTTTGACGAAAGTGGGACTATCTTAATATTGGAAAAAATATATTTGATTTATTGATCTTTTATCTAGGAGATCTACTTATAAACAATGTAATAAGATTTATGCTTTTATAAAAAAACCCTCCTTTTTTTGGTTTTCAAAGGTTCGTTTCAAGAATGCGTTTAAGAGATCAACTTGATTTGTTTATCATAAAATAGGTAATAGAAATATAAAGGTTTTCTACTTATATCCAGTATTTTTTTCCCTACAAAATATTTCAGTATTAGCTAAAAATGTATCTGCTGTTTCGCGCGTAATTATTAGTATTACGCGTCCTAGACAAATAGGTCAATTAGCTAACCAAAAATCGCCTCTATCAAAAGCCAATAAAGTATTTGACATTGGTCTTTTTGTGATAGACGGGTAATACATTTTTTTTCTTAGGGTATAGTGTTATTACTCGCCTACATTAGCTTCGCTCGCGTGAATGTGTCTTTCAATCAAAGTATATTTTACTGCGAACCTATATTGAGAGCAGTTTTCGGATTGGCAGTTATTTTATCAACACCTTTTATAGCCTATATATTGTACAGGTTCAAAACGTGTTAATAGAAAAAACCCCATCCAAATCCGTTGAATGGTTCTCAAGTTAAAACGGAACTTACAGAATGATGAAAATTTAAAAAAAATTAGTTTTGGCCCCAGTACAATCCCACTATCCCACTAATATTATAAATACAAAAGTTTGGATGGATGGATGGATGTTTATTACTCTTTCACGCCGCGCCGTATCTACTGAACCGATCAGGCTGAAATTTTGCATGAATGTAGTTCTAGACCTGGAATAGGACATAGGCTACTTTTTATCCCATAAATCAGTTCCCATGGGATGAAAATGTGGCTTCAATATTTTATATAGACAAGTGATTTGTTTGATATTGACAGATTTTATAGGAGTACACAAAAACTAATTCAACGCAGGTGAAGCCGTGGGCAAAAGCTAGTACTTTCTAATTTAAAATTCACAACATTAATTTACTTATTTATTATTATTATTAGTATAAATGCTGACCCACACATTAACCCACTCAATAAAAGTTCCAATTACGTGGTCATAACGTTTAAAATCGTATGAAAACAGCAGCTCGAGCTACAGCTGATTGTACCTTTGCTATGATGGTTTATCGAGGAGAAATCTATAATTTAATTTCTTTTTGTTCCTCGGAGGTTCCAATGAAGTAAGTTCACGGTCTTACAAATCTTAAACATGGACCTTCCTTATTTACAAACATACGAACAATAAAATGGGTTTAATTGCTGAATTGATACTAAGTTAATAGCATCGTATTTGACGAAGCTGATCTTTGTTTATCTGACCATTAAGGCGACAATTACCGTTGGTGACCACGGGTACGTGCGTCTCACTCATTATACCGGGTGTAAAAGCAAAGGCAAGAATCCTTTAAGGGTGTGTTAGTATGATCGGTAAAGATATTATTTTAAATACTGGGATCTCTAAATAAAGTAACAGTGCCTCATAATAAGACAATTTTCTTTACTCAAAATACACTAATCGCGTGGACACCCTCACTGGTCGCTGGCCACTCGGATGAGGGGTGAGGGTTGCGGGGTGCAATTAGGTGTGTGGAGGGAGAGGCTGGTGAGCTATGTAGCCATAGCTTAGAAAAATTATGGAATTTTTGGTGAAAATTCAAGATATTTTTTTTTCTCGTAATGCCATCAGAATCGTGTGTACTTTCATACCCTAAAGGGATTCTTGACTTTGCATTTACATCCTGTATAATCTATATCGTATATCTCCGTTGTTCGACGGGGTGACAAGTTGCGAACACCCTAAAATACAATACCCAAATAATTTAATTACAATTATCATAACTAAAATTCTTCAAAACTAATCAAGAGAGCTCATTTGTTGTGATAATCTTTAATTTCACCAAGTTATTTCTTCGCATACTTAATTAATTAAATCGGATCATAGTTAAAACTAGTTAAAATTAAGATCCGATTTAATTAATTAAGTAAGTATATGAAAAAATAACTTGGTCAAAATAAAGATTATCGCAACAAATGAGCTCCCTTATATTAAAACTAGCTCTTGCCCGCGGCTCCGCCCGCGTGTTATTCGGTTTAACGACATGCTTTTTTCCGGGATAAAAAGTAACCTTTGTGTTAAGTTGGGGTATAAGCTATATCCATTCTAAATTTTATCCAAATCCGTCCAGCATTTACAATATTAGTGTGAAGTGTGATGAGATAACATAGCCTTGTCTTAAATCACCACAAACCATAAGTACCGAGCTAATTAGACACCTGATTTTTCAATGATATTGATCTATCCTACAGGAACCATGCATTTTTCCGGGATAAAAAGTAGCCTATGTGTTAAGTTAGGGTATAAGCTATATCCATTCTAAATTTCACCGTTCATCCGTTTCAGCGTGAAAGAGTAACAAACATACACACACACGCACAAACTTTCGCATTTATAATATTAGTAGGATATGGAGATTATTTTAGTATGTATTTAGTAAAAAGTTCTTAATAAAAAAATCTAATCAAGATACACCATTCTAGATTATTCTGTAGTTTATTATGTATTTTTTTAATTATTCAAATAACATCTGAATTAAACCGCCCCTTTACTTGTGGCTTTCAAGGTCACCAGCAATTATAGCCCTCTTAAGTCGTATAGACGTCATTAAAAATTTTACTGATGGTATTTCAATGCCAGCATCTGGCTAAACGTAAACAAAATTGAAAAATACTCTCCGAACTACAAACTATTGCCTAAAATACACTAAATCTACGATTCAATAAACCTTGACCGTGACATGTTTAAGATCTCGTCACAAATAACACTGGTACAGATATTCTGTATCACGAAGCCCGTTTGTCTATGGTTGCATTAGTTCGTGCACACGTACTTTTTAGGGTTCCTTACCCGAACGAAGAGTGCCAAACTAGATCCTATTACTAAGCCTCCGCTGTCTGTCTGTCTGTCCTTCTGTCACAGAATTTGCCAAATTTTTTGTCAGACGCTACCATTTTAGCGGCTTGTTTTTTGTGACGTTAATGTTGATATGTAGTTATAACATGGATAATAGAGAAACTAAAAAAGAAAACATACACGATATATTTCGACTCCTTCACGATTGGAGTAGTTTTTTCTTTTTTAGTTTCTCTATCATCCATATTATAACTACAGTAATTTAAGGTGATATGTGAATTTTACAACGGTCACTGTTACTCCATGCGGAACGACCCGCAGTGCGAGAGGGACGGATTCCGGAAAAAAAATGTCGAAAATGTCGGTTTTAAATCAATATAAAATTTACTAAAATAGTTATCAAAATTTCACATTCACAAAATTTAGATATTGTTAAAATCTATCTAATAAAATATCGTCCAGGTCTATAGGTAGATGTCATTCCTATTTCGCATACTATGAAAAAAAGTGTAGAAGAAGACCTCATTTCAATAATTATTTCTATCGAGCGAAAGTTCTGCAATCGCGTTTCTGTATTCAAGAAAACTAGAAAAAGGTACCCATATTTATGTACTAATTTATCAAATTAGTAGCTTCTTTTGAAAATCTGGTAAATAACTTCAAAAAGTTCCGATTTTAGTGTGGTAGCGTCTTAAGGCCATAAAAAAAGTAAAATAAAAAAATATATTTATTTATAATGTTGATATGACATCTATAAGGTCCTACAATAATAAATAAAAATAATTCAAGGGTAGATCACGCATCATTGAATCATTAACCAATCACATTCCAGAAGAAAAATATTTTTTTGTTCAAATATTTTTTTCACTTCCCATTACAAAATCATCTGAAAATATTTCTATGGAAAGGTGAAAAAAAAAATCGCGCAAAAATTTTATTTTTGCTTCCAGCAAGCTTCAGTGGCCTATTAGGGATAGGTACTATATCACCAGTTAATTTTTTTTTCACTTTGCATTGTAGGACCTTATATATTATTAATTGAAATAGGCGTTACCTTGCGGAAGTCCATCACTAAGTAAAGGATATATGAATATAATTTGCAATATTCCGCTAAACAATTCTTGTCGTGCTATTCAAAATGCAAGTTGCTGCGGAGAAGCCGAGCTAGCAACACATCCCGAGGATGCCTCGTTCAGAGGCGAAACACGTGTCGATAAGTTTTCTTGCTTGTTATTTAAGATTGCTTTGCTTGTATTGCTTGCTTGTTGCATGTTTTTATGCGGGCGGGCGAGCGGGCGGTGCACGAGTCTGCATTTTGAATAGCACGACAAGAATTGTTTAGCGGAATATTGCAAATTATATTCATATATCCTTTACTTATATATTATTGTTATTTACGATAGTATTTTTAGGTTTCCGTACCCGTATTGTGTGGCGGTACGGAACCCTTTGTGCGCAAGTCCGACTCGCACTTTTCCAAATTATTTCTAGTATCCTCGAAAACGCTACAAATACAAAACGCGTCATATTCACAGAACGCGTCACTACTACAACCATAAGCCAAACGGAATTCGTGAAAGAGAATATCTCTAGCTATCACCATTCCAGCAAGTGAGCCGCCATTTTATGTAACCACGTTATTGTACCTACATTTATCAGTTTGTACAAAAATAACAATACATAGTGAACTGCCCCGTTCACCTTGGCGAACACGCATCTATCACATGGCATCTCTGTTATTTACTTACCATAATGCTGGTCTGTTAACCTGAATTACATTTTTTCAATGTCAATGTAGATATTTACCCTGCTAACAACATATTAGATATGTACATATCTCTCTTTTACGATGTCGTTGAGTATTTTACTGGCTTTCTCTTTAAGTACATCATAGTTATTTTCCTATGTTGAAGTCTATTTCCGCAATGATGTAATAAGATAAGTTATTGTATTACTATCAGAGATATTAATTTTATCATCAAAACATACCTGTTGATTCATAAAGACAAAAGTAAATACTTAAGGTACGGACGCCTTATGCCTATTGGTAGTTCTTATTGCACCGTCATAACCGTTAAAATCGTTTACAAAAAAGAAGCTTGAACTACAGGTTTCAATGGTATAAATGGTATATTTCTATGTGCAAACGCCTGTAGTAGGCTATTTGTTATTATTTTATTAGGTGCTATATAGCAATCACTTACATATTAATCATTGTCTGCCAACAAAACAATCTAGTGTCTACTTAATATAAACAAATATCTATGTCATTTAAACCAATAAACAATCGTTTAGGTAAGATTATGTATTACGAGTATCTATTTTCGATGTTGACGTTCTGATATGGTTCACATATTAGTTGTAATAGCATAACTTCTCTAATCTGTCTTTAGATCGTCGCTATCCACGCTGACCACAAACTCTTCGACAGCTACTACAATGGGTGCTGTAACGGAACGTTCTGGCCACTCTTCCACTCGATGCCTGACCGCGCCACATTCCAGAGCGACCACTGGAGAGCGTACATCAAACTCAATGAAGAGTTCGCGAGGAAGACCATTAAAGCCTTAAGGCTGCTTGGCGATAGCAAAGACAACAAAGGATCACCGCCAATCGTTTGGATCCATGATTACCACCTTATGTTGGCTGCTAACTGGATTAGACAGGTAATATTCCACCTACCCGCTGAACATCATTTTTATATGTCAGTTAGTAGCAACTAACAAACAATTGTTTTGCAGACAGCTGAGGAAGAAGACATCAAATGCAAGCTAGCATTTTTTTTACACATCCCCTTCCCACCATGGGACATTTTTAGACTGCTACCTTGGTCAGATGAGGTCTTACAAGGAATCCTTGGGTGCGACATGGTCGGGTTCCACATCACAGACTACTGCTTAAATTTTGTTGACTGTTGCCAAAGAAACTTGGGTTGTCGTGTCGACAGAAAGAACCTGCTCGTCGAATTGGGTGGAAGGACCATTTGTATTAGACCACTGCCTATTGGCGTTCCCTTCGACAGATTCGTAGAGTTAGCTACGAAAGCGAAACCAGTGTTCAACACAAACCAGCAGGTGATCCTCGGTGTAGATAGGCTTGATTATACCAAAGGTTTAGTAAACAGATTGAAAGCCTTCGATAGATTACTGAATAAGTACCCAGAGCACATCGAGAAAGTAATATTGCTGCAAATCTCAGTGCCATCGAGAACTGACGTAAAAGAATACCAAGATCTGAAGGAAGAAATGGACCAGCTAGTCGGAAGAATCAATGGAAAATTTACCACGCCAAATTGGTCTCCTATTAGGTTAGTATCACTAAATATTTGTCGTTTATTATAGGGGAGCGTCCAAGTATTACGTAACACCATTTTTGGAGATTTTTGACCCCTCCTTCCCCCATGTAACTTACCGTAACGTTTTTCTGTAACCTAGTAAAAATAGACGTAACCACCAAGTGACCTTTTTTTGATATGTCATGTGAAATTTTGAGAAAAAACCGTTTATAAAATGCGCGAGAGAATCTCTCTACGCGACCGTTCAAAAACAATGTTACGTAACGCGTAGTTCAAACCCCCCCTCCCGCCCCTGTAACGCATCGTTACGTTTTACAAGACCCCCCCCTCCCCCCAAATTCGTTACGTAATACTTGAACGCTCCCTAGGGTATACGAGTAACATCAAAGGTAAAGACCGTGGTCTTCCGTCTTCCAGGTACATCTACGGTTGTGTAGGTCAAGATGAATTGGCAGCGTTCTACCGTGACTCCGCTGTCGCTCTAGTGACACCTTTGCGTGACGGAATGAACTTGGTAGCCAAAGAATTCGTGGCGTGCCAGATCAACGCCTCCCCTGGTGTGCTGATCGTCTCTCCCTTCGCTGGGGCTGGAGAGATGATGCACGAAGCTTTGATCTGCAATCCCTATGAGTTGGACGATGCCGCTGAAGTTATTCACAGGTAACTGTTGTTTTCTTATCTCTCGAGGTTTTTTGCCAAGGATTCATAATTTAAAAGTAGATAATATTTATTTATGCAAAACGGGAAGATGGACGGTGGACTAGGGCAGTAATAGAGTGGCGGCTGAGGCCAGGAAAGCGTTCAGTAGGTAGACCGATGGCCCGATGGCGAGATGATATTTTCAAGGCTGTTGGTGGGCAATGGATGAGACTGGGGAGAGACCGACGGAAATAGCGTGGAGAAGAAGAGGCCTATGTCCAACAGTGGGTGGATGTGGGCTGATTGATAATGATGATGATATATTTTAAGTGACAAACGGATTGATCGAAGCAATTATCTGCGTGTCGAAATGCGAATTGCTGAAATTGACTTGGCCACATCAGCCAGGTCGTACCGGGAAACTGCTAGAGAGGCAATCTTAACTCATGTCTTCCAGAAAGAATTGCTTCTAATAATATATATATTATATAGTTCTTATAAAAATATTAACTAAAATTACTTAGCAATATAAAATACAATCTTAAAATTTATTTAAAATAACTTACCTACAAATGATATAATTGTTCTAAAATTGACCCCTGCGGCATGGTGCCCAGAACGCTGGCCACATTTCCTCTTTGGGAAGCCAAACTTATACATTGGCCGAGGAATGCGCCAGCCCTCTGGTCACGCGATGTGTCCACTAAAAGATGAGATAATTTTTTTACGAGTTTGTGGGCGCTGGGACCCCACGGGTCAAAAGTTTCAACCCCAAGCGGCTGGCGATAGTTTTTACATTTATTGCTAAATTATTTCAATTATCCCCAGTATCATTCTGCATTGTCTCAACTTATTATCAAAGCAAGCGTCATCGACACTAATTACTCGATAATTAAACGCGCAACGCAATCTCAGACTGAGAGTAATTACTTGACGTACTTCATGGCCGGTATGGGCCGATAATACCCGTACATTTGTTTACAAGAAGTCGGGAAGCGTCGAGAACTTCAATGTGCAGATTAACGCAGGGTAAATAAATTGAGATATGGTTCTTCAGAGACAAATCTAAAACTGTAAAGAAGGCTGGTGCTGGGCTCGACTGTGGAGGTACCACCATCTTACTTGCAAACCTCCCCGAAGTTATTCGGGGGAGAGTAACAGGCATAACCAGGTGGCCCACCATTGCCTGGGACCGATTGATGGCGGTATATCCTGCTGGGCCTATATAAAACAGACTGGTGAAGGGCAGCGGCGTCACTAGTAAGAGGGGTTCGGCACCGCGCTTCCCGTCTGCCCAGCGTGTGTGAGTATGGGCATTTCTTCCAGGGGGACTATCAGGAGTAGCGAAATCTTGGAAAGGACTATCTATGTCCAGCAGTGGACGAAACAGGCTGATGGGTGGATGACTGGATTAATCAAAGAAATAAGAGCTCTAATAGAAGAAATGCAATACAGAAGAAAAATCTGAAAACCGATTTTACACCCGAACCCCAATTCGCAACAGTGTTAAAGTGAGGTTAGCGACCTTTTATTCGACAGTATCTTCGAGTTCTACAGGCGGACAAAACTTCATAAAAATACATCGATCCTCATTTGTAGGGTTCCGTACTTTATCATGGCGAAACGGAACCCTTTATATGATCACTTCATTGTCCGTGTGTCTGTCTGACTATCCGTGCGTCAAAGCCCTTTTCTCAGGGAGTCTAGCACGCGCTGTCGATACAGTATCTTTCCATCACACTTGCTCTCTCGCACATTGACAAACGCGACTTGCGTGAGAGCGCAAATAGGGTAGATAGACGCTGTAGCTTTGGCGCGTGCTAGCCACACAGCAGGAACAACTTGATCTATAGAAACTTTCAGAGTACTTTCCGGTGACCTAAGTTTTCGAAATTTGGTACAAGGCGAGGAATAAACCCAAAAATCATAAATAAAAGATGTGTAATTTAATTGAGCAGTTTCTTGTTATGTTTTTTTTAAATGGGACTTCCACGGCATGAGTCCTGCTCGCACTTGACCGGTTTTGTTTTTTATTTTTCAGAGCCCTGATAATGCCGGAAGACGAACGCATAGTCAGAATGAACCACTTGAGGCGCCGCGAGCGTGAGAATGACGTCGACAGCTGGATGAAGTCGTTTCTGAAGGCAATGGACTCTTTGGAGGAGGAGGCTGATGACCTCGGCGCCACATCCATGCAGCCAGTCACTATTGACGACTTCGACGAATACTTATCCAAGTAAAGATTGCCTTATTTTATATGTACATTTACATTACAAGATGCTCGTTAGGCTCCCACTTTCCATGCGTGTACGCTTGTGAATCTTTTGATCGCTCAGTATCAAGAAGTAGATATTTTAATTAGTAAATAAGTTATTTTGCGTAGTATTAACTTGTTAATTTACCGCTGTCTCAACCTACGAGTTGGTATAAAACTGTATATTACTTTTCCTGTTATTGTTGGTATTACATAACAGATAATACGGAGTAAGTATTTACTTACTACTTATCGTGTCTGATGTAAAATTAGTCGCTTATTGCGGGAACAAAACTAAATTGCTTTGTTTATGCTTATCTAGCTTTTGCGCGCGGCTTCGCTCGGAAGTGTCTTTCAATCAATGTTCATTTTATTTTCACTTTTTGCGCGTAAGGTAATAGTACATTACGATACGAGAGCGATGAAACGTTTTCTGACGAGTGTGAGTTTGCGGCACGAGCCGAAGGTGAGTGTGGAAAAGTGGGTAAAATGCCGACTTTACGCAAGCGCAGCGTGCGTAAAGCGGTCATTTTACGCACGGTGTGCTATAAAATTATTAATAACACCTTTTATAATATAACCTATATGTTGAACAGAGTCACTGATGATAATAAAGAAAACTAAATCAAAATTCGTTAAGTAATTCCCGAGTTAAAACAGACCAGAGAGACCGAAAAAAAATCTAAATATTGTAGTTTTTCCCTCAGTGCAATTACTAATATGGTATTCATATTCATTTAAAAAATTCGCAATATATTTTTTTACTTTTTTACTGTGTTATAATTAGTTTATAGATCAATGAGTTATAGCTAGTCCCTGGTATAGATATATGAATATAAATTAAAGCCTTATTTCATCAAAGTGCAGATTTCTAATTATTTTAATTTATTTATATTAGAAATTCTCTAAATAAGAAACAACTTTCGGCTAAACATACATTAATTTAGCATAAACTTGTTTTTTCTTTACATAAAAATTGAGTGGTATTCAACTCGACGACGCACGCACGACTTACCAAGATAATCAAATTTCACATTTTCACACACGACATCAACAAACCCGAAACCACATCTATAATACTGTCTGTGCTGCACCTCTAATATGAAGGACCATGGAGTGTATTTTTGAATCATTCGAATTTCAATTCGCCTAAGAATCCGCATGATTCGCATACTAAAACTTAAAATTAGTATTGTATTCGTATGCGAATTATGCGGATTCGTATGCGAATTGAAATTCGAATGATTCAAAAATACACTCCCATACCGAGCTTGATCGCGATGTGCTCTGTCTCGTTCTGTTGATCTACCTAAAGAGGGACTGACAGTGGTATGTTGAGCTGTCAAAGATCGATATGGTCTGTCTACTTTTTTAGAACCCGACTAGAGGGTTATTCGCAAGTTCCTCCATTCTTTTGTTATAAAAAAATAAACATTGCCTACATCAGTTCTCCAAATCATCTGTGTTTTTATTACTTTATAGTATTATTATAGCTTTTTAGTTTCATTCTCAACCAAATTCTGTGTCCAAGGTAGCTGAGGTACAGTCAGGTGAATAAACTCAAAGGGTATGGAGTCATCTCTTTGTACAGTGGAGCCCGCATCAAGCTATACACAATTGAGTATAAGCTGACCTCTCATTGTACGGGAAGCCTATACAATACATTTTAACAATACGATGGATGTAGCGCAGCCGTCAGATGGCACCACTGTCTAATATTTTAACAAATAGGTTTTTAAAAACGGAAGCGGTTTCATTATTTTAAAATAGATCAATATTGTAGCAATTAATTATTACTCTAGCATAATTTGAGTTTAAGGCTTGAAAAAAAAAACAATTCTTTGCAATTATTTATTTTTTGTACTCGAAACACAATTTGGAACAGCCAGATGGCAGGCTAAAAAGAAAAAGACAGCACTATATGCTTGGTTTCTCTCACAATTTATGTCATAAAAACGTATTATCATATACGAACATTATAAGATACTCGTTTGTAAACAATTACATGATAGTTATCGATCATGTCTATAACAAACGAAAAATACTTGACACTTGAGCTTCTTTCACCGACAGTACTTGGAGGAAAATGAAACAAATTTTAACAAATAATTTTTTATATTTTTATCAGTGGACGACTTTGGGAATCATTTTTCGACATTCTTGGAGGAACTTGCGAATAACCCGAGTAGATGTAGTTTATTGAACGTACATTATTTGTTTGAATAAGTAGGCCGGCGTTTTTATTGAATTTAAGTAATTTGTATATTGACTTGTACTTGTAGGTAATAAAATAAGTAGGTACCTATTAAATAAACGTGTAATAATAATAACTAATAAGTAAACCTGAGGCAACTATTATATTAATCTGTGACTAAGGGGGAAACAGTACTCGCACAGAGGATGAGGCTGTTTTAGGGTTCCGTACCCAAAGGGTAACCAACTAAGACTCCGCTGTCCGCCTGTCTGTCCGTCTGTCACCATCACCAGGCTGTATCTCATGAACCGTGATATTTAGACAGTTAAAATTTTCACAGATGATGCCGCTATAACAACAAATACTAAAACCGGCCAAGTGCGGGTCGGACCTGCGCACTTCCATACAACAGACATGATTTTTTTACCGTTTTTATAGATAATGGTACGGAACCCTTCGTGCGCGAGTCCGACTCGCACTTGTTATAATTATCCAGATCACTCCCCACAACACAAGCTCCGGAACAATTAACAGCTAACTTATTTAAGAGATATGGCCGGTAAAGTGGAACGGGCATATTCGGTTCCGACTCGCACTTGGCCGGTTTTTATTTATTAACGAATTTAAAATAGAAGAAGGTTCCGTATTCTGAGCTAAGTGTTCGCCTCATCAAAGAATAATTCAATTCAATCAATGGCGACTTATTGAGCCTGTGATTTTCGCCACAACTCCTGTTGAGCGACCTACAATATACGTATATTTGATTAGTAAATGATTCATTCTCACTCACCAGGTACATAGGCTACACGCAGAAGCTGGCGCTTCTCCTGGACTACGACGGAACTCTGGCCCCCATCGCGCCCCATCCCGACTTGGCCACCCTGCCCCTGGAGACCAAGCACACGCTGCAGCGACTGTCCAATATGTCCGATGTGTACATCGCCATAGTGTCCGGTAGAAATGTCGACAACGTCAAGAATATGGTCAGTTTATTAGCAAACAGGCATAACTACAAACACACATCCACTTCTGTTCCCCAAAACAACACAGATATCTGGTCAGTTAATTAGTAAACACGCATAACTACAAACACACATCTACACCTGTCCCCCAGAAAACCACAGATATCTGGTCAGTTTATTAGTAAACACGCATAAATACAAGTCCACGCCTCTCCCCCAGAACACCACAGATATCTGGACAGTTTATGAGTAAACACGCATAAATACAAGTCCACGCCTGTCCTGCAGAACACCACAGATATCTGGACAGTTTATGAGTAAACACGCATAAATACAAACACACATCCACGCCTGTTTCCCAGAACACCACAGATATCTGGTCAGTTTATTAGTAAACACGCATAAATACAAACATACTTCCACGCCTGCCCCCAGAACACCACAGATATCTGGACAGTTTATTAGTAAACACGCATAAATACAAGTCCACGCCTGTCCCGCAGAACACCACAGATATCTGGACAGTTAATTAGTAAACACGCATAAATACAAGTCCACGCCTCTCCCCCAGAACACCACAGATATCTGGACAGTTTATGAGTAAACACGCATAAATACAAGTCCACGCCTGTCCTGCAGAACACCACAGATATCTGGACAGTTTATGAGTAAACACGCATAAATACAAACACACATCCACGCCTGTTTCCCAGAACACCACAGATATCTGGTCAGTTTATTAGTAAACACGCATAAATACAAACATACTTCCACGCCTGCCCCCAGAACACCACAGATATCTGGACAGTTTATTAGTAAACACGCATAAATACAAGTCCACGCCTGTCCCGCAGAACACCACAGATATCTGGACAGTTAATTAGTAAACACGCATAAATACAAGTCCACGCCTGTCCCCCAGAACACCACAGATATCTGGTCAGTTAATTAGTAAACACGCATAAATACAAGTCCACGCCTGTCCCCCAGAACACCACAGATATCTGGACAGTTTATTAGTAAACACGCATAACTACAGACACATATCTACGCCTGTCCCCCAGAAAACCACAGATATCTGGTCAGTTAATTAGTAAACACGCATAAATACAAGTCCACGCCTGTCCCCCAGAACACCACAGATATCTGGACAGTTTATTAGTAAACACGCATAAATACAAGTCCACGCCTGTCCCGCAGAACACCACAGATATCTGGACAGTTTATGAGTAAACACGCATAAATACAAACACACATCCACGCCTGTTTCCCAGAACACCACAGATATCTGGTCAGTTTATTAGTAAACGCGCATAAATACAAACATACTTCCACGCCTGCCCCCAGAACACCACAGATATCTGGACAGTTTATTAGTAAACACGCATAAATACAAGTCCACGCCTGTTCCGCAGAACACCACAGATATCTGGACAGTTTATTAGTAAACACGCATAACTACAGACACACATCTACGCCTGTCCCCCAGAAAACCACAGATATCTGGTCAGTTAATTAGTAAACACGCATAAATACAAGTCCACGCCTGTCCCCCAGAACACCATAGATATCTGGACAGTTTATGAGTAAACACGCATAAATACAAGTCCACGCCTGTCCCGCAGAACACCACAGATATCTGGACAGTTTATGAGTAAACACGCATAAATACAAGTCCACGCCTGTCCCGCAGAACACCACAGATATCTGGACAGTTTATGAGTAAACACGCATAAATACAAACACACATCCACGCCTGTTTCCCAGAACACCACAGATATCTGGACAGTTTATGAGTAAACACGCATAAATACAAGTCCACGCCTGTCCCGCAGAACACCACAGATATCTGGACAGTTTATGAGTAAACACGCATAAATACAAACACACATCCACGCCTGTTTCCCAGAACACCACAGATATCTGGACAGTTTTTGAGTAAACACGCATAAATACAAGTCCACGCCTGTCCCGCAGAACACTACAGATATCTGGACAGTTTATGAGTAAACACGCATAAATACAAACACACATCCACGCCTGTTTCCCAGAACACCACAGATATCTGGACAGTTTATGAGTAAACACGCATAAATACAAACATACTTCCACGCCTGCCCCCAGAACACCACAGTTATCTGACACACCTCTTCCACATCCACTAACCTCATCATGCAAGCTCTTCTATTCCGAGTGATTTTGACTCTGCCCAGTATGTCGCCAATTTGGTCGACATAGTTCTTACTTCTTCTACGCGGCGGCCCGGTCAAGCTTTTCCTTCCACTTGTGCGTGTGCAACATAATATATATAAGGTGACAATAATTGTGACAATGACAATGCAGTCAAATTAATACTGGAGGCTGGGTAAGTCAGTATCACCGATCGATAACACTTTTGCAAATTAAATATTGACTTCCCAAAATTGACCCGGGGGGCTGGGCTTGCGTTTGTATAGGGAATCAGAAAAAAAACAATTCTACAAAGAGGGCCATCATGCCTTAGTACTGAGCACTTATCTAGTCTTTAGTATGAATCTGGCTGTATAAGTAAATGTCACCTTGATTTTACTAATCTTCCATTCATCCTCTCTCTACACACACAAATAAGAAAGCAAGATATTTTGAATTTTTATACCAAAGAAAACAGGTTTTAATGTCATCGTTTTTACACGCGTGTAAAAGTGTATGCTATCCCGCTGTACAAACCGGAAATCTGTTTTATTGTGCATTTTTTGTCGGCGTCCCATCAAAACAAGAACTTAGGTCTATATACACGGAGTCCCTAAATCGGTTAAAAACAGGGTTTAGCATTCTCAGTAGATGACAGTAAATATTGAACTAAACGAATTAAATACCACTTCCCACTCTATAAAATAAAATTTAGATCATAAAAATTGCCATGAAATTTTACTGTGCCGTCAGTTAATTCAGGAATTTCAAGAAAAGCTCACAAAAGCATTGTCGCGTTCTCAGTATTGTGATTTAATTAGGGACATAAAACAATGACAAAAGTGGACAAAAGTCATTTTAAAATCATAGTAAAACACCAGAAAACATGATTAAAGAAAAACAGTTTTCCGATACGATGATAGTTTTTCTGCATTTGGTAACGATGTTGCAAAAAATTTCAAAAATCCTCCGTTATTGCATGGATGGCAGTACAGTGCGCCCAAAGTTATAATGCGCATAGAAATCTATAGCCGAGCGACTGGACGGGACGTACCACGTGACCTTACTGCTTGTATGCGTGCGTAGGGAAATACGAACTTTGCCGAGCAGTGTCGAAGATTTGTATGCGCATTATAAGTTTGGGAGTACTGTAGATTAGAGCGAGATAGACCGTTAAAAAACAAATGCGTTAGAGAAGGGCTTTTTCAAAAGAGCGCCGACCCTGGTTAAACACAAAGAATGACAAATATGACAATGTATAGTACAGTCAAGAAAACCATTTATTTAATATTATCTTGACCTGAGACCAGTAGATAAATTCAACAGTTGACAATAAACATAAGAATATCGCCCAAGTTCATTTGCAATCTACGACGAAGTATCTACGAGTATAACTCGTTGTTTGCAATACCTACCATCTTTATCAGTATCACATGAACTTTTACTGACACTTTAAACATCGAACAAGTTAAACAAAAATATTCATCATTTGCGCATAAAGTCTTATGTATTTTGATAGATAACCATTTAACCGGGTTTTGATATCTTTATTGAAGTTATAAAAGTATTTCTGCTCGAAGACCCCGCATTGTATTGTATAAAATATTCTATTTTTATTCTTTTTATTTATTTATATTGATAAACTTATTCTTTATATTAGGCGTGCCAAAGAGTGCAAAAGAACTACCTACATTATAAAACAATATTCAGTTTTGGGTCGGCATTCTACGCAACAATTCCAAATTTCAGGTTTGTTGTTCAGTTCGAGATCCATGACATACGGACAGGCAGACAGCAGATTGATATAAAAGGGTCCCGTTTAGCCTTTGGGTCCAGAACCCTAAAAAAGGGCAAAAATATTAGTATTTGGCTAAGAAGATCTAGACAGTAGGTTAGGTAGGTACCTACTATATTATAAATACAACAAGAGCCTACATTACTATAGACAGAATTAGGAGTATTTTCAAAGCGAAATCTAGAGCCTGGGAAACTCTTTATTTCAGTGCATCACAAGTAATCACAACTTGAAAAAATCAATTAGGTACAAATTCTCTAAGATTTTTTTAATACAAAACTCGATAGGCCCTATTTCCTCGGAGAATTTCGCTTCTAATTGATTTTCCAACTATCACGTCATCCAAGGGCTGCGGCCGGTAGACGTGAACAATGTCAGCATCGAAGTTAATTAAAAATATCTTTATCTGGGTCAAGTTATCCAGCTGGGTAAAAACTATTTCGACACCGAGGCTGACAGAAGAAAATGCTTAGGGTGGGCAGCATTCCGGAAGTTGCGTCATATTTACGTCGTCATTATCGCAGTTTTTAACCAGTGCGTCCTTCCTGCGATGACTTAAGTCGGTGGCGTGGACTCTTCTCTTACAAAGGGCTTCCTTCGGTTTAAGGTCGCTTAGCGAGCTATGGAGCGGGATATACCTACTTGAGATATCTCTGTTGAATAGAATCCTTAATGAGGAGATCCGTCGGAGATCGAAAGTGACCGATATAGCCTGACGAATCAGTAAGTTGAAGTGGCAGTGGGCAGGCTATATCTGTCAACGACGTGATGGCCGTTTGGGCCGAAAGGCGTTAGAATGGAGACCACGAACAGCAAAGGGTACCTAGCGTAGGCCGACCTCGGTCTGTATGCTGGACTGACGATCTGAAGTTCTATTCCATTGCGGGTGACCGCCAAGAGTGGCGAAATATTGGAAATATTGTCCAGCAGTGGACGATGACAGGCTGATGGGTGGATGATTTTTTATACTGTAATCCACTCAGATAATATTTATAGAATTAGGTCTAAAATCACTAGGTATCTTCATAGATAATACTTCAAATGAGGCACAGATTCAAACCTGTTTATTTAGGAATGAATAAACCTGTTGGTAGGTCCAATCCATCACGGTTTCAGGATAAAAGTTCTTGTTTAACTCCGGGAAGAGTTACAACAAAATAAAATAAACTAAATACATAGGTACTTACTTTGTTGTATATTTGGGTGTGCGTTTCTAAACACGAGAAGATAAATTAACAACATTTATTTTTGAGGACAACGAAATCTTATATAAACATACTGCATCAGCTGCGTAAAATAACAAAAACTTGATCGAGTTCAAAGACTTCAAATTGTATGCGTAAATATCAAAATAAATGAATTATTTTTAAGATTAGGTCAACGAACCAATCAAACGGGTCAAGAAACTGAATTTCGTCGTAATGACTATACCACTTCCATGAATAAAGCTTGCACCAACCTTGGAGGTTTTACAACCACGAAATCCACTAAATGTCATTGCACTCAGTATACTGCATAATAAATAACCGCACGATGGATTCCATACATTTAAACCTACTTATAATATACTTTAGGTAACCAGATAATCCTACTTTCCCCTTTGTAAATTGATTTCTTCTTTTATTTAAATGCCCCTCTATTATTGTACTTTTATTCAAATCTATACTATGGGTACTTTTGGAAATGAAGGAAGGGGAAATTATTCAAAAAGTTTCTTAATCCTTGGGCTAAACAACCTAAGTGTCACGCCAAAAAAGACCTGCCTGCACCCTCTCACTTTTGCTTTCTCAAAACACAGAAACCTAGAGAAACAGATGCTCCAAGATGTTTCAAGTTCATTCCAGATAAAAGACCATAAGCCGTTTTCTCTTTTAGAGAACAAAATCCTCAAACCTACAAAACTTGCGCGATTACCTACGAGTATATACGTAGCTTGAGCGCAAGTAGCGTTACCATCCATCCGGCTGCTTTTTGACCTCTTGTCGGGCCGGGCCGTGCGTGCGGCTTTCGTTAGGCTATTTCATTTTCTTACTTTTCGCGCAACACGGCCGTGGGTCTCAACGGCTCCGCACTAACACAAAGACAAAAGACACCAAACATTTTGACTTTAAAAAATCTTCCAGAATAGAGTTAAGTTTCCGAAACAATAAATATTCGTCAAATAAAATTAATGACGGCAAATGTTTCGAGCAGTTACCAAATCTGAAAAAGTTTTTGGAAGAGAAACAATAGGATCTTGATTCTAAGCAATTGTTGGCCACATAAGAAATAGGTCACATATTTTAAATCGAAGACATTTAACGTGTAAGAACTTTATGTATAACGAAATTATTAAAGAAACTGAGCAGGTTTCTGGCAAAGAAAAATATGTGTTTTATTGTTTTTTTTAATCCCATTTTTGGCTTCCGGCCTTAGGACTGAAAAGTCCGGCTTTTTTGCGGCAAAGTCCGGCTTTCTGATTTTTAGAGATGGCAACGCTAAGCGCAAGCGTTATACCGCGCCTTATTGCTAGTAGTACAAGTGTCGCAACGGTTTATGAGCGGTGACCTTGACTGCGCTAGTAGTTTTTCTCTATCACACTTAGTAATTTTGTACGCGAGTGAACACGCGCTAGTCCCTCACCACTTTCACCGAGCACTCAAAAACCGTTGCAACACTTGTAGCTGTAGCTGAGCGGGGAGGGGAAGGGAGTCGAGCAACTATCATTTCGTTGGGCAACGTAACAACGTTCCCCCCGCCACGTCTGTCGCCACCCAAGGCGCGGTACAGCAAAATGTTAAAATACCTCTTTTTCCTCCAACTATTCAATCTTCCGACCTTGTCCGACTTATGGCTCTTTCTCACATTCCACAGGTTGGCATCGAGGGCATCACGTACGCGGGTAACCACGGTCTGGAGATCCTGCATCCTGATGGTAGCAAGTTTGTTCACCCCATGCCGATGGAGCTGCAAGACAACGTCGTCAAACTACTCAAGGCTTTGCAGGAGCAGGTCAGTTTACGCCTGCCATAGACTAATACTCCAGCTATTTTTATTTGTCCAGGTTGCTTAGGCATCTTTCTCCCGATTTCCCATTTGAGAACAATGAAATGCAGTGCTGTGATGATTCCTCGTTTAAGTATCGCTGGATGAGATTTCCTTAATATACGAGGGATGCTATGGAAACCTGTTATTTTAAGGTTATTTTTGGTTTTAATAACATTCCATTGATTTTGATGATATTCATGCATGTCCTAAAACGCAATTTATACGAAAACAGAGTACAAACTCACAGGCTAACCCCAGACACTCATTACAAGCAGATTAAATTACCTGCCACATAGATAACAGCTATGTGGCCCAGTGGTAGAGCGCCCGCCTGCTAACTCAGAGGTTGTTGGTTCAGTCCCCGCGGTGCACATCAATTTGTGTTCTGTCTGCATGCTCCGGAAGGCACATGAAGCTGTTGGTTGGTACATACGTAATAATCGTCGGTGAAAAGCGGGTGTACCAAATGTGGACTGTGACTTGCATTTCACAGTTCACACTTGGGAACATCTCTGACAACCCCCGGGCATTCATGTCCGAAGTCCGGACACGTATCTGTGTGCGTGCACGTAGCGAATAGCGTAGTAATAGAATATTGTTTGCTATAGGTCTGCAAAGACGGGGCTTGGGTGGAGAACAAAGGAGCCCTCTTAACTTTCCACTACAGAGAGACGCCCCTGGCCAAACGTGCCGCCCTGGCTGAGACTGCCAAGAAGCTTATCGAGGAATCAGGGTTCGCGGCGGTGGCAGCGCATTGTGCGATAGAGGCGCGCCCGCCTGTGGAGTGGAACAAGGGTATGTTCTTATCTGAAGCATAGCTTTCAAGAAGTCACTGTTAAGCTGGAATATGCAGTGGTATATAAGGGGGTATCTTTTTACGTCGGTACAAAATTCACATCATAATATTGTTTTCCTTACTTTTGAATAAAAAGTATGCAATAAATGTGTTTTAAAGCAACTTGTGGAAATAGTTTATTAATAATAAAGTTTAAAAAAAAAAAAATTACGTACGTTAATGTATTACATTTTGTTTGCATTACATTAACATACTTAAAAGCGTGTTTACAGTTGTAATGTAATGCAGCTAAAATGTAACGCATAAAATTGAATAATTTTCATGTGATCACCTAACAAGCAGTTTGCGCAAATTGCTATAAAACGCATTTTTTATTCAAAAGTAAGGAAAACAATATTATGATCCGAGATCCCCCGTTACCATCTGAAGGCCGACTAGGCCCGGGCCTAGAGCGGCCAGATATTAGGAGCGGCTAATCTGTGCCCGTGGCGGCCGGCGCGGCGGTAGCGAGAGCTGTATGTAGCTGAAATGTGCAGAGAAAAGGACGGCTGGTAAGATGGCTGATCCGCCTCAGAAGTGCGTTCATTAAAGAACCCTAACCTGGGTAGGAACACTCGGGTTGCAACTCTGAATTTTTAACGGGTTTGAGCGTTTTGCTACACTTCAATCCAAACGTCATTTTGACATATTTTTAATAGATTTTAGCAGTGGCGTGCATAGGATTTTTAAGTAGGGTAGGCACAGAACTGTCCTTATATTCTTTGCACGTATTGTAACGAGAATTACGATGAATAACGATATAACTCGCACAGTGTGTCTTTCTCTTTTGTTCTTTTGTCATTGGCAAAAAACCTCTTACCCCACTATCAAAAATGAATTTTCGACTATCTACGCACGAATGCACCATTTAAAAACGTGTGGCGCCATCTAGTAGCAAGTAGTGCAAGTAATCATGACAACGTGGTTGCTTTGCACACGCGTTGCGTATTTTAATGAGAATGTGTGCGTGCTTAGCGCGAACCGCTGACGTCATTGGAGTATAGTTACAGATGCACACATAGAGAATTGCCTTCGAATTTTAGTTATGCGTGTTGCTACGGTATCGCGAGCGCTGCGAAGCAAGCAGGTAGGTATTTCAAAGAAAGGGTGAAGCTTACCTGATTTTAATATTAAAATAATAGTGTGTATACATATGAATATATTTAAAAAGATCGTGGTCTAGTTAGCTAAGCCAAGCCCAGGGTAAGCATTGCGTATTTGCCTATATAAGATGCACGCCACTGGATTTTAGTATTGTTGTTTATCTGTAATTTTTACGTCCCTATACAAAACTTGCGAACGATGTTGAAAAACTCGAATCTGGTGTAGCGACACTGGCATTTTTGAACGGTCTGTGTTGCGACCCGAGTTGATTTTTGAAAGAGTTAGTTTTGCAACCCGGGTAGGAAACCCAACCCAGTGTGAGTTTATGACTATCTGCAGGCCTAACATGATGCCACTTTTACACTATTTTAAACACCATATGACGGTAAATTCCATGTATTTACTGTCATCCATCCATCAGCCTGTTTCGTCCACTGCTGGACATAGGTCTTTCCAGGATTTCACCGCTCTTGGCGGTCCTCCTGGAAGAAATGCCCATACTCACACACGCTGGGCAGGCGGGTTGGTGAGCGCGGTGTCTAAACCCTTGCACCAGTGACGCCGCTGCCCGTCACCAGTCTGTTTTAAGGCCTGGCAATTAGGGATAGATATACCGCCATCCATCGGTCCCAGGCAATGGTGGGCCGCCTGGTTTTGCCTGAGAGCTGTTCTCTTACTCTCCCCCGAATAACTTCGGGAGGATTTGCGAGTAAGATGGTGGTACTTCCACAGTCGAACTCATTTACTGTCATATGGTGTTTAAAATGGTGTTAAAGTGGCAACCCTGTTAGGCCTGCTGGGAATATAGATGGAAAATCAACCAGAAATATTTGTAAAAAGTAGTCAAATATCACGAAGTTTTCGTTTCGCAGGTCGCGCTTCCATCTACATCCTGAGAACAGCATTCGGCCTGGACTGGAGTGAGAGGATCAGAGTCATCTACGCTGGTGATGACGTCACCGATGAAGATGCCATGCTGGTGAGCATCTCATGATATACTGCACCTTTGATTTTGATCACGGTCCTGGTTTCTTTTCGGGTGAATGGGACGAAGCTACGCGTATAAGCGGAATAGATCCCTGTAATCCTGCTTAATTACAACAGTTAATCCCTTTCGTCTGGAAAGGATTTGTGTGGTCCTTGCCTTGAATAGATCCCTGTAATCCTGCTTAATTACAACAGTTAATCCCTTTCGTCTGGAAAGGATTTGTGTGGTCCTTGCCTTGAATAGATCCCTGTAATCCTGCTTAATTACAACAGTTAATCCCTTTCGTCTGGAAAGGATTTGGGTGGTCCTTGCCTTGAATAGATCCCTGTAATCCTGCTTAATTACAATAGTTAATCCCTTTCGCCTGGAAAGGATTTGGGTGGTCCTTGCCTTATCTGTTTGCTATCTTGACACAAAGACCAGGTTTTCTATAAGATCTGTAGGAGTATTTTATTTTATTTCGAAGTTACAGTGGGGTAATTCCATGAAAACTGACAATTTTTGTCGCACCCGTTACTACAGTTATTATTATTTATTAAGAAAAGTATTGATAATTCGGTACCATTGGTAACTAAAAAAATATGATTTAAATACAACATTCTTAAATTGTTAAATAATTATTATATCATGTTATTACATAATATTGAAAAAATGTAACGGGTGCGACATCCTCCTTGGCGGTTGACACTGTGTTGTGTCATGATATCGCAGCAGAAAGAACATCTAAGCCGGGTCTCATTCCCAAACGGACAACTTATGATTGTTATTCTTATTTAATAAGTTGTATTAAATGAAAGTGATTTACAGCAGTCCGCTACAATAGTTTAGTTCCAGCCAGGCTTTTCTAGTAAAATTGTGTTATTTTAGGCATTACTTTGTAAATGATACTGCACAACAGGTATTCGTCACCCTAATGTCAATAACATGTCAACATTAACATTAACATTGACATGTCATGTCAATAACCAATTCGAAAAGTTGGGAGTATAGACAAAAAACGTCTTTAGGGGCCTAGCATGGTGGCACTTTATCACTATTTTACACACCATTTGACAGCAAATACCATTTACTGTAAAATGTGAGTAAAGTGGTGTTAAAGTGGCACCATACTAGGCCCCTAGAGACGTTTTTTTATCCATACTCACAACTTTTCGAATTGGCTATTGACATGATTAAGCATTAATAGGGTGACGTATTGTCGCATAGTATTTTAGTATTGTCGTATAGTTATTCAAAACTAATAAAACAATCATGAGTTGTGCGTTTCGGCACGAGACCAGCCCTCTTATTGTCTAACTTCAATATCTATCGCTATAGCCATCAAAGGTGTCGTGATTGGCTAAACGTGACGTGTGATGTCATTTCTAGCCAATCACGGTGCGTTTGAAGATTATTGTAGTGGATCGAAGTTCCACAATAAGGCCCCTGTATTCTCAGTCTGTCAAATTAGTCTTCTCGACCGTAAAAAGCCGTTTTATGTGTCGAACTCATTGACCTCTCATAAAACAACAAGACACACATTCTCTAAGAAAAGTTCGTCAGAAAGTGTCAGAACGTGCGACGTGCGTAGTAGCTTCTACTAATCTTCAACTAATCTACTAATCTTTAAATCTTCAACCAAATTAAGACGTTATGTCGTTAACATAAGATGCAATTTCAGTTGTGCAAAATCGTCATTCGAATTTATCACCCCATAGCAGTGACAAAATGCATCGCGGACACTTTTTGAGCGAGATTGTGAGTCGAACTCCATACATTTTTAGCTTTAGTTTTAAAAACTCGATTCGACTGTTTCTCCGGAATCACCCCCTTGGAGCAACCACCTGAAAAGACGGCTTACTTTAGACGCAGACACGCGGAGTAACTTCATCCACCTTAAATTAATGTTCTTACTTCCAGGCCCTAAAAGGTATGGCAGCGACCTTCCGTATAGCCTCCTCCAACATCACGAAGACCTCGGCAGAAAGACGTCTCTCATCCACCGACTCAGTCTTGGCCATGCTCAAGTGGGTCGAAAGACACTTCTCTAGACGCAAGCCAAGAGCCAACTCCCTGACCTACAAAAACGCAAGGAAGGCGAGAGATACGATCCAGATGCACATGTCTTACCAGCTCCCTTCGAAGACATCGCCCCGTCACACGCCTCCAATGTCCCCAGATAAGTCTTCTAGTGGGTCAGAATCGTCTTAGGCGTTAGTGAGGTTTCAATTCTAAAGAAATTATCGTTACTTACGAATGGTGTTAAGGTGGTAACAGAGGATCTCGGTGAAAAATGCACATCATAATATCGTTTTCCTTACATTTGAATAATAAATGCGTTTTATAGCAATTCGCGCAAGCTTGTTAATAGAGGTGATCACATGAAAATGATTCCATTTTATGCGTTACATTAAATTTTGACTGCATTACATTACAACTGTAAACACGCTTTAAAATTTGTTAATGTAATGCAAACAAAATGTAATGCATTGAATTATTTTGTAGACTTTATTATTAATAAACAATTTTCGCAAATTGCTTTGAAACGCATTTATTGCATACTCTTTATTCTTAAGTAACGAAAACAATATTATGGTGTGCATTTTGCACCGAGATAAAAAGTTACCCCCTCAAACTGTAGATTGCGTTGAGAGTTGAGTGGATGCAACGACTGTTTTTGTAATATTAAGTTAATACCAACTGCTTCTAAAGTAGGAAGAATCTTGAATCTTTTTATAATTCAAAATGAGACCGATTATTACTGACCATATACATTCCATACTAAAGATTTATCTCGCTGGTAAATTTCATCTTTAGCCGTTTGGCAAAATGCTTTTTTTTATACAATATAATATTTTTTAATCAACAATGGTTCTGTACTAAATTTTTTATCAGTATTTTAAACATCAATAAAAAGTACGTAACGGAAGCATAATACAAAAAATGTGTGGGTTATTTCCCAAACATAATATGATGAACATTTAATATGTAAATGAGCACAAAAGCTGTGTCGCGCAGATTTCTACGTGTTAATTATCTTTGAAACATTTCCTTAAACTATTAGAAATATTAATTTCCTGAAATTTCTTTTCGAATCTAAATTAATAAAACCTTTTAATTTTTAACTTTTAGACGATTTATATTTCGAGTTATAATTCTTATTATGTAATTACTGCTTTAACTCTCATTGTTTAAATACTTATGCATGCTAAGTTAGATATAGTGAATTATATATAATGTATGTGATTCTTTGTGATGAAATGTAGTTTTACAAAATATATTTATTCTTTTAGAGCATATTTGGCATTGAATTCCAAGCCATTTCTAATATGAATGTGAAGTCAACTCGAATTTTATACATATTTGTAAAACGTATAACTTTTATGACATGTATTTATGTAATTTTTAAATGATTTTAACTTTAAGAACACTAGTCTAGTTGTGTACCTGCCTGGTTAAAAAGTCGAATTTCTAAATCTACACCCTTTTAGAAACTTTTTGTTTAGATCTAAGCAATGAAAATAAAAATTAGGAACAGACAGAATAATCTTTTAATTAAAAAATATACAATACTAGGGTTCCCATTTACACATATTTACACAGTGTCACTTTACACTCAAAAAACGGAATGATCTTTTCAGTCGGACAAGCGTGTCGACAAAATGCTGGAATATCTCAATAAAACCTTAGTGACTTAAACAGGCGACGTGTATATTCACAATGACAAGTCCGTGGGTGCAATTGTGTAAGACAATCGAATTGACAGCCAAAAACATACGATTTCATGTGACAATCGAATTTGAATACACAATTTCACCTCGTGTCACAATAACTATTAATTAAATATAAATATTTATAAATACACTTAGTATAAATACTTGTGCTTAGACGTTACTATGCGAGACCACCAGCCACGATAGTATGAAGTAAAACAGGCATATCGGGTAAACTGCAAGGCCCTTCTTGCCGGCCGGCTGGCTGTCTCCAAGGAATTTTGTGGCCGCTAGAAAAAAAAAACGTCAGTCAAGTATACCGAACAAAATATAGTTTTTGTTAAACTTATTTTTAATATCTTTAATATTTATACCTATAAATGTATAGAAAAACACGAAATTAAATATCCGAATATATTTCGATATAATTTGTCGGCATCAGTGGAATAATATGAATAATAAGTTACATAGAATAATATATTAAGATGTCTATGAATATAGGTAACGTGATACAAAGTAATGGAATGTAAGGATGATTGACAGAAACAGCTTTAGGTTTCACGGACGACGCTCTCTCTAAACTCGCCCGTATGTCGGTGCGTTAGGGTTCACGCATTTTTGTTTGGAACTCAATTATTTCCCTAACTAAGGTTGTCCGCGGGTATGATTCTTGGGAAAAGTGGTTCAGTAGGGTCAGTAGAATATGTGGTTTCATTTAATGGTAGCAGTCTATTTACACCCGGTATATATGTACAAGTACATACCTAAAAAAATCTGCCTGTACATAAAACGTTCAAAATTTTAAAAGCAACCTATTTTACAGTCTGCCTACATATTGCAGCTCAAACGTTAGGCCGCGAACATACAGCCAGGCACAGAGACTTCGCTGTGAACGGAACACAGTACGGACGCCAGCATGACAGGCTACCAGGGGTCTTATTGTCTACCTTCGACATCCATCGCAATCACCTTCAAACACACCGTGATTTGCTAGAAATGACATCACACATCATTTGTGGCCAATCACGACGATTTGAGAGGCTAAAGCGATGGATATTGAAGTAAGATAATAAGAGGGCAGTTCTTAATGCGGTGTCATAGCTGTCAAATCGTTTATAAATAGTGGCTTGAACTGCTGCAGGCGAGTCGCGAAATCTGATTCGTTTTCACACTAATATTATAAATGCGAAAGTTTGTTTGTGTGTGTGTATGTTTGGTACTCTTTCACGCTGAAACGGCTGAACGGATTTGAATGAAATTTAGAATAGATATAGTTTATAGCCTAGGCTTATGTCCAGCACTGCAGTGGACGAACACGGGCTGATGGATGGCTGGATAGCTTATACCCTAACTGAACGCCTTTTTATCCCGAAAACATGTAGTTAAACCGAACAACACGCGGGCGGAGCCGCGGGCAAAAGCTAGTATGCTTATAATTAGCTGAAATAACTAACTCTGTAAATATATTTTTAACTCATAAACGCACAACGTATCCTTTTTGTGTGAAAATGATGACTTATATCTGAAATGTTTTATGCAAATTGCATTTATTTATACACGAAGATGAACTCATTTTGAATGTACTTATTCTGAAATACATAAAAATACGCAAGAAAAACATTCATTATGTTTTAGTTTTCAAAGGCTCTATCGAACAATTTTCCAGCAGATACAAAAATCATTTATAAGAGTTACACTATATTTTAAATGAAAAAAAAAATACAAGCTGTTGCCACAGAAAATCTACTTAGATCACTAAAACCAAATACAGTACTCCCAAACTTATAATGCGCATACGAATCTTCGCCACTGCTCGGGAAAGTTCGTATTTTCCTACACTTTTTAAACAAGCAATAAGGTCACGTGGTACGTCCGGTCGCTCGGCTATAGATTTCTATGCGCATTATAACTTTGGGAGCACTGTACAGATAGCGCACGAATTGAACGCAGACCTGAGGAGTGCGCAGTGCGCTGTATACACACACAGACGTTCTCTTTACGCACACAGCACTACAATGCAGGCTTATAAGGACAGCGGGGGAGGTGTTCCCGCCCTTCACCACAACCCCCGACTGCATTCAACTCACGTACTAGCTGTAATTCTGGTCAACAAAATTGTAGAAATTTTCTGTCACGGAAACGAATTATTGAAATTATTTTAGAAATTTGTGTGCTGAATCCGAATATGAACTCATATTTTCTCTATCGCGTCGTAATATAATCTAAGGCAGACTGAATTTTGAAAAATCGCGTGTTTTTACTACTTCTGGTGGGGCTTTACGCTTAGCATAATACTTCTTCTCAGTAGTTCTTTTTAATAATATGATAAAAAGATTCACGTAACCTAAAGTCTAGTTTTTGATTTAATGTCTCAAAACAATCACACCAAATTTTTCATAGTTAAAACTTGGTATGAAATGTATGGACAGAACAAGCTCTCACAAAATATTATTTATTTTGAAAAATAAGGTTCAATCGCGAATTCTGTTATTTTCACCTTGATAAGTATTTATTAAGGACTTGTAATGAGGAAAAAGAAATATATAAAATAAATTTGTCATAAATACGTTAAAAAAAATCGGAAGCATTAAAAAAAATCGATACTTAAAGTTGATTTCACAAAAACTAAGACCTGATAGAAAAAAAATTCGAGTTCAGATTTGGATTCAGCACATAGTTTTCTGCAAGAATTTCAAAATATCGATTCTGTGCAGAAAACTTATTGACCAGTGTTACATATTTAACGAATGTAAATAACTTACCGAATGTAGCCCAAACGAATCCGAACATTGATATGACTAGCCTCAGGAAGAATAGAAAGGAGTTCTGCGTCGCAAAGAGTATCACCCGACAAACCACCAGCGCCATGGCGATAGGGAGCAAACAGTAACCCAACACGCATACAGACTGGAAAAACGATCTGAAACCAATAAAAAAAATACCTTCAAAGGAAAATTATTCACTTTCTCCCATACGGCGGGGTGCAAGAACGATTAGCCTAAAATTATATTTTTTACGCCATGGTTGCTGAACAGACTCAAAGCCTCAAAAAATATGTCATCGTTTACTGCTGGACACAGGCTTTTCCACGATTTCGCCACGCTTGGTGGTCCTCCTTATGCAACCGCGACCCACAACGTCTTTTAGGTGATTGATCCAACGGGCACGAGGTCGGCCTACACTACGCTTTGCTATAATTGTTACGCCTTTCGGGATCAACGGCCATAATGTCGGCGACAGATATGGCCTGCCCACTAACACTTCAACTTACTGATTCGGAAGGCTATAACGGTCACTTTTGAACTCTGAAGGATCTCCTCGTTTCGGATTTTTTTCTTCTAGAGATATCCCAAGCAAGCCCGCTCCTTAGCTCGTTGAGCGACCTTAAACCGGTGGATCAAGCCCTATTATATTGTATATGGCCTATGAAGAAGCACTTTATTTTATTTTTTGGTAAGCTGATGAACCGCTGAAGTTTTTAAAATTAGTTTGAACCTATGAAACATCCATTTTGTATTTTTTAAAGAATTTTGAAAATTTAACTGTGTCCAACTCGGTAAATTTTTTTACTTTGAACTTTTAATTATTTTATTTATTACACTTAATGTATATTTACACAAAAACATAACATAGGATATTAAGAAACAATTTTATATTGTACAAAGACGGCAATTATTGCTAATAGCAATATCTTCCAGGCAACCTTTGTGTTTTTTTTTTTTATTTTTTTATTTTATGTTGTGAAGTTGATTATTTGAGTTATTCCCATCGGCTCACTGGTCCGTTGCGTAGTTGCTTTTACTTATTTAAAATCACACTCCTAAACATTTGAAAAGTAAAAACATTCAGGAGAATACATATCTGAAATTCTACTGATTGCTAATTGGCATGTTTTTATTTTTCAAATGTTTAAGAATATGATTTTACTCCGCAACGGATCAGTGAGCCGATGGGAATAACCCGATTATTTTACGTATGGAAGAGCAACTCAAGACAAACATGTTGCCAAATAGTAGTTTATGAAACTTTCACATAAAGAGGTTATTAAAAGTCGAGTGTCGAGTTATGTTGTTGTGTATTGTTTCATACACTACTTTATCTAAACTCATGCCTACTATGATAACTTGTTTTTATAATCTCGTTGCTGCAGCGTTTTCGCTATTAAGGGGGTAAATTTTTACCTCTGTACAAAATGCAGATCATAATATTGTTTTCCTTACTTTTGGATAAAAAGTATGTAATAAATGTGTTTTAAAGCAACTTGAATAGTTTATTAATAGTCTTCACAAAAAAACTACGTACTTCAATGTATTACATTTTGTTTGCATTACATTAACAAACTTAAAAGCGTGTTTACAGTTGTAATGTAATGCAGCCAAAATGTAACGCATATGTGATCACCTAACTATTAACAAGCAGTTTGCGCGAATTGCTATAAAACACATTAATTGCATACTTTTTACTCAAAAGTAAGGAAATAGTACATTACGATACGAGAGCGATGAAACGTTTTCTGACGAGTGTGAGTTTGCGGCACGAGCCGAAGGTGAGTGCTGCAATCACACGAGTCGAGAAAAAGTTTCTCGCACGAGTTTCGTATAATATTTTATAGCAAAAGTGCGGAAAATGCCGACTTTCCGCAAGCGCAGCGTGCGTAAAGTGGTCATTTTACGCACGGTGTACTATAAACCATATTATGATGTGCATTTTGTACTGAGGTAAAAAGTTACCCCCTTATGGCTATGTCATCGGCAAAGCGAAGGTGTAAAATGTATTTCCCATTCACGTTTATGCCTCGTCTATTCCAGTCTAGTGTTTTGAAGACGTCCTCCAGCGCGGCGTGAGACAGGGAGGTGTTATTACTCCAAAACTGTTTACCGCCGCGCTGAATGTATATCGGTCTTGTTTGTACACCCTGTACTTGGACGGACATCGTAGCGGAGTCATACAGACATTTCAGCATCTCCACGTAACGCCAGTCAACTTGGCATTGCTTCAAGGACTGCACTGCAGAACAGACCAAGTTTCGATGGAGTCGAAGGTTTTCTCGTAGTCCACAAACGCTAGACGTTATACTTTTAGGTTTTCTGTATAATCTGCCGTAGCGTGTGAATGCTGTAACCTTTTCGAAACCCAGCCTGCTCTGGAGGTTTGAAATTGGGCGAGACGATTCGTGATAACTCTTGCATACCTGAGAAAACTTATGAAATGGTTACAGAAATCGTTTTATCGGTTATCGGTAAGAATAATTTGCAAACTACCCCTTGAAAACAAGCTTTTGTTACCAAGATTTCAGAATTTTTAGCGACAAATACCGTGATTTAAAAAAATTCCTACATCTAAGTTAAGGATATATGAATATAATTTGCAATATTCCGCTAAGCAATTCTTGTCGTGCTATTCAAAATGCAGACTCGTGCACCGCCCGCCCGCCCGCATAAAACTTGCAACAAGCAAGCAATACGAGCAAAGCAATCTTAAATAACAAGCAAGAAAACTTATCGACACATGTTCCGCCTCTGAACGAGGAATCCTCGGGATGTGTTGCTAGCTCGGCTTCTCCGCAGCAACTGATGTTGTTCGCCCGACAGCTCAGCGGCTAGTCACTAGTCATCCCGAGGATGCCTCGTTCAGAAACAAACAACGTGCGGAGCGCGACAAGAATTGTTTAGCGGAATATTGCAAATTATATTCATATATCCTTAACTTAGTGATGGACTTCCGCAAGGTAACGCCTATTTCAATTAATAATCTTACATCTCTTTAGTTTTCTGTAAAAGTACAAAATTACTTCAAAAATAACTCGTTCCACATAAAATTCGACCGTATACAGTGCCTGTTAAAATTATTTTCGTTTAAGTCGTTGATATGCGTGATGGACCTCGTCTTGATTCCCTTGTACTTACATATTGCCACCAAGTAGTTTTGAGTTTAATGTGACAACGGCCGCCCCGATCCAGACTAGCACGAACACTTCAGCAAACTCAGGTCCACCGTCGTTGGAGTTGTCTGCTCTCTCCGCTGAACCCTGGAGTATTGTGGCCATCAGAGTGCAGAGCAGCAGTGGACCCCATAGGTCCCCTGAAAGGCATTGATAAAGAGAAGATAAGATTATGCTCATAGGCGTAACTAGGTAGGGGCCAGGGAGACCCAGCCCCCCCCCCCCCCTCCCAGAACTACGAGTCTTTGATGTAAAAAGGATACGTTATACTATTTAAGGCGTTATTTGTTTTGTTTTTTGGGTTTTTATAGGTGATCTCATTGTATGGAGGATTATCCCTATTCAAATTATTAGATACTACATTATGAACAGATACCTACGGGAGTAACTTTTTACCATAATTTGTCTTATTTACTTTTGAATAAAAAGTATGCAAAAATGTGTTTTATGCTTTAAAACTACTTTTAAAACTTGCGGAAATAGTTTTATAATAATAAAGTCTTCACAAGTAAATTGCGTATTTTAATGTATTACAATTTGTTTGCATTACATTAACAAACTTAAAAGCGTGTTTACAGCTGTAATGTAGTGCAGCTAAAATGTAACGCGTATAATTGAATAATTTTCATGAGAGAGCGCAGGACCGCGTATACGTGGTTCAACAAGGGAAGACCTTTGACCAGCAGTGGGACAAATTAAAGGCTACATCAAAAAATATATTGTTCCTTACCGGTAGTGATTCAAGTGGTTATAAACAAGAAGATAATTTATTTTTATTTTTATTTGCCTCTTATGGCCTAACCATCTTGTTTTAAAGGTACCTGACGATAGCAAACGTAGACTTTCATCGCTTTCTCTGACACACCAGATCTATTCAGTAGGCCTACCATGAGTTTTGCTTACTATACACGTTACCGTCTGCGTAAAATATTTTGTATGAGAAATGCTGGTTCCTGTAGTAAGCCGCTAGGGGCGCTGCACAATTTCTCATATAAATATTTTACGCAGACGTTAACGTGTATAGTAAGCAAAACTCATGGTAGGCCTACAGAGCTCATACTGTACCTAGTCGGTGCTTAAATTCTGTCACAAAGAAAATTGGCTATAAAATGAAAACTAGTCATGATATTCAAAACAAGTTTTTTTTAAAAAAGGTAATTTAATTAGCTTACATTAAACACTAAATTTATTCAAAATGATTGCCACAATTTTTTACACAATCCTTCAATCTTCGCGGCCAATCATCAATAGCAGCACGGACCATATTCATGTCGATATCGGCCACTGCTTTAATCAATGATGACTTTAGGCTGCTCAAATTTTTGTGAGGTTTAGAACAGACCTTCTCCAATTACTGCCAAATTTTGTAATACAGTGGATTGAGGTCAGGGCGGTGCAGGTGCGGAGTCCTGTTGAAACACAAATGGCCGTCCTCCAAAGAGTGTCTGGCGCAGATCTTTTACTATGCGATGTAAAACCGTGTCTTGGTACACTTTTGCACTGGTTTTGACACCTTTTTCACAAAAATGCACTTCAGTAGGGCCATAGTAGGACACTCCCAACCAAATCATGACTGATGATGGATGATGGCCGTGCTGCACTCTAGGAATGGCATTTCCAGCGGCCGCAGAGCTGGTAGCGTACACCCTGTCATTTTGTTTGTTGTACTTCTCTTCGATATTAAAAATTTTCTCGTCTGTGAACAGGATATCGCGGTGTTTGTTTCTTGCGTATCGCTTTAGCAAAACTTTGCATTTTTTGGCTCTCATAGCTATCAGACGCGCGTTCAGAAGATGTCCACTCTTTTTTCGGTAAGCTCGTAGTCCCAGGTCTTCATTGAGTACTTTTTTACGGTACTTCTGGTTAATCCCATCTCCAAAGCCATCAGTTTCTGCTTGCGGACGGGATTTCTTGCAATACGCGCCTTGATTGCTTTGATGACCCCTGGAGTCCTAGCGGAACGAGGTCTGCCAGTTCTTTTTTCGTCATCGACACTAGAGGTTTCATTGTGCCTCTTGATGGTACGGTACATGAACCTCTTCGTGATTTTTAATTTTTGAAGCAAGTTGAATATCGTCTTCGGTGGATGGCCGCAACGATGCAATGCAATTACTGCTACTCGGTCCTCTTTGCGAGTCCACTCCATCATAAAAAATGAATGAATGTAATTGTGATTTGGCAGATTATTAATCAAAAAATATTTGAAAATCGAACACCATTTTATTTTTTTTCTATGTGTTCTATTTTTAAAATAAATGGCCAGTGACAGTATTTAAGAACCGACTAGGTAATATTATGAGTAATACCTATTATTTATATTTACAAAATTTTACAAGAGTGCTAACGATAAAGTAGGAGAGTATTTTTATTTGAATAGGGTATAAAACCCATAAAAGTATTTGTATTGTTTAATAAAAGTATGTAATAATATGTAAAACAAAACTATTTTTTAATAATAAAAGACGATTTTGAAACCCAATGTTTGCAAAATTAAATGTAAACTTTAAATAAGCAAAATTCAACTTACATTCTTTCAACAAACTAGTTTTCTCCCTAGGTAATAGGACATGGTAGAATTTGTTGCCCACTGCTCTAAGATCCCTCATCTGTAAGTAAAAAATAAGTTCAAATAACTTTTGGTTTGTTTTTGTGATTGATACTAAAATACACTAATATTTATTGGTAGGCACCACAGTCAATATGTTGACCACATATGGCACAGAAAGAACAACGATATGTACTGTGTAGGTGTTATTTGATCATAAGTTTATCAGAAACATGCAATTTCATGGAAACAAACAACAAAATAAATTTCTTGGAAAAAGTATTGGTACAGATATTGCAACAGAAAAATATGTGAAAGCAGGCCACAAGCCACGAGTATCTAACTTTTCTAACAGTTTGCAACCCTGATCTCTAATCACCTTACCACAAAAAGCCTGCTCTCCTATACTTCACGCAGGCCGTTATCTGACGTCTTCACCTTTACACCAGTATTTTTGAAAGGGAACGACCTACTTGTTAAAATAACATTAATGTGAAAGAGAAGTGACATGAGCCTTACCAAAAAATGCTTTATGGAAGCAGGTAAATAAAAACCTAGAATCGATTCTTGGAAGAAACCTTCAGCGCAAATGTTATATTCCTAGCTCCAACCATTTGGTGTAGGCATTGAGAGATCACTCTAGTCAGTCCCTTTTGATATAAGGTTTAAATAAAGTCATTAAGGAGACAATAATAGTGGAATACCTTTTTATTAAAATTAAAAGGTGTGACAATTTATTTCAGAAACGTGACATGTTTCAATTTCTTTCCGTAATTATAATTATTATCAAATCAGCGAGTGGGAGGAATACCTATTATTAGATTATTACCTATTCTTGTTATTTGTTCAGTAGATTTATTGCTGTCAAATGGTGTTAAAGTGGCAACCATGTTAGGCCTGCTGTACCGAAATTTGCTTCTTTTCGAACCATAAATGGATATGAAAAGACCTATATTATATACCGAACGAGATAATGTATGTTACATACATCAGTTTGCAAAGTGTATGACAATTTTGTGATAGGAGAGCTTGATGAGAATGTAGGCCACAGTCAATCTACACTACATTCATTGAAACAAAGAACATAAACATATCGTCACGACATGAATCCCCAAGGGGGTATCAGGGGTGTTCCCAAGTGTTAACTGTCAAATGCAAGTCACAGTCCACACTCGGTAAATGAGCTTTACATCGACAATTATTACATTCCAACGTGATGGGTGGTGAGCCCTATTCTTGTACTTCCAGCACAAATACATGCTTTTAAAGCATGCAGGTTTCTTCACTGTGTTGTTTTCACCATTCAGTTAGTGGTATGTATTAGGTAAGACCACAAATAATTTGTATCTTACTATGCACATCAATTCCGAAAAACTCATTGTTGCATGCCCAACAGAGGATCGAACCCGTTTTTTGGCCTAGTGGTTATTTTATGAACACACCCTATAGCCAATGAGTTGACCAGGGTCACTATGACGATAAGTTCATATACGATAGTTAAAATGGAACATACATAGACAGACAGACAGACAAAAATTCTAAAAATTGTTGTTTTGGCCTCAGTATAATCCATTTCATTTAAAACTTTGCGAAAATATTCAATGTACAAACACGATCTTTTTACTACTTCATTACTAGTATAAGTATAGATTGATACCTTTTACCTGTTACACAATTTGGCCAATGGCAAGGACTTACTAGCTTTTGATAGAGTCGAATATTGTTTGGCTCTCTTGGCCTAATTGATAAATAGTAGCAAATACAGTGGTGTAGCTAGGAGGACAAGGGCCCTGGTGCATAGAGAAAGAATCGGGCCCTCATACCCTATTGGCTGACCCTCTCTTTTCAAAGCTTAGATTAGAGGGCCCCCTGAGCTCCAAGGCCCTGGTGCACTGCACGACCCGGCCCTATGATAGCTATGCCACTGAGCAAATATCAAAAGTATTGCATGACAGATTTTTCAGTGAAAATTATAATCATACTTACAAATGTCTCTTTGATAGGTTCATCGAGTGTGTTGAACTCCACACTGTTCCCTGAAGGTACTCCCCTCGTGGGTACGTTCATCTCCCCTTCAACCATCCCCACATCACCCGCTGGATACATCTGGAAAAGTTTATAGGCATAGTTTGATTAATTTCTCATTCAACCCATTGGTCACTGGTGGTTAACATAACAATGGATATCCATGTTTGTCAGTCAGGCACTCAATGTGTTAAAAGATGGACCTCAGATATAAAGGTAAACTCATATTATGTTTAGGTGTAATTTTTAAAACAATAAATCTGAAGTAGAAAGATGTGATAGACAGGGGCGTAGCTAACATGGGTGGCCCCCAGTGCCGATATTGATGGGGTCACCCCAAGAATGAAAATTGGTAAACATGTTAAATAAATAATACAAATAGAGAGTAATTATGGCCAACAAGTTTCTGTAACAGGAACATTTTTATTTTTATTTATGGCAGGAAATTGTGTGCTGGATCCGAATCTGAACTCAGATTGTCTGTATCAATTCTGGGATTTTGTGAAATCCACTTTAAATGTTAAAATTTTAGATTTATTACTTTTGGAGATATTAGTGTTGATTTAGTGTAACACGACTTAATTATTTGACAGGACTAAACTTAATTTCAAAAGCATTCTGCCCTTTTTCTTTCTGTATTGAAAAGACAAGGAAAAAAAGGGAAAACTAGCTATAAAAAAGACATGATCTTGCTAAGTTTCTTGCCCTTCTTCTTAGCAAGACAAATCGTATGGGTGGATTTAGGAATTATATTTAATTATAGTTTATTTATCTATCATTTTATACACAATGTATGTATGTAGGTATACAAAATAATTTTAATTTTAAAAATTTTACTTACAATTAGTATATATTTTTATTCAATGTATTTAAGCCCAACTTTAAATACTTTTGTTGTATTTCCCCGAATTATATGTATATTTTTGTAGTATTGCCCTGTATTATATTTACTATTTTTCTATTCTTTTTTTTTATTTCTATCAACATGTAAAATGTTTACAGTAATACTCCACTTTACATGAGTGATGCGTTCCAGGGTATTATGGGGTCTGTTAACCCTGTTTTAATAAAACATCAAATTAATCACTTTTATTAGAGACTTACCATCATTTTACTTCGGAAATTACAATTAAGGAAATATTAACATTTTACTTAAAATCAATCAGTGCACTAGCGTACAAATGAAAAAAACGCGTTAGAGCGAATCCGCGTTATACGGGGTCGCGTAAAGCGGGGTATTGCTGTATAAGTACCAATTTAAAAAAAAGTGGTTGGATTTGAAGGACAGGATGCTTAAAATTAAGTTAGTGTGTTACACATCCACACAATTTTTTAATTTGCTATTCGCTTTATGGCTTTGTTTTTTCATCATTATAACTCCTTTATCAATGGGCATTAGGTAAAAGACAAGACAGAGTCAGAAACATTGATATAAGGGCAAAGACAAAACTGACAGATATCCTGACCAAAATAGAATAGGTACCCACGAGATGGGAAACGGAGTCGAGGAAGACAACATATTAGATGGGAGGATGAAATCAAACTGACAGCAGGTCCATACTGGAGGAGAGTCACCCAGGACAGACAACAATGGAAATCGTTGGAGGAGGCCTATGCCATTAGGCACACTGAAATTAGGGCACTATGTAAAGATATGTAATTGAAAAACTGATATTTCAGTATAAAAGGCTTTATTATTATTATTATTATCAATATTTAGTTTGGTAAAAATAACTGAATTTTTGATTGAACCTTAATTTTATTTTGGTGTCCTATTGTTAATATATGTCAAAAGCCTCTTTTGAGTTTCTGTTGCCAGTCAGCAATTATCAATACAATTTAACCGATGATATGCAACATGTTAAATTTCTTTCTGAAATCAATTACAATCTCATAATCTGTGACATCTACAATTTTCCTGTCATAAGAGTCATAACATTACATTACATCTTTTAATTATGACTTTTATGACGAACATGACAGTAAGTCCTATTCTAATAGGACTAATAGGCTTTAATTATAATGCTGTCAAAACTTATATTTTTCTAAAGTAATATAGCTTCTATTATTAGCACTAAATAACTATTTGGAATGGAGAAAATTTAGTTTTGACAGCACTAAAATTAAGTTAAAGCCTTCAGAAGTAAATTCATAAAAGAACCCTAGGCTGGGTAGGAACACTGGGGTTGCAACGGTGAGTTTTTGAACAGGTTTGGCAGAGTTGCTACACTCCAAAAGTCATTTCACATATTTACAATAGAATATGAATTGATTTTTATCTGTCATTTTGATGTCCCTATACGAACCTCACGAACCTGCTTAGAGTTGGTGTTCAAAAATTCGACACCGGTGTAGAGACGCTGCTAATTTTGAACAGTTGGTGTTTCGATCTGTGTTGATTTTTGAACGGTTTAGTGTTGGAACCCGGGGTATGAACCCAACCCGATGTGAGTTTTTGAACGACCAGTAGTTACGAATCTAAAATTATTAACTCTGTAGGTATTTTTAATTATTAATTACTTATTTGTACAGTCCAGATACGATGCATTGATGATATTTGAGAGCCCCACAGTCAGGCATAAGTAGTAGTAAATATACAGTCAGGCTACTAAAACTAGGATAGAACTGAAATTTAGAAACTGTAACCCGTTGTTTGTTTGTGAAGATAGGTCTACTTAGGATGTTGGAAAGGACAAATAAGGTAATACTTACTGGATATTGGAAAATACTCAAAAGAAACAGGAAAGTGCAAAAACGCCTTTAGATACGTGGAACTTATTAGTCACAAGGGTAATCAAAAAACTTTTGATGAAACAGCAATATACTTACATCGAACTTTGAATCAAAAGTAGTCATGACTTAATCCACCCTGAAATTACGGTAAATACTTTAAAAATAATTTTGCAATTTGCACAACAACACCGACGAATTAGAGGAAATATTATTTGACAGCCAAAATAATGTTGCCATTAAACATTTACTATATGATGTTATTAAATATAAAGATAAAGGTACTCTGTGGTATGATGAATAAGGCAAACTATACATTTGCGACAGCTTTAACAAGCAAATGGCGGCGATTGTTGTCAGAAAGAAAGATAAATTAACAAGCTGTTGAACGAATAATGTACTCTCTAATACAATAGTCTTTAGTCGGGAATGAAAGTTGAGTTTATTTTTGTTACATTACCTAGTTCCTTTAGTCTTTAATGTGTAGCCTTACATTGGTGGCATCGTCGCTGTGCAACAAAACCTTTTTCTAGTAAAGATTATAAAAAAAACCTCTAATCTACTCTGTGCTCTGAATCTCATTCATTCTCTTACTCTTACTCTGTGGTCTGTCTAGGGTTGCCAGACGTACGAGAATTCTCGTACATGGATGCAAAAACGCATGTTCGATACAAGAATTTTAGGTTTGAAATTCAGTTACCTATATAGTTTCATACAAAATGTTTAACAAACAATTTAAATCTCAAATAAAGCAGTACTAAAACTGTAAGAGGTAATTAGAGGTCATGATGGCCAAGAGCGTAGCCCAGGGTACAGGCAAGGGAACAGCTGCCTCCCCAGACCAGGTGCTCGGGCTTTCGAACCAAAGATTAAATAAAATTTTATACGATTACTCTCTGTAGACAAAGTGACATTTATTTATGCAGCCAAATTCACGCTTGAGTCTTGGTAAGCGATTAGTATCACGGACATTTATTGTGTAATTTGAAATAAGACATTTTGATTAAAAATTTATGTGCTTACGTTACATTTTTATAAATGATATACAAAAACGAGAATTTTTTAAATGTTACGAGAATTTTACAGTGTTAGTACGTGAATCAAATTATACCAATCCGACAGCCCTAGGTCTGCCTGACTGATGAAATGAAATGTTATACCTACCCCGCGGTCCGTATTAATTTTAAGCTATCTTACAGTTCATTCAAATTCATACCGTCTTTATTGCACCTACCAAAAAAATAGTGTGCTATCTCTCACTCACTCATAGTTTGAGCGATATAATTCTATTTCGGACCGTACGGCTACTCTCACCCTTTGCCTTAAATAAGAAGTGTATAAATACTTAGTGATGTATGTATGTACGTGCTGGCTGCTGCTCCCAGCTGTACTGTGCTGTGTGTGTGTGACTCAGTGTTGCCAGTACGGGTATTTTTACCCGATTTCAGGTAATTGAGGCACTGAGCGGGTATCTTGCGGGTAATCATGACTGCCGGGTAATTTCGGATAATTTTGCGACAAACAATAAAATCTTTTTTCTCACATTAAATCGTATTGACACAGTTGATTGCCAAATAGAAATAATTTTGAGGCACATCATGCATGAATGCGCAAAACGCAATGAATCTTATGCCTATTTTGTGTGAGGGTGTGTGTGTGTGTTGAGTCAAGGTTGAGTCTGATGAGGCAAAACGTGCAAAAGAGATGCCCCTAGACAGACTCTCATTAGATAGGGCATGGGGTCGCAACGCCTAGAAGTTACTTTTATTTCTCTTTCCTGTCAATAGATGGCGATAGATGTATCAAATAACCAATTTACAAAATTAAAAAAATACGGAGAGCACATTTTAACATTTTCTTAACGAAAAATATTTATTTTCACATTATTGATGGTTTTAAATCTTTTTCGTACCGCTTAAAACCAAAATATTATTACTACATTACCGCCATCTATGTTTTTTTCTCTGCTTTTACGTCTCTAGAATACTACCATCTATGATATAAAATATGAACTAATTTACTGTTGCATTATTTTTGTATAGATGGCTCTAGTAACCATCTTATTAAGCAAAAAGCAGTTCTATTCCAATATACAAAAGAATAAAATAACTCCTTTTTATGATACGCGTGTCCCTGCAGCAAACGCGGGTGCATCTGCGTTTTATTTTTGCATTCGCTAATAGAATTGTATTTTATTTCGTTAAGACTTTTAATATTATTAAAGTAATAAGTATCATAAATCGAAAATTTACCACAGATTTCCACCCCGTAGGTATAACCTCTGTTTAAGTAGGTGTACAAAATATTATAAATAACATTAAAACGATGTTTCGTTCGCGAAATGATGGTTGCCTATTGCAAAAAAAAAACGCTTTTTGTTTCGTGCGTGACTTTCTTTTGAGTTTTGTGTGCTCAAGTGCTCAACTGCTCATCCAAAGTTTCCAAAGAAAACTTTTTGCGCGCTCTCTGCATTCTGCATTTTTGTTTCGAATACCGTTGACCAGTTTTCGTTTGAAGGACTCTGATATATCTGCCTACTTATCGACCACAGCTTTAGCTCAAAGGACTTTGATATCTGCCTCTTACTTGGATATTGAGCAAGAACGAAGGCCTGGCCACAGATAGTATAAGGCTTATCCTTTTGCATATCACCAGTGACCGCATTATTGGACTCAACAATAATGCCCCCAAACAAGTACTCATACCTGAATTGCATTAATACTCGGGATAAAAAGTCCATGTTTCGGTTTCCTACAAAAGATGAAAACCGTCTTCCAACATGGATTAAAAACTGTGGTAAGTAAAAATACATTTAATTTTTGCAGTTAGCTCTTGAAAAATTAATAAGGGTTAGTTCCAAAACTCTTAAGTAAAGTAAAATTTTACTTTCTGAAGGTGAAATGATCAGATAAACATGTAAGCACAGATAATACTAGTAATACGTCATCTATTTAGGAATAACATTTTGGAATAGCATAAAAGGCATTTACCTAAAATGTGCCATATTGGCTATGTGGGGACACAGTCTTTTTTATTATAATTGAACACTGTTTTTCAGGGCCATTAAGTTTAACTGTTAAGTGGATTTTCCATTTCTATTTCCTTATTTTAATTTCTGACAGGGTTTTTTAGGAACAATATGTGAATTGTTAGGAGTTCTTTGGTCACAGTAAATTTCTTACTTCACCCACATGCTTTGGAAGGAACCCTAAATGAAAGTGCTCTTTAATATGAATGTACTACGCATATCATGGAAAATTTAAAGACGGTAAACTGACCATCCTATCCTCAAAATTGCCACTGCTCTAAATTCAAATAAAATTGTCATGCGAAGAGCTGTATTGCTGGACTGAAACTGAATCTGTTAAAATTATTCTTAAAGCAAGCCTTAGAATATTCTGATTTTTCAAGAGCGTAACTCATCTGCTTCCTAGTACCCATCTGAGCCTCGAGTGATGCACTGCAGGAGCTTTAATAATAATGCTCTCCTTTCGTTAGATGTCTATATGTTGTCGGCACATAGTTGACTTTTGGTGAAAGATTTTTGATTCCATACTTTACAATGTGCCCAATTCTACAATCTGCCCATGACATGCCCGTACACAGCTTTAGAGAGTAGAACTGTGAACTGGCCGATGTGAAGTAGGCATAAGAATGAATATGAATTAATCAGAAAGCTAAGGAAAACATCATAACACATTTTATTTTATTGTATTATTGATGGTAGATCAAAAGTTATGATTAATTTGGAAATAGAGTACAAGGAAACAAAAATTTTAGAAGGTTAATTTAAAACATTTTTTTTCGCGTTTTTGTCGATCAGTTTTAGTCTAGGTTCGTATGTGCATTTTGTCGCAGGACACACCAAGACCAACATCAATTATTGCACAAAACAACTAAATACATTTTGAATTAAAAAATATATAAGTATATACATATAGAATTTTTTTTTTCCGAATTTCACCTGGAGGGTCGTTAAACCTTGTTTCTGATGACTAACCAAGTCTCCAGTATGAATTTGGTCGGTTGATTAAATTTCACTTTGTATAAGGTGACTTTAATTTATACAGCCAAATTCTTACTGAAGACTCGGTAAGTGCTCAGTAATAAGGTTCGATGACCCTTTTTGTGAAATTCGTAAATTATTCTTTTCATGTTCCTTACAAACGCAAGCCCAGCCCCGAGTCAATTACTATGGGAAGTCTAGATTTTATTTTGCGAAATTAGCAAAAAATGTTATCGATCCGTGTTACTGATCACTTACCAAGCCTTCAGTATGAGTTTGGCTGTATAAATTAAAGTCACCTTATATAAGTAGTTTCAGTGGGTAAGTAAATTCCTAGGTACCTACTCATCTATTTACACGCAGGATTTTTTTATAAGGGTTCCGTAGCCAACAAGGAACCCTTATTGTTTCGCAATGTCCGTCCGTCGTTTTACTATGTAGCAAACTCTGAAATCGCGAAAAAAAATCAGCTGTTCTATAGAAAAGTTAAAACCGACTCGACCGAAATGTATGAAACAGCTGATATATTTTTCGCGATTTCAGCGTTGGCTCCATGTTAAAGTTAATCGTATGGACGAATACTATCTCCAGTTTCCGGCTCCTGCAACTTCATCTTAACACCTTATTCATCTCGCCGGCTAAGAAGTAAAATAAAATCCCCCCCCTCCCCTACAAAGAAACCCCTAAAACCACTCCATCAACCCAGCAACCATATCATAGACAAAAATATTTTGTCTATGACCATATCAATGAGTCAGTCAGGTCAGTATGATCATCAGAACAAAAATATCATGACGATTCAATTTACTTTCTCGAACTTTGCAAGTCGTTTCTCCATTTGATCACGATCACGTTTTAAAAAGACGAGCGATAATACAACTACGTATTTATACCTACATACACATATGTTATACGTTTGTGCCGTCTGTCCCTAAGCAACAACGGTCAAAAGTGAAAATAGTCAAACTTGGAATCTTAGTCAGTGGCTATAGAGGCGTTTTTTCGAACGCTTCAAGTCTGACAGCGACATCTATAGTATTTTTTTAAGAACTATTTACTATTAATGATTCCATCTGAACCAAAACAAACATCGTCACGAATGTCGTACAAATCTTTTGCTGAGGTAGGTAGAAGCTAACGCTATCTATATTTGGCAAGAGTAAAGTTACTTTAAGTACTAATGCCATCTATTCCAGGCAAGAATTCGGAGCGAATCATTTTGACATAGGGGATGGGGTATCTGTACTAGTATAGTATTATATTATTAGTATTATATTATCTGTGGATAGGGCAAGCAAAAAGATTTTTTTTCAACATCACATCAAAGCAGCGTTGCCGTGCCGGTGTGGTTATTTTTACTCGATTTCATGTAATTTAGGCCCTAAGCGAGTTTTTTGCAGATGATTTCTTCACCATGACTGCCGTGCCGGGTAAAAAATCCAGTACCGTCAATAAAAAAAAGCATGAAATTTTTTTTTTATTAAATCATCTTGACGCAGCTACAGCGCATAATTGAACACATCCTATCTTTCTCTACTATTTGTGTGTGTGTGAGAATCATGATTTATGTGAGGCTAACCCGCACTAAAACGACGTGCTAAAGAGATGCACACACAAATCATCAGTAGATTCTACTGAGTAGAAAGCACGATTATTTTTATTTTGATAAAAAAAAAACCTTTGATAATGCTTTAACAGCGAAACCCGTAAGGGAAATAATATAAATCAGTGGACAAGTACAAGTGTTTTCCAATCAAAAATGTATCAAAAGTTCCACCAAGTGCCAACAATCACGAGCATCAACTCCACGATTATTTTGCTGTTTGTTTCATTTTATTTTGTGACTTGCTCTGACAAGTTATAAATACTATAAAACGTGAAAATTTTTAAGGAAAGGAACCTTTAAAATCAACTTTTTTTATTATGAGTTCATTGTTGATAAATTATTCTTTTTATTTGTCCATTTTCACCAAAATGGTCTGAATGTGAATGTAAAAAATTCTTTAATAATTATCTTATTTGGTAACAACGACTTAAGATATTAAACCATACTTAAAATATCTGAAATTGTAATTTTATTTCACTCTATCAATTAAATACATTTTAAAACAAACACACAATTTTTAAAGAGGTATGGGAAATGTTTAAATAAAAACAAGGTATTTAATATTTTATTTCTACCCTTGAAAAAAAAATTACATGTACAAAACGGGTAATTCGGGTAATTTCTGATACGGTTTCGGACTTTTTCTAGTTTGACTACCGGCAGCACTGGTGTGAGTCTGTGGCTGTTTGGCTCAAAAGGACACCGAATCCAGGGCTGTAAAACACATTAAAAAAAAATCTGTGGCTGTTTTGTTTTCGTAATCATTAATTATTCCAATGTATGTATCGCATTTTGCCTAAAAAATAAGGATTTCTTCACAAAAGCTGATAGAATCTAAACAAATCCTATATCGTTATGTGTTATCCCATCAAACGGAATGAAAGTAACCATTAAAAGTACGTATATTTACTTCATAACCTAAGAGATTCAGCCTTCGATTTTACAGCTGTATGAATATTTTAGACTGGACGGGCGTGGCGACATGGCGGTGGATAGCTAACGACGACAACTGCGGTATTTGTCGAATGCCGTTCGATAGTTGCTGCCCTGACTGCAAGTTGCCTGGTGACGACTGCCCTCTAGTTTGGGGCGAGTGCTCTCACTGCTTCCACATACATTGCATCGTCAAGTGGCTACACTCACAGCCTCAACAGCAGTGTCCCATGTGCAGGCAGGATTGGAAGTTTAACAATAAATAAATTGAGGAAGGTCAGTACCTACCATTTTCCTATTAGATAATATATGTACTGTTGTAATTTGGCCAATGGCTCTTTATGTAGCAGTCAAAGATTACAAGGCCCAGAGAAAACAGGTCTATGAATGTCATTGAAATTGTCTGTCAGTTTCAAAAAAAGGCACAAATATGTTCGCTTAGCCTGCTGACCTTGCATCTATTTTCCCTCAAAACTGTGATAGAAATAAATTTCAATGTTTTAAACACTTGGCGATTTATCCATGGCAAGGAGACAACAAATTAACTTTATCATTGCGGTATCTGAACCTGAATCCTGGTTCAGAGCTCCTCATGACTTGGTTTTACTTTTCTGATTTTCTATACTGCAATGATAGAAAGTTTATTTATTTCCCCTCAGTTCCCCCATATCTTCATTTGTGAAACCTAGTTACCTAGCATGGTAGAACAAATCGAGCTTTGACAGCTCTCTTTGATAGCTCAGCTATACCACTGCCTGTCCCTCTTTAGTTAGATCAACAGAGTGAGACAGCACTGTATAGAGTGCTATCGAGCTTGATATGGTCCTCCATGTTAGTGGTGCTAGTAACTCCTTCATTTCTTAAACAGTTTTATTTACGTAAGGAATCCTAAAAATACTGGTAGATGAAATCTTCACATTTTGTTATGTAGCTGCATATATGGACTTATTAGACAGCTGTTTAAATTGACAGGACTTGTCTATTCAGATATGTTCTTTTGCATTGTTGCTTTTAATATTTTAACTGTTTAGGTGATAAGTACATCAACAGACTGATCACTTGACCTAGGAGACCTTGACATATTTTATTTAATGATCATAAATGAGATATTTAAAAAAGAAATATATTTTATTTTGATGAACTATGAGTATACATATTTTCTTATAATTTTAAGTTATGTGCAACAATTTGTGGAAAATCAATTAACAAATATTATTATTAAAAAACCTTGCTTTAACATTCACATAATACATGATTGTTGACTGTACGCCAGCTCCATCCAATGCCTGTTTCGTCCACTGCTGGACATAGGCCTTTCCAGGATTTTGCCACTCTTGGCTATCCTCCTGAAAGAAATGCCCATACTAACATCCTTGCACCAGTGACGCCACTGCCTGTCACCAGTCTGTTTTATATAAGCCCTGGCAATTGGAGATGGATGTACCACCATCCATCGGTCCCAGGCAATGGTGGGCTGCCTGCTTTTGCCTGAGAGCTGTTCATTGAGAGCTGTTGATTTTGAGTAAGATGGTAGTACCTACACAGTCGAGCCTGGCACCAGCTCTACCATCTAGTATGCCAGCTCATGTGAGTTTTATTAATTTAGCAAGTACTCAATAAAATAATTAAATAATAAGGTTGTATGTGTATATTGTACTCAATGTAAAGGGTTTCATCAATTTACGGACAGACACTATAGGCTTAGCTATGAGCTTAAACCATAAAGCAAGGGTTTCCATTGATGATGGAACCCTACCTCCAATTGTGAGTAAAAAATATACCATGTTGACTATGTTTGAAGGTTCCGTTAGACAGGCATGATGTAATAACAAAATTGATATCAATAAATTTGGAACACAAATAAAATATGTGAAATTAATCAATCAATTATAAATTAATAGAAACAAAAATACGTGAAATTCGAATGTAACCATCTATTAAACTAAATTAAATATGTAAGTAGGTAACAAAAACTTTGTATACTGTATTTTATGTAGTTCATGATCATGCTGTAATTCTATAGGTCCATGATACTGCTGGTCGACAAGAAAGTGACGATACACCATGCCATGTCACGTGTTTCGCTTGTAGTAATGGCAGTCTTTGTTATCGCGTCCATTCTCATAGTAAACAATAACTGGTACGTCATTACGAGCACAGGTCAGCGCATTATGCGATGGTAGCGCGCAACCAGTACTAGTAAACAGACACGGCCCCCCTCGGAAGGTAAGGTTGGGAACACGTTGGGTGCGTAGTTCTGTGGCCAGCCGGTCGGCAGTAAACCGTGTCGCGCGTGCTAGTATGACCGCTAGCGGCTGAACGAAGCCGCCGCGCCGCTCACAGCCCCCAGTCGGTATCGCGATCGCGCGGGGACGGCCGCATGCATCACTCCCCTCCGTCACGCCGCGCCGCTTGCTCCGAGAACGCGCTCCTTTTACTATAGTGCCTCTGTTATAGTATTCTAAGAGTGACCGTTCCTTAAGGACGTCGGTATGCTGATGGTTCAGAGTAATGCCCAACTACCGATGAAGACCACCAAAGTCAAACCGCCGCCACCTGTACCCCCTCGACCCAACCAAAGCGTGGTGGCCGAAGCACTGGCTAAAACGAGGAAAGCTGTCGCGGAATCTCGAGCCAACCTCACCAAACAAAGTTCTAAAGACAAGCTGAAAAGTTCAAAGTCGAAAACTTTGGAGAGATCACACTCGACTGAGAAGCCAAGTGTTTCGCCCAAACAGAACGGACTCGCGCGTGTGAAATCCTTCATCAGGGATGTCATTAGTGATCGGAGCTCGTCCTCTGACGAGAGGAGATCTAGCGGACAGAATTCGCGGAGGAGCTCCAGTGATAGCAGTACCATACCAGCACCGGCCTCGCTTAAAAAATCCAATGAATCTCTCAATTCAAAGGCCGTGAAAACGTGTAAACAAATACTAGTACGATCACTCTCTACTTCTAACAAGTTAGATCAAGATAAATGCAAAGTTACCAAATCTTCCAGTTTTGCTGATAAAACTATACCGACGAGGAAAGCTCCTCCGCCACCCTTGTCGCCGAAACCTAAGTTGAAACCAATGAAGCCTCTACCGATACGTCGAAACACGTTAGAGAATAAAACTTCACCCAAGCAATCGCCAGAAATAAGCCCGTATTCATCTCCAATAGATGCTAAGAAACCACCTCAGTCCCCTACACCAGAAGCGCCTTACGCCACCGTAGAAGAAGTCCAAGACTTCGATGATAGATTAAGAAATAGCCCAAGCCGACAGAATGTAAACATGACTGAGCCGGCTCAAATAGAAAATGTTGCAAAACCAGAAATCCACGTAAACAATAATAACAATTCATTAGAACGCAAAACCTCTCGCGTGACGGAGATGCTCATTTCAGAGATCATTGCTAGCAGAAATAATAACAAAAATGAAGCTAACATAGTAATCGATAAAGGGAAAGATTCACAAAACATGACTAATGGTAACACACTTGAAGATACAGATGTGATGCCTAAGGATCTAAATAACCATGAGATGTTGATATATGAACTACAAACTATGCGATCTCAGTCTAATGTACCAGAAACCCTCGATTCAAAACAAACAATGGAGAAAAGTTATATAGAAAAATGTGAATCGGAAGATTCTGAGCCAAACTATGCGATGTCTTCTGAATCCAGTGGTATCACGGATGATAGCAACGATCAAGCCTATGCTTACATTTTAGACGATGACCTAAAATCAAGGTACGCAATTTGCAAAGCACCTGCTTACTAGTTTACTTGATAGCAAACTAAAATTGTAGTGTAAAATTACGCCAACCGAATGTTTATTTGCAATACACGTAAACCGGGTTTTTGATACACCGTCTTTTTCGTTCGTAGTTGTAAACATGTTTTTTTATGAATTGGTACTCTCCGTAACAACAGACAATATTAAAACGAAGGCATTAGAATAGGCTAAGATGTCGTCAATTTAAGGGGGGGTTATCCCGATATTGTCTCCTTGAAAATTAATTTTAAACCGTTAAATTGTAATAATTACATTTGAAAAAAATATATATCATATTTCACTATCTAAACTTAATATTTCAACCGTTCAATATACGATTACTTGCATTTTACTGCGTCCAATAAAGTCGCAAAGATAGGTCTAACTAAACTATGATAAAAATACCATTTCATTCGAGTTATAGTAGGTTTTAGACAATAAAACTTACACCAAAATAAACGTCGTAAGAAATGTGATATAAAACGACCATCATATTAAAAATCAATCCTCTTTATTCCAAAATAATAAATAAAAACACCTCAAAACCGCGAGTTTTCTGAGCGGCCCCCTCCCACTGAGCAGGATAGAAAAGTGTAAAATTAAAACTTTGGAGCAGGACAGATTTTTCTAGATATTCCGCCTTAAATCCCGTCACAACCTTATTTATACCAAATACGTTGATCTAGGATTAATCATAGGAACTTTTCTATTTGTCGACAGGTTGCGTAAACAGTTCCGAGCTATCAGTACCATGTCTCTTCAGGGTCTGCCACCACTACCAAAAAGCCTCAGCGGATTTGCAGACTCCTTGGAGACGGAGCAGCCGCATGAATCTTCGCCCGAAGTCCCAGAAAAACCACCCACTGATTTGGATGGGCAGCTGGCATATTTGAAAAAAGAAATGGTGAGTGCATGTACTCTACCCTGTTTTTTTATAACACTTGCAATTCCATAAGTTCTTAAAGTATATTGTTATTGCTGAACACTTCCAATACAACCATAAATGCAAATTCCATACGTAAATTCATAGCGTGTTTGTATGTACGCCTTAAAATGATTAGTACCTATGTACGTACCCATGAAGGTCGGTAATTATCTTTGCATGAATAGTGCAAATCAGGATATCTACAAGCTTTACTACTTCTAATTAATTTTACTTGCCAGTGACTGCACATGAGTGAGTTCCATAATATATTAAAAAACATGTGTAGGTAGAAGTTTATGGACGCTAAAATTAAGACTGTATGTACGTGACTCTGCGATAATTTATGACCACAAACAGAGTTCTGGCCTCTGCTGTTGTATCTCATCAACTAAAAGTTCCCTATATTTTTATTACAATAAACAAATAGTTCAAAAGGTATGTATATAAGGTTACGCCTTCCTGTAACCGTTTTTATGATCTCCCAAATAACTTCAAACAAACTTTTCCTTTTTAATCCTTGAGAAAAAAGGAATCAGTTCATCGTTAGGTTTTATAATGTCATAACTCTGAACTAGGTCGGAGAATAAAAATCCAAACCAGCCTAGCAGAACATGCGCGTATCGTAAGTAATGCATAAAACAGACATACACCATACCTTTGCAGTTAATGGCCTATTTGATCCAAATCTTCGAAATGTTTTGCCCGTATCTTTCAATTTCGAAACGATTTTTAAAATATCCCGTCATCAAAAGAACGAACACCATAAGATTCGAAATGTGACGATAGATTTAAACTTAAACTGTCTTTGATAGCAAACGGTTATGCTATTTTCATCTCAAATCTACATATTTAAGGGGATTCGTTACGGTCTTGGAGTAAAATGGTAATTTTTTTTTTTTATGTATATCTACTTACATGTGATTTATGGCAAGAAGTGAAATGAAAATGCACAAGTTATGATTGTTTTTCTCATTATTTAATAAGAGATATTTATTAAACTTGTTTTATGCATTTCACGAGCATATTGTTATGTAAATTAAGCTTTTCCAGAAATAAATATTATGTTATCGAGCACAGCTAGCACCACCACTAACCGGCCGCACAACCACGCTTCATAGATATATTATTAATTATTTTTAAAGCCTAATATGTCATAAAAAAATAGTTTTATATTTTCGTTGATTCTTAAATTTATAAGTATCGAATAGTAATAATCGATTAGTTAAGCTTAATGTCGGATAGGGTATAACTTTATTTATTTTTGTTGGCAACACTGATTTTGACTCTTGATGAAAAACATTGTCGTTGTCTTTTGGATATAATTTTCTATCGGTTTGAATCACGAGAGATTAAGATTTGTTTATCGAGTAAATGATTGATTATAACAATATAAAGTGTACTGAAGATCTTTGAGGTGGGATTTATTCAGTTTCTGCCCGCTACAACAATTATTTTATGCATGATGTGGTAAACGAATGCCCACAATAACTTTAAACACGGACTATATGTTCCATAAAATAACGCAATTCTGCTAAAACACTTATCATGTTAAACAATAGTCGCGAAATAATATAAAATGCATTTATTTCATACTTTTTATTTAAAAATTAAGTAAAACAATTATACGTTTTGCATTTTCCACAGAGACCCAAACGAACCACCATTGATATATCGATGCAACTTTGTGACTGTTATATATGCTTATTCCGACAATTAGCTACATCGACAATGCCATAAATACACTAAACGATATAGTGGCAATTTAGTAAATAAATATAGTGGAACTTGTGCAGGAAGACTTTTATTTGTGTTAATTAAGTTTATTTGTTTATTTATTGATCAAGGAGTTCAAACAGAAAGAGGTACATAGTTCTTAGATTTGTAGATATAGATTAAGTAAACACTGTACCAAAGTCCTTAAACATGCTAACTACAAAAATTATTGAATTAACGTGAATCTGAAACACATTACTATAACCATGTACGAATTATTCGTCCATGCCATAACTAACATACAAAGGAATCATATAAATCGATAACATAGAAGAAAGCGCTCTTTGTTCCTGTTTTTTAAAACTAAAGGAAGAACAAATATGGATACATATATCTATGAAATTTTTGTTATACAAAGTTCCCACCAAGAAGGCACACTGTAAACTCAAAATTATTATTTAAAAAAAATTGCTACACTAGACTTATTAAGCCTGTTGCCTAAAACATCTCGGCCCTCTACTGTAATTCTTTCGAGCTTTCTTAGGGCTCTGTCCGAATAAAGTCTGAAGTTACTTTTTTGCTTATGATTATGACTCATACGCCTGTATCAAATTACTCATCAGTCCTCATCAGATCACAATTTGTGTGCTGTGCTCTATCAGGTCTCAACCTTATTGACGTAAGTATAAATAATACGTCACTAATTGTCCATCAATCGAAGCAACGTTTTTTCTTTATGTCGGTTGCAAACAAACCTGTTTAAAGCAATGCAGTATTCTGCACTGGAAAAAGAATCTATTACGCTTTTGCGTCACAGTTGTAGAGTTTACTGCGCAACATTTTTATTGTATTTGCTTTGTTGGAAAAGTTCGTCTTGAAACAATGGGATAGTAATGCACCTAGAATGGAAATCTGTTTGTTTCCACATTCCATTTCATCAATCCAACACAAGTATTAATCAGCTTCGTCTACTACCTGAAATGCTATAAGAACTATTGTTTGTAGACGCAATCGTTGTTAACAATACAAATGACATTGAACTAAATCGACACGCGAACTCACGAGAGCTCGCAAAATATTGCAACTTTTGGTATAACTGTGTGTTTGCCTTTGAATTTTGGCTCACTAATCCAGAGATCGCGGCATCGAATCATAACCCACAACAATATAACCGGTCTGTAAAGCACGAGATAAGCTCTTGGTTTTAGCTATAGTTGCTAGATAAGCCGTAAGAAGATCGAATGGTTGTTTCACTGGTGGTGCTAAAAACCACCAAACCCGGCTTGCTGTACCTTTCTTCGAAGGCCTCACATCAGGACAAAAAAGACATGAGAAAAAAGTAAATCGATGTAACATAAGACAAAGCACCAACAATTATTTCTCGTTTATAAGTAAGAACCTTCAAAGTAGACATTAGCTGCCAGCGTTGCGTAAAAGCCGTATATTTGCTACGTTGACGTAGTCAGCGCTTTGTGAATCAAATGAAATAGCGTAACATGCATGTCCATTCTAAAAAAAAATTAAAAGATATCAATCGCCACATTTCGATGCTGTCTGCCATTAACAACAAAAAGTGTATAAGTTATTACGCCGTTTCGTTGTATATTTATTCCGACTTCATAACACAACATAAGAATCCGGTTTGATACCAATAAGTTTCCATTTAGGTCGTGTCGATTTCGTAATGGTATTATTATTCCAACGGTACGGTAAGAACATCTAAAATCTTTATTATAATCACATTAACATTCTGCGTAGGCCCATCTAATGGAACAAGAATTTTGTCGTCTACAACTTGTCCATCGGCCCTCGACTTTCTATCTTTAGTGAAGCCTACTTCCCTTCCCACGCGATTCATTGAAGAAAGGGGTGTCTAATGTACACGCGTTATGCAAATCATCAGTGTTACTATGAGATTTCTTGAACGTCCGTCGGTACTTATTTTATGGCTTTTTTTTCTCCGCCTTGATGATCGATCGCGAGAAAGATGCTGCGCTTATCTGTTGATTGTTTACTAGTAAAAGCATGCTATCCAAGTAGCTAAAAGCTTGTAAATTTTCAGTGAATTTCACTAATTAGTCACATAGCGTGTTGAGTCATCCAAAAATACACATGGCATTTCTTTTTCGGTCTAAAAGCAGTGCCGTTGACACTTGTAGAATGCAATCGAATATGCAGGTCGGGCGACGGATTTGACGGGTGTATCTGTAATAACAATTAGGCCTAGCCGCATTGTCGCCTCACGTCCGGGTAGCTAGTTGGCAGCCGGCGCCTATCCCCAGGATCAAAAGCTACTAAATGCAGAGCCCAGAATGTCAGCCTGGTGACTGGAGGGAGCGTGCGCCGATATTTTTAGATCTAAGCGACACCCGGGGGCGTTGCGTCATAGTTAACAAGAAAGTTAAAAATACCATCAAATCTTTTAAGGCGTGTTTCATTTTCAGCTTGATTAAGAATCCGTTTCGTTTCGGATTCGTGGTTAAATGAAAGTGACGGCATATTTTAACTCTTAAGTGTTCTTGGTTTACTGTTTTCTTAATTCAATAAGATGGCTCTACAAATCTGTGAATCACGATCACGAAATGTTTAGATTTGACGTCGCTGTTTACCTTCTAACGGAAAACCAAAACAGCAATGTTTTCTATTTAGCGTGTCAGTTACGTCGTTATTTTATGTGAATCGATTTTTTACTGCACCTGTACCATAATGTGGCAATGACGTAGATAGAAGCTTGTGAACTCGAGCGTGTGCTCTGAAGATAGTACGTTTTATCGCACTATCAAACTGTATTGATCCAGGCAAATTAACGAAAATGTCCTCGTAAAGCTGGTGCGATGTTACGAGTGATACGATTAGTTAGAACAGCCATAAAGTGTTGGTCTGCCCACCGAGAATATATCCGTGCCTCGGTGTTAATGTCGCAGTAAAGTAGTTAAATCAGAGAGTTAGTTGAATCTCTAGAGAGTTAATTAAAGATCGACATTCAATCAAGTCGCTAGCATTTTGATTTAAAAAAAAGCAGCGTCGAAAACGTTTAACTATCTGTCTGACCGAAAGCCAGCGTGTTGATTGATTAATAATGTAAAACAAGATGGCGGTCACGACAACAGCTGATTACATTTAGAATGTTCAAACCTGACCTAACGTACTGTTTTTAAATACATTTTGACCTATCCATTATGCACCTATTTAGTATCCTACTCGGGGACGCCTCGCTCCGCTCCGCTTCGCTCGGCTCTGAGTTGTTTCATAATGTTCAAACCTAACCTAACCTAGTGTTTTTAAATACATTTCGACCTATCCATTATGCGACTATTTAGTATCCTACTCGGGGACGCCTCACAAAGGTCACCCTACCAAAGTTGAAATGCGCCTAGGAACGTTTAGGAAACTCGTTAAACGTTTCGTTCACTCACTTGTCTGACGGAACTTTAGCGACTTGATTGAATGTCGATCTTTAATTAACTGTCTAGAGATTCAACTAACTCTCTGATTTAACTACTTTACTGCGACATTAACATTGGCCCTAGCGCGAGCTTGCAAATTGAATTACGTTCTTAGGGGGCTCCATAATGCTAACTTTAGTTCTTGTCTAACGCTTTTGTTTCTTAATTGTCCTGCTCTAACCAACCCGCGTACGCAAAACTTCAGTAATTTTAAAATTGCTACATTAGGAAATTACCTATAAAAATTGCTTTTTTTAGTATCTGCGTGTGTTAGTTTCGTTTTAGTTGGTTTTGGAATATAGGAGCTGGATCGCTTTTGTCGTGAAATGTATATATTTTTAAAAGTAATTTCATTGTTATAAGTTTATAAGTATGTTAATTTGAAGTGTAATTAATAATAGTCTTGAGTCAAACAACACACCATAATTTTTTAAAATTTTTATCGTCTGCATAGCGGAAATTAACCCGATTTAAAACTGAAGTTTAGCATCATGGAGCCTCTTAAGGGGCTCCACAAAGCTAAACTTCAGTCCTGCTCTAACGCTTTAGTTTTTTAACTGTCTATCCTGCTCTAATCAACTGCCGCGCACACAAAAATTCAGTAATTTTGAAATTGCGACTACATTAGGAAGATAACTTTAATTTTTTTATGTTATAAAAACTGGGTGTTGTAGTTTTGTTTTAAACTGTTTTGAAATATATCGCTTTTCCCATGAAATTAACACTTTTTTAAAGTAATTTAATTAAATCAAGATTCAGCGAATGTATGTATATTTATGAAGTGTGATTAATAATAGCCTTGAGTCAATCACACTAATATTATAAATGCGAAAGTTTGTGTGAGAGGGTGGGTGTGTGTGTATATATATGTTTGTTACTCTTTCACGCTGAAACGGCTGGACGGATTTGGATGAAATTTAGAATGGATATAGCTTATACCCTACTTAAGGCGATACCTCACTAAAATCGGTACTTTTTGAAGTTATTTACCTGATTTTCAGAAGAAGCCACTAACTTGAGAAATTAGTATATAAATATGGGTACCTTTTTCTAGTTTTCTTGAATACAGAAACGCGATTGCAGAACTTTCGCTCGATAGAAATAATTATTGAAATGAGGTCTTCTTCTACACTTTTTTTCATAGTATGCGAAATAAGAATGACATATAGACCTGGATGATATTTTATTAGATAGATTTTAACAATATCAAAATTTGATGAATGTGAAATTTTGATAACTATTTTAGTTCATTTTATATTAATTTAAAACCGACATTTTGCATTTTTTTCCGGAATCCGTCCCTCTCGCACTGCGGGTCGTTCCGCATGGAGTAACAGTGACCGTTGAAAAATTCACATATCACCTTAACACATAAACTACTTTTTATCCCGGAAAAAAGCATGCCGTTAAACCGAATAACACGCCGGCGGTGCCGCGGGCAAAAGCTAGTGTACCATATTTTTTTTTTAAATTCTCGTTTTCATAGACGAAACTGAATCCGATGCAAAACTGAAGTTTAGCATTATGCAGCCCCTTAACTCTTGGGGTAAGTTTATTATTCTTAGTTCCGCTTTGAACGTTATTTTATCATACTCAACCATAAATTTTATTAAAATAGTTTGATGCTTGATCGAGGTTAGAAATTATTATATCTCATCAAATAAACGCGACACGTCCAAATTTCAAGTATTAATTTTGATATATATACCGAAAAGAAATAAGCAAATTAACCTGTTTGAAAACTTTTTCATTCTAAAAGCACATTATTTATTTTTATTGATAAACTGATTGGTTTTGTTTTTACCTCTTTAATTACTGCATATTAAATTCAAAAACGTTTTTGTCTTCTATGGCTCTCACTCATAATCTCAAAAACGGAATGTCGTGCTCTTTTAAAAAAATTATGTTAAATAGTAAAACAAAAATGTTTCGATTAATATGCGTTTGTTACTTCAGCAAAAACTACGATGTCATAGGATATAAGAAAAGCCGTTTATTAACTTGCAGTTTTAGCTTCACGTGTCTTTGTATAGATACACGTAAATTTCAGTATAGAGTCTGTTGAGTTGATCTTTAGTATAGTCTATTTTGGTTGTAATTTCAGCTCCTGTTTCCATAGTAAAGTAAATATCCGCTTCGTCAGGCTTGTACTTGATAGACGATGGCCCGACTGAATCAAGGGTATGTTTGCCTCTCTGGTTTCTACGGTAGAAACTAATATTAATTTTGAATTTCACGGTTTTCACGGTCATAAATGAAAATGGTCGTCGAATTTGAAATCATAAATTAGCTTTTCGATTCTTTAGAGTTGTGCCAATCTTACGTGGAGTTGAAAAACTTGTTAACTCAATTTAACGGATAGCTAATGCTGCCACTTTCATTGTCAAATAATGCGAAGGCATGAATTTTTAATATTGACTTTGAACTTGTATGACGTGTCCGCAACTCGTCATTGGAATAATTAATAAGTACTTATTTATATGCCCTCAAAATCAATATGAAAAAATGTTACCAACCCATTGATAGGATTACTGGGAGGGCCAGCGTAGGCACGGCCCACCCTGGATTGCTCTAACGCCCTCCCAGCTCCCACAAAAATTTGAAATATCAACTTGTACGTTTCTACTTACTGGTCTTGAAAATTTTGTGGTATTTTCAACATCAGCAATACCAATCACATTTTTTGTAGCCCAAGGCCAATTTCTTACATTTATCGATTTTACATCCGACTACATGTTTTTAACCTGCCCTGAATGAAATTCCCAGTTTGTCCTTGCTAACCCTATCAGAGAAACCATTCAACGAAGACATCAATGATACGTCAAAAAGCTCTTCAATGAATGGAAGATCAACGACCTCCGGTGACATGTTCATGTTACTCAGATTACGAACAGTTAACAACCCATCAATTACAAGTTAGAAGAGTCGGCAACTCCTTGCATTTGTCCAAGCTATAATTGGATTGCTTTCTTTCTTGTTGACCCAATTCCGCAATGCTATTCCAACTGTGACACTCCTTGAAGGTGGTAAAAGCTGGATTATCCCTTTAGATGTTTGAAGTGTTTCGTTTTGTTAATCCCTCTTTGTTGATTAGTGCGGCAAATTGATCGTTTATCAGGAAATCGTGTTGTTAGTTATATGTGACTGTTAAGTTGTCTTGTGAATCAACTTCATCATTTGGATTGTTTTCCTTTTCAACTCAGTGGTCAAGCAAGTAATTATTTTCTATAAAGGCTTGAATAATTTCTTTCCTGATGCTACGTTCCACGTTCTAAGTTATGCAACTTTATTCAATGTTACATCGAACACCATATATCTCTGCACCTGTGGTGTAATCGCATAATTATGATGCATATATCTATCACAAAGTTAACGCCTATATACAAGTCCACAACCGAGTCTGTTCCGTTCTGTATAAATGTTGAATATTGTCACATTTAGATCTAGATATATTCATAGATGAAGCAAATTATCATGGACAATTATTGATCGATAGGTTACGGGTTTCAGTGATAATTTAAGTTGGATTTTAAAGAAATACCTGTGACATTTTACTCGTATATTCTTTATTATTTGAGAAACACGAACTATTTATTTGATAATCCATATCCATATCAATGTTTTAATCCCTATTATAGTATTACCATCATTTTTCTACATATCTTGTATAAGCTTAGATCCTCATGAAGACTACATAGATAAATGATTCCAAATTAATAAATTTCTTTGGTATTTACTGGATCTAGTTCAGTGACAAATTCATTAGGACTGTCATTAATCTCTATTGTTATTACAAGAGTATACAAAGGAAACTTGTCGAAGGTGTGAAGATTAGATACTGCAAGCCACTTCACCGTATTGTCCCGAAGTCAACGTACTGTTACATTCGAGTTCCCGTTGTCTAAGTGTTTAGCAGACTCATTAGAGGGCGCATGTCGTCTTTGTTTAATGACGGAACGAATCGTGTGTCGTAACTGAGGAAAGACCGTTCTAGTTTCCATTGACTTAGTTTGAAACCGTGAAAAGTTTACCGTGTATTGTTAATAAAAAGTATACTTGAAGTGCAAAGGACAATCCACAAGACCCACAATTCACCGATGATTATTACGGCCAAGCGTGGTGGGTGGTGAGCCCTATCGCTGTACCTAACGTGCCTTCCGAAGTACGCAGATCGAACACTAATGTGTCCCTACGAAATTTGAACCCGCAGCATCCTGATAGATGGTCGAGCTCGAGACATTGGAGCCACCAACCACCAAAAATACATATCATTACTTATTGTTCTTATTATTTTAAAGCCGATTATGAAGGCTTTAACTTTAGAGTTGATGCTCGTGATTGTTGGCACTTGGTGGAACTTTTGAAACATTTTCATATATTGTACGTAAACAACCAAACAAACCTTTGATAATGCTTTAACAGCGAAACCGGTAAGGGAAATTAATATAAATAAGTGGACAAGTACAAGTGTTTATCAAACAAAAAATGCTTTAACTTTAGTTTTGGTGCTGTCAAAACTAAATTTTCTTCATTCCAAAATAATTCTTTAGTGTTAACAACAGAAGCTATGTTACTTTGGAAGAAATTCAGTTTTGACAGCACTAAAACTAAAATGAAAGCCTTCAGAATCGAGTATATTATGCCAGTGAAATGGGTTTAATCAAAAATTGATAATAAATTGCACGGAGACGCAGAAAGATATTTGGATAATATCATGATATGAATGAGTTTTGACATTTTTAGTCATAGGAAAGGGTGTAAACACAGATGCATTAGCCTAAATGGACGTAGTTTAGCAAAAACGTTCCAATCCACAAGACAAGACAAAAATGATGTACGCTTTGTATACCAAAGCGATCAGCTGGTGCCAAATTTACATAATATATGAAAAACAAACAAACGCCTGCCCAGCGTGTGTGAGTATGGGCATTTCTTCCAGGAGGACCGCCAAGAGTGGCGAAATCCTGGAAAGGCCTATGTCCAGCAGTGGACGAAACAGGCTGATGGATGGATGAAAAACATTCCATGCTATCGGTTATGTGTGCGAAGATATAGCTATAGTATCCCAACCCTATACAAAATAAACTTAAAAAGTCAATATCTCAAAACTAGCTTCGTGTGGTTTGGAACGTTTTTGCTAAACTACGTCATCATGGAAAGGACATGGTCGTGCAAATACTGCAAATAGTGTGCGAGCATAATGAAATAGCAACCGCAGTAGCATATTGAGCGAGATAAATTGAAGTATCGATTTCAATTACTCGATTTCAGAACTATTGATTAATTTGCATTCGATTACTAATAAGAGTGTGTTTGAAGGTTTTGAAGTTTGTTGCATGTACAATTCTTTCAACATTTTAAGTAAATGTCTCTGGTACATTTTAATAGCAGTGAGTGGCGAACAATGCATGGCTGTTATCACACAGATTAACTTTAGTCTGCGCTATTGTGTAAGTTTTCAGTTGTTAACCTTGTGCTGTGAGATTGTGACAAACTTTTACTTTGGATTTTATAAAACAGCAGGTGTTTCTTACTCAATTGTTTGGACAGAAAAGGACAAAACTATTGACATCCAAGGTTACAATCTCCTGATCATAATATAACAGTACAGTATGAACCGCACAAATTACGCAATATTGACAACAGTGACCACAAAATGACATCCGTAACCCGATAATTTTCCCGTGTTTAAGTGCTTTTACCATATCTGTATATATACGAGTATGGTTATTTATATATACAGGGTGATTGGTAATTAGATGCAATCCTTTGAAGGGATTGTAGAAGAGAACAATTGCAGTCGATTCGACTATATGATGCCTAATGCAAAAGTGAACCATTTCTGAGATATTTTGAATTTAACTTTTTTTTCGAAAGTAAAGTTTAAAAAAATATATTAAAAATACCAGCCAATATTTTAGTTTTTTTTTATTTGTTTCGCTTTGATAACATCTCAGGCAATAAACAATAACCCTAAAATGCACATTATTGACGTAAACCTTGACACTATGCTCCAAAACGATTGAAAACTCAAAAGATTTACACAAAAAAGCTAGGTTAAAACAAAAAATCTCTATGCAATTTTCTGTGCGTATTAGCATGAAAAACATCTGCATTTTATTAGCTTTGAAATGAGGTACAAAAATCTCAAATTTACAGAGGAATGATAAAAATATGGCAAAAACAACAGGAGCAGGTAGAAAAAAATCTGTAACAGTTCAATTAGAAAACAATGGATTATAAACTTATATTTTGTAGGCATAAGATTTGTTTCTAATATTAAGAGGTAAATTATGCTTTTCTAAATTAAAAAAAATCAGTACCGGTTAAATTAGGAAACAATTAATTATAAACTTAATTTTGTATGCATAGATTTGTTTCTAATATTGTACCTGCTTCTACTCTATTGGCCATATTTTTATCATTCCTCTGTCAATTTAAGATTTTTCACCTCATTCGAAAGCTAGTAAAATGCAGATGTTTTCAAGCTAATACGCACAGAAAATTTCATAGAGACTTTTTGTTTTAACCTAGCTTTTTTGTGTAAATCTTTTGCGATTTTCAAGAGTTTTCAATTGTTTTGGAGCACAGTGTCAAGGTTTACGTCAATAATGTGCATTTTAGGGTTATTGTTTATTGCCTGAGATGTTATCAAAGCGAAACAAATAAAAAAAAACTAAAATATTGGCTGGTTTTTTTAATATTTTTTTAAAAGTTTACTTTAGAAAAAAAAGGTTAAATTCAAAATATCTCAGAAATGGTTCACTTTTGCATAAGGCATTATATAGTCGAACCGACTGCAATTGTTCTCTTCTACAACCCCTTCAAAGGATTGTATCTAATTACCAATCAGCCTTTATAATGTATTTCCTTGCAATACGTGTACAGCTAGTCCTTGACGACAGTAAATAATATTGTCATAGACACCTTTTTCTTCGTTTGACGTTTTACGCCTAAAACTTAATCGCGTACGCTCGGGAGAACATGTTTTTTTTAGGGTTCCGTAGTCCGACAAGGAAGGAACCCTTATAGTTTCGCCATGTCCGTCCGCCTGTCCGCGGCATAGCTCAGAGACTATTAGTACTAGAAAGCTGTAATTTGGTATGGGTATACATATTAATCACGCTGACAAAACGGTAATAAAATCTCGAAAAAAATATTTTTAGAGGAGGTACCAGCTTTATGGTTTCTGCCATACACGTAAATTGGGGATGATTTTTTTTTCTCATCTATCCCATAGTGTGGGGTATCGTTGGATAGGTCGTTCAAAAACATAATAGGTTTATGAAAACTCTTTTTCGATTTAGGGATCCGTTGGCGAAATTTTTAGATTTAAAGTGCTAATTTTTGTTAGAGTCAAGTGTCCCCCCCTCTCCCGGTTGTTTAAATAGTATATATAATAAATTTAAAAGGAAAACTATCACAGCTAAGTAGGCTTTACAGGTTTACGAGTACAGGTCGCGCCAAACTTTTAGTCCCCTCTAAACACGACAATGTACGGGCCGTTCTTCTCAATATATGGTACTAGAAGTACCAGACCCACGTATAAAATGTACCAGGCAACTACGGAACCCTTCACTGCGCGTGGCCCGACACGCACTTGGTCGGTTTTTTTTATATTGCGCACGAGTATTTATTGGTGTTAGTAAGTTACTTAGTAGACTTGTAGATTCGAAGTCTGTAGATGTCAGTATACACTTTTGTGATTATTGCCGAAATCATGTACGCAAAAAGAAATGGCAATAGACCGTATCGAACACGCAGCCTGCGCATCATAGCAACGGACGTGCGTGCACGCTATAGTGTTATTCCCAAACTTTCACACGTTTGCTTCTTTTTTGATATTACCTACTACCTACATACCCATACATTTTGGAACGGATCTACCTAACGATTTAGAAATTTTATTATTTCATGTGTTATGCAATAAATCTACATCGGCTCCGCCTACTTCCAATACTTAGCATGCAGAAACGTGTTTATTTTTGAATACGCCGTGGAAAACAGTGTTATGTTTTTTATTCGCCTTTTAGTCTTGTGGGACGTAAAAGTTGTCGGTGAAACATGGGTGTATTAGTGTACTGTGAATTGAACTTCATAGTCTGAACATGGAAATACCTCGGAGACCCTCCCGCGGTTGTCGTGACAGTTTTTTATCAAAATATTATTTTCTAGCTTTTGCCCGCGGCTCCGCCCGCGTGTTATTCGGCTTAACGTGATGCTTGTTTCCGGGATAAAAAGTAGCCTATGTGTTAAGTTAGGGTATATAAGCTATATCCATTCTAAATTTCATCCAAATCCGTTCAGCCGTTTCAGCGTGAAAGAGTAACAAACACACAAACTTTCTCATTTATAATACTAGTGTAATTTTGTTTCAGTTTCATGTGCCTATTTAGAAAATCCCAATTCGTTGCGATTATCGCACTGTTCTATGATGGCACTGTTCTCAAGTTTTTCATGGATTGCGTCTGTTCGAATACCGCTTCAGAACGTTTAGCTACACTTTTACTTTTGTCCAGTTGTTCCGGTGCTGCATTCATGGCATTCATCATCAGTCGATTGTGCGCTAATTGGAGAACTAATGTTTTTTCTATGACGTTTATTGCTTGAAGTGGTCTAGTCTTGTTAGTTCGCATTGTAATTATGCTGTCCGTACGTTGTTTTATTTGCTTGCATGTTTTTCTTTATCATTAAAACAAGATATATGATTATCAAAGTTTTAATTAAATTGTGGTGGTTGCTACACGTTTATTATATAAGTTCTTACAATAATAAGTGAAAATAACTCCAGGGTAGATCATGTGAGGCGATGAGAGCCAGAGTGGCCTATCTTTTCCAAACACAATTGACAATTGATTATTAATTGTGTCTGGAAAAGATAGGCCACTCCGGCTCTCAACGCCTCATGTATCGTTCAGTGATCACAATCAAAAAGAAAAAAAAATATTTTTGATCAAGTATTTTTTTCACTTCCCAGTACAAAGTGGTTCAATCAGCTGACTAAATTTCCATGGAAAGGAAAAAAAAGTTCGCGCAAAAAAAAAGAAAACGGTGGAATGTGGTCAATTGGGAATCATCTGTTATTTTTTTTCACTTTGAATTGTATGACCTTATATATTTTTCGTCTCAAAAACAATTTGTTAGTAGTTTTATATAAATATAATCCAGAATTTTATTCATTTTTAGATCCATAACTGTCTGCTGCAATAAATTGCTATTTAAAGAGTGAAAGACGCGAGTCCTCCCTAATGACCTATTCATGATACAGCTTTCATGTTACCGCTTTAGGTCTTCGTGACTCACGACTTTATTACGAATCCCTTGCTCATATTTAAATCCTCTATTTAAATACACATCAAGTATTTCTTATTTATATAACATCAGAATGGTGTATCTGAATATAAGCCAAAAGAAACGGCATTGTGAGAATACCCCACGTGCGTAGTTTGAATACACGAGCGGTTTTTGGGACACTTTGTTAAATTATAATCACTTGACCAACTTTACACATCCGTGTCACCTTCAAAAGAAAATCAACAAGGCTTGAATAGTTTTTACGCTTCACCTAACTCTGGAAAAGAAGTTGCTGTTGCGGGGACTAAAGCCGATGAATAATTTGTAAAGAGGGTCTACTCTTAATTATCATTATCGATAAAATCGCAGTCCAGATCGTTGGTCTAATCGATCTTACAGATTAAAATTAAATATTGTGGAATTTAATATTACAACAAATCTAAGAATATGCTCTGAATGTGCTCTTATCCCAACAAGAAATGTACGTACAAATATGTAAGTACTTGCTATAGTCCGTGAGAAGGCTACTATTGTTTCCCCTAGCGTCAAGGAAGCCAGTAGACCGCATCGTGTGACCTCACAAGATACTGCTTGCCTGACTCATGCCTTAACATTTGGTGGTTTCGTACCGCAAGTACAAAAACGTCAGAATCATTGGTGTCGCAAAAAACATTACGAATTATCAAAGATTGATAGTAAGTTCTTCTTGAAACTAGTGACTGATGGTTTTTGTGATTGGTAGAGTAGCTTTTGCTATCCATTTAAAATATACTATACTAGCTTTTGCCCGCGGTTCCGCCCGCTTGTTATTCGGTTTAACGACATGCTTTTTTGTCCGGGATAAAAAGTAGCATATGTATTAAGGGTATAAGCTAATCCATTCCAAACCAGAACAGCTCTCAGGCAAAACCAGGCGGCGCACCATTGCCTGGGACCGATGGATGGCGGTATATCCATCCCCAATTGCCAAGCCTTATATAAAACAGACTGGTGACGGGCAGCGGCGCGGCGTCACTGGTGCAAGGGCTTCGGTACCGCGCTCACCAACCTGCCTGCCCAGTGTGTGTGAGTATGGGCGTTTCTTCCAGGAGGACCGCCAAGAGTGGAGAAATCCTGGAAAGGCCTATGTCCAGCAGTGGACGAAACAGGCTGATGGATGGATGGATGGATGGATTCCAAACCAAATTCATTAAGGGTAGAGTTCAATTTAGTCAACTTGGAATTGGAACATTCCAATAGCAATTCGAAGAAATCTTGATGGAGCTATCATCCGATCTGACCTTGACTACATTGAAAGAATTCATTCAAGGAAATCAAACAGGTCAAATAATAAGATCGCTTCGCTCGACGACTGAACAAACAAAAACTCAATAAAACGTTTCAAATGAAAAAATCATATCCTTCGAAAAGGTTCCAGTCATTCAGTTTCATTTTCAACCTCAAGTACTGGCGGAAATACTGTAGTCATTCTAGTATGTACTCCTCTTTTGATTACCCACTAATGCTTTTCGGGGATTTTCCAAATTCTTTTGCTATCCTAATGACTTTCAAAATAATTTGCTTGCTTCAAATATAATCGACATAGTTCACTGCCAAAGGCCTAACATAACTCATCATAACGGTTAAACCTTATAACTTTTCATTCGTCATCTTTGGTTCTCTACAATTTTTGGGAGGCCATCTGTACCCATACAAGTACGAGAAGTTACTATCATGAGGTTACCATCAAAAATAAGAATACCTATTTCATTCCAAATGCAACCATAACCATTCAAGCAGAAACAGTCATTATTGCAGCGGGTGAAGAATCAAAACAAGCTGTAGAGATAATTTTGCCTGTCCGAAACTGGTCCAAGCCAAGAGATCCCCCGAATCGACGCAGAGCGGTGATGAGTCATACAGTCGACCTTTTCGCGGATGTATATTCTTCAACGTGGCGCGGTAGCCAACGACCGCCGCGCCGCGCCGGGTGATCGCAGGATATCCCCAGGCTAATTGTTCATTAAAACTATTTAAAACGGTCTATGAGCTCGAAACTGGGTATTAATCTAATTTATATTAGCTGCCGAGTTGTATTGAGCTTTAGAAAACGATTCTTATTTATTGAAGCCGGTTGCTGTAGTGAAAGAGAACTAGAAGAATCAATTACACTAACGTAATTTAGTAATATTTTGAACACTCGACGTAATATTTAATGAATGGGCTTATGCAACAGATCGTATTTAAAAAATATATTTAGAAAGTTTTATAGTTTACTTGTTTCTGCAATTAATATTTATTACTGTCCAGTAACACATTCGATGTGATACCAACAATATTTCGGAAACGTAAAAAGGCACTTCTTGTAGTTTGTAGTTTTTAAAAGTATCATAAGGTAAAACCATAGACATCTTATTATATTATGTGGGTAAAACCTTGACCTCCCGTTAAAATAAATACAAAGCAGTCGCGAGAAGGTTGTCTAATATTTAATGTTTACGTTTGGCTGACTAAATTCTAAATATATCATACCTCAACTCAAATATCTCCAGTTGCTGTGCGCGCAGAAAAGGTTGGATATTGACATTTATTCAAAATGTTAATGACTAGTCGTTTATTAAACGTCCCGTTTTAGTACTGAGCTGTATTTAAAACGTGTTTGTGCAAGTATTTACATCGCATTTTCTTAGCTACGTATTATTTTCATTATCACGGATCTCTTTGAAAATAAAACGGTTTCTAATCCCATGTTCAACAACACTGCACACTAAGTCTCCATGTTTAGCTCATGTCCAACACCTTGAGCCACTTTCCCAATATGTAGAGGTCCTCAAGTCACCAGCAAGTGCGTCCAAATCGGCTAGCTTCATGACACGACTATCAATCACCAGATAATGTAGTTGTATGTATTCCGATCACCCACGCCACTTTCGGGCGACAAGCCCCGAATTTCCAAATATTATTGTTTTTCTAACGTTGGCAGCGGTGACGATGACCTGGCTCCCAAACTGCGTGTTATTTTAGATGTTGTATTTGTTGTCAGCTTAATTAAACGGCTGTGCTGTGTAAACCTTGTTGGTTCCTACAATGATTGAGTGGCTGATGTTGAAGGTTAAATTTCTTATCCGCTTTGTAGTTGCAGCTTTTTTAGAGACACGAAATTCTGAGGATAAAAGTACCATTAGGAAATTTCAGATGCCTTCTTCTCCTAAAAAAAATTTTTGCCACATTTTGCGGTCAAGAGACCGTAACGAATGGTTGGTAAATCTTTGTAAAGTTCATCGTACACTTTAATATATATATCTGTATTCGTTTTATAGTGTTAAAAAATTCAAATGAAATAGAAGTAACACAGATAAGCTGAAGTTTTCTTTATATTTGTGTGAATCACGTGGTCGGCCATGTTTGTTTACAAAATAGCCTCTCTCAGTGGATGTGCGGATATGATTCACCCTTTGCTTAGCATATACTATGCTTTAGCTTTAGTAGTAATCGGTCCAAGTAAATTGTCCCGTGGGTTATTTAATATTTGTGCCTTTTGGTCTTGTTACAATGGAATAAGGATGTTACAGGGGATGGTGCCATTTTATAAAGCCAAGCACTGACGTCATCACTGGTTCTCGGGAAATGCTGGATCGTTTTGGGTATTTTATCTTCACATCGAGCTATTCTCATTCACCTCTCTAAATTTGCTGTAGTAAACGACTAAAACATTTTAAATTTCCTATAAAAACATAAAACTTAATCGTTGCGCAAAAAAACAACTGTTTGGCAAAATATGGGATACTGAATATACCAGAAGACTTGTCTTCCCAAGGTTTACCAAAGTTATCGCTGATTGTAAGAACAAGAATAACAAATGAGGTAACAATACCTGTTCAGATCACAATGTGGTCTGATACCAGCGCAGTGAATAGAAGCAGTTAACCTTCATTTTGCAAATTGCGATATTTACGTACGGCTTACAAGGAAATGCGTACTACTATTATGATCGTTGTTTTGTAGATTATTGCTATAGTATGCGATTTCTGTAATTCAAATATCATAGCTGCAAGTACGTTGTTCTATTTATTTAGTTCTCTATTTATAATCCCAAATGACATTTTGTATACCAAATAGGTAGTAGCAATTCTTATTTTGTTCACCAAATAGGTAGTAGCAATTCTTATTTTGTTTACCAAATAGATAGTAGCAATTCTTATTTTCTTCACCAAATAGGTACCAATTCTTATTTTTTTCACCAAACAGTAATAAAATAATTAATTTGGGTATGTTCATTTGTATACTACTAAAATACCGAGCTGTGCATTTCTTATTTTGATATTTACAATTTATAATATAAAAAAATATCTCTTGGCATGATTGTTCTAATTTTATGTACATTATACCTTGAAGGAATTTATATTCTTGGTACCTATTGTTTGTGATTCAAAAGATTAGTACAAATCCATATCTATAAAAGCGAAATACCACTTATAATTGATAGAAAAAGGAAACATTATAAAAGACGTGACTTTGCTAAGTTTCTTGCACTTCTTCTTAGCAAGACTAATAGAACGGGCGGAGTTAGGCATTATATTTGTTTATAGGTTATTTATCTATCAAATTATTTATTTATTGCATTGTTTAATATTTAGTTTTTTATATTTTTTGCTTATTAGGTAAGTACTAAATAGGAACTTACATAATTTATTTATACTTATATTTATAATTTCATTCGTATTCAATTTAAGTAAGAAACTAACAAATATTTTTATTGTACTTCCGCGTATTATACGTTTTATTTTGTTTTATCTTATTCAATTGGCTTTTGAAGATTAATATTGACGTGTGAAGTTGTGTATGTTTATGCACATATTCTACAAAATAAATCACTGAATGTTGTTCTTCTTGATAAAAGGGCATAATGTTCGTAGTGACTCGTTATTTTTGAGTATTTTCTCGTGTATTATTTATTGCCTGAAGATATCGTAAATCGATGGAACCAGTAGCAAATTAAATTTTGCAATATTTGTGTGACAGTCTAGTCTAGTGTATCCAGAAACAATTTATTAACATATTGGATGGATTCGATTGATGGTTCTTGTTCTTGGTGGAATATCAATTTATTTACGGTCGCCACCTACTCACCAACCACGAAATATCTGTAGCCATAGAGCTTGCAAATTTTAAATTTTAGCAGTTACCACGCAAAGAAAAATTCATTAATGTGATATAATAAAAACAATAGCTGTTTATTTGTCTCGAAGTATATATATAACAGAACTTTATATATAACGAGAAAAACAAATCAGTCTAAGACTACCTATGACTGTGTGTAAAAATACAAAAAGTCGTTAATTTTTTAACCTTAGTCTATAAGTGAAAAGGAACACAAGAAATAGACAAATTAAAATGAACATGATATAAAATTTTACAAAATTAAGACAGTTGTATCTACATATATTAGGTGGTAGAGCTAATGCCGGGCTCGACTGTGGAGGTACCACCATCTTACTCGGAAATCCTCCCGAAGTTATTCGGGGGAGAGTAAGAGAACAGCTCCCAGGCAAAAAAACCAGGCGGCCCACCATTGCCTAGGACCGATGGATGGCAGTATATCGTCCATCCCCAATTGCCGGGCCTTATATAAATCAGACTGGTGACGGGCAGCGCCGTCACTGGTGCAAGGGTTTTGGCACCGCGCTCACCAACTCGCCTTCCCAGCGTGTGTGAGTATGGGCATTTCTTCTAGGAGGACCGCCAACTGGCGAAATCCTGGAAAGGCCTATGTCCAGCAGTGGACGAAACAGGCTGATGGATGGATGGATAATATTATTAGAGTTTACTACATCATAGGCCTACAAGGTGGTAGAGCTGATGCTCGGGTGAAATTAAATCAACCGACCAAATTCATACTGGAGGCTGGGTTAGTGATCAAGAACTAGGTTTGGTAATCATTTTGGTCAATTTCGAAAAATAATTGTTTTAGCTCCCTTACTGGTTGGATTAGTTTAAGTACAATAATAATCCCTAGTGCAGGCACTATGGGGCAAAAACTTTTTTTTTTTCGGATTTCACCTGTAGGGTCATAAAATCTTGTTTCTGATGCAGTGATGACTAACCGAGGCTCCAGTATGAATTTGGTTAGTTCATTTAATTTCACCTAGTATATGACATCATTCATGATTATTCTTATTGAATTTTTTAAGGGATGCTGTTCACCAATATGTATATAAATATCATTTACTGTAAATGTTTGTGCTTTTTGTGTACAATAGAGAGGTACAGGGGGAGCCATGGTCAAAACACTAGTTGTACTACAACTACACTAACAGTATATCTTGGGGAACGTTTCCGTACAGCCTGAGTGACGTGACGGATCGGTTCAAATACGGCGAGTGCCCAAAAAGGAAAGGTCTAGAACAGTGGTTCCCAAAACTTGAATCACGACTTACTAAGGGGGGGGAGGGGGGTTATCCCGATATTGTCTCTCTGCAAATACAATTTAAACCGTGAAATTGTAATAAATACATTTGAAAAAAATATATCATATTTCGGCCTCGAAATCGCGAATTCTCTAAGTGGCCCGCTCCCACTTAGCAGGATAGAAAAGTGTAAAGTGAGAGCAGACAAGTTTCTCTAGATAACCTCGCCTCAAACAGAAGTTGAGATTCAGGGCCTGCTAATAGACATACCCCCAATTCCACAGTTAAGAATATCAAGTTAAGTAGTGCTTAAGGCAACTATTCGCTCTATTAACTCCCATACTAGCGCAGTTCGCTGATCATATCCTTATTTATAGGTACTTGCTTATTATTTTTTCTTTTTCAACATATCCCATACAATATCCATGACGTGAAACTAAAACATTTATCAAAATCAAATACATACAAAAGTTACAAGCGTATAAAAGTCCTGGATTTTACACATTTTGATGAATGTTTATGTACCGTTATGTCCTAGAAGCGATACTACAAATTAAATAATTTTAGTTTCACAGCATAGTATATTTTATACCATTCAAAAATATTTTTGTTTCATTTCGATTTTTGGGATATTTCTCGTGAAATCATAGGCACCACCAAAACCATTCTCGAGTATTTTCAAAACATGAATGTTGTCTCGCGTTAGCTTGCCTCTCATACCGTGTTCGGTTAGTTCCGTACGAGCTCGGGAAATGAACGTTCGGGCCAACCAATAATAGTCAGTCAGTGCTCTATAATCCAAAGTTGAATATAGAATGAAATAGCAGTGACCGTGCGCGACTGACGTCAAGCCGCCGACTACAGGCTTCTTAACTCTAAAATGCAGTGCTGTAAGTTGAAAAGGGGCCATTGGCTGATTCTTCGCCTAAGTATCCGCTTGATTTTTAGGGTTCCGTAGTCCGACAAGGAACCCTTATAGTTTCGCCATGTCCGTCTGTCCGCGGCTTAGCGCAGAGACTATTAGTACTAGAAATCTGTAATTTGGCATGGATATAAATATTAATCACGCCGACAATAATTATGGTGAAATAAAACCTCTCATACACGTAAACTGGGGATGATTTTTTTTTCTCGTCTTTCCCATCGTGTGGGGTATCGTCAGATAGGCCGTTTAAAAACATTGTCGGTGTGTGAAAACCATTTTTCGATTTAGAGATCCGTTGGCGAAATAATTTTAGTTAGAGTGGAGCGTCCCCCCCCCCCTGCTGGCTAAACGGTTGTTTATAGAAATGTGAAAAAATTCACAGAAGTAGTATATATAATGAATTATATTAGGAAAACTATCACAGATAAGTAGGCTTTACAAGTTTACGAGTACAGGTCGCGCCAAACTTTTGGTCCCTTATAATGTATGGGACCAGAAGTTTGGCGCGGTCTGTGTTAGTAGACCAACTTATATGTACTTAACTACGGAACCCTACATTGCGCGTGGCCCGACACGCACTTGGCCGGTTTTTTAATTCATGAACTGACCCACTGACTTAGTTTTAAGGAGGAGGATAGTACCTACTTACATAATTGTTTAATTTTATTAACATAAATATAAGGTGACTTTTGTTTATATGGCCAAATTCATACTGGAGACTCGATAAGTGGTCAGGACCAAGGTTCAATGACCCTGTTTGCGAAATACGAAAAATATTCATTGTTTCTCTCTAGGTACTTGTTAAAAAACAACCTCGACTCAATAGAGGAAGTCTAAATTTTTCGTATTTCACAGACAGGGTCATTGAACCATGTTCCTGACCATATACCAAGTCTCCAGTATGAATTTGGCTATATAAACGAAAGTCCACTGTATATTTACTAAATGACGATTGTGCTTGTTTTCTATTTTTCATGATTTTTCAAGTACCCACTTTAAATCTGCATGCGACCCACAGTTTGGGAAATGCTGGTCTAGAAAAATATGTCATTCTCAGTAGGTCCTTATACAGGAGCTTGATATTCAAGACTGGGCGCTGGATTAACTCCATCCATTATTGTAACGGTTGATAACAGCTAGATAAACTCAGATTTATAAAAAACCGGGCTAGTGCAAGTCGGATTTGCACACCGATTTCCGTACCACCACACAATTGACCACTGCTGGACATAGCCTTTTCCAAGATTTCTCCACTCTTGGCGGTCCTCTTGGAAGAAATGCGCTCACTCACACACGCTGGGAAGACGGGTTGACAATATAAATACGGATAAACCGTACTCAAAAAAACATTGTCTATCTTCTATACTAATATAAAGAAGTAAAAATGTCGTGTCTGTACATTGATTATTTTTGCGAAATTTTAAATGAAATGGGTTAGTAGTATTGTACTGAGGCCAAAACCACAATATTTAGAATTTTTGTCTGTCTGTATTTATTATTTGTATATCATTACAGACTACACATCCAATGCACTATACAATTATAAACACAATAGAATATATAAAATCAAAACAAAACAGAAGAAAATAATGGGTAATAATAAGAATTAATCAACAATAAATATTATGTAGAATAGAAACATGTCATTCTCGCTCTATATCCGTCAGTCTATCAGGAAGTTCCGTTCTAACCCAAGAGCCACTCAACGGATTTGGATGCGGTTTTTATTATCATCAACACATAGGCTATAAGGGATGTTTATAAAATAACGCCCAAGCCGAAAACGAGGCAGACTGAGTAAATGCGGGCGGAGCCGCGGGAAAAGGCCAGTGGTAAATAACAACATTAACGATGCCATAGCAACATCATGGAAACAAAAAGCAAGGTGTTAAAATGGTAGCGTCTGACAAACAATTTTGTACAGTGGAGCCCACATCAAGGCTTCCCGTACAATGAGAGGTCAGCTTATACTCAATGTGTATAGCTTGATGCGGGCTCCACTGTACCTTCTGAGTGCAGAATCCTAATTTGTATTATTTTTGTTTTACACGTATTCTGTGGACATTTCACTGGCTATATTGTATAATAGTTAAAGCTTTAGACCCCTGTGATATATGGACGGACAGCGGACGCTTAGTAATAGGGCCCTGTTTGGCACCCATCGGTTACGGAACCCTAAAAAGAATCTCTAGCCCGTTATCTCATGGACATTAAACATTACTAGCTTTGGGTGTGGATTGGTTCCGAATAAAAAACTATTTTCATGCTAAATATCTGTGGTGATTTCACGTCTCAGTGCGGTTTTACTTTGTCTACTTTTTTAGGGTTCCGTACCCGAATGCCATCGGGGCCCTATTACTAAGCCTCCGCTGTCTGTCCGGCTGTCACAAGGATCTACAGGCTTAGCCGTAATAGGTAGACAGTTGAAATTTTCACAGAATATGTGTTACTATGGCCTTTATCACGACAAATAATCAAATTTTAAGAAAAATTAAAACCAATGGGGTCCCCATACAAGAAACCTCTAAAAAGTCGCATTTTTAACGTTATTTGTTTCTGCTCTCTCTCTCTCTCTCTCTCTCTCTCTCTCCATACAAGTTTAAAATTTTGTTAAATTGACCTCTCATTGTACGGGAAGCCTATACAATGAGAGGTCAGCTTAATACTGAAAGTGTTTAACTTGGTGTGGGCTCCACTGTACATACTTTAAAGTAAAATAACAAATAATAAAAATTTGGGTTCCATACGCAGCGGTTGCCAAATTTTCTGTCAGATGCTACCATATTAGCGGTTTGTTTTTCATAGCCATTATTTACCATAATAATGTGTTTAATTAAGGGTTCCGTACCCGTATTGTGTGGTGGTACGGAACCCTTTGTGCGCGAGTCCGACTCGCACTTGGCCAAATTATTGAAATTGCCGTGTCGTCACGAAATAAATTTGATTCGCTTGTGGTTATAATGTTTATAGACAAGCAACCGCTGACCATTTACTTCGATACTCGATATCAAGGGTAATTTACCGTGTGAAAAACTCAATTTCTTGGATCCCATAGTTTGTTAATTTTTTTATTTTCTTATCTTCTTATGTTACTTAATGCTGGGAATGTCAAAACATTTTAATATATAATTTCATTTTGTTACAAAATAATTCTGTAGAACATTATGAGCTCATTCATACAAAAAAGTTACTACTTTTTGAAATTAAATTGCTAATCCATTGTAATACACATACATATATTCTTGTATTGAACTCAGAATTTGATTTATTCCATATAAAAAATAAATCCGCGATATCGTAAAGTTTAACCTCTGTTTATATCTGCACGTTATTTTTAATGAAAACCTGTTGCACATATTTATTCGAAAACAATAAAAGCAGTTAGGCGCTGTGATCCCAGAATAACGCAATTAATTGAAACCCTGCACCAATTCACCTGACAATCCTGTTGTACATCTGCTATTTTTTCAACCCTTGAAACAAAGATGGCCGCCACATGGCAGAAGTCAGGAGTAATATGCACCTTATTACTGGCAGCTTGCTGGCACGCGCTGGCTTGCACCTGCACGATGACATCAATAATAGAAACAATCCTGACACATTTAAACCTGAATCATCCAAAGTTATTGGAGTTTCGTTAAATGTGGCATCAGTTTTGAAAGCATAAAAATGAGTGTGCCTTGAAAATTAATAGCTCTAAACGTGCTACATAGCCAATACTGCTACGTGGAGGAAGCCTTAAAAATATTTTTGAAACCTTATACTGGAAGAAAGTTAATTGAATCTTTTATCATTTTTGGAGGACATCCTGTCAAATGACAGTTAATATCTGTAAAACCAGCCGCTTTCTGGTGTGGTGCAGTACAAAGCCCTAAAAAGCTACGTTTATCATCGTCCTAATTTACAATATCAAAGCCCTCAACACTAAGTATAGAATGATCAATAATCTGTTTGATCGCAACTGGTCAGAAGCAGGTAGACGTGGGTGAACTGGCTTCTCGAGGCCGCTAAGTTTTTCTAACGCCTCCGCCTGCATTTCTTGAACGTACTGTAAATACGCGTATCTTGTAAATGCGTTGAGGCTTGAGTAGTGTTGCTATCGAGATTCGAGTCATGGATGATTTGAATCAATTATTGTAGCTTGGTGGAAAGGAAAATATTTTCGCTCAACTAAAGCGTACTATTCTGGTGTATAGGAACTACTCCATACTGAATGAATTCTTCGATATCCTTCTCTACCAGTATCACATATAGGAGTCGAACATACTATATGTTAGAACGGTTAACGATCAGCCGGATCTTTTTGGGGGTCCCGTACCTGTTAATCGTCTGTATTTATTATTTCTTTTTGGTCACCGAGGTTTACTTGATGTTAGTAATTTTATGCAGAAGAAATGCTCAAAAACAAGAACCGTAATGATCGACTTAGGATTGAGCTTAAACAGATATGAAGCCACGGTGTTTGTTATAAGGTCCCAAGAATGAATTTGGCTATATCAGTTTTGCGTCATTCATTTTTATTTTCCACGAAAATCCAAAAATATATTCAAGTAAAACGAGGATGTCTTAAAAAATGTGAAAGCTAATAGTTTAATGGTTAAAGGTGTAATAATGATTAACTTGAAAATTAACTATTCACGTGATACCCATCGAAGAAGAAAATTAAAAAGTGTGAACGTGATAATTAAGATGTTATGACGTGATTAGAATGTAATATGTGTTGCACGGGATGGGTGGCAAAATCCAATCATAAAAACACGGAAGTGGTCGATGTTTTATGTCTGTTAACATTACTCAAGCATATTAAAGTCTTTCATGTTTATCAAGTTATTCTTCGTGAATTTGTAAGCAAGAAGATAGATAAAAGGAAAAGCTATAAAACAAAGCCTGTTTGAGTTTTTAATACTTTACTCGGCTTCTGTAGTTAGAATAAAAACACGTTTTTTTTTCAAAATCCCTAGATATCGTTCAAACAAATCTTACAAAGAAAAACCCAACTAAATCCTGAACTCGATACTTGAGAGAAAATCAATGGGAAGGCAGGTATATTTTTAAAACTTACTTCATAAACGTTAGATGAACAGGTATATATTTTTGGTAACTATGGGTATCCTGACTGTCGCAACACAATCATTCAAAGTCTATAAATTTATTTTTATTAGCTTCATCTTCGGATCAACCAGGCACTATTCTTACCACTGAAGAGGCGTCCCTCTTTATCATATCATCAACAATAAAAACCACATCTCGGTCATTGACACCTATATTGAATTCAAATTTGGTCACCAATGCGTGGGAGCCAAGATTTCTGGAGCCCATACGACGATAGACCATGCAAGCCCCGTATAGAGACTGCTAGAGAAAGCTGATACTACAAAAGGTCTTATTGGCGTTTTAAAGTTTGTAGATGGAAAGGATGTTGGATATTTTTTAGGAGATTTCACTTTAAAACTCCATCCTTCCTTTTTCTTTGAAGCAAAACAGGCTCACGGTGTTATTTTATATTGACTGCTCATGGTACCAAGTATGAACATGCTATCGACTCGACATCGCTTCGATAAACAAAAATGTATCTTTTATTTCACAGCAATAAGAGTTAGAATTTATCGAGTTTGTCTATCAAATTTATCGAGTTTATCGATGCTTACGTACTTGCTATGCATGTTTGAAAGACTTCGTTAACTTCAGTTTTGTCACCTATCTCACGAAGTCCGTTTGGCAATGATTGTAGTAGTGACATGTACGTTTTGTAGCGCTCCTGAGGTTACGCGCACACTAGAAAAAAGTACGTGTGTATGCACTACTACAACCATAGCCAAACGGACTTCGTGAGATAGTATATCATGTAATTCATAAGACAAATTATTACGTTTAAATCCTTTTGAAAATTCATTGTTGTATTGTTTCATCTTTATCCATTCCCAAAGCTATTATATTATCTGTGCCCAAAGCAACTTTCCAGGCTGCCTTTGATTCTTCAAATCTAAATGAAGATCCATTAATTTGTTTGCCATTGTTTTTGTTTTTTCTGCGTTCTGTTCTCTTAGGGAGCTTTAAAGTTTGCTTACGTTACAGTCCGACGGTGAGAGTGGAACGTTACATCAAACAACGGTTAAATTTGTTGCAACAACAGCTAGTTTAAAGCAGGGTTGCCATCTAACGATTTGGAAAAATCGGAAACTATCGTAATAGTACAAAGGATATAAAAAATATATGTTTCCCACAAGCTCACAATATGTTAATTTGTCTTGTCTTAAAAAACGTCGAAAAGATAGATATATTGTCGAATTCCGTTTATTATTTCCGAATACGTTCTTCATGCTTAAAGTGACGTCACAGTTCGTGAACGATTCAATATACACTGAAGGCAATTTTGAAAGTTCAGTATTTATCTGTGTTTTTAGTGTATAGCAACCAGATAGCAACCGATACAAATGAGGCTCCGCAGAACTCACACTCACGCATGTAAAACGTATACTTTATGTATATATTTTACAAATAAACAATTTGAATCTTTTGAATCTTTGGAATTCAAACGCTTCTTAATAAAGTTCTCACATTTGTGGTAGCTTTATATTCTTGAATCCCAAAACAAAACCCAACCCTGTCAAACCAAAGGAAACACCTATTAATGTGGTTCAACATCCGCCCTATTGTGTTCCAATCTGCCTATAGTTGGAACTCTATTCACAGAATGCCCAGAAGGCTCCGAGCCCCAGCACTGGACCGGTAGTTTTGTGCAAGTGCTTCCTTCACCATTATATTGTTTATTTTATGGGCAAATAACTTGATTATAATGTCAGAATTATGATGTGTAAATAGCGTTTCAACAGACAAGCAAGCGCGCGATCAACAGCCGCGTTTCGCCGCAAAAACTAGTTCATACTGCACGAAGTTGATTCTTTTCATTGTAATCCTATAATGAGGTGTAATCATGAATTACCTAATGGCAATTTTCCAGTACTTTGATGGACTGACGAAGACTGCAGTGTATATTACGACTTCTTTTGCACTTACCTAACGCGTATTTTGGCGCTGTCCGTACTAGGTGTTGACAGGTCTCTTGGTTCCACTCTAGTTGTATCATTTCAATGTGTATTCTTCGTTTTAGTTTAGTATTAGCTTACCGTTTGCCTGCGTCTCCGCCCGCGACTTAAGAAAAAGTAGATTTTTGCCCTTAGCCGCTTTTTCGACTTTTTTTTACAAAAAATACCGCTCAACTCTCTTGTAATTATTACCACATATAGTAAATCCCCTAGGTAACGGCGATTAATATAATAACCGAATCCAAATCCGATTATACGTAACGGTCATTGCATTTTATGCATATATATTAAAAAATATATCACAACATCATAAAAAACAAAGCCAAATAATATCTATATAATAAAGCCCTTTCTGAAGGCTTTAATTTTAGTCTTAGTACTGTCAAAATCAAAACATTCGGAAACGTCTTATAAAAGTATACATCTGGAGCATTGCTCTATATGGATCTGAAACGTGGACCATGACAAAAGTGACGGAGAAAGATTGGAAGCGTTTGAAATGTGGTGTTGACGAAGAATGGAAAGAATTAGTTGGATGGAAAAGAAGAGCAATGAAGAGGTTCTGCAGATTCTAAAGGAAAAGCGAGAATTGATGAAGACTATAGATAATAGAAGGGGAAAGATGTTGGGACATCTGAGTTGCAATTGTGTAAGCCAATCATATTGATTGATTGTATATTCGGCTAAGCGAATAAGCCCGTTTGACAATTGAAATCGTATATTTTTGGCTGTCAAATGAATACGATTGTCTTGTTTTGTTGTTGACTACTAAAAACGTACGATTTCGATTGTCGAACGGGCTAATTTTATCAGCCGAATAGCCATATGACTATAGAATTTGATGTCGAATGTCTTACACAGTTGCACCTTTGATACGACAAAAACATAATTGAAAATAAAAGTGGAGGGGAAAAAAAGAGAGGAAAGCCCAGGATAACATTCATGGATTAAGTGAAAGAAAAAGTAAAGGTCGTGTCGTATCAAGAAGTCAAAGAGAAGGCGGAGTGCAGAAGTGAATGGAGAAGACTTCACCGACAAGAGCACGGTTCTTAAATTGTGAATGAATGAACTGTCAAAACTAAATTTTCTTCATTCCAAAATAGTTCCTTAGCGCCGACAACAGAAGCTATAGATATTACTTTGGAAAATTTCAAGTTTTAACAGCACGTAAAGTAGTAAAAAAGATCTGTCTGTATAACGAATATTGTTTTCTAAATTTGAAATGAAATTATTAGTATTGTACTGAGGACCAAACTACCATTTTAAGAATTTATGGCTGTCGATATACAATGTATGGTCACCACCACGGATGAAACACAAAGCTCACCACTCAACGGATTTGGATTCACTTTCCTTTATTATCTTATCATAGACCTCAGTCAACATATAGGCTATACAGCTGTTGATAAAATGACGCCGAAAAACACAGGGCATAGATTGAATAAACGCGGGCGACTAACTAAAAAAAAAAAAAAAAAACTGTAGAAGCCGTCTAGATTTGTCTAAATGCAGTGCACTACCTAATAAAAAAATCTTCATTTTGCCAAGTTTATTAGACCAAATAACAATAGAATTAGACAGACCGAGCCGGCTAGCTGCTCTAAACTCTAATCAGACCAAATGCAAAATCAGTTATGCCCCCATCACGTAGATTGGGAATTTAGTAGTAAAATCACCCTTGAATGAGTTTTTAATAAAAATACTTTTTCACTCAAAACTTCCTGAGTCAATTCTTATCCACCATAATTGAACTCGATGACTTTACGTCCGAGAGCCCTTTCTATGGTGTTTCAAATGTGCCTTCAGTATTTCATATAGAATTAGATTCGCTAAAAGAGCGCAATCAAAATTTTCCTCACTGCCACAGTCTAAATTATAGAACTCTACATTTTGTCAAATCTAAAGCATGAGTGAATCAAAATTCAAAACCTGCAGAGAGGTGTAGCGCCTATTGGTCATCCTTCCTAATTCAATTACGTGATTCTTTGCCACCCTCACGTTATAAATAAGACGGAACGTCTGCAAGATACGGGTCTTTATGTCACATTCGAGTCACCCTTGTGTTTAAATTGTTAATGGTTTCTTTGCACGCGAAGCTTTGAAATACCTGACATCCACTTGCTACCCTCCGATGTTCTACTATAATTATTCTTTGAAATTTGAACATGTAATCCGTTTCGGTTACAAATGGTTTCTCCTGAATATCAATATTTCTCTCGCGAATATGAAACCCGTATATTGTAAGTCTGTCTTGGTTATTTCATTAAATATGAGGACCATTTGGCACGAGTATTGCCGCTGCTGAATTCGTTTCCAAATTTATATTTACAAGTAGTTTGTGTGAATTACAAATTGTGTGGTTGTGTGGGCGTAACTGTCAGACCTACTTCAATACGCATTGCACATTGACATGCTATTTATATTAATTAAACAAGAAGTATTTGCTTCGTCGTAACATACCGCTCGAATAGTTACCCATTCATCAATCATGTTAGTGGCCACACAAACAATATTTATTTCATCTGCTTTACTTTCCTACGCGAGCATACCATTGTAGATTTGTAGAGGAATTACAGTTTCTCAATTACGAAATGTACTATGCATGTCTGTCCGTCTGTTTTTTTTTTCACGCGCTCCGTTAGAAATGTCAAGTTTAAACGGATACCTCCTACAGAAGTATACGGCCCCAAAGTGTTGTTAAAATATCAGGTTTCTAACTTAACGCCATTGACGTGCTTAATATTCCAAAAGGACAATAAAAACAGGAAAGTTCGATTTTGTGCTATTGTTTGTGAGAAAAACTGTGACCTGTGACCCTCTTTTGATCTTTTTATTATCATGCGACAGCTGGAGTAAAGAAAGTATTGCAATCGTAAAAAAAGGTAGTCGAGTTTTTGTTGAAAATCCACTCTCTAGCACTAGAGCAAAAAAAGTTGGTAAAGTCTGTATGTCCGCAGCGCTCTAGTCCAAACCAGTAGCCTGACTTCAATAAAGTTTTTAGGAGGGAATTTTTTATAAACTTATGAGCGAATTTGAATGCTAAGTAATTTTTTTATCGAGAGTGATGTCCACACTTGACTGCATCTACTTTATACTGCATAAATCGTCGCATGTGCCTCGGCATTGCAGAAATGTAATCTCCTCGCATTCCTCACAAGAAATGGCCGATCTCAATGATTCCAAATAAGTCCACCCGATTGAGTATAAGGCATTCTACAGATAAAAGTGAGTGTGATTATGTTGCTTCTAAGTGTTTAAGTACAAATAAACACATAATCAATTTATTGATTGTGCTAAACGAGAGGAAAGGATTTTGAAAGTATTTTTATAACGAGCACTTAACTTTAAAAACTGGTCGGCCAAAATGATGGGAAATTTGCTACTTTCTAGCAAAGCAGGTATACGCACGTAAGAAAGCTTTGTCAATGTTTATGCTCCATAAACAACGCTTCCCTATGACGATTGTTTGATGGTTTTAAGAGTTTCTTTAAATCACTGTAATCTCCCTTATATTTTGGTGTTTATCTGAAGCATACTTATTAGCAAAACTACAGGGCTGGTATTTGACATGAAGGTGCAGATTGCTTACAATAAAACCTTCTAAAGAACACATTCGTCCTACAAATGTTTTAGCGGTACGAAGAATGTAGTATGAAGTAAAGTTTAAACGCAGACTAAAACCGTCTGTTCTTTTCTGTTCATAAGTTTATTGCAAAAATATTACGTTTTCAAAACAAAGCTACAGAAATAGCTTTCCATCAGCAATCTGAAACAACATTTGTTTTGGCAAGAATCAACGGCTTGATTTGTTTGACAGTTTTCCGTCTGCAAATTTCAGAAATATTTCAGTTCAAAAGGATCGAAATATTTTACTGTAATCGTTTATCACATCAGGCATTAGGTATGTAGCCACAAGATTTAAAAAGATCAAATGAGAACGTTATAGGTAGTTATAAATAACGAATTACGTAGTCATCAAGGAATTCTAGAAATATTTTCTTTTTTTTTTCAATGAACTTTAACTAACTGTAGGTAGCAAATAACATAACGCACTATGAAATCAAAAGTGGCACTATTGAAAAAACACGACTTTACAGTACAGCGTTTTAAAATTTCGGTCCTTCTCCTGAAGGGTAATACAAAAATACTTATTGACAACTAAAAGACAGAGAAAGTGGTGTCGGACTAAGTGAGGTTTTTATGCACAGATGTCGCAAAAGGTAAAAACCGGCCAAATGCGAGTCGGACTCGCGCACGAAGGGTTCCGTACCGTTGTTAGCGGCAACAGAAATACTCATCTGTGAAAATTTCAACTGTCTAACTATCACGGTTCATGAGATACAGCCTGGTGACAGACGGACGGACAGCGGAGTCTTAACCTTTAACTATGGACATGCGGTCTCAGTGACCGCTCGCAATTGGTGATTCGCGTGTTTCTCCCCTCCCTCGCAGGCCACGTGTATGTGGACCTCAGTAGCTTCGGTTTTAATGGCAAAACGACTGTCGAGAAGAGAAGTTGCGTCGCCGGTCGCATATTTGGTGAGTAATTTCGCTTTATATTTTGAGTGCGGTCTGTATGACCGCACGTCCATGTTTGTGTAACAAATTGAGCTGAGGGTAGTTTTGTTTGTTTAAGGTTTTTTGATCAAAAATGTCTGAAAATAATGGACCGAGTACATCTACATACATCCAAACGACCATGATTTACCGATTTCACAGAGGGAAAATAAAATATTGCGTTTTGAAGATCCTTCTTTTGAAGACATTATGTAAAGACTGCCAATAAAATATGCGCAAGTTGGGCCTTTGTTGAAATTTTTATGTTTTGTTTTGAGAAGTAAATTTTATGTTTTTTATATTTTTTGTTCTTTATTGTTTATCGTAAGACAAGTAAAATTATCTGCAAAAGTAGTTTTCCTAAGATATGTTCCTATAAAGTGATCTCAAGTAAAAAAGTCTGAAAAGTGCCTAAGATTGTAAAATGGTTAGATTTTAGTTAAAAATAAATACATATTCATTTAAATAAAATCTTTTATTTACATTTACTAACTCTTGAAGGAGATATAAACAAAAACAGGTACTATAGTTACTTAATCTGCAGAATCTGACCTTTACAGATAGCGGTCCGTGCGACCGCACGTCCATAGTTGTGTCACAAAAATGTAACGTCCATAGTTAAAGGTTAAGAATAGGGTCCCGTTGGTTGCCCTTTGGGTACGGAACCCTAAAAGCGAAGAATTTTGGATAAGGGCACTTTTGATTTCATAGTGCGATAAGTAGAACACAGAACATCTATAGGTATATTGATAATTGTATATTTCAGGTCATTTAAACATAAACCATCTTTATTGATATTATAGGTATAAGTACAATAGATAACAGAAATGGTTTTCAGTATGACACGAGCGACTCGTGCCGGTTACTTGGCCTACATTAGATCGTGATCCGACGACATTCCTGCCGTCCAACTGTTCTGAACCTATCTCTGGCGGAAGGTCGACCGCCTCACTGATCTAATAGTTGAACACAACATGCGACTTCTTCCTAAAAATAGCTGATGGTGTACTTACTGGTTGAGGGCACACGGGTGAAGAATCAGAAAACAGAATCATCATTAAAACTCTCATTTAAAATCTTTGATAGTCTCTTTGTTCTTTGAACTCTTGCGGTGGCTCGATCTAAGATATACTTATGTTATTGTGAGTATGATGTAATATAAACATGTATAATGATCATGATTTTGTTTCACAAAGTTTGTTTTAGAGACCAACATCATTTCAACTGGGATTAACACGACTGTCCTAGTTGAATAAATCTGAATTGCAGATGCTATGTCTTCCACTTGTATCTACTATCGTCACATCACCAATTTTGCCATCTCAATAGTTATTCCGAGAACTCACTTGTCTTGCTAGATTGATTCCGTCTATTGAAGACAATCTACTCGGGCCCATTCCATTTACATACAACATATTTTATTTAAAATCTTAACCAGGGGCCTTATTGTCTAACTTACACATCCATCGCAAACGCCTCTAAACGCACCGTTATTCGCTAGAAATGACATCACACACACACACATCATTTTTAGCCAAAAACGACACCTTTGATGGCTATAGCGATGGATATTGAAGTTAAACAAAAGTTCCCCCCGTTGACTAAAATCTAGCGATAATATATTACTGTTAAGGGGTAACGTTTCGATCTCGGTGCAAAATGCACAACTTAAGATTGAACATTACGTGGGACGCACTATAAGTTTCCGGAATGAATATGAAAAAATACTATTAAAGGTACAAAATTAATTTATTGTTTTTCAAAATAATCTCCCTTGGCGTCTATGCACTTTTTCATTCGATCAAACCAGTTTTGAAAACTTTTGTGCCACTCCCCTGTGGTGAACTCTGAAACGTGTTTCTCATACTTCTGGTGATGAAAATCGTTGACCGCGTAATTGGTTCTTAATTTTTGGGAACAGAAAAAAGTCACAAGGTGCCAGGTCGGGACTGTATGCAGGATGACTCATGAGTTCTACATTTTTCGTCTTCAAAAAGTCGTTTGTCTGTCTGGCCGTGTGAGAACTAGCATTGTCGTGGTGCAGGATGATACGGCGTTTACGGTTATTTTTACGGAGTTCGTCAATAACTTCCGGCAAACAAATGGTCGTGTACCAGTCACTATTCACGGTACGACGATTCTCTAAAGCAACAGTAGCCACGTGTCCAGTTTTATTAAAAAAAGAAGCAATCATCCGCTTAGATGCACTTTTCACGCGCGCCACTTTGGTTGGTTTCGGCTCATCTTGAAAGACCCATACGCTCGATTGCTGCTTTGTTTTGGGATCGTAGCAATAAATCCATGTTTCGTCACCGGTTACTATGTCCCACACCAAATTTGACGCACCTTCGTTGAATCTGGTAAGCATGGCACTGCACCAAGTGACGCGGTCCGTTTTTTGAGCCTCGGTCAAGTTGTGTGGGATCCACCGCGAGCACAGCTTTCTCACACCCAAATGTTTGTGTAGGATTGATTGTATTTGACTCATGCCTATTTCTAAGGATGCGCGAATTTCATGGTAGGTCACATGCCTGTCTGTTTCAATCATACGGTGCACAGCATCGATGTTTTTGTTGGTCACAGCGGTGGACGGCCGACCATCGCGAGATTCGTCACTGAGATTGATACGACCACGCTTGAATTCTGCAAACCAGCTATAAACAGTCGTCTTGCATGGTGCTTCATTGCCAAAAGCTGTTTCAAGCCGAGCGATGCTCTGTTGAGCTGTCAAATTACACTTAAAATCGTAGAAAATCATAATACGAAAATTTTCCCGAGTTAAATCCATGTTGATGCAGACACACAATTTTTTAAATGGCGCCACAAGGTAAAAACAAAAGACAGTCAGATGAAACAAACTGCATTCTACAGCCAAAGAGTTCTATTTTCAAATGTTGCAATAAATTTTTAAATATTGTTTATGTAAGTGGCCAGTTCCGGAAACTTTTAGTGTTACCTATGTATTTTAAAATAAAATATAATTTAAAAAAAAATTTCACCTTAATTTTGCGACTATTGTTTAAAAATATCAAGGGTTTTTAACTTTTTTTAGCAATATTGCGGCATTTGATGGATTATAGTTCGCGTGAATATCCATGCCAGCTTAAAAGCGTGTTTAAAGTTGTTGTGGACATACATTTTCAACGTAATGAATGAAATTACACAAATTTAATAGAAACGCCTAATTGACATTAAACTTTGGTCGAGAAATGCCATAAATCACATTTATTTAGTACTTTTTATGCGATAATAAGAAAAACAATCATAAGTTGTACATTTCGCACCGAGCTCGAAACGTTCACACTTAACGACTTGATTTAAAAGCTTGTCGTGAGCTCGTTTCACAAAACTAACAAGAACCTTCTCTTTATTTCCAGGCCAGTCTCCGTCAACTGGATCTCTCTCTTCTTTCGGAGCTGTGGACTCTCAGCGAAGCTATGGCTTCATGGCGACGGCAGCTGGAGCGGGGTCCGCGGCTTCGCCCCGCGCCGCCGCCACCGCCCCCGCCCCACTATCTCAGGACTTAATACTGCGTTGTTGGTCCTCACTTTGGTGGTCTTTGGGAAGCGCGTAAACGCTTATGCCGGGCGACTCATTTAAATCGCCATACTTTGAGTTTTCCGTTTGCTGCTGCGCCTTTTGCCGTGTTCTCACTGGCGCGTAGGCCATTAGGCGTATAAGGAGATGCGTGATAAGACAGATTTGCAGTCGCAGTTTATCTTTCGATCCAAGCTTTTCGGGCTGAGGCCAGAGTTTGCATTTATCTCCTTGATCTTTGGGGTCTAGTATTTGTGAAACATCTCCATAACATTGCAAAATTTTAATTTTTATTGTTTGTATTACAACTTTGGCTTTGGACTCCTTGAAAAATATTTAGAATGCCACCAAAAGTAATTTTAATTATGTAATAAGAGCGCCTAAAGAGGTAGGTTAAGCAAATGTTGTCAATATGGCAAAATCATAAAATCTAACATCTTTATAAATACACTTGTACTGTTTCACTGATATTAACTTTAGTAATTCCAACGGGTTTCGCCTTACGGCATTATCAAGGCATAAAACAAACATACTTATGTTATTGAAATCTATTGTTGTTGAAATACGTGCGTGGGGCCTTATTATCTAACTTCAGCATCATCTACTGCTTTCATGATTGGCTAGAAATTATGTGTAACGGCCCCTGTATAAGCTGCATTGTTTTATCGGAATTTGTTTGAAGCCCAAATCCTTCTAATCTTTAGTCTGAAACTAAACTTTTCATAACTTATCTCTGTAATCTGGCAAAATTCTTCGTTATTATGAAGTTATTAACCATTTTGGTTTAAAGAAATATTTTCATTTTGTAATTCTCACCCTAGTAACTCCATTTGCTGTTATAATTTTGTCTGCAAGTAAGAAGCCCATCGGGGGAAAGTTACATAAATACCCATCCTTATTTATTATTTTGTAAAATCATGTGTGAATGGTAGGTACATCACGACTGGTTGTCTTTAGGTGTATGTATTGTATATGATGTGGTAATAAAAATAGTTGTAAGATTTTACTGAATAAAAAATAACATGTATTGGTTGTTCTTTAACTTTTTATGTTCAAAATTACTTGAAATAATTATTTGTCATCACCAACATGCAGTGTAGTGAAGGCTGTAGTAAGAAATTTAGTTTCGGGGAGATTGTTACCTGTAGAAGGCAATTGGGAACACAGATATGTTTTTTTTAATTGAAATCGATGCTACGGTACTTAGCTTGGGAGATAAAGCGCTGGACAACCATGTCTGGATTGACCTCTACAATGGACGCCCGCCCATCCAGTGAACTTTGTCGTAAAATTTTAAACAGCAATATTCCAGACATATTTAAAAATAATTTCGCCTGTCTAGCCTTTGAGGGGGAGGGGGGATTTAATAATGATACCTTCCTTCAGAAGCCACAGCTCCATGGTGCATTGAATTCAACGGGAAAATGGTACATTATGATACAAGTGAGCTGCGTTGGACATCACATTCTAGGCGGGATTGCAGCCCGAGCCGAACGGCTCACGCGTTTCATACGGCGTTTTTCAACACACTTGGGAGGAAAAATAATAAAATTTCACTTTATTTTTCCACATAATCGAAAACACAGCTATGAATTGAAAATTTTCTTTGAAAAATGGCGGCGGAGATTTTGTTTATACACGCGCAGATGGAAATAGAGGCACTGACGCATCCGCCAAACAGCCAAATATTAACAAACTGAATATTTTTTGTATTTACAACAAAAAATTGAGTGAATTTGTTGATAAAAATAAATAATTTGATAAAATTAAATGATTATTTACTATATTTTAACTGAGATATTTATTCGCAAAAACTACTATTTCTCAAGACATCAAAACTCTTTGCTAAGATAAAAAAAACGATTGTAAAAAACACTAGTGCGATAACGTAAAGTAAAAAGCACGCGTGTTTAATATGCTGCATGATGATCCTAAGAACGCTGCGATAATGGCCACTTTATAAGCAAGTGTGTTGAAAAAGTTATTTCCCTTTGCCAGAGTAAATATAAGGTCACTTTCGTTTATATATCTATGAATTTAGCTATGTTTGCGAACAATTTTGTTTTTCTCTATAAATGAACAACCACTCATAGAAAGTTGAGTTAACAACTGAGTTGTCTGGGAAATTCTGTTCATACGTAGGTCTTAAAGCACATATAAGAAGAAAAAATCTCAAGGTACTTAATTAGGTAAGCTCAAGAAGTTACACGTATGTGACAGACTTAACTGGAGTTATCATAAGCTCCTCATAAGTGCATTGTACATGTGGAATTAGTTAATGTTTAGTACGGAACGGAACCCTCGGCCGTCGCACAAGTTCTATTGAGCCGATTAGAGCACGTTCGTTCCTTGCCAAACCTATGCTAAAACAATGAGATGGTCAGGGCTGCCAGACATGAATCGTCAGATTATCCGCAACGAGTCACAAAAATACCCGCTTTTACCCGCCTTCAAACACAAAATACCCGCAGAGAGTATTTTTTTTTGCCCATAAATTAAACCAATTTTTTTGTACCTAATCGACACATATAATTTTGAAACTTAATGAAATATTTAATAGTTTTGCCTAAGCTGACTTATTTACCTACCACAGTTTTGTTTTTAGCATTCAGCATTAGATTGAAATGTCACAATCACTTTTTTTCGTTCTTTTTAGCCACTTTTCATCATTTTTATGATTTAAAATCGAACAAAACACTCACTCGCCAAGATGATTAGCTCAACCTATAAAACAGACGTTTGTTTGATAGACTTTCTACTAATCAGAGCAATGGATTTTAGCAGTACGACGCGTAATGGAGAAACATAAAATGACCAATAGCTACAGACCTCCAATACATTCAATGCTTGCGGTAATAGCGTATGCATTTAGGAGGTGAATCCCTCGCTATAGACACTATAAATTGTTTCATATTCTAGAAATACCGGCATTGACTCAACTTCCAAACAGCCAACATTTTTTTGTATTAAAATTGTCTACAATACAAAATACCCGCTTTTACCCTCAAGACAAAAAATACCCGCCAAATTATCCGCCTTCTCAATTTATCGTCAAATTACCCGCAATGCGGGTAATTACCCGCCAATTGGCAGCGCTGGAGATGGTTCAAGGAAAACAATGCGGATCTCTTGTAGGGGCCAGCGCAATCTCCAGCCCACAATCCGGTTGTATATTTGTGTTTTTCTAAAGCGCAAGATTCGGAACACACAGTAATCTTAAATAAATCCCTAAGAAGTACTTGTCCAAGAAAGACCGTAGAGATATAAGTTAGATTATGTAGTAGTAAATTGGTTCTTAATTTTTGGGAACAGAAAAAAGTCACAAGGTGCCAGGTCGGGACTGTATGCAGGATGACTCATGAGTTCTACATTTTTCGTCTTCAAAAAGTCGTTTGTCTGTTCTGGCCGTGTGAGAACTAGCATTGTCGTGGTGCAGGATGATACGGCGTTTACGGTTATTTTTACGGAGTTCGTCAATAACTTCCGGCAAACAAATGGTCGTGTACCAGTCACTATTCACGGTACGACGATTCTCTAAAGCAACAGTAGCCACGTGTCCAGTTTTATTAAAAAAAGAAGCAATCATCTGCTTAGATGCACTTTTCATGCGCGCAACTTTGGTTGGTTTCGGCTCATCTTGAAAGACCCATACGCTCGATTGCTGCTTTGTTTTGGGATCGTAGCAATAAATCCATGTTTCGTCACCTGTTACTATGTCCCACACCAAATTTGACGCACCTTCGTTGAATCTGGTAAGCATGGCACTGCACCAAGTGACGCGGTCCGTTTTTTGAGCCTCGGTCAAGTTGTGTGGGATCCACCGCGAGCACAGCTTTCTCACACCCAAATGTTTGTGTAGGATTGATTGTATTTGACTCATGCCTATTTCTAAGGATGCGCGAATTTCATGGTAGGTCACATGCCTGTCTGTTTCAATCATACGGCGCACAGCATCGATGTTTTTGTTGGTCACAGCGGTGGACGGCCGACCATCGCGAGATTCGTCACTGAGATTGATACGACCACGCTTGAATTCTGCAAACTAGCTATAAACAGTCGTCTTGCATGGTGCTTCATTGCCATAAGCTGTTTCAAGCCAAGCGATGCTCTGTTGAGCTGTCAAATTACACTTAAAATCGTAGAAAATCATACTACGAAAATTTTCCCGAGTTAAATCCATGTTGATGCAGACACACAATTTTTTAAATGGCGCCACAAGGTAAAAACAAAAGACAGTCAGATGAAACAAACTGCATTCTACAGCCAAAGAGTTCTATTTTCAAATGTTGCAATAAATTTTTAAATATTGTTTATGTAAGTAGCCAGTTCCGGAAACTTTTAGTGTTACCTATGTATCAATATACATATTTTTTTTTATATTCAGTAGGTAAGTTAAAGTAGATAATATTTTTATTTCACCCTAGGTATACTACGAGTGCGGTAAGGAGGCAATAGCTATCGAGGACTATTTGAAACACGAGCGATCAGCGAGTTACGAGTAAGTTATTGCCTTTACCCACGTCATAGTACGTGAAGAAATGAAACATAAGTAAATAAACACAATAAATACTCCAAATTAACTTTAGGCTGGCATTCTTTATCTTTGCAGGCAAGTTGCCAACTTGATGAAAATAAGCTGATTTTAGTTTGATGCGTTCGTTTAGGCTGCTTTCAGTCATACATAGCCAACAAAGCCGATTCTGAAGGCTTTAATTTTTGTTTTAGAGCTGTCAAAACTAAATTTTCTTTATTCCAAAATAGTTTTGTAGTGAAACAGAAGCTATATAGTAAAGCCGATTCCTTTACCTTTTAGTTTTACATACATATACTCACGCCTGTCTCCCAGAGCGGTAGGCAGAGGCTACAGATTTCCATCTGCTACGATCCTGACACACCTCTTTTTCTTCTAAATCCATCAACCTAGTCATACAGGCTCTTCTATTCCGGGTACTTTTCACTTTGCCCTTTTTCAGTATGTCGCTTATTTGGTCGGCATATGTCCTTCTAGGGCGGCCCGGTCGACCTTTACCTTCCACTTGTGCAGCATAAATTCCTTTCGTCATTCTTCTTTCATTCATCCTCTCTATATGCCGAAATGTTTGAGTTTTAGTGCTGTCAAAACTAAATTTTCTTCATTCCAAAATAGTTCTTTGGTGTAAACAACAGAAGCTATATTCTAAATATTATTATTAGCGTGCATTACAAACCAGAAAAGATAAATTAGAAACAAATCTAAGAATAATATTTAGAGTTTATCAAACCGATGGATTTCGCAATAGAAACATAATCTCAGAAGCTATATTACTTACTTTCAAAAAAATTTTATTTTGTCAGCACTAAAACTAAAATTAAAGCCTTCAGAATCGACTTTACTATCCTGCTGTCAGCAGTGGTAGGTGGATGTCGTCTGACGATCAAACTGAAAGCAGCCTACGAACGCATCAAACTGAAAAGGAGCTCATTTCTGCCAAGTCTATCTATGGTACACAAGAAAAGACTGGCAACAATTCTTCAATAAATAAAAAAGAAAATAGACACTAGTGTGGTAAACTCACAGTAAAGCTGTGCATTAAAGTTGACTTTGACAAACAGTTTTGATTTCACGCATATAAAATAGATAGAGGTAGGTTCTTACAAACACTTGCATTGAAAAAAAATACAGGTAATAGGTATTTCAAAAAATATATGGTATACTTTTGGCCAAGGCTCAGGTATGATTCAAGGCTGTACTTTATGTATATGTCATAAATAACGTGACTTATGTTAGCGGCTCTGAGCAACTGATCTATTAAGAGTCTTAGAAGATTACAGTACATAGAATAATACTATAAGATTTAATAAATCCTATAATTACAATTTTTAGTTAGTCTTATGATCTTGTCCACATGCCGCGTTTTGCTCGCGCGCAAGCACTCGCGCGTAGTCGAAGTACTAGGCGAACCAACCAACGCGCGAGTCATGTGGACGCAATGTGTTGGAGCCTAGTACTTCGAATACGCGCGAGTAAAACGCGGCAAGTGGACAAGGTCTTAGGCTGAGATTCAGAGTGCATTTTGAGTCCAAACTCGATCTTACAAACGTCAAAAAGCGATGTGATCCAAAACTAGAGTGACGTTTGTGAGATTGAGTTCCTTTTGAGTCCGAACTCAATCTTACAAACGTCAAAAAGTGACGTGATCACATACTAGAGTGACGTTTGTAAGATTGAGTTCGTTAAAAAAAATACCAATACTAGGTCCCTAGCTAGAACTATTTAGATTCGTTTTGGTGTCTAAAATTTATTATCTTTTGGCTAAAACCGATGAAAATACGCTAGATCTAGCCACAAAGTGCCTAAAACGGCAACACTGGCCGTCGGGACAGCGGAACGTCAAGAGCCGCGAGAGCGGGAGCGGAACGGCAACGACGTAAAATTGACTGCGAGTACTACGATGACTACTTACACTAATCGGCAACGTCGCATGATTATTTTGCAACTATACGCGCGCGGAATTCAAAAGAAATCAAAATTTAAAATGTCATAACTCGACGGTAATAAATAAATATGACCGTCAAATTCCCGTATTTTACGAGCGTTTTTGGTAAAATTACGTAACTTTGCAACCCTACTCTTGAGTTCGGACTCAAAATGCACTCTGAATCTCAGCCTTAGGGTAGGTACGTTCAAGGAGACGCGGTGCGTCAGGCGGCACGGTGCCCGCTCCATACATCGGTGTATGTTTGTGTTTCCGGCGGCCTGCTACGCGCAACGCGCCGCGCCGGGCCGCTTGACGCCCCGCGTCTCCTTGTTCGTCGCCTTAGAGTATACATTCTTATGATGTACACGGTCGCACGCAACGCAAGTTTGCAACTTGCCTAATGAATGAACTATTGTCTATAGTTATCAAAAAAAGAAACGTGACAATCCGTACGGTCCGACATCTCTATTTTTCTGAGTCCGAAATAGAATTACATCGCTAAAATCGATTACAAATGAATGAGGTGAATGGCAAATAATCAATGACAACAGACATAATAGAGGCTATGAAGCACAGACATACAGACCAAACATTAATATTAAACGCATAGAGTCGACTTTAAGCAATTTTAGCTCAGTGAGTTACGGGCTCTTTTCGATATAAATATTGCTTGTTCCCAAACAAAATATACGAGAGATTAGTTTAGGTATTAACAAATATGTTTCAAGCATAAGCCAGCCAAAACAACCCATTTTATAAGTTTCTTCGTACCATGTAGCTTAAATGTCACTTGGTTTTTGTATGGAAACTTGCCAACACTATTTAATCCTTAGGTGTTGCTAATAATCAACTCATACGCATTCTGCTACCAACAAAATGTATGAAAGACCCTGTTACTCGTCTGATTTGCACAGAGATTTTCTCGGCCGGGCCCACAACGAGATAAACGATACTAGCGGACAGTAACAAGGTATTTCAATAGAAAGTTTTAATAATAATATGTGACACTTACACAAGTCCAGCAAAATATTGACGGCGTCAAAATACCTCCAGAAGTCCAAAATCTGGGGTCCTCGCTATCTGTTGCTTGGCCGTCTCGTTGCTCCAGTGCTGGCCGGTATTATGAAGGGGAAAGACTTAGGCAAGGAACAGCAGGAAGGCAAGGAACGGCCGCGGGCAGTCAACACGTGTCACCAAATTATGACGCAATTATCGAAGTATTTTCCTGGAATTAGCCCGGCTTCTACGAGCACAATTCCCCAACACGGTTTCACTAGAAGACCTTATTTTATACACACATGTCCCTGAAGCAGGAATCTCTAAAAACCTTTCAGACGACCAATTTGCACAATCAAAACCCGGGGGAGCAAATTCAACAAGTCATTTCTGTCAAAAATCATAGACAAGAAGCAAAATTAAAAACAAACAAAATGAATACACCGCCGCTAGCGGTTTCTAAAAATAGATTAGAACACTGTGAACGAAGCGCGTTCAATTTGAGTGTTGCGCGAACATTAGGTTTAGTCTGTATGTCTGTGCTATGAAGTATCTTTTATACGGTCCGAATCATGAGCTATCTTTCAATGAGAGCGTTGAACGGAATGAAACGTCGAAAATTATTTTCGTTCCATAATTTCAGACAAAATTTTGAAGTCTCGTGGAAAACACGTCGACATGGAAGAATTTATATTTGTCAATGTGTTTGTGGAGTCGATAAAGATGGCTATCATCGCTATCAGAGTCTATGTTACACAACTCACGGCACCGTATTACTGTTTATGTTTAATACAGTCTTTGACAAAATAAAACGAGCATAGTAATACTCGTATTTTATTATGCTAAGTCAAGAGCGTAGCAAAAGAATACTTGTCTATGGTTATGAGTTATCATTTTAATGCGGTCCGAATTTTATGCGACCTTTCACATCGTTTGCCAGTTCACAAATTACGGACCAGTCATCATCGCTCACACTCTAATGCCCGTTTTCACTAACCATAGGAGATGCCTATGTATTTAGGAGTTGCCTAGAGTAAAAACACGTTTCACTATTACTTAAGTCATGTCATGACTAACGGCGCCGGCGGCGCGGCGTTAGGAATCACCTAAAGTTACGACACCGATTCGGGGTTGCGTAATGCTTAGGCGCCCCTAAACTGACACATGCAGGTGACAGTAGCGATTTTGAGATTTATGGTTATTGTAGTACTGTGAAACGTCAAAAAACCGCAAACAGACAACTTGAAACAAAACCAAAGACAAGTATCAAAAACTTACGCTACTCTTGGGTTTTTGGTGAAATAGAACGTTATTGTAAGCATGGACCTAAATTAGGACTCACTTAGTAGGCGTCGCCTTGTTCGTCGTTAGTGAAAACGGGCACAAACCTTAGGCGTCGCCTTGTTCGTCGTTAGTGAAAACGGGCACAAATCATTCATGGCTTTGAGCGATATAATTCTATTTTGGACCGTACCTACGGAAAAAGTTTCACTCTGCTGAAGAACGAACGAAATGAATGAACAAAACTAACATTTCGCTTGTTTTGTTGTTGTTGTTATAGAAATTAAATTTTGATTGATTTGAAAAACTGAGTTGAAGTCAAAATAATCCTGGTTTTCTCTAGCATTTCATTGATGAAAGTTATTTAAAATCGATGTCACAATCTTCAACAACGCAAATAAACGACACTTCTAAAGAAGGACCACCTTCTAGGATACCGGAGTCAGTCAAGGTTAGAAAAAAATATACCTATATTTTATAAATTCTATAATAACGTTTAACGTAACATTTATGCTGATGTTTCTTCAAATTTCACCACACAGAAAATTATATCGATGGAGAAAGACAATGAGTCAAACGCCACCCGAAAATCTAGGATTGATCTGAATGCCTTACCGACAAGGCAATACTTGGATCAGACTGTGGTGCCAATTCTTCTACAAGGATTATCAGCTTTAGCCAAGGAGAGGCCGCCTGACCCAATTAATTACTTAGCAGCATATTTATTGAAAAATAAGACCACTTTTGAAAGTAACAATGCTGGTAATGCTGCCAATAACAATCCTGCACCAAATGCTCAAACATAATTCGGATCAAACATGCGAGCGATGGTGGACAGCACGGTCCTCTTCGACCATACTCGTTCTGGTTTCAGTTCCACCTGAAACGTGAAAATATCATTTACCGGTTGATACTTCATTCCTAAAACCGCTATCATATTAGGATCATCCACCTCAGCAAACAGGTTAGGGTTCTGTTGGTGATCCTCTGGAATACCTTCTAACAGACGGGGCTCATTCGATAACCATTTTCTTAACTCGTAGCCTCCCGCTGCTAGTATAGCAATTAATTCATCCCTGAGTATAAGAGCTTCCTCAACTGTTTGGGCCCCAGTACACACGTCGTCCACGTAGAGGTCACGTGTCAGTACGGCTGCCGCACGCGGGTAGCGGGCCCTCTCCCGCTCCGCCAGTTCTAATAAGCATCTTATAGCTATATATGGACTTGATTTCAAACCATATGTGTTGGTGTTGAGCTCGTAGACTGTCACTGGGTCCTCTGGGTGCTCCCGCCAGAGAATCAACTGGAAACGCCTGTCGTCGGGATGAATGACAGTCTGCCGGAACATCATCTTAATGTCGGCTCCAAACACCACCTGATGTCTTCTGAAATTTAAAATTATATCTATGACATCCCGATGAAGCTTTGGCCCAGAGTGAAGACACGAATTCAACGAGACTCCTGTTGACCGTCAAACACGGTGCGCAGCTTTCCTGAAGAAGCCTTCAATACTGCATGGTGAGGTAGGAAGTAATGCTCAGTAGAGCTCCAATCTACTCGAGTCGGTGACATATGACCTAGTGCTTCGTACTCACGCATGAAGTCAATATATTTCTCACGTAGCACTGGGTCACGCTGCATGCGCCGTTCCATAGCCAGCAGTCGCTTCTCTGCCAGTGCTCTGGATTGTCCAAGAATAGGAGGGGATGCTGTAAAAGGCAACCGCGTTACAAATCTCCCTGAAGCTAGCCTCGTAGTGTTGGCTTGAAAGAAGGCCTCACATTCTGCATGTTCCAGGTCCACCCTCGGAACCATGGGAGGCTCTTCTACTTCCCAGAACCGATGCATCGTCTTAGCAAGGGATGCTGTGTTGACGACCCTCGACTCATCCGGAGTGTAGTCATCGAAGACTGGTCCCAAGACAGCATGTCCAAAGATGGTGGACACCGCCAACAGTGATGAGGTGCCTAGCGCCTTCTGGGCACCCAAAAGAATCCATCCCAATACATCCGAGCCCAAGAGGACGTCCACTGGGCCGGGAACATAAAACCTGGGATCAGCTAAATTTAAATTAGACGTACACGATAGTATAGATGGGGAGATATCTGAGGAGAGCTGCCAGCCTACTATATCATCCATAACCATAGCTGCAGCTGCAATCCTCAAAGTGGAGGAACGTACCGAAGAAAACCTTATATGAGTTCGGCCTACCAAACGTTTAACTTCTAAACCCCCAATACCAAGAAGGGGCACCGAAGAAGGCTCCAAGTTCAAACCCAACATATTAACTATCCGTGTGGTCACCATACACCCTTGGGCCCCTGAGTCCAGTAGAGCCCTTACCCTAACCGAATCTCCACGGGGACCCCATATGCAAACTATTGCAGTGGGCAGCAGAGCCGTCCTCGGCTCTGCGCTAGTAGAGTGGCAGGCTAGCTATTGGCTGTTCGGCCTCGCCAACCCAGGGTGAACCCACTGCCCTACATATGGTGAGCGAGTACACATCGCCATCCTAGGGGGGGCGTAGCCTGCCGCTCTCCCATACCTAAAATAAGGTGGGTGGTACTCTAACCGCGGGTACTCACGAGACGGCGGCGAGTATCTCTGCGGCTCCTCCCGACTATACTCCCTTCCAGTGGGCGCCGGCACTGGCGCGGGAAATTGAGGTCCACTAACCGGTGAAGTGAAGCCCCCGCCCTTAGGAACACGGTGCGCAGCTTTCCTGAAGAAGCCTTCAATACTGCATGGTGAGGTAGGAAGTAATGCTCAGTAGAGCTCCAATCTACTCGAGTCGGTGACATATGACCTAGTGCTTCGTACTCACGCATGAAGTCAATATATTTCTCACGTAGCACTGGGTCACGCTGCATGCGCCGTTCCATAGCCAGCAGTCGCTTCTCTGCCAGTGCTCTGGATTGTCCAAGAATAGGAGGGGATGCTGTAAAAGGCAACCGCGTTACAAATCTCCCTGAAGCTAGCCTCGTAGTGTTGGCTTGAAAGAAGGCCTCACATTCTGCATGTTCCAGGTCCACCCTCGGAACCATGGGAGGCTCTTCTACTTCCCAGAACCGATGCATCGTCTTAGCAAGGGATGCTGTGTTGACGACCCTCGACTCATCCGGAGTGTAGTCATCGAAGACTGGTCCCAAGACAGCATGTCCAAAGATGGTGGACACCGCCAACAGTGATGAGGTGCCTAGCGCCTTCTGGGCACCCAAAAGAATCCATCCCAATACATCCGAGCCCAAGAGGACGTCCACTGGGCCGGGAACATAAAACCTGGGATCAGCTAAATTTAAATTAGACGTACACGATAGTATAGATGGGGAGATATCTGAGGAGAGCTGCCAGCCTACTATATCATCCATAACCATAGCTGCAGCTGCAATCCTCAAAGTGGAGGAACGTACCGAAGAAAACCTTATATGAGTTCGGCCTACCAAACGTTTAACTTCTAAACCCCCAATACCAAGAAGGGGCACCGAAGAAGGCTCCAAGTTCAAACCCAACATATTAACTATCCGTGTGGTCACCATACACCCTTGGGCCCCTGAGTCCAGTAGAGCCCTTACCCTAACCGAATCTCCACGGGGACCCCATATGCAAACTATTGCAGTGGGCAGCAGAGCCGTCCTCGGCTCTGCGCTAGTAGAGTGGCAGGCTAGCTATTGGCTGTTCGGCCTCGCCAACCCAGGGTGAACCCACTGCCCTACATATGGTGAGCGAGTACACATCGCCATCCTAGGGGGGGCGTAGCCTGCCGCTCTCCCATACCTAAAATAAGGTGGGTGGTACTCTAACCGCGGGTACTCACGAGACGGCGGCGAGTATCTCTGCGGCTCCTCCCGACTATACTCCCTTCCAGTGGGCGCCGGCACTGGCGCGGGAAATTGAGGTCCACTAACCGGTGAAGTGAAGCCCCCGCCCTTAGGGCCTTCTTCCCTCGAAGAGTCCCGAGGCGGGCCCGCAGTTGCAGAAACATGGGGACCACTTCCATAATTTTGAATGGGCCCCTCACCCGTGGAGTACCCCCAACCCCGGGGCCTCCTAGCCGGGCCCGCAGTATAGCCCTGTACCGCAGGTGCATGCTCCTCAAAATTATTAGGGTGTGCATGACTCACCCGAGAACTCTCTCTCCACTCCGACGGGTGCGCGCCTCGTCCTGGACGAGGGCCCCTTGACGGACATGGCTGCTGTGCGGACGGTGAGGCTGCTCCCCCGCCCGTAGCGCGACGCTGGTGCTGCGACGTGGAGACTGCGCCCCCTCTCGCAGCAGGTCCACGCTGCGGTGCCGGAGCCGGCGCACCAGACCTGTTAGCACACAGCAGTAAATGGTGAGCTCTTCCACATGCAGAACAAGTACCTTGCTTGGAACAATCGCGCGCGAAATGATCTTCCATGCAATGGAAACATAAGCGCTTGGCTTTTACCAAGCACCGCCTTTCGCTGACCGGTAGCTCAGCAAACTCAGGGCACCTCCGCAAAGCATGTCCCAAACGCCCACACTGAGGACATGTCGGTTCCCCCACGGCAGCAGTCAGCGTAGCCAAGCGAGCTGCCACACGTCCCCGGGACGGCGGCACTCCCTGGGCGTCACTGCGTCGCGATGTGCCAGTGGATCTTCCCAAACTCCCGCTAGGTGGCGCCACTTCCAACGGAGACGACTCCACAGCCCTAGCTTCAAACTCCAAAAATCTCATTAGGTCCGTAAAGCTAGGCAAGGCACTGCCGTCCCGTTCTGCCATCTCGCGTTCAAACCGTGAGCGAGAGTCAGCCGGCAACTTGCTCAAAATTATGTGTACCAACAGATACGACCATTCATCCACTGGTAGTCCCAACATTTTTAATGCGTTGCACGCCACTGTAACGGGTGTGAGTAACTGAGCCCTGATATGCGATCTAGAAGTAACCCGACGCAGACCTAACAGCTGACTCGCATGCGCGTCTGCTAACAACCGGACGTTCTGATATCTGTTGTTCAATAACTCCCATGCGATGACGTAGTTATGCTCCTCAACCATCAGATGTTGTACCAATGATCTAGCCTCCCCTTGTAGACTGGACATCAAATACGCCATTTTCTGTGCGTTGGACAGATCCTGTCTACCGTCTACCAAAGAAGTAAACATATTCTTAAAGGCGACCCATTGCTCCATACATCCATCAAAGTGACCAAGCTCTAAGGTAGGCAGTCTGCTATGCAACCCTACCCCTTGACTACTGGTGCCCAATTTGACATCCGGACCCCCAGACTGCAATCTCTTTATTGTGCATGCCACCTGCGTAGTCTCATTGTATATGTCCATTATCTGCTCCATATCACTATTAGTGCTAGCCATTACCTCCGGTGGCAGCTCCTGGTCCAACAGCTCCATGAGCGCCTGCTCATCTTTCTCGAGGCGACGCTCCATCTGTGAGTACCGCTCCAGGACTGCATCGCCCCGATCAGCTCGAGCCAACAAGCCTTGAACGCTGACAAACCAGCGCAGCTGGCTGGCCAAGATGTTCCTCGGAGAAGTCTTCGACATTGTAGACCGGGAATTGAGAAATACAAACAATTAAAGACGGAACTGACAATGTCACAAACCACAAAGCGCCCCAATGTATACACTCAAAGAAGTTGTCACAGTAACTCGGTAAATACAGAATGTTATTAATATAAATAAACTAACTGCCTTGTAACAGTGCTCTCAAACAAGCCTACAATAGGTCGTTATATTATATTATAACCAAATATCTTATATAAACACAAACAACCGAGTTATAAAGTTACACCAACAAGGTCTAACAATTACAATTTAAATCTGTGTAAAACAACCTAAACAGCGCTAATAAAGTTATATGTTTATCCACAATACAAACATATAATATAATACCTAAAGCTAAAGGAGCTGTGTAAATATCCTTCCAGCTTACATAAACCTATTCATATACACAGTCCGAGTACTGTAGTATGAGAAATAACAAATATTCTATTTGATCTCGCTTTAGGTTACAAAGTTACAAACTACCTACCTATATAAACAGAATATATCTTGGTCCGGGGTTGTTTAATATCCGATACTAAACAACTTAACCACGCACTGCTACCAGAAAATGTTGCTAATAATCAACTCATACGCATTCTGCTACCAACAAAATGTATGAAAGACCCTGTTACTCGTCTGATTTGCACAGAGATTTTCTCGGCCGGGCCCACAACGAGATAAACGATACTAGCGGACAGTAACAAGGTATTTCAATAGAAAGTTTTAATAATAATATGTGACACTTACACAAGTCCAGCAAAATATTGACGGCGTCAAAATACCTCCAGAAGTCCAAAATCTGGGGTCCTCGCTATCTGTTGCTTGGCCGTCTCGTTGCTCCAGTGCTGGCCGGTATTATGAAGGGGAAAGACTTAGGCAAGGAACAGCAGGAAGGCAAGGAACGGCCGCGGGCAGTCAACACGTGTCACCAAATTATGACGCAATTATCGAAGTATTTTCCTGGAATTAGCCCGGCTTCTACGAGCACAATTCCCCAACACGGTTTCACTAGAAGACCTTATTTTATACACACATGTCCCTGAAGCAGGAATCTCTAAAAACCTTTCAGACGACCAATTTGCACAATCAAAACCCGGGGGAGCAAATTCAACAAGTCATTTCTGTCAAAAATCATAGACAAGAAGCAAAATTAAAAACAAACAAAATGAATACACCGCCGCTAGCGGTTTCTAAAAATAGATTAGAACACTGTGAACGAAGCGCGTTCAATTTGAGTGTTGCGCGAACATTAGGTTTAGTCTGTATGTCTGTGCTATGAAGTATCTTTTATACGGTCCGAATCATGAGCTATCTTTCAATGAGAGCGTTGAACGGAATGAAACGTCGAAAATTATTTTCGTTCCATAATTTCAGACAAAATTTTGAAGTCTCGTGGAAAACACGTCGACATGGAAGAATTTATATTTGTCAATGTGTTTGTGGAGTCGATAAAGATGGCTATCATCGCTATCAGAGTCTATGTTACACAACTCACGGCACCGTATTACTGTTTATGTTTAATACAGTCTTTGACAAAATAAAACGAGCATAGTAATACTCGTATTTTATTATGCTAAGTCAAGAGCGTAGCAAAAGAATACTTGTCTATGGTTATGAGTTATCATTTTAATGCGGTCCGAATTTTATGCGACCTTTCACATCGTTTGCCAGTTCACAAATTACGGACCAGTCATCATCGCTCACACTCTAATGCCCGTTTTCACTAACCATAGGAGATGCCTATGTATTTAGGAGTTGCCTAGAGTAAAAACACGTTTCACTATTACTTAAGTCATGTCATGACTAACGGCGCCGGCGGCGCGGCGTTAGGAATCACCTAAAGTTACGACACCGATTCGGGGTTGCGTAATGCTTAGGCGCCCCTAAACTGACACATGCAGGTGACAGTAGCGATTTTGAGATTTATGGTTATTGTAGTACTGTGAAACGTCAAAAAACCGCAAACAGACAACTTGAAACAAAACCAAAGACAAGTATCAAAAACTTACGCTACTCTTGGGTTTTTGGTGAAATAGAACGTTATTGTAAGCATGGACCTAAATTAGGACTCACTTAGTAGGCGTCGCCTTGTTCGTCGTTAGTGAAAACGGGCACAAACCTTAGGCGTCGCCTTGTTCGTCGTTAGTGAAAACGGGCACAAATCATTCATGGCTTTGAGCGATATAATTCTATTTTGGACCGTACCTACGGAAAAAGTTTCACTCTGCTGAAGAACGAACGAAATGAATGAACAAAACTAACATTTCGCTTGTTTTGTTGTTGTTGTTATAGAAATTAAATTTTGATTGATTTGAAAAACTGAGTTGAAGTCAAAATAATCCTGGTTTTCTCTAGCATTTCATTGATGAAAGTTATTTAAAATCGATGTCACAATCTTCAACAACGCAAATAAACGACACTTCTAAAGAAGGACCACCTTCTAGGATACCGGAGTCAGTCAAGGTTAGAAAAAAATATACCTATATTTTATAAATTCTATAATAACGTTTAACGTAACATTTATGCTGATGTTTCTTCAAATTTCACCACACAGAAAATTATATCGATGGAGAAAGACAATGAGTCAAACGCCACCCGAAAATCTAGGATTGATCTGAATGCCTTACCGACAAGGCAATACTTGGATCAGACTGTGGTGCCAATTCTTCTACAAGGATTATCAGCTTTAGCCAAGGAGAGGCCGCCTGACCCAATTAATTACTTAGCAGCATATTTATTGAAAAATAAGACCACTTTTGAAAGTAACAATGCTGGTAATGCTGCCAATAACAATCCTGCACCAAATGCTCAAACATAATTTTATAATTTTAGTTAAGTGCTGGTCTAAGGGTTGATAAGGAGCCCTCTTTGTCTGTACACCCCAACCAGTGTTTTTAAATATTAGGTCTGGACATGGTGAGTTTCATTTTGTATGTTAATTGATTCAGTTTATGATATCTGCAGATATATGTAACATATTCAATATACATATATCGTCATAATGCACAAGATCCTATAAAAATACTCTCCTCCGACTTGGTGATAGCATCCAAAGCAAATTTTTTGATATAGAGATTTTTTGTTTGCTGCCACCTAGGTATCCTTTATGAGTACCAATTATGCTATTAAATTAAAAGTCCATGTAATGTAAAAGAACCATAGGTAGTAAGTCCATTTTTTTATCTGGGCCTTAACATAGTTTGAAGAAGACCCCTTCGTAGGACCGTAGGCATACGAGGCTAAAGGCCATTAATTTATTCAAAAAATGGTCATAAAACCCAAATTCCTATTAAAATGACTGAGTTAATAGCATATTTGTTACTTTAAAAAGTTACCTGGGTTGTAGGAAACAAAAAAGCCTCATGAGATGGAGGCCCTCTAGTAGGATCATGGGCGTTAGAAGGATATACTGGATGTAAATAGACAGCTACCTTTTATGGCAACTACATAATCTACTGATCACTTTAAACAACTTTTCCAAAGAAAATTCCCGCGCAAATCGTTAGTTTTGGCAATATTTGGATTTTAAGTAAATATGCATAAACCTTAACGCACTGAGCTATAGGCGTGTTTTGAGGCAGCACATGCAGCATTCTAAAATAGACCTTCCTCCTGTGAAATAGAGCCTTGTAGTTTAAGGGGGAACGTTTCGAGCTCAGTGAAAAATGTGTAACTTTTAATTGTTTATCTTATTTTTAAATAAAATGTATGAAATAAAATAGTTTCATCTTATTTTGCGACTATTGTTTAATAATTATCAGGGGTTTTTAGCAGAATTGCATCATTTTATGGATTATAGTTAGTGTTGATGTCCATACAAACTTAAAAGTGCGTTTTAAGTTGGCGTGGAGATTCATTTACAACGTAATGCATAAAATTACAAAATTTTGGTAGAAAAGCTTAATCGACATTAAACTATGGTCGTGAAATGCCATATATCACATTCATTTAGTACTTTTTATTCAATAATAAGAAAAACAATCATAAGTTGTGCATTTTGCACCAAGCTCGAAACGTTCCGCTTTAAGTTGAATATTTTCTTCCCTGAAGATTTGCATGGGTATGTTTCTTAGGAAAAGTTGTTTAGTATGATCAGTTGAGTATGTGGTTAAATTGGTTAAATTAAAGATCGCTGCCCACTTATACCAGGTTAGGATTTAGTTTTTGACTTTACCACCAATTATTGTAAAAAACCTCATTACATATAATACAAAAATGTTAATAAAAAAATATTGTGATTAAAAAATTTAAGTGATCCTACATGTCCAGATCAAAAGGAGGCAACTTTCGAAGAAATAAAACATTTAGTTTAACTCAAACTATATTTACATCATTTGTAAACAATTATAGATTCTATGTTTATTTACGAGTAGAGATACACAGACCTTGAAAACTCTTTTATGTACTAACTAAAACAACAAAAAGTGCCTATGTTGCCTTTTAGCCTCTGTTTTGTACAGAAATAGTTATTTTTTAGATAACTTTTAGAAATAGTTAATTAGATTTATTAATCTCTCTTGTCACTACAATGCTCAGATTGAGCTCCTAGGATATTTAATAAACATTTAAATATGTAACTTGTTATTTTCAATTTAAAAGGGGTTAAATTTGTCAATAAAAACACTTCAAAAACAAAAAAAAATGGGTGTTAATATTTTAAACTTATCCATCAGTTTCCTCAAGAAATTGCTGTCGATGCATCAACCATGTGTCATTGTTATCCACCCCCTCATCCTCAGGGACAACACTGGGTAGCTCAAAATGCAGATCAGCACATGCATCACTGCCTTGGCTCAAAGATGGCATAGAGTCATGCACAGGCAGTGGAACGGCTTGAGCTGGTAGTAGCTGGGACAAATAAGCTGTGACATTGCGGGCGCGCCACACTGCAACCTTACCTGAAATTGTATAACATTTCATTTAAAAACCTCAAACATCTTGCGAAAACATCTGGCCTTGCCATTGGTGCACGATAATCTTACTGGGTGATTTTGAACTTAGGAATGTTGTCAGAAAGTCTACATTAGAACGCTCGCTTCGCGCGCTGCTGGCACGCAAAATCAGTGAATTTTCGCGGTTTTCCTGGATTTTACGAAAAAGTATTTGATGTAGGAGTTTTTCACCTGACATCAGAAAATAAACCATGTTTTCTTGTTATACTTAGCAGTAATTTCAGGCATAAAACTCAAGCCGCTTAGACATAAAGCGAATTAATTAGTTAAAAAGGCATCATTTTCAAAAATATAATCTATCGAGTGAAATGTGTCCAATTAGGTAACCGACCTGACAACGGAAAGACAAAGGTCTGAAAAAACACGTGTCCAAGTTTTACATTAATCAATCAGATAGCATATTAAAACAAAAACCGATGAAAGACTAAAAGCAAGCCAAACTTTTATTTTATTATCTAAATAGGTTTTTAATTTGTAAAAACATACCTGCTGTTATATCAATCTCCACCTCTTCTTCACCCTCTACCTTATCTTCCTTTATTACTTCATCATCTTTTTCTTCCTCGTTTTCTCCTGTCTCTTCCTTTTTTTCATCTTCTAGTAAATAGAATCCATGCTGCATACAGTTACTATCAAACACAAAACAACCATTCCCTTTAGCTTTACCGTTCGTCCATGAGCCATGAAAGCGAGCTCGAGGGTAGATTATCTGCCCAGGACCTTGAATCTTCCCTTCAACCCAAGTTCCCATGAACTTCGTCTGAGTTTCAGCGTAAAAATAAGTCCCCAATCCGTGGCGTTGCCCTTTGAACCAGGCGCCTTCGTAAATGTCACCATTGGGATAGTAGTAAGCTCCGAAGCCATGTTTCAAGTCGTTTCTCCAGTCCCCCTCGTATTTAGAGCCGTCTGGATATATCATTTGGCCGGATCCGTACTTGAGAGAGCGTCGCCATTCGCCATCGTAACGCGCCCCGTTCTTGAACACGTAGAGACCATTCCCGTTGCGCATGCCGTGGGCGTAGCAGCCCTGGAAGAAATCCCCATTGGGGAGGACCGCCCAACCTTTGCCGTGACGCTCCCCATCTGCACTGCGGCCGCCCACGTAGATCTAAGGAAAATCAGAGTTTCATAAAGAGTCAAAATGATTGCAATCAGAGTGGCAGCCGGTTCTTGTTCTGTAGCATTGTACAGTACGAGCAATTTTATATACGAGTACTTCGCTCTCCGAAGTTCTTCTCTCTCTCTCTTCCTAAAATAAAATCCTATATCAGTGCGAGAGAGAGCCTCACTTCGGGCGGTCAACTAAAATTGCGCATATTGTACGATTTGTTCGGTACTTGTCCCCTTTCTGCATTTGTCCCTAATTTGAGGTGCCCATAGTATTTGAAGAGCATTGTACACGTCGTGTGTATCAGAAGAATATTATAAGATGTCTATGACACGTCATTGACAAAAACCCCTGCACCAAAGCCACCGAACGCGGAACTTAAACTTGCTATATAATAACAATAAGGCGTTTTAAAACGATTATCTTGGAAAAATACTGAAATAACCCTATATTATGATTAAAGTTGGTAGTCCAGTCAATCGGATTATTAACTCTTGCTTGATTCAAAAAGTCAAGTTTCGATTTCCGATCCCGGTATGCATCAAGAAGCTCGAGCTAATGTTAATTTATTTTAGACATTACATCCATCCATATAGGAAACATATTGTATATGTGGTAGAGCTCATGCCGGGCTCGACTGTGGAGGTACCATCATCTCACTCGCAAATCCTCCCGAAGTTATGTGGTGGAGGGTAAGAGAACAGCTCTCAGGCAAAACCAGGCGGCCCACCATTGCCTGGGACCGATGGATGGCGGTATATCCATCCCCAATTGCCGGGCCTTATATAAAACAGACTGGTGACGGGCAGCGGCGTCACTGGTGCAAGGGTTTCGGCACCGCCTGCCCAGCGTGTGTGAGTATGGCATTTCTTCCAGGAGGACCGCCAAGAGTGGCGAAATCCTGGAAAGGCCTATGTCCAGCAGTGGACGAAACAGGCTGATGGATGGATATAGGAAACCAGTATACCTGTAATAGATATCTAATAAAGTACACCACACATACTGCCCAAGAAATAGGTATTACCCAAGAGATAGGGCAGGTAACACATCTCTCTCCCAGCACTTAGTGACTCCAGATAATATTATATTTCAATGCTAATAATATAATGATACTGACGCCGATGGTATCTTCCTCTTCGCCTTTTTCTTCTGCCATTTTTCTGGAAGCTAAGCCTAGTTTTTCAATATCCTGGTGCAATTTTATTATTCACAGAAAGTTATAAAGTAAATAATGAATGACACTCTTTAGTTACGTAATCTGTCAAATATTAAAGCTAAGAGTTTAATTTACTATTTTAAACCGTGAGGCCGAAAAAACATTTATTATCTTTTTCTTTTGTGAGGTACCTTCACTACAATCCTAACTTATTCATGTGCTTTCATTAAAAAATTATCCATGATTTCTAATGCCAATTTATTTAAGTATGCATCATATACAGGTTGGCCGGGAAAGAGGCGTCCAAAAATTTTTTTTGGCTGCAAATCAAATCAAAATATTTATTTTTGCAAAATAGATACATAAAGTATACTTTCTACAAGTCAAAGTTAATTTTAACAATATAATATATCTTTAGAATATAAAAAATATATATAATAATACGGGAAATAAAGTATACACCTGCATAAATAAATGATAGTCGTAAGACTGCCTTACCTTTAGGGGTATCCGAATCACCTCCATGCATGTTCCGCGATTTTTAGGAGATATGATTATTTTAAATTATTTTTATAATAATTTTATAATATTTATAATATTAATTATATATAATATTTATATTAAATAGAAAGAGAGAAAAAATCAAAACTAATGTCAGGTGAAAATTATTATAAAAATGATTTAAAATAATCATATCTCCTAAACTACTAAAAATCGCGGAACATGCATGGAGGTGATTCGGATACCCCTAAAGGTAATGCAGCCAAAAAAAGTTTTTGGACGCCTCTTTCCCGGCCAACCTGTATAAGGTGACTTTTATTTATACAGCCAAATTCATACTGTGGGCTTGGTAAGTGATCAGTATGACGGATAGATAATACTTTTTTCTAATTTCACAATATTGATCTCTCATAGTAGTTGACTCGGAGCTGGGCTTATGTTTGTAGGTAAAGGGAAAATAATAATTTTGAAATTCCCAAAAAGGGTCATCCAACCATCGATCGTACCGACTTACCGAGACTTAGTGTGAATATGGCTGCATAAATAAAAGTCACCTTGTATATTTTTTCGTCTATTAGTTTATGTAGGTATTTATTCATTATTTCGTTAGAAATTACTAATATGCTTAACTCTTACATCCTCCCTCTATATATTCTTCTTTCTCATCTCCTCTTCTACCGAAAGGTTGCCTAGACGATTAGAGAACCACTCAACGGATTTGAATGCAGTTTGTTTTTATTATCATTGTAGGAACATCTACATAATAGGCTATAGCAGTGTTCATAAAATAACGCCCAAGCCGAAAACGGGGCAAAGATTTACTGAACGCGGGCGAAGCTGAGGGCAAAGGCTAGTCTATAATCTACCTATATACTAATAACTAATAATAAAGTAATAAAAAAGTCGTGTCTGTACATTGACTATTTTCGCGAAATTTTAAATGAAATGGGTTATTGGTACTGTACTGACGCCAAACAACAACTTTTAGAATTTTCGTCTTGGTATTGAAACGGCTACTCCTCACGATGTATTCAGATTTCGCCTGACTAGTTTCACCAAAGATATATAAGAAAAAAAATAAAACCTCATTGAGTTTCACTGTAATCGTACATTCGTACAGTTTTTTCATGGTTGCGCGGCGGTTCCCCGTTTGACACTGTCAAAACGGTTCAGTCATTCAGAGTCAAAAAAACTGGTTGATAATGTAATACTGTCAAGTGGTAGAAAATCCTCTAAACCTAAATGCTACGATGCAGCAAGCAATCTAGATCAAGAACGCAGGTTGTGGACTATCAAGTCCGAAGCGGTTTGCTTTATTGCACCCACAGCTTTCAATTATTACCCAAGAGTTTACTTAAAACATTGTTTATTAATATAATTTTCAATAAATTATTAACATAGTAACTTTAATAGAATGAGGCATAAACATTCTGTCGATAGAGAAAATATTGAATTTATTATTGTTGGCTGACTAGAGGCAGTTGGGAATTTATTTATTTTTGTGTCTACAGGATATAATTTTCGAATACAACTGTTCTAAAAAAATAATTCACGTATAGAAGAAAATGATGGATATAGCCTCATTGCGTTTTTACATAAATCAATAAGTTAAAAGTATACACTAGTTCGGCGACACTTATACATTATGCGGTACAATACAATCTAATTTTTGTACTTTAAGGATTTATTCCTGTTCAATTACATAAGGCAAGCTTTATATCACTAACTTTAGTATCAATTCACTATTTAATATTTGTCTTTCCAATCCTCTCTCGACAACACTGCCCAGTGTCCAGTTATTCGCTATCAATAAACAGGGTCATTCAAATCGTTGTCTAGCTAGTAGGAGTAGGTCATGAGAGTTGCTATTCGGTTTGGTTGACCTCAATCGTTGGAACTCCATTTCCAATTTTGCATTTCAAAACAACACACCTTTGTATGCGGCCATCATTATCAAAATCAGATTGCATCTGCTATTAACGTGGTGGAGCTTGAGGTGGTGCGTCTTCCAGTTTTCCCCAAACGACATTGCACATCTCTCTCACTAGAGCCTGCTCCCCGACGTCCAAGTCAGGCGCAGGTCTTCTTCGTTCTCGTTCCACTCTTTCCCTTACTTCGAGAACTTGCAGCGCTCGGACGACGGCTTCCGGTCGCTCGTTCATTCCCCCATTCACGCCCTTCTCTGCTTCCAATCTTCGCACTTTCTGTTCCAAGTCTCGCACGTACTGAACTGTTCGCTCGGCGAGTTGGGGATGCGTGATGACGGGAGGCGGAACCGGCGCGCGGGGCGCCTCCTCAGCATTAGTTCCGCTGCTGCTTCCGTCTCCGTCATCCCTTTCTCTCCCAGCAGCCCTACCACAGTTGACACACGTGCTTCGTTCCCGTTCCTCGTCTAAATACAGACATAACTCCTTCAGCTCTAAATTGTCACGAATCAACTCCTGCTGTTTGTCGTCAAGCTCTCGTAATTTGCTCTGGTATGCCGACACTTCCTGCCGCATCACTGACGCCGTGTATCTGCCAAACCGCTGCCATTCCCGAGCTAGTTTCCTACCTTTCTGCCTATCGTCATCAAGAAAACAACACAAATCACGCAACTCTTGGTTATCATCACTCAACCGACGATTCGCTTCCTTCAGGTTTTTTATTTCATCCAAGAGAGATTGTATTTGTCTCCTTTGATCGGTCGATGCCCTGGCGCTTTCAGGTTCGACCCGTTTGGTAAATTTCAGCATGTCCGCGGATCTCCTATGAATCTGTTCCTCTTCAAGGTTTCTTTGTGCTCGCTGCGTGTCGTCAGCGCTTCTCGCTCTCACTGTAGGCTCCACAGGTTCGTGCACGATAGCTTTAGTTATAATCTCTTCCGGTTGACGAAGGACACGTATAGTTCCCGGTGGCAAGGGGTAGCCCGCAGGATATCCTTGTGGATACTTGCCGTACGGTATCGAACCTCCAGGGAAGGGGCCAGGTCGACCGCTCGGAGCCGGTAGAGGATACTGCAACTTGGCCGCGTCGAGCGATTTGACAGCGTACGGTGTTTTGAACTCCTTCGCGGCCGCGTCAACAGTGGCAAGTTTGGGGCCGGCGGCCGCCGACGGAGGCGGATGGTAGCGCGGCGGAAAGTTGACCTGTTCCGGACCCTGTTTACCTAGTTGTTTTATTGGTTTGTGTTGACCCGTATTCTGATTGATTGACATTGTCGCCTTTCCGCAGCTTCTCACGGGCTCAGGCCAAGCTTAGCTGTTCATCCATTCTGCGGTTTAATGTGAAGGGAAGCTTTAGAGATCACATCTACATGAGCTCTTCTCGCGTTAGTCCTTGAGTGCGCGGTGGAGGGAGACGCCGCCGGCCATGTAGGCTGCGTGCCGTACATTCACACAATCCACTCTCACATAGGTACTTAGCTCCTCAATTGCACTTGCAACTGATATGGTTTCCGTAATCACTGGAAAACTGTTGCAATTTCGTTAAGATAACGCAGTTTGCGGTCGAAGAAAGTTTATTATTTATCACGTTTGTATTGTAATCGCGTCGATATCATGTTTCTTAACCAGTTATGTGGAGTCGGACGCGCGCGGGGCAGGAGGCTCTGCGGTACTGGGGGCACGGCTGGCTGCTCTACCCAGGGTTGGATTTAGGTGCGTTGAAAAAGATAGCACAAAAATACAAAAAGGATAGTATTTTGTACAGAATTATAGTACTTTTTATTACTAATGTAACAATAGTTGAAATATTTAAAATCAACATCAAAAATTTACTCTTCTAAGCTCTTGCATATTATATTCAAAGGAATAAAGTCGGTACAATTCCCACTTTGGCTACCGACTTTAATAGCGTCACAAGACAACAAAATGGCGTCTTTAGATTGTGTTGCCAGTTTGTTTCTTATTTTAGTCTTCGTTTGGTTGACTTTGCTGAACATTATTTCTAAAAAGAGTTCATTCACACACTACTTCAAATGACTTCAATGCACACTCGTACAAACAGAATAATAAATAAGTCAAAGTATTATAATAACATAAAGCAAAAATAATGTATGAACAAGTGGAGTATCGAAAGAAAAGGTTCATGGGAATTCCCGACTAAAAGACAATTATAGACTCTGTTGTGAAATTATAGTATTTTGTTGTACTATCCCTAGATATGGATAGTATATAGTACGATGCATGAAATTATAGTATAAATACTATAGTTATAGTACAAAATCCAACCCTGGCTCTACCTGACTGGTGCTACTCTCGCGGTGTCTCGCTCGGATACAGAGCGCCCTCTCACCTGGCTGCGCGTGGGCACACAAAAGCGCTACACCTCGTGAAACCTCGCCGTACTATGCCATTGACTCTTAAGTTCATAAAATCCGTCTGTACTTCGCAATAAAGGGGCTTTTGTTGTTGTGGTTCTTTGAATGACTTATTTGATTTGGAGTTATTTATGCCTGCGGGAATTCGGTGAAGTTATATTGCAAGTAAGCAATCGTTCCTGGCGTACCTTTCACCGAATCAATAACGAATAACGAGACTATCTAACGCCTTTTCAAAACAACAAAGCAACCAACTGTATTTCAACGCTTACCGAGTTCTCAAATTTTGTCCGAGGAAGCGTTCAAAGTAAATGGATCGCAAGAAGGCGCTTGGTGTAGTCAAAATATCAAATGGGTATTTTCTAAAGCCTCTTTTCTTCTTTGAGGCTGTATCAAAAAGCTTGATAATCACCTCTTTCGTAAAAATATGAAATATATAAACAAAAATTACCAAATGGTGCTTTTGGCTTGAATTTCCTATTGCTGCAAAGCGGCTTTGTCAACTTTATTAATTTATTATATGATAAATATAGGGAAACTTCTTGATAGCTATACATATAATAATAGTTAGCGAAACTATAAACATAGGTAGTACTGGCCTATATGAATAACTTTTTCTATCGGGGCTAAGCGAAATTCGCAATTTTTTTTCACTTCCTCTCATACAAATTGACCATATCAGTCGTCTGGTTTACTATGAGGAGGCGAAAAAAAAATTGAGAATTTTGCATAGTCCCCATAGAAAAAGTTGTTCACAGAGACGAGTACTACCTATGTTTTGAGTTTCGCCAACTATTATTATTTAACCTTATATAAACGGAACAGGATTTTCAGTCGCACAATTGCGTTCACATGAAAAGTTTTATTAAGGTTCCGTAGGCGAAGGGTGCCAAACGGGACCCTATTGCTAAGCTACCCCTCCTGTCCGTCCGTCTATCACAGGGTTCTACAGCTTCAGCCGTTGTATGTAGAGCCAGTTAACATTTTCACAGAATACGTTGTTACTATCAGCGCTATAAATATTGCTGGTTACTATGGCCTCTTACCATGGCAAATAATAAAAAATTAAAAAGAATTCTTTTAACGTTTTTTGGTTTTAGCAAGTTTAAAAGGAGAGGTACCGATAAGAAAAGTGTTCCAGTATATGACAAAAAATTTAACCGTAAGTTGGTAGATGTTTTTTTTTAATTTCTCGTTATTTTAGTAAAATACAGGACACTAACGTAACGCTACAATAAATTAAAAGTAAAAATGCGCTTATGTCTAAAAAAACTCGATGTAGTAAAAAAAAAGGGTATCTACAATTTTCAAAAAAGAAAAGCCATTTTGACTTCAGTTTGTCGATAGTTCTCTTGAAGAAAACGTAGTCATTTTTACTTTTAATTTATTGTAGCGTTAAGTTGGTGTCCTGCTTTTAACTAAAATAATGATAAATAAAAAATACCTCTTAATTTTTTGTCATAATGGGGTCACTTTTCTTAGTTTATCGATACCCCTCCTTTGGTTAGTTCGTAGACTTCGTATTACATACTAATCTAAAGTAAAGCAACAAATAATACAAATTCGGGTTTCTAACTCAATGGTAGCGGCTTTTTTGTCGTCTTGATGTTGCTATGGCATCTACCTATATATGTTGTTATACAGTGACGGTTTTGGGGTCGTTTCCGTCAATATTTGTGCCGACACGCATCGGGCTGCTAATTTGGCGTTACTATGTATAAATCTTTATTCTATTCTATTCTATTCTATTTTTACATTATAATAAACTGGCTTGAACACTCTTAATTTTCATTATTGCTACAACAATAGATCGCAATACAAATAGGTACCTGGATCCATTTTTACTGGACCGATTTATATGAAATTTGCTTCGCATGTAGATGAGGTTTCCGGCAAACTATCCCACTGCAGGAGAACTAACCCAAGCTTTCATACATAATACCATTTATTTAATTTATATACATACTAGCTTTTGCCCACGGCTTCGCCCGCGTGTTATTCGGTTTAACGGCATGCTTTTTTCCGGGATAAAAAGTAGCCTGTGTTAAGTTAGGGTAAAAGCTATATCCATTCTAAATTTCATCCAAATCCGTCCAGCCGTTTCAGCGTGAAACAGTAACAAACATACACACACACTATTGCCCATTTCATAAACGAAACTACGATTCATGCATAATTCGTGCTGACACAAAATCTATAGCCAGAACATGCATCCCAAATAATCGCTGGTATCCCCATCGTAACAACGTCTACGTGAGTCTGCTCTGCCCCCATCCTAAGCACAATGAGACAGCGGGAGGGAGGTTCGAACTCTTCAGCACCAGCGCCGCCAGTGCGCCAGTCAGCGAACCAACACCATTCCGCAAGGATGGGCCCGGCGCGCGCGCACCTTGCGACAGCTGCAATCGCCCTCGCGCTCTTCGGTACGTATTACAAAATCTCAATCCTCAGCTATAGCGATGTCTTTGGCAACTGATCATCAATTAAAATTCTAACGAAAGTTTGCACTTCATTTGCCATGTGGTTCAATGTTTATAAACAAAAATACCCTTTCCAGTCTGCAATAATATAGTTCCGTTTTAATACTCTGCTCATCTCTTCAAAATTTTTATTTACGCATGCTTCTATGGTCTGCAGTTCAAGCTACCTATTATATCTTCATAAGATTTGACTGTCCATTGAGTAGGTTGACATGCGGACGAATAGACCATTTTCAGGCCTCTGGGTGACGATAGACTTACGCGTTTCTGTCCGTAATTTCCTATGATAACTCAACGCAAAGATTATTAAAAGCCGCGGGAACTCAAAAAAGACTGTCGACGTCGTCTGCGAGAAGCCTTTCCTTGTAAAATAAACTTGGGTATCCAAAACTGGTCTAAAATATCTTGAATAAACCCTTACAGCGGTGAACGCGCAAAGAAACCCGATCAAGGATGCCCTGCTGCTTCACAACGACACTCTCGTCAACGCAACCTTCGAGGACTGCATCTGGAGACGCGAGCGGGAGCCCTGTCCTGACCCTGACCTCAAGCTGAACTTGTATACCGAGGCTGAACCTGTCAAGAAAACTGTGAGTACCCTCGTGTGAAATCCCTATAGCGAAGCCTTAGTCTGTCAAATAAAATTGTATCTATACAAATCAATGACATGTTTGATACAAATACAAAAATGTACAGCGAAAGCGTGACCCAAATGTATGAAACAGCTGATTTTTTTCACGATTTCGGGGTTGGTCCCATAGTAAAAGTTATTCATATGGACGAGTACTATCACCAGTTATCGTTAACAAAATGACTTAAATTTCACGTTGTAAGCGTTGTATAAAAGAATAGAAGTCATTGCGGACGGCTAAGGGCAAACACAATCTACAATCTCTTACAACGCTTATTTCGAAGGATTATATTGAAAATATTGCAATGATTGATCAAAGCAACCACATCTACTTAAACCAAGCAAAAAGTTGTCGTGGACAATCGGCAGATTAGAATGTTAATAACTTCACTACAGCTTATTCTTTTAATGTAAATGACGAATTCTCACGACTTATGTCAGCTTGTCTAAACCTACCTAAACATGTTCTTGAAGGCGTGTGAATCCTCCATTTGAAACATGTACTCCAGCCTTAGACCATTTAACACGGGACTAGGCAAGCGCACTTCTCCCCTGAGTACATGAACAATTTGTTCATGTAAGTTTGCTTGTTTGCGGGTTCTGTGTTTGTGTAGCCGCTTTTGATTTAGTGTGACATATCAATTTTTCGCAGGAGTGTGCGTGAATGAGTAAATGTGTGCTGTGCGTGTTTACCTCCCCTCCCGTGGAAAACGGCAGAATGATTTCAGTACTAAGAGTCGCTCTTTGCCAGGTCCCGTGTTAAATGGTCTAAGACTGCAGGAGACGAAAGTGAATGCCTTCTATTGCGTACCTATTCTAGGAAACATGTAGAGTACCTATTACCTAGTGTCATGTACCTAGGTACGGGCCAGCAAAGGTGAACAGAACTTGAAAATAGCGTTATAATATAGCGTGTTGATTTAGTCAGCAACTTCTGTTACATAGTAGGTCATATTCAGGATACCAGTGAAGAAAAACATATCAAAAAATACTTTTTTGTTCTTTATTCACGAAATTTTGACAACCCCAAAAAATTTTTAGTGTGCGTTGAACGCGATGAAATTGACTCAGCACGACGTTTTTTATATTTTTATCCCAAAAATAAGATTAATTTCGGAAACTTCATCTGTGACATACTAAAGCAATGAGCGGTAATTTAATTCAGAAAATCATCCTCTTAAACAAGGGGGCAAGAAAGTTCATCTGCCAATGCCACTGCTGTCAAGTCCGCGGTATTGTCTCCATTCTACATGCAACTGCCTATCGCAAACGAAAACAAAATACGTGACAAATGTACTTTCTAAATCGAAATAACAGACAACGGTTGAATTACTATGAAAGCTTAGAAAATGGTAGGTATATTGACCTTATTAATTATTCATTGCAATCGACAACATTAAAAAAAAATTGGTACATAACTAAAAACCATTTCGAGACATTGGCCTTCTGAGCATCATATATTTTGTTCAGAATTAAATCATTATCAAATAAAGAGATTTAAAAAAAAATCAAAAGTTGGTAAACACAGGATTTTAAAAACAATTACCTTTGCTTTCAAGTCCATTACGTATTTAAAAAAAATCAACTGTCATGTCATTGTGACTGTTGACATTCACAGCGAACATAAACATGCCAAGTTTTTTTTTTAAATAATCATTTGGCAATGATCATCGAGTTGCGACTTACGTTCTTTTAGAATGAGTGAATAAGAAAAAATTAAATAAGCATTAAAAACACACAATAAAACAAAATAAAAAATACGTAAGCTTTATTTTTACGCAGACTTTCAATATAAATATTGAAAACAAATGGTTACCTTAAATGAAATGATGTCGATTGATCTGATAACTCAATGCTCATCGTATGAATATTTTCATTATTCTCGAAGACTCAGAAAATATACGTAGGCTCAATAATTCGCTGCCGTGATTTTGTCAAAACACTAAAATCATATGTAGAGTTTAGAGTAGAGATAAGCGACAGTCGTTGGCTGCTTTCACTCTTTCAGGGGGAGCTGTCTTCATCCTAGTAAACAAGAAAATGCAAAAAAGTGTAGTCGTTAGGTATTATATCAGGTGATATTTATTTATTCAGCCACATTCGTACTGAAGACTAGGTAAGTAGTCAGGACAAAGGTTGAATGACTCTGTTTGCGAAATACGAAAAATATTTACTTGTTCAAGAACAACCTCGACTCTACTACTTCTAATATAGGAAGTCTAAATTTTATGTTGCGCATTTCGCCTTGAACCTTGGGCCTGACTCTTTACCGAGTCTTCAGTATGAATTTGGAAATATAAACGAAAAGTGACCTTACGTGACTTTTATTCATACAGCCAAATTTATACTGTTAGCTTGGTAAGTAATCAGTATGACGATGACGGATCGATAACACTTTTTGCTAGTCTCGCAAAATGCAATATCGATCTCCCAATGTAGTTGACTCGGGGCTGGGCTTGCGTTTGCAAAAGGAAAAAAAAACGAATTTCCCAAAAGGGTCATCGAACCTTGATACTTACCGACTAGGTACCTACCGAGTCTTCAGTATGAATTTGTCTGTAAAAACGAATGCCACCTTATATGATACCTAACAACTACACTTCTGTGCATTTTCTTTGCTACTAGGGTGAAGACCGCTCACCCTGAAAGAGTGAAAGCTTGCCAGGGACTTTCGCAAAATCTACGTAAATCAGTGACGTGCGAATGAAGGTCACCATTTTTACTTGGACCAACGACTTATCGTCATATTTAAGGCAGGCGGACCGGACACAAACTGTGCCCATTTGTGAACCTAGCATGTTTTAAACACACAACCTCAACATTAGTAAGCCTAAAGATGACTAAATTATACAGTTCCATCCAATCCAAGGGTACCGGGGGTAAGGTTGGATCATAATATGACGTGACTTTCGTTTATTTAAAGATATAGTTAAAACTTTTGAATCATAAAATCGGTTTAGCCATTGCAGAAATATGCAGGGACAAAGGTAGCTGATGAATCCGTGAAGATAATACCTTACTTGTGAGTATGTTAAGGGCCGTGGTCCGTGTAAATAGATCAATAATAGGTACGTATTTAACGTATAAGTAGGTATATAAATAAGGAGACTTTGGTTTATACAGGGTGTAATCGTTAAGTGTGACCAGGCGATAATTCCGTAACTATTACAGATATCAAAACATTTTAAACTGATGTCGAAAGTGCGTTATCTAATCAGTAAAATTAACATTTTGCAAATCAAACGAGAAGTATCCAACATTTTGACATTAAACACTCTCATACATTTAGTATGAGATTAGTAGAAAGGTTTTAGATTCCTTTTTTTAAAGGTTATTTTAGCCTTGTACTGATATTAAAGGAAACTGTTTATTAACCCAACAAAGTAATAAAACTATCTTTTAATTGAATAATATTTATTTCTTAGTAAGTACAAAATTTTGTATTCAAAGCAGATTTTCGAAGTGACGTCCTTGTTAATCTCATACTAAATATATGGGAGTGTTTAATGTCAAAATTTTGGATACTTCTCGTTTGATTTTCTAAAAGTTATCGATGTCATTTTACTGATTAGGTAATGTACTTTCGATATCAGTTTAATTTTTTTTGATATCTTTAATAGTTACGGAATAATCGGCTGGTCACAATTAACGATTACACCCGGTATAGTCAAATTCATACTGGAGACTCGGTATGTGGTCAGGACCAAGGTTCAATGGCCCCGTTTGCGAAATATGAAAAAAAGAACCTAGACTCAATTATTAGAGAAGTCTAAATTCTGTTTTGCGTATTTCACAGAAACAGTAATTGAACCTTGGTCCTCACTACTCACCGAGTCTCTAGTATGAATTTGGCTCTATAAACGAAAATCACTAGCCTAAGATGTAGAAATTGGACGTAGTTTAGCAAAAACGTTCCAATCCACAAGACAGACAAAAATGAGTTATGTATACCAAAGCGACCAGCTGGTGCCAAATTTTCATATATCAAAAAGATTCCATGCTATCGGTTATGTGTGCGAAGATACAGCTATATTATTACAACCCAAGTCATAGAATCGCCTTATACAAAATAAACTTCAAAACTAACTTCGTGTGGTTTGGAACGTTTTTGCTTAACTACGTCTTGTAGATCTATCTAAAGCTATCCATTCTACTGTGTCTATGGTCCCATAAAATACGCACTCTACCTACAAACCGACTACAGTCTTACGATTCACCTCACGCCAGTTAAAAATGCGTCCACATGACCGTTATATGCCCTCCTGGGATCCCTGTCCTCTTTAGGAGTTCAATCATTCATGTATTTGGACTTGAATTTAATTTGTGGCTACTGTCTCAAACGTTTGAATAATTCAGGTACGAGGTTACTAGCGTTGACTCAATTGCTCATCCATTTAATGATGAATCTGTATGTACATAATCTTTGCTAATAATTAAGTAATAAAAGTCGTGTCTGCCATTGAACATTTTCGCGAAATTGCATTTAAATGAAATGGGTTATTGGTACTGTACTGAGGCCGAAGCAACAATTTTTTGAATTTTTGTCAATCTCTCTGTCTTTATGTATGTTCTTTTTAACTTGAGAGCCACTCTACAGATTTGGATGCGTTTTTTTTTATTATCGTTGTTAGGCTATAAGCCTTAATAGTATAAAGGATGTTCATAAAGAAACGCCCAAGCCGAAAACGGGGCAGAGATGAAATAAACGCGGGCGGAGTCGCGGGCAAAGGTCTGTTAATAAATATATAAGGCGACTTTGTCTATATGGCTAAATTTATACTAGGAGTATAATAATCGTCGGTGAAACGCGGGTGTGCCGAGTGTGGACTGTGACTTGCATTTCCCAGTTCACACCCGGAACACCTCTGACACCCCCTCGGGATTCATGTCGTGACGATATGTATTATACTAGAGTCTCGGTAAGTGGTCAGGACCAAGGTTCAATGACCCTGTTTGCGAAACACGAACAATATTTTTTTGTATATTTGTTCAACAACAACGTCGACTACATTAGTATAGGAAGTCTAAATTTTATTTTGCTTATGTCACAGAAAGGGTAATTGAACCTCGGTACTGCCCACTTACCGAGTTTCCAGTATGAATTTGTTCGGCCATATAAACAAAACATCATAACTAAATTCACTTGTACTTGTTTCACTGGTTTTAATTTTAAGATTTACACGTTAATCCCGACCGGTTTCGGTTAATACATCATTTTAAATATATTATATATAAATATATTTTTTTTTTTAATGGCTCGTCATATTGTTAGTTTTATTTCCTGAATCCCTTGAGAATGGTGTATTAACCGAAACCGGTCGGGATTAACGTGTAGATCTTAAAATTAAAACCAGTGAAACAAGTACAAGTGAATTTAATTATGATGTTTTCCAAGTTTCACTAAGTATCGGAAGTATAAATTATATATAAACAAAAGTCACCTTAAATTGTATGTAAGTAGAGGTAATAGTATTAAAGTTGTCAAATGTGTTATATCATGTTACTATCTTGCACCTGTTGCAAGCTTCGAGCACACACGCAATACATAGCGTAGGCTAGCTACCTAGAAAGTAACCAGTCTTACAAGGAGATAACTCACGATCATCAGATACGTTGCACTTACGACACAGAGTCCTCATGCTCAACACCGAAAAACCTTTCAAAATCACAGCTAAGGTCTCATGATTTCATAATTGTTTCTAGACAATACGTTCTTGATAAGGATCGACGGAAATACTCGTTACCGACAGCTACTTATGTCCTAACTCCTACATGCACCATGGAATATAAACTGTTAGGTACATAATGATGTCGGCATATCGAAGAATTATGCCTCATGATTCTGTTAAAACTAGAGGGGTCGCCTCGCTTCTCTTTATTTACATGTAAACCATAGGCGTAACTAGGTAGGGGCTAGGGGCACGGACAAGACTATCGCCTGCCCCCGCCCCCCCCCAGAAATATGGGTGTCCTTGATGTAAAAATATATTATCTCTATTTATCTTATTACGGTCCTATAATCGAGGACAGCAGATACTTGTTGATGGCTTCGTGAGTTGGAGCCGGGGGCAGCTACGAATCCTAGTTACGATAATGATGTAAACATAATCCCACCATAAACATGAACGTGAAAAAGAGGTCGAGTTTAGTACAAAGGCAGTGCAGGATTGTCTGATGTGACTGAGATCAAATTCTGTCATATGATTAAAACTTGCGATTGTCGGCACTTGGTCAAACGTCATCAACATCTTAAAAATACACTTATAGTAAAGCTGATTCTGAAGGCTTTAATTTTAGTTTTAGTACTGTCAAAACTAAATTTTCTTTACTTAGGAAAATTTTGAGTTTTGACAGCACTAAAACTAAAATTAAACCCTTCAGAATCGACTTTACTGTTTCACGTATATTAACTTTATTTAAACAACCGGTTTCGCCTTACGGCATCATCAGGATATAATAAATTAATAACTATGGATATCATATATGTGACAGTTTTCATTGCATATGGTAAATAAATTATATGGTACCTAAATAAATATATAGAAATTCAATAACTTCAACTGCAATAATGTACAACGTTCTTCACTTGTTTTAAAAATAAAGTTTGTGAGGGTCCTTGCCAGTGGCTGATTTGCAGTCTTGGCTGCCCGAGGCCGTGTAGTACCAGCCGCCCTTTTCTTAGCTTAGCTCCCATCATTTAGGTACTACATATGAATTTACTTTATTGACAACTTTTATCGAAATAGATTCAGAAATGTAGTAATGTTTTATCGTGAATGGAATATAAGTCACTGTAAATGAATAGGTTTAAAATAAGGAAACAATGTTTTAATTAAGTACAGATTCTTTTTCACACAAATACAAGGAATACAGTCAGTGACACAAGAGCGTACGGGGTGAAAATAAAGAATGGTGGACCAGGGGAAAGGGGGGATGCTACTAATGTATACAGCGGAGCAACGACTCTGATGCACAGTGCATGGTCTCGGGAAAAATATGATTGTTGAGTTCTATCTAGGTTTTGCTATGTAAAAGTGAGACCTAGTCTCAAGCCTAACCTTAGGTCTCTGTGAATATGAGCGCAAAAACTCTTTACTGTTAACCTGTAAGTGCACCTTGTTGTAGAATTGGTTGTAGGTAGCAACATCCATATCAGTAAATCGTTACAGCATAAGAACGGCCACCCGCGACGGCGATAACGCTCTTATCGCTGAACTTAAATGGTATTTATATTAATTTCCTCTCATTCAATTAAATATGTTATCGGGTTCAATTAATCGATCTCATCCTGTCCGTGGGGTTTATTGAAATATTAATAGTTCGGAAAAATGAAACAATACACCATTGTTCGATAAGGTTTGACGTCATACCTACGGTAAGGCATACCTATGGTAAGGCATACCTACGGTAAGGTGTACAGGTACACCTGCCGAGGTAATTAAGTGTTCATCACCTAACGATGGTGTGCATGGACGATTCAACAAAAACCCAAGTCTCTCGGGTTCGCTTGGTAAACTGCTTTGCGGACATGAGTGCACGCTGCAACGCTGTAGTGGGATAGCTTGTCGGAGCCGAACATCCGAAGAACATACAACATAGTCGAGTAAGACTGCAGGTCACGTAGCAAGACTGCGTGCATACTCAGCATGCCGGGGTGCTTGCAGTTAGAGTTGAAACAATCGTTGGTTGCATTTGTACCGTAACGAGCACATACTGAAGCTTACCTATACTTTTTTCCATACGGAGCATGATTGTGCTAGCTAACAGAAGTTAACACAGTGTATGATATGACTCCCGTAATAAAATGTAAAACTGTATGCATTATCCTTATCAATTTTTTCCTTTTCAGCTGAAAATAACTGGGTATTGCCGATATATGCATGTATTACCCGTTGACATCATCGATATTGCGCCATTTTACCACAAAATACGTTTCTCTACCTAATTTGCTTATCAATTCTGTCGTTACTGCGGTACAGCATGATGTCACGGTATTTGAATTATCCCTCATGAACGAGCTTATTCAAGTGGGAAAAAATTCGCGATAATTATGGAACAACGAGTCCTTATTAGGTAGGTTTCGGGTTAGTATAAATGGAGGAAAGTACATATACAATCAATCATTAGCACATATACACTCGCCATAATCACAAGGCTGTGTACAATCGATCAGTCTTAACAAAATCACCATGTCATCATTCACAAAATCATCATCCACCATGAGCGGAAACTCTGGAGAAGCCGTTCATCGAGACAACGGGGAAAAATCTCGGAAGGAGCAAGAGCGGGCGGAAGAAGAAGCAGAAAAGCGCAGACAAGACTTGGAGCGTGAGGAGAGAAAACGTCAGAAGGCAGAGCAGTGGCGACTGGACAGGCACTTGATGCAGTATGCACTAGCTTTGCGTGAGCAGGCATCGTGGCGTGGAACTCTCAACCGGCCGAAATAGTGCTAGTCATAGATATGATCATTTGTTTATATAATAAGTATTAGGTATTTGTGTACATCAGTATTAAGTATATTGTGTGTGTGAGTGTTTGTTTTTGAAAATTAAAAAAAAAAAACTTGTTCCCGATACATAGTTATTTCATTTCAAAATGCATGCCGACTTACAAATGTCACGACATACCAGTTTCCTTCATGATACTAGATATTTAGGTAGTTAGTTTAATAATGATAATAATATATTGTACTAGTTCTATCCACTAAGATGTTGTACAATCTACATCCATGCATAGATAACCGTGGTCACTACACTTTGTAACACGATAGAGGGGCACCGCGACATGCTATGCAGCGATAGGTAGGTACGGTGCAGTGTTTAGGTAAGGTATCTGTCATACCATAGTCCTAACATTACAGGAATCATGAGAAGTATACATATTTAGAATTATAGTCTAACCAAACCTGTAACACCTATACAATGACAAATCTTAAGTATAAGTGAGGTGTATACGTGTATGAAGCACACGTGTATGTCCCGGTAATTTTCTATGGTCACTCATCAGTTTTGATTTCGTTTTGAAATACACGCCGCCAGTCGGATACAGATCATAAAATGAATATAGCACGGGTTTTCCCGAATATTTCAAGACAGTGCCAACTAAACGTGGGTTGCCGTAATACGCTGGAGCTACTTACGTTCGGCCGGCAGCCTGTAATAATATTTCGATGAAGGTCCCGTCGTCTGATCATATTTACCTATCTTTTGAGTAGTGACACATAGTTTGTTCCATATTTAAACGATAGCGTGCCATGTGGTCATACGTATTATCGGTCCATAAGGAGTTACAGATGTAACGCCAATTGCCGCCGGTCTTTGTCATAATACTGTTTGCGGCTTACATGCAGTTATTCATAGATATAAAGTTAAGAAAAACCTTATTTAGACGTCTCATATTCCTGTATGGTCGGCTCCATACCTAAACGTCGCAGATACACGTAGTCAGAGGCGAATGCACACTCAGGCCTTGCTCAAGACATATGATAAGCATATGCCAAGCATAGTTTGTGATAACGGAGCTTTGCATCCCATGTGCACATAACGCTAATCATCACGCCTTGCAACTTATCTGCGTTAGTGATGTGACGTGCTATGCAGCGGCTAGTAGCACGTTACCTAGACGTTACATCTGGTGCAGTCCAAGCTTGACTTGATTGTATCTAACATAGAGTGGTCACGAGAGAAACTAAATTTCAACTTGAAGCAACGTCAGAGGGAATGATCTCAGTACCTTACCTGCACAACTCTCCATCATCCTACACTCATAGGGGTACAAGAAAAAAAAAGTAAACATATTATAAACACAAATATTTATTTTAATAAGCGAACGTCACATTGCAGCAGCATTGCTGCACTATTTAGCACTATTATCACTGATGTTGCGAGCCGAGTGCAGCAACATTTCTGTGTCCGTCCGGTCACCCGTCGAATAGTATTCGAGGATTTGCGGATCACCTTCATGCACTTTCTGGATGACCTCTCTAAAGATTTCTTGGGATTCTTTCAGCAGAATCGCCGGGACCATGTACTTGGTTATCCACGCAGAGACGTGCGCCGTGCAGAAATGATGAAAGTGCTGTGGGATCCTGCACTCACGTCCCGGTGGTACCACTACATTAGGCCTCTTGCCGCAGGAACAGGTGTCCCCGGCGACCGCCTTGCACTTCGAAAAGCGAATCTTCTTTTCAACAAACTCCAGTATAGTGGGCACCCTCACGAGATCCCTCTCACCTGGCGGCGGCCCCCAAAATAAGGGCATGAGCCAGTCCCAGTTCACCATCAGACGATCTTCCTCTAGCCTCGTTGGATCAAAGTTGTAGCGGACGGGGCATGGCTTCCCGTTAAGGAAAGTCAGGTCGTCCAGCTGTCGTTCCGCCTGAAGAAACTGTTTGTATGCTTTGTTGAATTGCAGAATTTCGCCGGGGCTGAAAGGGGCCTCCTCGGGTATAGAAGGCCCGCGCGTCGTGAAGGTGTCCACCGGGAAACTGAGTATTCTGTCTTGGGACTGCATCTTGAGTTCTGGATGGATGTCACGGGACTCCTAAGTCTATATGATGTTCTTGCGGTAATGTTGACCGTGTAGTGTCTAGCGACTGACTGCCCGCATAGCAATTTATACCACTCCAGTTGTTTATCGTACCGAAAAAAGAAAACAATATAGGGATAATATCGATTTGGAATTCCCCACAACCTCGCGTGCGGGTTATCGTTCGGCGCGGTAATTGGATCATTCCTAAAATAAACGAGTGAATATTAAAATATTCTTGGACCACGTCAGTCAAACTTTCATCCTTATGAAAATAGACGATTTACAATTCATCCTGCGCTCCCATACTGGGGCCCCGGGAGTCACTCACGTGTTCACATAGTCACTATAGATCGTATCACATACCTACGATAAAAATTACGCTACCAATTTGGGACATCGATAACAACGTTTAATTGCTGTACTCGATGCATTGTCTTAGCTCGCAACACCATAATATAAATGCCGGGCATTCATAGGGAAAACCAGGTCAATAGTTTGTAACTTTAGTATACAGGTAAAACATACCTATTAAGCACATACGGCATTGTGTGCGCGATAAGAGCGTGTCTTAACAACGACAATGATGCAGATCGGATGCAGTTTTAGTAGGGTGAAACAACTAGTATGTGACTCTTGACCGAATACTGATAACACAGAAGATATAAACAAAATAGACTGGGTTTCTCCAAAACGCGAAACTGTTAGGTTATCGGGCGACTTAGTGATAAGGTATTTAACTCGTGTAAAAGCAATGCTGAGACCACGTCAGCCGATATTTAGATACACGTCGCACTTAGGTATCATCCCACTTTAGTACTCCTGTTTGAAAAAGAACTACAATTATAGCACTAGTGGATCTTGTGAGTGCCCGCTATGAATGCTGCGCTGCAGTCCAGCGTCATGCTCACATTATGCAAAAGTGGCAAAGCGGTGTATGGCCTATGAGATGCGGGTGACCGCTGCATGGCAACAAAGCAGATAATTCTACAAGAAGTATGTTTATTCTAGGCGTTATAGGTATCGTTCCGTGAGAACGTGAGCTGTAGGTTTCTGGCAATTCGGCCCCAGCTTGGATGCTGATGCTGCGGCCCCAGCAATTCATGTTACCTGCTGCTTTGACCCATACTCATATCACTTTAGAGGCGGCACATACGAAAAAAGTCAAAATTTTCGGAAATGCATCTGACCCCTATGCATTATAGAATCTTCATCACTGGGTACGAAAATAGTACCCTTGCCTTACCTAGATGTTTAATTTTGAAGTTATAGACCGTACGCTACCGTGTCATTGACTGTAAAATGTTCTTTCTCTAAACGCGTCTAAACCGTAGCGCAAGCAAAATCATTAATTAAATCTTCGCAATCCAATTTCTTTAAGGTGGTAACAGAGGATCTCGCTGCGAAATGCACATCTTAATATTGTTTTCCTTACTTTTGAATAAAAACTATGCAATAAATGCGTTTTACAGCAATTCGCGCAAACTGCTTGATAATAGTGAGGTGATCACATGATTTTTTTTTAATTTTATACGTTACATTTTAGCTGCATTACATTACAACACAACACAACAGTAAACACGCTTTTAAGTTTGTTAATGTAATGCAAACAAAATGTAATACATTAAAGCACGTATTTTTTTTGTGAAGACTTTATTATTAATTAACTATTTCCGCATGTTGCTTTAAAACACATTAATTTATTGCATACAATTTATTCAAAAGTAAGGAAAATCGTATTATGATGTGCATTTTGTACCGAGGTAAAAAGTTACGCCCTTACTTCTATGTTGAGCAAAGCTAGATCGTTAACTTTTGCTCTATCATTGTTGTGCGTAAATAGTTTTTAACTCGTCGCAAACAAGAAAATGATCTTACTCCAGAAATGATCTTTCATCAATGTATTTTTTTACCACGATTGGCTGCCTCGAATATCTGGCTGCCCTAGGTCCGGGCATTAGGGCAAATCCGCCACTGGTCCTGGACTATGTAGAACTTGTATTAATGTTACAGGTAGACCTCTACAGCGAAGACTGGCTGCGGCAGAGTGGCTGGGAGCCGTCTCACGAGACCATCCTGCTGGTGCATGGGTACGCGGGCGGGGACGACACTCTGCCCATCGTCGTGTTGAGAGATGGTGAGTACCGGGGCAGACAGGACACACCTTCATTCCACTCGCGCTGGAGGAGGAAGTACCCTCACTCCCTTTCTCAGACTACACAAAATCTCGCACTCCAGTGTTAGGTATATTTCAATCTCGTGACGCACTCACACAGGTAATGTGATTTGCAGCGATATGTTACGACTAAACACAAATGTGTTTGCATTTAGCATAGCATAGCATTTTCCTAATATTACGTATGCATTTTCCTTTCGCTACAAGCACTAAGGCAAGGTCAAATTGAAATAATAATGTCGCAAAATATGTGCGCGTGTGACGCACAGCGACACAAGTTTCCCGTACGAAAGCTTAATAAAGTACTCTTTGCGTCTGCTAGTGTTTTATTTGCTCAGTGTCTGCTAGTGCGCGCGAGTTTAGATGACTGAATGGCCGTAAGGGCCCGTAATACCTCAATTCGCAGTCCTACTCTAACGCTTCTGCTTTTTAACTGTCTATCCTACTCTAATCAGATGCCCCGCACACAAAAACATCAGTTATTTTGAAATCACGGTAACACTGACGGTTTTTTCATTTTTATGGAACAGTCTGCAGCTGCTTTAAACTAATATCAGTTATATTATGCAAAGTTTCAAATCTAATTTCAAGTATTCATTGAATGCTATCGATTTATTGGACGGTTTGGAGGTAACTTTGTAATTTTTTTCTATAGAGAAAATTTAATGGAATCAAGTTTTCACCTATCAATTTCAGAGTGATTGTTGCAGTATTTGTTGGTATGAAGCAGGATCATGCGAAGCGAAGTGAGGTATTATACAGCCTTAAGGCGACGCCACGAAAGTTTGGCGACATGGATCTCCATTTTCCTCAGCAATAAAAAAACATAATGTTATTACCAATTTATTTAATAGATTAAGCATTTCATTGATATAATTTTGCCCGAAGATTTAGTTCATTGATTAATTTTCATAGCAGAGAAAAAAAAATTTAGAAAACCTCTTTTAAAACAGAGATTTCTATTTTACTGACAAACAGGAGCGAATGAAGCCTCTAAGTTTTTCATTTAAATTAGTCTACAAATACACTTCAATATGGTCGATTGGATTTATTAAATTACTTATAGTTGTCATTTTAAATGAAAAATCCTTTTTTGCCGCATACGACCTTACGGCATAAGCTAATTCGTGAGCGCATATTTGTATGGAGTAAGTCCCCCTCACTCCACTCCCCTAAGATGCCGATTTGAAATTAAAAGTTTATCAATGCCTCGCCTTAAGAGGATTATGTTACGCTTGCAAAGGTCACTGTCACTCCATGCGGAACGACCCGCAGTGCGAGAGGGACGGATTCCGGAAAAAATAGCAAAATGTCGGTTTTAAATTAATATAAAATGAACTAAAATAGTTATCAAAGTTTATGATTGACAAAATTTAGATGTTGTTAAAATCTGTCTAATAAAATATCGTTGAGATCTGTCTGTCATTCCTTTTTGACTAACTAAGAAAATAAGTGTCGAAGAAGACCACATTTCAATAATTATTTCTATCGAGCGAAAGTTCTGCAATCGCGTTTCTGTACTGAAGAAAACTAGAAAAAGGTACCTTTATTTATATACTAATTTATTAAATATCTGGTTTCTTCTGACAAGCAGGTAAACAATTTCAAAAACTGCCGATTTTAGCGAAATAGCCCCTTAAGGCGCACAGGCACGCTACTGTTTTAGTACAAAACTTGATATTTTTTTTCTCAGTTTTTTTTCGTTATAGACTAAAGTATAAGACCTCTATTTGAAAGTATAAGGCACCACTTTGCCAAAATGTTGTATATTGTTTTTGTTTCAACGATATCAAGCTGGACAGATTTACTTACAAAGTTGTTTTCTAGCCTTAAATTGAACCTACACCAAAATTTTACATTTCAGCCAGATAGTGACTTTGTAAATGCTTGTATTAGACTATAGAGGTTTAAACTTATTTACTTAATAATATATTTATTTACTTAATTATATTATTATTAACTCTATTACGAAAAACAACAGAGAAACGGGTTATCAAATTTTGTAGTACTAAAGGGGTGGCACGCCTATGCGTCTTAAATGACCACTGTTATCCTGGTCAGTCCTCTTAGAGTATAACGGAACAATATACAGTGTACTAAAGCGAAGGTAAAGTACCTGAAATAATATATTAATACCTACTTACACATCTATTTTATTATATATGTTATTACTTAACTCAAAGGAAACAAAAGTAAATTGAAACGTCGTCGCTTGCTTTAGCTAGGAATCGAACCAGCAAAAATAACCAACTTTTAGTAATAAGAAACATTGTATTTAAAACTAAAAGAACAGATGCAGCCTAATATTTTATTAATTCATTGGATCATCTTCAAAGAAAGACTGAAGACATAAAATTTTACTATCTTCAATACTTTTTCTTGACTGGATAAAGTCGATTGAGATTTCATGGTCTTTCTTTTACAGATAGCTTATATAAACTGCTCCAAAATATTCAAGACGAAATTAAGAGCTATTTTCAAAGCCTTTTGTATCCTTCAACTTCCCTATAATTTATCAACTTGATAAATTTACGAGCCCTCCCTCATACACCCGAGCACTCTCACCCAAGCGTCAGTGCATTTTCCCAACGCTTTCTCTACAAATTGCATTCTGCAGTTCAAGCCAACGACCCCATAGCACGCATGCTAATGCAATCTTTTACACTTCATCACATTGCGATAAGCCTAGACTACAAAAACTGGCTCAGTGAGCACGGAATTTGAGTTTGAAATTACGATTGTATTCATATACTTCTTTCTCGTCTCTACTCATGCAAATTACCTTCATAAGGCGTCATTATTCGTGTGAATACGCAATGAGTAACAACTGAAGTGAATATATCTTTGAAAGTGAATCTGAATAACAACTTTCTATTCTCGGCAGCGTACCTTCGTCGCGGCGGTTACAACGTATTTATGTTGGACTGGGGCGCCCTAACCCAGCCTCCCTGCTACGTGGCCGCAGTGCACAACCTGAGGCCGATAGCTAAGTGTGCTGCTGAGGCCCTGGCATTTCTGCGCAGGGCTGGCCTCCGCCCCGACCGCCTCACCTGTGTCGGCCACTCTCTGGGCGCCCATCTTTGTGGTATCATCGCCAACTACTTGACGTTCCGCCTCAATAGGATCATTGGTAAGTATACTACATACGATAAAATAAAGTAGAGACATTGGCGTAGCGAGCGAGGTGGCTGGAGTGGGCACGGACCCCCCCCCCTCCCCCGCCCAGAAGCATTGATTAAATATACGTAGGTATCTACTTAATTAAGAATTTTTGCGTTCTTTATAATTCATTATCTCAGAATATTTTCTTCAACACCGCGGCGACGATCATTCATTTTAAACCAAAAAAATGTATCTTAGGCTGGCGGCTGGCCCGTACTAAGCCTCATGGTGCCCCCCCCCCCCCCCCCCCCTCCGCCACAACATAAACCTTGACCCGCCAATGAGTATAGGAATATGTACGGGCGTATGATTATTCTTTATGGTCCTACTGCAATTAGGTCTTTACCCGTCGTTGCCTATGAATGCACAAGTTGTTTCTAAGTACCTACTACTATAGTTATTTAATATAGAGATCCTTGAACACATAATTGATTACCTACTTCATCAGTATGAGTGGTTTACTTGATGGCTCTAGCTGACAATGAGCAACCAATATTCCACTGTGACGGATGATTTCTAAGTGCGGGCGACCGGCAGAGAATATCTGTCTTAGATATTTCTCTGCAATTTTTACGTGTAAAAAGGGTGGGCTCAATGCTAAAAGCATTTTCTCCCAGTCAACTTCCATAGAAGGTAAAAGCAGCAGATTTTGCGTCCATCCACACGCCGCAACAACCTATACAATTTTGTGAAACATACACTGTAGGTGGTAGAGCTGATGCCGGGCTCGACTGTGGAGGTACCACCATCTTACTCGTGAATCCTCCCGAAGTTATTCGGGAGAGAGTAAGAGAACAGCTCTTAGGCAAAACCAGGCGGCCCACCATTGCCTGGGACCGATGGATGGCGGTATATCCATCCCCAATTGCCAAGCCTTATATAAAACAGACTGGTGACGGGCAGCGGCGTCACTGGTGAAAGGGTTTCGGCACCGCGCTCACCAACCCGCCTGCCCAGCGTGTGTGAGTATGGGCATTTCTTCCAGGAGGACCGCCAAGAGTGGCGAAATCCTGGAAAGGCCTATGTCCAGCAGTGGACAAAACAGGCTGATGGATGGATGGATGGACATTTCGCACTTGAAATGACGTCACAACTCGTAAATAGTTAGGTAGTAGGCGTAACTGGGTAGGGGCCAGGGCCAAAAAAAATTCTTTGTATGGAATCCTATGCCTATACTAATAATGATTTTCAAATTAATGAATGCCTAATAACAATGATTTTCAAAGTGTCATTTAAATTTTTTCGTATTTTTTTTATTGTCAAACTTCGAGTCGAAACGACCTTCTCATTGCATTTCCAGTAAAAAGTTCTATGCACGCCACTGCCCAGGAATACGGGTGACATTGATGTTAAAAGATGCTTTATCCAGTTGAAGGCGTTATTTGTCTTATTTGGTTTGTGTGTGATCTCGTTGTATCGAGGGTTATCTATATTTATCTTATAACGATCACATATTCGAGCCCCCCCCTACCCAATCTGTACCTTCGGTTGTAACCTCCAGGCCTGGACCCAGCACGCCCACTGATCCGCTCAGCCCCCGCACTCCGCCTGGACCCGGGCGATGCGCGCGCGGTGCACGTGCTGCACACTAACGCAGGCCGGTACGGGGAAGCGGCCAGGCTTGGCCACGCGGACTTCTGCCTCAATGGGGGAAGGAGCCAGCCGTTTTGTGAGGATACTTTGAGTAAGTTACATGTATTCCCATCAGTAATACCTTTTGCCCGCGGACAATTAATGACAAAACTGCCCCTCCCCATGGAACAAACTAGCATGGGCGTAGCCAGGGTTTGCTTTCAAAATAAGGAAAGTAAATTAAACTGACTTCATTGGGAAATTTAAAAAATAAAACTACGCATTTGCAATGTAATTTCAACCAACATAACCTTATTTTAACACTAGCTTACGAGGGTGCTACCCAAACTTTGGTGTCGATTCAGTGACTCGACTTAACTTACGAGTACTTGACAACACTAACCTTATTTTAAGCGTCCTGTCCTTGTCTTTTTGATATTGAAAGAAAAAGACAGAATGCTTAAATTAAGTTTAGTCCTATCAAATAAGTTAAGACATGTTACATCGAATCGAGACATTAGCAATTTTTTTTAACCATGTACTACGTACATATTTATATTTCTCTATATTCAACTACATAAGGTCATAAACCAGCAACAGTGGCATGGGGCAAGCGCCCGTGAAGAATCTAACCATTACAACAGTAAAAGAATGTTCAAAATTAGTTCGGTATTTCCAGAGATTATCCTACATACAAATAAAAAAACCGGTTAAGTGCGAGTCAGGCTCGCATACCTAGGGTTCCGTAATTCGACAGTTTTGGGAACAGTCAGGAAGAAGGTATTTAAAATCTTGCCCATAACTGTTTATGATAACTAAAAAAAGAATTGATTGTACCACGAAAGAGAAACTCAAATATTTTTTACAGTACCCGAAATAAAACTGGTGAATGAAAAATTTAATTTTGTAATTTTGGTATTGTGAATTTCTCACCCGCTATATTTTTCTTGTAATCTTTATGTAATCCTAAATTACCATGATATTTATCACAATTTTCGGTTCATTAGTTTCGAAAACAAGGGGGGGGGACATGCATTTTCTCGAAAACTGGTGCCAGTAAATATAGTAAAAGTATATAATTTTATGATTAGCTCTTTAATATCTACAATTTGATACCCGTATTGTATTTTTATAAAATATTATATTTTTTTATTTTACAATTTTTATATTTCTTATTTGTTATTCTATTTTTTAATCGCTGTATTTTTCCTGTTCTTGACCAGTTATGACCTATAATCGTAATTTTTTTCATATTCGGTCCACCATTTCGGAAACAAGGGGGGGGGGGCATGCATTTTTTGTTTTTTTAAAGATTTCTCAAAATCGGTGCCAGTAAATATAGCAAAAATATATATTCTTATTATTAGCTCTTTAATATCTACAATTTGATACCCATATTGTATTTTTCTCACTTTTGTATTGGAAATATTTTGAGCAATTTCAAATATTTTTTTGTACCGTATTTCAATTCTTAACCTTAACGGTGCTAAAGTTATGAGGCTGTGATATGCGGACGGACGGACAACGGAGTCTCACCATAAAGGTTCCTTTTGTACCTTTTAGGTATATACTACGTAACCCTAAAAACAAACACATCCTTATAAAAATAGTATAGATTATTCTGGACCTTGAACTTTGTTCGTTTGACTCTGCAACCAATCAAGGTATCGTAATAGAAATAAAAGAAATTTTGCAACAGGATAACACAACACCTCTTAATTTTTATCCAGTGCTATCCAGGCACTTTTACGATAATCGATCCGTCCTGACCTTGACAACCATTACTTACCCCAACCCAGTCTGATTATCGTGATTGTGAATTTCCAGACGAAGCCCTCTGCAGTCACATCTGGTCTATCTGCTACCAAGCGGAGAGTCTGTTCCGAGCTCGAACCGCGGCGCCCTGTGGACGACGATGTTCAGTGAGGGTGCCGCCTTCAAGGGCGTCTGCATTGCCGGTGCTTATGGGACAGACGACCCCTATGACGTGAGTAGTACGGTCTTTCATCGCACGACTTCCCCCGCAGTCACATCTGGTCTATCTGCTACCAAGCGGAGAGTCTGTTCCGAGCTCGAACCGCGGCGCCCTGTGGACGACGATGTTCAGTGAGGGTGCCGCCTTCAAGGGCGTCTGCATTGCCGGTGCTTATGGGACAGACCACCCCTATGACGTGAGTAGTACGGTCTTTCATCGCACGACTTCCCCTGCAGTCACATCTGGTCTATCTGCTACCAAGCGGAGAGTCTGTTCCGAGCTCGAACCGCGGCGCCCTGTGGACGACGATGTTCAGTGAGGGTGCCGCCTTCAAGGGCGTCTGCATTGCCGGTGCTTATGGGACAGACCACCCCTATGACGTGAGTAGTACGGTCTTTCATCGCACGACTTCCCCCGCAGTCACATCTGGTCTATCTGCTACCAAGCGGAGAGTCTGTTCCGAGCTCGAACCGCGGCGCCCTGTGGACGACGATGTTCAGTGAGGGTGCCGCCTTCAAGGGCGTCTGCATTGCGGGTGCTTATGGGACAGACCACCCCTATGACGTGAGTAGTACGGTCTTTCATCGCACGACTTCCCCCGCAGTCACATCTGGTCTATCTGCTACCAAGCGGAGAGTCTGTTCCGAGCTCGAACCGCGGCGCCCTGTGGACGACGATGTTCAGTGAGGGTGCCGCCTTCAAGGGCGTCTGCATTGCCGGTGCTTATGGGACAGACCACCCCTATGACGTGAGTAGTACGGTCTTTTATCGCACGACTTCCCCCGCAGTCACATCTGGTCTATCTGCTACCAAGTGGAGAGTCTGTTCCGAGCTCGAACCGCGGCGCCCTGTGGACGACGATGTTCAGTGAGGGTGCCGCCTTCAAGGGCGTCTGCACTGCGGGTGCTTATGGGACAGACCACCCCTATGACGTGAGTAGTACGGTCTTTCATCGCACGACTTCCCCCGCAGTCACATCTGGTCTATCTGCTACCAAGCGGAGAGTCTGTTCCGAGCTCGAACCGCGGCGCCCTGTGGACGACGATGTTCAGTGAGGGTGCCGCCTTCAAGGGCGTCTGCATTGCCGGTGCTTATGGGACAGACCACCCCTATGACGTGAGTAGTACGGTCTTTCATCGCACGACTTCCCCCGCAGTCACATCTGGTCTATCTGCTACCAAGCGGAGAGTCTGTTCCGAGCTCGAACCGCGGCGCCCTGTGGACGACGATGTTCAGTGAGGGTGCCGCCTTCAAGGGCGTCTGCATTGCCGGTGCTTATGGGACAGACCACCCCTATGACGTGAGTAGTACGGTCTTTCATCGCACGACTTCCCCCGCAGTCACATCTGGTCTATCTGCTACCAAGCGGAGAATCTGTTCCGAGCTCGAACCGCGGCGCCCTGTGGACGACGATGTTCAGTGAGGGTGCCGCCTTCAAGGGCGTCTGCATTGCCGGTGCTTATGGGACAGACCACCCCTATGACGTGAGTAGTACGGTCTTTTATCGCACGACTTCCGCTGCAGTTGCATCTGTTGTGGACTTGCGTAAGAAAATCGTATTCAAATGTCAAGTGACAGTCAAAAACGTTACCTAATTTGCTTAGCCGAATAGCCATTTAACACTTAAAATCGTACGTTATAAGCGGTCAAATGAATAAGAACCTCTTACATAATAGGCTTATAGACAGGGTAAACAAAATATTAGTCCGTCATTTAGATTATCAAAAAATATTGGACACGTATTTTTTCTTTTGTCAATCAAACAAAAAATGACAGAGATAAAGCGCGTCAAAGTTTGGGAGTGGGGGAAAATGACGTCACTTCTAAGGAAAATTGTACCTAGATGTGACGTCACGCGGAACTTCAGCGGGCTATATCTTCATCATTGTTTGTTTAATTGAAAAAAGATAAAATACGTATCCAATATTTTCTGATAATCTGACGGACTAATAAAAATGTTTATCAACAACAACAACAACAACAATACAACTTTATTTGTACACCATAAAAGGAAACAAAAAAGAAAAAAACATAAACATTTAAATATCTAACTTAGGAAACAAAGAAATATAACTTACTAACTTATTAGGTAAGCACAAACAGGCGGCCTTATCGCTTAAAGCGATCTCTTCCAGACAACCTTTGGGTGGAAGAAACTGTTCAAAAGAATTACTGACATGGCGGTGTACTAATTTTGTGTTAAATACATATACAAACATGTATCAATGGATATATAGTATTATAAATGGTAATATACTAGTAAATAAATACGTAATAATATACATATATATATATATATATATATATATATATACATATTTATATATTTATATACTACATACATATTTTATTATATATAGAGAAATCACATTTCGGTAATCAGAGTGTGAGGTAGTGATGTTTAACTAGTCTCTTGAAGACAGGCAGGGAAGGGGCTCTCCTGATAGGTAAAGGAAGATCATTCCATAAATAAACAGCTTTTACTGAGAACGAATTGTTAAAGAAAGACGATGAGTGCACCGGCGTGGCAAGAAGCAGATTTTGAGAGGACCGTAAAATGCGGTCATGAGTATCATGAAGAAATCTAAAGCGAGTTTTAAGGTAAGAGGGAGTTGAAGGATTATTTAAAACGGAATACAAGAGAGACAGGATATGAGCATTACGGCGACGACGAATGGGAAGCCAATTTAATCGAGAACGGAATTCAGAAATATGATCGAATTTGCGAAGACCAAAAATAAACCTAATACAGAAATTTTGAAGACGTTCGAGTTTATCAAGTTGGCCCTCCGTAACGTCAAGATAACAAACATCGGCATAATCGAGAATAGGTAGTAGCAGAGAATGTGCAAGCGCAATTTTAGTAGCAGTCGGAAGGAAGTTCCGAAGCCTTCTTAGAGCTCCTGCTGCCGCAAATAATTTCCTACAAACTTCATTTATTTGTGGATCCCAAGACAAGCAACTATCTAACAGGAGACCTAGATTTTTTACTATGTTGCTGTATGGAATTATTGTCCCTTCAAACATAATATTAGGTAGCAGTTGCCAGTTAATCCTGGCTGTGAACCAGGGACTACCCATAATAATAACTTGGGTCTTGTTGGGATTAATCTTTAAGCCATATTCACTACTCCACACAGACATCCTAGATAAATTTGAATTGGTTGTAATTATAGCTTGTGAAAGATCTTCCAATTTGGCTTGTGTGTAGATTTGGAGATCATCTGCGTAAAGGTGGTAGGAAGAAGATATGAACTGAGAAATATTATTAATATATATACTGAAAAGTAGAGGAGATAAGACGCCACCTTGAGGAACGCCGGCAGTAGTGCTGCACCAATCAGAGATTGCCTATTCACCTCTGCATAGCAAGTACGTAAGCATCGTTTCAATCAATTTGACATAAACTCGATAAATACTAAACGGCAACTCTTATTGCTATGAAATAATAGCTATATTTTTGTTTATCGAAGCGATGTCGAGTCGATAGCATGTTCATACTTGGTACCCAACTCTGTTAACCTTAAGTTAAGCTAGAATTAACATAGAAACCTTTAGGGCATTATTCTATTGCATGACAATGTAACTGAAAATATCGAGGGTAGCCTTGTCCTCTATACCTCTTACGTAATCTCCAACCGCAACAATATTACTGAATAACTAATGCTACCTTTACACTGTTTAATGTTCCTGCACAATAAGGTGCTGTAACTATCAACACTATTTAAATTATCTGTTTAATTTATCATAATACAGTTTCATATTTTTTTATATTGAAGGTAGATGCAAAATGTGTGCTTGCATTCAGCGAGACCCCATGTCCTATGACGATCTTAGGCCTTGTCCAGGTGCAGCGTCTTACACGCGCGAGGTATCACGTGTATAAAGCGTGTGTTGGGTCCACATAGCGTTAGCGCGATGTACGCGTTAGGATTTGGTGTAGACTCAGTCAGTATTCAATATGGAGTTGGAACGAACGTTTGAGTTTTGGCTTGCAAAATTTAAAAAACCAACAACAGTTCAGTATGATCAGGCAAAACTAAAACTATTACTTTAAATTAAAATAAAAGTTAATAAAATTTTTGAAATAATAAAATTGGCATTGGCATAATCAATAGATTTCATATCCCATATAGCGGGCCCTTTTTCCACCTCATCAATAAAAACATCGGTATCGAAACTTTCACGCTCCATTTCTCACTGCATACGTCCGTTTACGCTAACACTCGCGCGTTTACTGGACGAGACATTCAGGTTTCGGGTATCTCGACCGCACTAGTCGAGATTATTGCGTAGAACCTGCGTTTACGTAGCGTGTAGCATGTGGACGCAATGTATTGGAGCCTAGTACTTCGACTACGCGCGAGTCGCGCGTGTAAAACGCTGCATCTGGACAAGGCCTTAGTAGTTGAGGGATTTAGTTGCAGATTAGTTCTAGGTAGTATATTCTAACATAATAAAATTTTTAATTTGGTTCGTGAAATTTGATCAAGGACACGATTTTACAGGCGACCTCCAGCCACTTCCTATTTATAAGCTAGACCCTTCGATCACCATACCGCCATTCGATTTTTTATTTAACTGGTCAGGTTTAAATTGCATTTACATACAAATAACGACAGCCTTGTTCAATACCCAGAGCGTCAGGCGCGTACTGCGTGGAAGAGTTCACAGCGCCTTTCTGTCCGTCCCCGAGCTACCCCGAGGGCGACGCTCGGTGCTGTCTCGACAGTATGTACGCGGCCGCCGCAGCTGCCAACACGACGCAGCCGCCGCGGAACCGACCGCGCCCGCTCGTGCGCCTGCGGCAACGGCGCCGGAACAACTACGAGATCGGGGCTTTAGACGACTAGAGCCGAAGGTGTAGAAGATATTGTCTTCTGTTAATGATTCTTGATAGAACATTATTCAATTTGTGTATTCACCGAAATTGGTCGGAGAAAAATTAAAATATAATATAGGGTGAAATTAAATCAACCGACCAAATTCACACTGGACACTCGTTTGGTGATCAAGAACTAGGTTCAGTACTTAATCCTTGTTCCTGATGACTAACCGAGTCTCCAGTATGAATAATTAATTTTAACGGATACTTACTGATATTATTTATGTTCTGAAGAGAATCTTATATCAAAATATATGAGAACGTTCTCGAAGCAGGGCTGCCAAACTTGGGGTGATTTGACATTGCACTGTTTTGTGAAGCATTTTAAAAATAATTTAATTCATATTTATGTTGACGTAATAATCGTCGGTGAAACGCGGATGTACCGAGTGTGGACTGTAACTCGCATTTCACAGTTCACACTCGGGAATACATCTGGCACCCCCTCGGAGATTCATGCCGTGACGACATTTTGTTTGTTTTTTAGAAAGTTTCTTACAGATAGCAGAATGAAATTTTAACAAATTTCACATTCCAGTTTCACATTGTTCAAAGTTTAAAGTTGAAAATTTAGTGATCATTCAATAATATTATTTGTATGACTTCTTGAGCCTTTAAATAAAGTTATAGGGATCATATATCGGTCGACCAACTTTATTTGTAAAATTTAGTGATGGTATTAAAGTTGCGAGTAAACTTTTTTATCATTTTCAGTCAAGTAATCATAAGAAATTGAATTAGATACTTATTGAAATATAGCAAAAATTGTATAAAGTTGAACCGTTGGACTGTTAAGTCACTGTTTAAGTTTTGGAACGCAATAAGTAGACGAAAAATACAAGTGGCAGCATGAAAGTCTAGTGACCGTTAAGGGGGAACGTTTCGAGCTCGGTGCAAAATGCACAACTTATGATTGTTTTTCTTACTATTGCATAAAAAGTACTAAATAAATGTGATATATGGCATTTTGCGACCATTGTTTAGTGTCAATTAGGCTTTTCTACCAAAATTTTGTAATTTTATGTATTAAGTTGTAAATGAATGGGCATACAAACTTAAAACACGCTTTAAAGTTTGTATACCCATTTATTTACAACGTAATGCATAAAATGACGCAATTCTGCTAAAAACCCCTGATAATTATTTAACAATAGTCGCAAAATAGGATGAAACTATTTGATTCAAACTTATGTTATGCACTTTGCACTGAGCTCGAAACGTTACCCCTTATTGCGCAGAAGTCAAAAATAAGGGGTCGTGGCGGAGGAAGCGGCGCGCGGGGCGGGCGCACGTACTAATGCGTAAGCGCTCTGATTGGCTCCCCGACTGTACCGATGCGCAGCTATTTTATTTCACCGCTAGACTTTCGTGCCGCCACTTGTACTCCGCGGCCACTAAAGCTTAAAAATTAACTTCGATGAATTATGGGTACCTAGATTTAAGTTAAGTTTTTACAATTGGAAAGTCCAAAATAAACCAAAGAATTTCACGGTTCACAAATATTTTAATTAATAACTAGTGAATAAAAAGAATTTGTTCTTGATAATTTCGTTTTATTATGCTTAACTATAATACTCGTATATTTAACTTCGATAAGTACAGTTACGAAGAAATTTACCCAAGAGCACAATCCGCCTACTTTTCAATTTAACCCGTTTTATCTCGGGCAGGAATAGTACATAAAACATTGCTCAGTGGTCACCAAACTCGCCACTGTACTTACCGAAACGTAAATGAGGCTTTCAGTCCCTAGATTATGTATCTTTGAGTCGGTTGCCAACTGGTTGCCAAACATCGAAAACATAGATATACTATCGAATTCCGAGTATATTATAAAGATATTTTCGTGCTAAAGTGACGTCACAGTTCGTGAACAGTTCAATACACACTGGAGGCAAGTTTGAATGTTCAGTTCTTATCTGTTTTTAGCGATTGGCAGCCAGTTGGCAACCGGTACACAGTTACATAATAGGCCTGCTGGTGGTATCATGGTTATGGACTTTTTCGTAATGATGACATACATATTGACTAATAAATTCAAATCATGGTAAAAATTGCTCACAAGTATATTTTTCTAGAATTCATAACTTAAAAACTATAAATTAAATATAAATCAACAAAAAAATTATAATCAAGTCAGATTTTTTTGAATTTTTATACTGCTAAGCAAGGTTTTTAATAACTTTTTGAAGGCTTGTTTATTGGCCCAACAACACCTTGAAATTATCAAAAACCGGGGCGAAATTTTGCTTATTTTTATCATCAAACAGAAAGTTGCTGTTCCTTTGACACATTTCTGATAGAAAGCACTCGTTCAGAAACTGATGAAACTTTGAAAACATTAAATTTCATAACCCTTAACATATCCACGCATACAGCTTCACGAATATGAAGCATTCGAATCGGATAATGGAAAACAAAGCACTGAAGTTAAAAAAAACAGCAACAACCCCCCTCTCCTTACTCGATCCCCTGTCAACTCCTGGGCTGCGGCGCGGCGCCCGCCAACAGCTGAGACAGCAGTGCAGCTTTCTCTTTCTCCTTCTTGCGCACGACGTCGAGCGAGCGCGCGCGCCACGTGCTCTTACGCAGTTTTATTGGCCGCGAGCCTACGTACCGACCTGTAAGAGAAAATGTACTCTGTTTTAAATCATCCATCTTTCTGTCAATCTGTTTAGTGCTGGATATGGCTCTTTCAAGATATGGCCACTCTTGGCGGTAGTCCTGGAAGAAATGCCCATACTCATACACGCTGTACAGGCGGGTTGGTAAGCGCGGTGCCGAAACCTTCGCAACAGTCACGTTAAGGGCCGGCAATTGGGGATGGATTCCACCGAGTGCGTTACGCCAGCGGCATGTTAGCGCTTTTCAGGATTTCAGCTTGACAGATAATTAGAGTGTCATCTCTTGTAATTGTGCCCGAAATAAAAAATTTGTGCTTCCAGCCGATCCAAAGATATTCAGGAAAAACAGATTCCGCTGGAGTAACGTTACCCCAGCGGCATGTTTTTTATCCTGTGGTCGTATCGAAATAAAAATTAGCTACTTATGTAGATATAATTAGTGCCTAATTGTGCCCAAAAAAGAAAATTAGAGCGTTGATGCCGCTGGGGTAACTTTTAGCCAATTGCTGTATCTCTTAAACGGTATGACATACAACGACGATTTTTTTACTAAGGTGCGGCTTAATTAGTTCCTAATTTGTGCAAATTTATTTTTTCTATAATCGACGTCGTTGGTAAATTATATATTTTTTTCAAAAACCCTAAAATCGGCCCTTGCGCTTAAATGAGAATACCTAGAAACTTACCAATTATGGTGATTTGTACCTTTTATCAACTCAAAGCACCTTGTGAAATTAGATGTTTCTAACTCAACTCCTTACAGAGTTATTTCACTTTTATTAAAATCTGGCTACTCTATAATGTAATGCTTCAATACACGAGTTATTATTTAGTGACGGTATTTATGATTCTACAAATAATTAGTACTTTTATTACTTTATTTATCCTTGAAATTTCTGCTGAAAAAACCTACTAACTACTGAAACATGGGGTAAAAACAACAGGAAAGCAAATCACTCGATTAACCAACCAAATTCAAATGAGTGCATAAAAGCGGCCGCACCGTACATTGTGCCAACCTTCTGAAATTTGTAGAACAACATTTTGTTTTTCGAAACAGTCTCGCACAAGTGTTATAATTTATTGTTTTTAGGGTTCCGTAGTACCTAAAAGGTACAAAAGGAACCTTTATGGTGAGACTCCGTTGTCCGTCCGTATATCACAGCCTCATAACAGGATAATCCGATGCTTTTTTGGTACTTATGAACGAAAAGCTAACATCACATGGAAGTGGCTTTTAATATATTTTTTAAATATTATCTGTTATTAAAAATAAACTTACTATTGGATGTTGAAGTAATTATTTAAGGGTACTGACGTAAGACTGGTAACAGCACCAAATTATCTTGCTGATGAACTGGTCTGATGATGGGACTCTCCCCAACGGACAACTGCCGATCTCTCAAGTTTGGTATTATTTGATTGGTCTTGATGAGTAATTTTGTAAAACATGTTGACCAGAGTCTGATGATGGGACTGGAAGGTCGAAATGAGAACTCCTCAACGAACAACAGCAGACTTCTCAAGTTTAAACTATTTGATCGGTTTTGATGAGTACTTTTGTAAAATATGGTGACCAGGGTCTGATGATGGGACTGGAAGGTTGAAATGAGAACTCCTCAACGAAAAACAGCAGACCTCTCGAGTTTGGACTATTTGATCGCTCTAGATGAGTAATTTTGTAAAACATGTTGACCATGGTCTGATGATGGGACTGGAAGGTCGAAATGAGAACTCCTCAACAAACAACAGCAGACTTCTCAAGTTTAAACTATTTGATCGGTTTTGATGAGTACTTTTGTAAAATATGGTGACCAGGGTCTGATGATGGGACTGGAAGGTTGAATGAGAACTCCTCAACGAACAACAGCAGACCTCTTTTAAGTTTGGAATATTTGATCGCCTTAATAAGTACTTTTGTAAAACATAATTTTACTTACTACAAGATGGACATCGGAACTCTTTGACGAATAACAGCAGACCTCTTTGGACAATTTGAACGGTCTTGATGAGTACTTTTGTAAATTTTTCGTTGATGAGTTCCCATATCCACCTTCCAGTCCCATTATCAGACCATGATCACCATGTTTTACAAAAGTACTAATCAAGACCGATAAAATTTTTGAAAATAGAGAGGTCTGCTTTTGCTCGTTAAAGAGTTCCAATGTCCATCTTGCAGGCCCATTATCAGACCCTGGACACTATTTTTTACAAAAGTACACATTAAGGCCGATCAAATAGTCCAAACTTAAGAGGTCTGCTGTTGTTCGTTAAGGAGTTCTTATTTCAACCTTCCAGTCTCATCATCAGATCCTGAACATCATGTTTTACAAAAGTACTCATCAAGACTGATCAAATAGTCTATTAAACTCGAGAGCTCTCCTGTTGTTCGCTGAGGATTTCTCATTTCAACCTTCCAGTCCCACCATCAGATCCTGGTCACCATGATTTATATAAGTGCCTAACAGAATTGGATCAAATTATAAATGTTTCATCAAGTAAGTTATTAATACAAATTACAAAATAAAATATTTATTTTCCTATACAAAAGTTCATTCCACACAATTGAATGTTAGTACTTTGGGGCAAAAAGCATTTGAATATCCCATCATTGCTAATAACGTATCATATTTATATAAAAGTAAATTAATAGTTAGTTAAACTATTTGTACGCACCTGTACCAATCAAAACTGAATTATAGAACTACCAATTTATGAAGGTTGGCACCATGTATAGTACGGCCGCTTTTATGTAGTCATTTGAATTTGGTTGGTTAATCGACTGATTTGCTTTCCTGTTGTTTTTTCCTTAAGTTTCAGTAGTAATGAGGTTTTTCGGCTGAAATTTTTAGGATAAATAATGTGATAAAAGTACTAATTATAAGTAGAATCAAATATACCGTCACTTAAAATAACTCATGTATTGAAGCGTTACATTATAGAGTAGCCAGATTTTAATAAAAATGGAATAACTCTGTAAGGAGTTGAAATAGGAACATCTAATTCCACAAGGTGCTTTGAGTTGATAAAAGGTACAAACCACCATAATTGGTAAGTTTCTAGGTATTCTCATTGAAGCGCAAAGGTCGATTTTAGGGTTTTTGAAAAAAAAACATAATTTACCAACGGTGTCGATTGTAGAAAAAATAAGTTTGCACAAATTAGGAACTAATTAAGACGCACCTTGGTAAAAAAAATCGTCGTTGTAAGTCATGCCGTTTAAGAGATGCAGCAATTGGCTAAAAGTTACCCCAGCGGCATCTTGAATAACTCTGAAACCTCTGGACGCTCTAATTTTCTTTTTTGGGGACAATTAGGCACTAATTATATCTACATAAGTAGCTAATTTTTATTTCGCTACGACCACAGGATAAAAAACATGCCGCTGGAGTAACGTTACTCCAGCGGAATCTGTTTTTCGTGAATATCTTTGGATCGGCTGGAAGCACTAATTTTTCATTTCGGGCACAATTACACGAGATGACGCTCTAATTATCTGTCAAGCTGAAATCCTGAAAAGCGCCAACATGCCGCTGGCGTAACGCACTCGATTCCACCTATGTATACATACTTACCAGTACGTGTACTAGGTGAAATTGAATCTGTAGTAACTCGGACCAAGGTCCTACCTCTCATCTCCCTGTGTTAGTTGTAAACAGATGTGACTGCATAATTAATTAATAAACAGGTGTTTAAAGTGTATTGTTTGGTGTTAATTAATCATCTCCTAATAGCTTCATCTACCTAAAACCTATTGAATCTATTTACTGCGTCAGTTACAGAAAAATCAACCGACCAAATTCATACTGGAGACACAGTTAGTGATCAGAAACAAGCTTCTATTTACACTTTTGGCGAAATTCGAAAAATATTTTTTTTTGCTTCCTTACTGCCTGGGCTAGGAATTGAACCTAAATTTTCTTTTCGAATTTGGTCAGATGGAATACTGAACCCAGTTCCTGATCACTAACCGAGTCTTCAGTATGAATTTGGTCGGTTGATATAATTTCATCCTGTATAGATTTTTACTAGTTACTGTAATGTACTCAAATAATAGAAGAGAATCTCACCGTCCATCTCCTTCATAGCTTTGATGAAGTCCTGGGGCTCCTTGAAGCTGACGAAGCCGAACCCTTTACTCTTGTTGGTTCTCTTGTCGCGGATCACTTTGGCGCGCTGGAACGAGCTGTACTTGCTGAATGTGCGGACCTGGAACACCGGTTTCAACGGTTCAGCGAACGAAACAAACATATCACCTTTCTAACAAACTGACATTCGAAAACTCAATAATTTGGACAAGTGAGAGTTGGACTTATGCATAAAGGGTTCCGTACCACCTCACAATACGGGTGCGGGACCCTAAAAACATTATGGTAAACTAGCTTTTGCCCGCGGCTTCACCCGCGATGAATTAGTTTTTGTGTAACTAGTGCTAGGTACTTCTTAATAACTATTATTAGGCTGATGTTTGAATTGTTTTATTCCATTTTGTTTTTTTTTTCTAAATTAGACTGTATATGTGCAAATTCCTTTTTTAAACTTTTTAATTTTTTTATTTTTGTGTGACAAGTTATGTGACAGTTTTGATTAACTTATGGAATTTTTAATTATTTGTTCTATTTAATTCTATTCCTTACAATTATTTACAATCACTCATGACATGAATCTGTTTCCTACCTACCTGCAATTGTATTTTGTTTTATATGTATTAAAATGGGGCAAACTGAAAATCGGCGCTGCAAAGCTCAATCGGTTCAATAGGTACGGCGTGAAAGGGTGACACATCACTTTTCTATAGAAACTTGAAAACACATTTTCATCCCATGGGAACTGATTTATGGGATAAAAAGTACCCTATGTCCTATTCCAGGACAAAAATTACATTCATGCAAAATTTCAGTCCAATCGGTTCGGTAGATACGGCGTGAAAGAGTAACAAACATCCATCCATCCATCCGTCCATACATTCAAACTTTCGCATTTATAATATTAGTGGGATACCAACAATTATATATGCCAAAGCAACATCAAGGCTATAAAAAACAAGCCGCTCAAATGGTAGCGCCTGGCAAAAAATTTGGCGCCGTCTGCGTACGGAACCCTACTTTTCATTATTTTAATTTTACTTTAGTTAGAGTATGTCCTACAATCTGAATAAATTGAAAATTTGGTATTACTGTATTTTAGTAATGAGCCAAAATTAATTACGTTTAAATACATCATGTGTTATTTTAATATTTGTATGCCTTTGTGGCTCGGCATGGCAAGTACTACATTTATACCCACCATCTTTTTACAACCTATGCTGAACAAATAAAAATATTTGATTTGATTTGAATTATGCTACTTTTTTGAGGATTCTTGTACACCTCTTAAATTTAATTATTGTATATTTTTTTTAATTTTAACTTTATACCTATTACGGTTGAAGCTGTAGACCCTTGTTACAGACGGACAGTAGGGTCCTGTTTGGCGCCCTTCGGGTGCGGGAACCCTTAAAAGGCAAAAGGCTCATGATTGGTTAATACTGTGTGTAATGCAACACAGGGCTAGCCGTGATTGGTCGACGCACATCGACAGAGAACGCGATAGGAGCCGACGTCTTTCTAAACATGTCCTCGATAGTTTTCATGAGGTCATTGAGGTTATACGAATAAGTGTATATTATGTACAGGGCCAGCCAAACTTAAAGTCGGCTCTGAAGTTCGCATATGTCTATCTCTCTCTGTCATCTACTTCTCTCTATCCGTCTCGCTGGAGCTAACTTCACTCAGCCGACTAAAAGTTTGGCGCGAACTTTACAGAATAAATTATTTGATCTGTAGAATGGACGAAACAATCTAATTTCGTCCGTGTCTGTAGACAAGATTTTAATATCGCTGCACAGCACTCACGAGTAGCTCGTCGGTGACGTCATTTCCGAGGTCGCCGCAGAACATGCGGAAGTCGTCATCGGGCCAATCCAGCAACGTCACGTCCTCCCACACCTGGCCGCCCGCTGTACGCACCACCTGACACAAGAGACGGCTGTCTTCTTAACGAGATACGGGGACCTTATCGATGTCGCTTTCAAACGTATCGTGATTGGCTAAAAATGATACGTGATGTAATTTATAGCCAATCACGATTGTTGTTGAAGTTAGACAATAAGAGGGCGGGTTCCGTAAATGAGGTACGCTAGAGAACAGGTATGTATTTATAATATCAAGACTTAATTGAAATTGAAAAATATTTATTTATCACATAAAAATACAAATACAAAAACATGCAAAAGAAATACAATACAGCATACAAAAAATAATAATCATACTTATTAATAAAACATTTCGATTGAATTTGCACATAATAATTGTGATAAAAAGGGGCAGACTCAGCATCTGCTGTGAGCTGTAGATCAGCAACACAACGCTGGTTTTCAGACTGTCCCTTTTCAAACCCTAAATTAATTTTCAAAATGCAGGTACCTTATAAATATAACATGCAACAATTTCAGCCAGGAATAATTGTTGATTATATAGCAGTATTCTAAAATTAAATTAAATAGCTCAATTAGTTAATTTTTCCTTTCATAGTGTTTCAATTTATTGTCGCAATAAAAAAAAACATACTTAAATAAAAAAGGTTACGGTCGATAAAAAAAGAGATTGTATCATTTTTACCTATGGTTTCTGTCAGATAGGTCGTTTACGCTAACTCGTAGTTTGTAATTTTAAAAGCGACATATAACAAAAAAATACATATCCTCATGACCTCAATCCCCGAGGGGGTGCCAGAGGTGTGAACTGTGAAATGCAAGTCACAGTCCACACTCGGCACACCCGCGTTTCACCGACGATTATAACGTCCCAACGAGATGGGTGGTGAGCCCTATCGCCGTACTTCACAAATACACGCTTTTTAGGGCATGCAGGTTTCCTCACGATGTTTTCCTTCACCGTTAAGCAAGTGGTAAGTATGAGATGAGGTAAGAACACAAATACTCTGCACATAGATTCAAAAAAACTCATTGCTGCATGCCCGACCGGGGATCGAACCTGGGTCTCAAGATTGAAAGGCCAGCGTTCTACCGCTTGAGCTAACGCCGCATTACATACAAACCCCTAAATTATATTGACATGTAAAACATACGCATTACGGCTTTTGCTGTGTTCCAATAGCCCTTATGTCACGTTGCACCAAAAACTATTTTAATGGCGATGGCAACAGTTTAAGAGCCCGGTCCGCGACGACGACAACTTTGATGAAAAACAATATGTTAAATATTTTTCTGGCCTTTATCGCGATGTTTTTGGAAAAACTAGGGACATACACCACTTCATATTGGCCGTCTAAATGAAGTCCTAGAATTTATTTGATTGAATTGTTTCCCTTTCGCGAGTTATTTTATTACTTACGAGCCCGCTCCGAATCATTATTCATAATATCTAAGTACCAAAATAACGCGCAAAGGAGAAACAATTGAATCAAATAAATTTTAGGTCTTCATTTAGATGGCCAATACAGACTGGTGTATGTTCCTGATTTTTACAAAAACATCGCGGCAATGATAAGAAAATTATTAATATAATGCTTCGCATCAAACAGACGAAAAATACGGAGCGGGTTCTTAAGGCGCCACTTATACTTATAGCGGGTGTAAATAGAGTGCGACCATTAAATGAAACCACATATTCTACCGACCCTACTGCACCACTTTCCCAAGAGTCATACCCGCGGACACCCTTAGTTTAGGAAATAATTGAGTTCCAAACAAAAACGCGTGAACCCTAACGCACCGACATACGGGCGAGGTTAGAGAGAGTATCGTCCGTGAAACCTCCAGCTGTTTGAGGTCAACGCTCTCTCTAACCTCGCCCGTATGTCGGTGCGTTAGGGTTCACGCATGTTTGTTTGGAACTCAATTATTTCCCAAACTAAGGGTGTCCGCGGGTATGATTCTTGGGAAAAGCGGTTCAGTAGGGTCGGTAGAATATGTGGTTTCATTTAATGGTCGCACTCTATTTACACCCGGTATATTTTGTTTGGATGAATTCAATATTTATTTACCAACAGATGCAATGTATTTTATGTACTCCCATACTACACACAATCTCAAAAACGGTTTTATAAGTATTAACGTTGTTTATCAGTATCGCAAAAACCGATGTTATAATATATTTTAAGACCGGGTTTCTGCGCTGTGATTGGCCTAATTTATTATAACACCGCTTAGATCAGGGACTAATATTTATTTCTTTTGCTTTGAGCTGTGCAGCCTCGAATTCTCCAGTGGAACATCTTCAATAAAGGTAAGTACGTAAATTACTGACAATTTGGGTAAACAGCTAAGATCCTTGTTTTAGTTCAAAGCACGAAGCCAATAAATAAAACAGCAACAAATTGTTTTTGGAATAAAGCGACGGTAGCTCAGGAGTAGAGTCGTAGAACGCTGGCCTCTCAATCTTTGAGATCCCGGTTCGATCCCCGGCCGGGGATGCACCAATGAGTTTTCTGGAATCTATGTGCAGAGTATTTAATACTTACCACGTGCTGAACGGTGAAGGAAAACATCGTGAGGAAACCTGCATGTCCTAAAAAGCGTGTATTTGTGCCCGAAGTACGGCGATAGGGCTCACCACCCATCACGTTGGGACGTAATAATCGTCGGTGAAACGCGGGTGTGGACTGGGACTTGCATTTCACAGTTCACACCCGGAACACCTCTAAAACCTCCTCGGGGATTTATGTCGTCACGATATATTTATTGTTGTTTGAAAATATGGTTGTACTTAAATAATGTGTCCAACAGTAACATACATAATTAGATTAATATAGCCTATAAGGACACTCGTGCAGCCAAATGCGAAACACGGCAAAATAATATTAGAGAATAGAAACATCATAATTAATTTAAGTAATAGAAGCACATTTTAATTTATATTAGTTTATAAACCCTACCGAAGCAGAGTATCAAAAAATTGAGTTAGACTCATTTGAGTGTTCCCCTCCACGGAAATCTTTAGTAAAAGGCGAAAGATTTGTACGTTTTGAAGGGAAACCAGAGTGACGCGGAACTGGTGAAGTAGGGACTACACTAAAGCGAAAAATATTTGAACACCGCGATGTACAATAATGTTTGAAACTGACACAGAGACATCTAGTGTTAAAATGTGTAACTGCGTATTCTACAGTACACAACGAAGCAATACGTTACTACGCGCTACGACAACACAAAATATGATAATGATAAAATAATCAGAATAAAAGGTGCGTATATTAATACATATTATAATGTATTCGTTTTCTAAAATTCAGCTTCAAGTTATAGGACACCCGGCTTAGAGTACTCATAAAATGATAATAAAAATGAAAAATAAACGTTTCCCGCGCTTCCTGCCGGCAATACTAAGAACTACTGTGAACCAACGCACACTGAATTTAACTAATCTCACCTTTGTTCCGCGGCGAGTTCATTCGACAAGTGGAGTACGAGCTGTTTGAATTATCTACCCACAGGTGGCGCTACTATCGAAAAACTAACAAAAAAGGACCCTCTTAAGGCTTAAATTTTTCTCATTTTCCGTGGCACGTAAACTGTGAAAATTTCAACTGGCTTCCTATTGCGGCTGAAACTGTAGAACCTCGTGACAGACGGACAGACAGCAGATGCTTAGTGAGTAACCCTCGGATACGGTACCCTAAAAACACCTTTTATACAAAAAAAAACGTATTTATTATTATTATTCTTCAGGGCATTTTTTTTATTCATATTTTTTATATTAATGTCGTGTATATATAATTACGGGTAAGTATGGGGTGGTGTACAAAGTACCTTTCTATTCTTTTTTTCCTTCTTCTTAGGGGCAGAAGTCTCGGTGATTGTGACAACAGGCGGCGGCGGGGGTGCGGGCGTGGGCGCGGGCGCGGGGGCCGGAGCTTGCTCTAACTTGAGGGGCGGCGGGGGAGGTTCCTTCTTCTGTAAAACATTGGGCAAAAAATGCTGTCACTGCTATGACACAAATTGTATACTGCGCCAGCTACGTTACTTCCCGATGCAATCTCACCAATGGTCCCTTTTATACAAACATTTTCGAAAAGGTCTCACCATTTCGGTACTGAATTTTCACAAACGCTGCATGACTTAACCTCAAACTTTGCTGATGACAACTGCAAAATAAAGCTTGCAAACCATTACCTTTTTCTTAGGTTCTGAGCCATCACTTTCAGTTTTCTTCGGCTGTTTGTACAGTTTAGGTGCAGCAGACAACACCACCGGCTGAGGTTTGGGTGGAGGAGGCGGTATCAGTTGTGGCCCCTGCATACCTGGCCGCATGAACGGCATCGGGTGAAACATGTCAGTGTCTGATGGCCGTAATCTTTGCACCTGTAAACAAAAACGGTTTTGTAAAGTCTACGTGCAATGAGAGGGATTGATGCTGAATGCTGTCACTTCTTGATAGTACATATGAAAAATAATTAATCCTCGGTACTTTGTTCCACTAGTATATTTTTGCGAGGTAGTGGGTTCAATCCTCAAAGTGCAGTGATTTGTGTTCGGTCTGTGTGCCTCAGGTGGGACGCTGTTGGTCCATTTGTGCCCGAAGTACGGCGATAGGGCTGGCCACCCATTGGGGCGTAATAATTGTCGGTGAAAAGGTGTACTAAGTGTGGACTGTAAAATCCTTGAAGACCCCTTTTTTCCTGTAAAATAATTTTATAAAAGTTATCTATGAATATTTTAGTCAGTTTAACTGTCTATCTACCTATATATTCTCGCGATTTACGGGAAAACTACTGAACATATTTAGACGGGGTTTTTCATTATTGTTTAGCCAAGATAAAATGTGTACCTTTCCAGACTTGTCGGTAAAAACAGCATTGTATACAAAATTTAAGCAGAATTATAGAAATATGAAGAAACAGCTGGACAGCTATTCTGGGATTTGCAGAAAAATGTTTACGTAAGATCTGAATTAAACCGGCCCTTAATTGTGACTTTCTTAAGTAGAAAAACCAAAATAAACATATACAAGGCCGCAGCAAACAAAACTGACACCGATCCTTAGGGGATGAGCGGAAAGAAAATGTACAGAAAGATTTTGGGACAGACACAGAGAGATAGTAGAAGACAAGAAAAAATACTGAGATAGAAAAGCTAGTGGCCAACACGAACATCATCGTTGATGAAATAAAATCATCTGACATTTACCAGCTTGGTCACATGGAAACGATCAAACAATAAAATTGTGCTTACGTTAATCAAGATCAAGGCAGAAGAGGAACCATATAACTAAAAGGATGACATGATACCTTCCCCAGGACTAGGAGTACATGACCAAGTTTGATCATACTATGAGATCTTCCCTGGTAATATCCACCACCCGAAAGCAAGTCGGTCCCCTAGGGTCCGCCGACTAAAACAGTCAAACTAAGGACTCCAAGGGATCCCCATATACCTGTTCTAATACAATGTTAGGCCTAGGACAAATTGTCGCTCGCATAAAAAAATACCAATTTATTTGGCCGATTGTAGTACGTTTTATGGTTTGCATGGTAAATGGAGTTTTGTCTATTATCAAGTCTTACTACAAGCTCTTCAATAAAGTTACCTAAATGATAAAAAGAGAGGAAAAATTTTTTTTACTAATTTTATGGTTTTCCTTAGATACGCCTACTGCCAAGTGGGCAGGAGGTGACTGACTGGTTGTTATTATTATTTATAAAGTCACAATATCAAAACTTCTGACATAATATGTCCCTACATCCCTACATTTAAATTTTATAATTCATTACAAATGAAAAAAAAATACAAGAATACAATTAAGAGTTTTGAAATTGAATACAAACAAAACCTTTTTATAGTATGGTACCCCGAAAATCAACAATAATATATAAGAGTATGAGTGGACTTCATAAACCAAATATTATTACAAAGATTATATTACTTTTAAGCATACTAATACCTACAGTCAACAAAATAAAGTTAAAACTAGTGGTGAAACATAATCATGGTTGAGTGTTGCATGCATAAACAGTGCAAAGCAACATTTGGTTGGGGTACTATTTTATATATACAGAATGACCGGTAATTGCTCTTATTCCTCTCGGGGGAAGAAACTATGATTAATTTGGAGTGATTTGACCCCTATCACTTGGGGTTCGCAAATCCGGCATTTTCGAGAAAATCGATATTCTTTGTTTTATTTATAAAATTGCGAAATTTGGCAAATACAAAACGCCGAAAAAAATCTTGTTTTTTGGCCTGAAATTTGGCGTGAACTGATTGATCAATCTCCTTAAAACTAAAAATCACTCAAACAATTGCAAAATCCTATGTTGCATGTCTAAAATCACGATAACAAAGAATTAAAAATTGAAACAAGAATATAAATTTTCTCGAAAATGGCGGATTTTGCGACCCCCAAGTGACAGGGTAAAATCACTCCAAATTAATCAGTTTCTTCCCCCGAGAGGAATAAGAGCAATTACCGGTCACCCTGTATATATACCTATATACAGAGTGAATTTTTGAGACAGGACAGTAAGGGCAGGTACCTTAACCGTTATAGTTACGGGAAAACGCTTTTAGGAGACTATCCATAAATTTTCAAGATATTCTGAACTGCATTTACAGATTTTGGAAAAAATGTACAGTCAGCAACAAAATTGTCATTTTAAACAAAAACTTTTTTTGATGCCAATCGATCCTGTTTCTTATAAGGATCAAAAGTCTCTACTGGACCAACTGAGGTTTGAGTACTACAAAAGTCAGAGATCGCAAAAAACTTTTCCCATACATTTGTACAGAAATACAGAGGGCATAAGATAATTACAGTTTTTGTCAAGATGGCCTCGTGGCTTACTACACTACACTACCTAGAAGCAAAAGCGCCTACCTAAGTAGACAATCATCATAGTTGCATCGATAATCTTCTACGACATTAGAACTAAAAAAAAACATTTTAATATGCATTTTAGACATAGACAAACATTACTTACATTTAGATGATCTACGAAATAAATTGCTCAAAATGACCGGCGTTTTCACAAATACATAAGTTCACTCGTTTTTGTACTTAGCTAGTAGCAGCCGATAATTTTCTTGGATGGATATCATTTAAAATCCTTGTTAATGCATCTTTCAGCTCCTGAATACTGTTGTATTTCTTTTTGTAGACTTCATTTTTTAGGAAGCCCCACAGAAAAAAATCGAGAGGCGTTAGACCGGGGCTGCGAGGTGACCACTTAGTTGGACCATGTGTACCTATCCACTGTGACCCGAACTGCCTATTCAAACTGGAACCTGTAAGGCGGCTGTTGTGTAGCGGAGTGCCAACTTTCTGAAAATTAACTTTTCGCAATTCTGACAGGAGCCATTCATCCAACTGGTTTTGGAGATTCTCTAAAATGACTTCGTTATACACGGCAGAATTAAGTGTACCTTCATAAAATTTCACCATTACCACTCGGTTTGACATCAAACCACACCAGTTAAAAGAGAATCGAACTTGGTTGTGGCTTTCCTGAACTCTGAGAGGGTTTTCTCTAGACCAATAGTGGTGATTTCGTCGGTTGTCCATTGCGTTATTTGAAAAATTTGTTTCGTCTGACCATATTATGTACTTAAGAAATTCGTAATCTCTACTTATTTTTCCTCTTAGCCATCTGCAAGAGATAGTTCTTCGAACATTGTCACCTGGATGTAATGCTTGAACTATGCGCCCCTGTCGATAGGGTTTATAACTGTGTTTTTTTTAATGTCTTTAATACAAGTGACTGGGAAACACCCACTTCAAGAGTGACATATCTGGACAATATCTCTGGATCAGATTCCACATAGGTTAAAATAGCAATCTCCGTGTCTATGTTTAGTACACGAGGCTGCCGCACTAACTTCTTTTTTAATGAACCATATTCTTTGAGAATCTTCAAAAGGTTTGTAATTACCTTTCTTGATGGTACTTGTCGCAATGGATACTTATTCACGTACCACACCAATGCAGATTCCGTGTTCCTATTATTTACAAAATACGCTTCAATTAAGTTCAAACCTTTGAGATTTAAAGACATTTTTTAACAAGAAGTTAAGTACATAAATTACAACTAACAATCTAGAATTTTCTCAGCACAAACATAAGAATGACCTGAAATAACCCAAGAATTCAAATCGAATTTGAAGTTTGAAATTAAAAGTTTTTTTATTTACCTACTTTTTCAGCAGGTATTCTTTATAGTGGATTATGGCGGATCTACCCATAACAGAAAGTTTGGCTACTTTAGAGGTTTGACTCTTTTTCCAAATTATATGGGAAAAGATTTTTGCGATTTCTGACATTTCTAGTTCTCAAACCTCAGTCGGTCCAGTAAAGACTTGATCCTTATAAGAAATAGGATCGATTTGCATCAAAAAAGGTTTTTGTTTAAAATGACAAATTCACCTGTATTTATGTATAGGGGGCACTATATAAAAAAAATAAAGTGACTAAATAGCCCTTAGCAGCTTCCTTAGTCTTAATTTCAATCAACCGCTAGGGATAGGTTGTGACGACAAGCGAAGTGAGGAGGAACAGTTAGGTTGACATGTAATTATGTATTAGGGAGCCGAGCGAAGTGGAATGGAGCGAGGCGACCCTCATAGTTTTAACGGAATTGACAATATGCAGAAAAAAACATTTTCCAAGCACATTCCGATTACTTATGGTTAAATAATTTATAAAATAAAAGGACCGATTCCCTTTCCGAACTGTACATTGCAAATTGAACTTTATTAGTAAGTGCTAAAGAAGATGGCCACCAGCCCTACCTCATTTTTATCTACTAAGCCCTTGAGGAGGAAGGAAATTTTAAAAAATTGTGGAAAAGCCATGAATCAATATATTAAGTAAATTTTACATTACCTGAGCCGGCACAAAACTCGGAGGTGGAGGTGGAGGAGGAATACTAGGGAACATCATCCTCGGAGCCATCCCCGTAGGATCAAATGGTGGCAGCATCTGCGGCGGCGGTGGCGGAGGTGGGATGCTAGCCCTCTCTAGCTGCTGTTGAACCGCTCCAAACGTGCCAGCACCAATCACCGGCCGCATTGAAACCGGCGCCCCCAATGGCAACTCAGCCCCAGAGATTTCCGCTTCAAATCTTTCAAGAACAGAACAAAAGCCATCAGAAAAAGATGAAAGAAGAACATAAAGAGTAGATGAAAATTTTTACCTCGACATCTCATCTTGCATCTGCTGGTATTTGTCTTCCATGGTGCACCACCAAGCTTAACCTTTAAAAATTCCAAAACAATAAACGAAGTAAAGAATAGACGAGTATGTAACTAATTATCGCTTCTCTCGATACATACAGGTGCAAGTAGCATTATCGGCTGCTAATTTATCGCCAGAAGTTGAAAAATCTGAAATTATTATTCAGTCAACCACCTCAAATCAAAGATCACATCACAGACACAGAATATAACTTTTTTTTGCCGTTTTATCTGGCTTGTTATAATGTGATTCCACACATTAGTTCCGCCAAAGTCGAGTTTTGTGCGAAAAGACTCATTGGAGATTGTTCAGTTAAAATTTTGTGTAAATCAAATTCTTAAGCGAGAACAACATGCCTAAAATATGTAATACAGTAAATATATATATATTTTTTAATATAAATAAATACTACCTAATATAAAACTAAGTAAATTATAAGAAAGTTAATAAAAGAAAACACCATTACATACACGGAAAAACAGAACAATGAATGTATTGTCAAAATTAACAAAAACTATAATTTAATTTTGTTCAGTGAAATAAATTTACACAGCATATGTATATACTACAGGACTATTTACAAGGGTCAGTAAAAAGCTGATATTAACGGGTCGAGCGATATGCGGAGGGAGAACGTCATACAGAGGAATTTGGAGTCTTTGACATTCAAAGAATATATGTTCTAATGAGCCCTCGTCCAGTCCACATTCACAGAGGGAATGATCCCTCACCCTGATTTTGGCCAGAAACACGGGAGTACATGCATGACCTAGTCGAAGGCGACAAATTACAGATGTAGTCAACTAGTTGGCATCGCGGAATTTAAAAAACTTTGTTATATGTTGTATACTACCATAATATTTACCGACTAATTTCTGGGACTCTTTCCATGCACAAGACCATTCCTTATCTAGTTTGGATTCCACTAAAGGTAGAAAGAAGGTCATGGTGATAAATAGCAAATTCAGTAGTAGTGCCCATTTCAATTGCAATTTTAGCGCATGTATCAGCCATTTTGTTTCCCGGAAAACCATTATGGCTTGGAATTCAAGCGAGGACAACGGCAATATTGTGTTGTTTGCTCAAAAGAAGTGCCTCTCTAATTTTAAAGATGATTGGAAACCGAGACTTGCATTTAAAAGGGTTGGATAAAATAGATTGGAGACAACTCAGCGAATCTGAAAATATAATGGATTTATTCAGTTTGTGAGAAAGGGTATAGGTGACAGCTTCTAAGATAGCGATTGCTTCGCCAGTGAAAACTGAAGATTCAGGGGGACATTTAAAACTCAAAATAATTTTATATTTTGGAATGGCAACTAGTCCTGGAAACGAGTCCTTTGAGCCTATAGAGTTCATGTAGGTACCAGATTTGCCAGATTTTTGACGCCTCAAGTGGCCATTTTGAGGCGCTCAGGTAGCCCAAATCACCCAATTCCCTTCCATTATGCTTAGAGCACTGCAAAATTATTTATTTTTAATTAAATCCATCGCTATAAATTACTCAAAATGTTATTAAGTGCATCACAATCTAGTAATCAGTTAGAAACTTTAGAGTTTGAAAATATTCCTCGGGTCAGGATTCGAACCAGCGAACATTTGTTAGCGCGATACCAATTGCGCCATAGAGGTTCTATTTATCCTTTCAATTTTTCAAACATACTTGTCCACTGAGAATTTTTTAAACCATACGTATTTGATCTAACTAGCTTGTAAGGCACAAAAACTGAAACTGAAACTGGGCGTTATGTGATGTCACGCCTTACTCCTAGAAAACATTTTTCAAATACTTGTCTTTAAAATTTGTTTCTAATTGATCTTTTTTAGTGTGTAATGCAGTCTAATAAAAGTATCAAAACTTGTAAAGCACTCTAAAATCTTGAAATTATCGTAATGTGCAAATTTTCGCGTAACCCAGCCTTCAATTTTACATTTCATGATAGGAATTTATACAAAAAAAAAACAGTTTGATCGTTGGTTGAAGCCCGCCTATTACTGACAGCAGGATAGAATAAAAATTTAAAGCGTACAAAAGAGATGGCACGATGAGCTAGTGCCGGCCGTCCGATGATTAATCGAAGTCGCATTCAATAATTCATACTATGTCAGATTTCAACACTGACAGCAGGACGACATATAGATTGTATAACGCGCGTAAAGGAAATAAAGTGTGTTTTTTTTAGAGGTATAGAACTTTGAAATGGAATAAAACAAAGATGTTTTTTTTTATTGATATGAAATTTATTTTATTCGAAAGACAATCTTTTGGCATTATAATTTAAATATCACTTCTGGCATATGTCCGCCACGGCTGGCTCGGACGTAGTCTAATCTGGAGGTCCAATTTTCGATGACTTTTTCTAACATTTGTGGCCGTATATCGGCAATAACTCACCGAATGTTGTCCTCCAAGTGGTCAATCGTTTCGGGCTTATCGGCGTAGACTTGCGACTTCACATATCCCCACAGAAAATAGTCAAAAGGCGTTAAATCGCACGATCTTGGAGGCCAATTCACGGGTCCGAAACGTGAAACTATGCGGTTACCAAACGTTTCCTTCAATAAATCAATTGTGGCACGAGCTGTGTTACATGTTGCGCCGTCTTGTTGAAACCACAACTCCTGCACATCATGGTTGTTCAATTGATGAACGAAAAAGTCAGTAATCATCGCTCTATAGCGGTCACCATTGACTGTAACGTTCTGGCCAGCATCGTTTTTAAAGAAGTACGGACCAATTATTCCACCAGCCCATAAAGCACACCACACAGTCAGTTTTTCTGGATGTAAAGGTGTCTCAACATACACTTGAGGATTATCATCACTCCAAATACGGCAGTTTTGTTTATTGACATATCCATTCAACCAAAAATGAGCTTCATCGCTAAACAAAATTCGCTTATGAAAATTGGGATCGACGGCAATCTTATTTTGGGCCCATTCACCGAATGTACGCCTTGCAAGGTGATCGCGAGGCTTCAATTCTTGCACGAGTTGGATTTTGTAAGCACGCAAACCAAGATCTTTCCGCAAAATCTTCCATAAAGTGGATGGACACAAATCCAATTCCTGTCCACGGTGGCGGATAGACTGATTCGGGTCTTCCTCTACGCTACGCTCTACAGCAGCAATGACTTCTTCTGTACGCACTGTACGACTTCTCTGTGGATGCGTATTATCATTTAGAGTAAACGTGGCGCAAAAATGTTACATAGTTAATTGAATTAATTGCTCTGATGGACGATTATGTTGACCGTAAATTGGACGTAATGCGCGATACGTCTTTCGAACAGAACCATGATTTTCAAAATAAATTTGCACAATTTGGAAGCGTTGTTCAGGCGTCAGTCTATTCATGTTGAAATGCCAAACCAAACTAAACATAAATCACTTGACAGCTGACAAAATGGCCGCCAGTTAAAAAAGTGATGCACACTTAAAGTTCTATACCTCTAAAAAAAACACCCTTAGCAATAGATGCACAGGGGCCTTGTTGAAGTTAGACCTCAAATAAATCAGAGTTAGACAGTAAGGGAGCTGAGTCGCCACACCGAGTAATTCTATGAAATAGGTAACCATTGGCTTGGCTATAATCATTAAAGCAATATGCAATTTTTGGAAAAAAATAATTGAATTTTTCTTTTGTGCCGCCGGCCGGATCGCCCAACAAAATTCTCAGGTAGCCCAATTCGCGATTAGTCGCAAAATCAGAATTTTGGTCGCCACGAGAGGCTCTCAACTACTCTCAAGTACAAGTACAAGTACAGTAGCCGATTTATCGCCCAATCTTAGTCACAGACCATACACTATAAGAAGTCCCCTGGCTTGGGAAATGGTAGCACTGCATATAATGTTGCCAATGGCTCACGTCACGTAGCATTCACCCTACACAGTTAAGTAAATATTATGAATGTGTAGTAGGGTCCCTACTACACATTCATAATATTTACTGAACTGTGTTTTTTATATAATAATTAGACTACACTTTAATGAAAATAAAATTTACAGAATGAAAAAATAAAAATTAACAATTATTTATTGATTTGTCTTTTGCAAACATACGTATCCGTTATGCAGGCAGAACCAATTATCTCGAGATAATTTGAAAACCGAGTTAAGACCATGGTTGGATTCGGCTTTTTAAGCTCTATCGGCTGGTAGAACCAATTTTCTTTCAAAACGCTCCGTTGGAAAGATACTAATTTGAAAACCGAATAAATAGTGCAATTTTATAAACTCTCTCCAGCTAGTTTATGTTACCTGGACATAAGTCATTGATCCCACTAATTGTCTCAAATTAAAAGCAAATATAACGATTTAACGTTTTTTGTTAGCAAGTTAATATGGCGTTTTTAGTCAACACCGATCTGGTAAAAGCAGTTTTCAGCGGATAAAATCGTAAGAAACGAAAATTACTCCAGCTAAAAAGTTGTACGAATACTTACTTGGTTTTTACAGAAGATAAATTTAAACCAAACGTTTACAAGTCTGAACACAAAAGTAAGTTAATCAAGGAACTGTATTTTAGCTGACGGAATTTCATATCGTGTTGCTGGTAAGTGCCTGCAGGTAAAACCAATTATAAGTATTTACGCACGCGCATTTGGTATTCGGCTTCTGCGCTTGACAAGTACTTTTCGTCACGCCGCGTGCTGCGACCTAGTTTTTGGATAAAAAAATAAAAGTAACTTGCTCTGAAAATGAGTGCAGATGATATAAAACGATTGTCAGTCGATCCTGGAGATGTGGATCTTCATTCAAGTAAGTATCAACTGTTTTTAACTTTGAGGTTAGGTTATGACCAGTTAAGTGTAAATAACCGGTGAAATACGTGTCGAACCACGCAATGCAAAGGGTTCCGTAGTCTATCTATCCTGGATATGTAGATCTTCATTCAAGTAAATGTATGAACTGTTTTTAATTTTGAGGTTAGGTTATTACCAGATAAGTGTAAACAACCGGCGAAATACGTGTCTAACCACTCACAGTGAAGGGTTTCGTAGTCTAGATAAACATTTTATGGTTTTAATTCAAAGTATATACTTTGTTGGGAGTAGAGTAAAATAAAATACCAATTTAAATGCTACTGTTAATATTTCAGGTACCGACAGCACTTTCAACGATGCTGAATTAGATGATAATATTATTTCACAAGCTTATGAGTTATATTTGTCACAAATGAGTCCAGCAAAAAGTTCAGAAAAAAAAATTAGGGAAATTTCAGATGATGATCTCATGACACTAGACGATATAATATCAGAATCGCTGAAACCAACTTTTCCTATTTCAACTGTTACCAATGAAAATAAAACGATGAAAAAGAAAAGCAAGGGAAATAAGAAAAGCAATGTGAACGGCAACAATGACGAAACAATGAAAATGGAGACCAAAATGGACCAGGAGAAGCACAAAGAATATGACAACAATACGTGCGAACTCATGGATGGGGACGAGGTTAAAAATAAAGAGAAAAATAATAAGAAAGGCAAAGAGAAGACCAAGAAGACGGATAAGAAGAAGGATGAAGAATCGCACATGAAATCTCCACACGGAGAGACAAATGAGGATAAGAACAATCATAACCGGAAAGCTAAGAAGGACAAAGAGAAGTGCAAGAAGACGGGTAATAAGAAGGATGAAGAATTGGAAACAACATCTCCACACGCAGAGACAGACAAGAACAAGCACAATCAGGACGGGAAAGCTAAGAATAGAAAATATAATGACAAAGAGAATAGAAATGAGACGGATGAAGGGTCGGACGAATTTTCTGGTGATAATGACTTATGCGAATCGTCTTTTATTGCAACCGTTATTTTAATGGAGATTTTTGACACGGCATGTAAGAAAACTAAATCGTTGAATCGTTGGCGGAATCCTCAACCTGGAACGTGGAAGGTCAATGTGGCAAAAAGTAGACGTGCTGAGGGATTGCCTTATGAGACTGGAAAAAAAATAAGGAATCCGAAAGTACCAAAGGCTATTAACTGTTCAAAGTGTAAATTTCATTGCACTGACAATTTTTCTGAAGAGTGCAGAATAAGTCTTTGTAGGAAATATTGGAGTCTTGAATTTGTTGGCAAAAAGAACTTCATATTGGCAAATATAGATATAAAAAAGCCGAAAACTATTCTCGTTGAAAGAAAAAGAGAAACAACAAGAACATTTTCGACTCAGTGTTTTTTTTTCTTGAACGATGAAAAAGTACAAGTATGCCAAAAATTCTTTTGTGCAACACTTTGCATTGCACAATCTGTAGTTTCAGATGCTGTTAAAAAACGAGATTTGTCTGGACAATTTGGTCTTGAACACGATCAACGAGGGCGACACGAACCTCCGAATAAGACTACTCCGGAAAAAATGGCAGAGGTGCGTAAGCATATTGAATCTTTTCCAACGATGGAGAGCCACTATGTCCGCAAGGACATAAAGAGGAGGTACCTAGATAAGACACTGTCAATTGGAAAAATGTACAGTCTTTACGCTGAATTGTGCGAGAAGAAAAACGTTGAACCTGTATCTGAAACGATTTATCGCCGAGTTTTTGGCCAGGAGTATAATTTGGGCTTTTTTATACCTAAAAAAGATCAGTGCTTGTTGTGTACGAAATATTCGAATTCAAATGATATTCGTAATGATCTATTAAAAAAAGAGTACGACGAGCATATTCAGAGAAAAGAAATCTGCAACAATGAGAAGTCAAAAGACAAAAGCAGAGCACAAAACGAAGAAAATTTTGTCTCTGTTACATTTGATTTGCAAGCAATCTTACAAATACCATGTGGTGACGTAGGATTGCTTTATTATACACGGAAATTAACTGTCTACAATTTGACCATTTATGAGAGTGCTGAACCTAATGAAGCGTATTGTTGCACATGGACAGAACTAAATGGGAAAAAGGGTAGTGCTGAAATAGGTAGTATTTTATTGTATTATCTATCAAATTGTCTCCTGCCCAATGTGAATGAAGTCAGTCTCTTTTCTGATACGTGTGGTGGCCAAAATAGAAATAAATACGTCGCCGCTCTGTTGTTGTGGGCTGTTCAAAAAATTGGCCAACTAAATATAATAGAACAAAAGTTCTTAGAGTCCGGCCATACTTATATGGAGGCAGATTCAATGCATAGTAGCATAGAATCTGCAAAACAAAACACCGCAATTTATTCCATTAATGAATGGATAAATGTATTTAAACGAGCGAGAGCAAAAGGATCCTACAAAAAGGGCAAAAAGACAATCAAGAAACAGCCTTATCATGTCAAGGAGTTCAAGTACCAAGATTTCAAAGACCTTAAGGATCTTGCTGAAAAAATCTTACACAACACAACAAAAGATACAGATGGGAGAAAAGTTCAATGGCTTAAGATTAAGAGACTGAGATTTATAAAAGGAGAAATGAAGATCTTATACAACTACGATATGAGCGAAAATTTTCGTACAATTGATACGTTACGTACCCAAACAGAACCACAGACTCAGGTGGTAGAACACGAATATGGCACTCGAACAAAAAGAAGGAAATTGACTGCATCTACCTCTACTGTGAGTACACGGAGCCCAGTGATCCCTGATAAACTTGCACAACTTTATGATGCTCCACTAACAATTAGTTTGGCAAAGAAGAAGGACCTATTAATTCTTTGCAACAAAGGCGTTATCCCAGAAGAATACCACGCGTGGTATCAGTCGCTAAAGGCTGATGATAACGAAAAAGATAAACTACCGGAGCCAACATTATCTGATCCAGATGATTCTGAGGAAGATTAAATTAACCTTTTATAAACTTATTTTTCATTTCGCATTCACTTAGTGAGCATGTAACAAATTTTGATGACATTGAATTTATATCTGTTATCATTTGAATTATAATTGACGTCATTATTTTTTACTTTTAATGTAGGTAAGCAGACTAATTTAAAGTTGCAAATAAAAAAAAATGTTGGTACCTACCTAATTTAGGCTACACTTTTCTATTGTGACGTTATAATTCTTTGAACAAAAATTGTTTGTTTGTTATGTTACTTTCTTTTAAAAAGAATTGGTAGATTTTTTCAGGATAAAGTATTTTCCTGTCCTGAGTGTTTTGGATGATTTTTATGTCTTTCAATTTATTGTAAGGTTTCACAATTGTTTAATTTTCATGCCAAATACTTTGAACAACATATTTAAAATTTTAGATCTCAAAATTGTCTCGAGGTAAAACCAAGTATCTTAACACATTTCTACTTGGTAGTATATTAAAGAAGTACTTTTTATGTATTTTCATGACTTAATTAGCATTTAATAAATAAAAGCAATAAGTAATTTCGTTGGTATTATTATCAGCCTTTTAGTTTTTCAATTATAGAGATTTTTCTCTCCCCAGGTAAAAACAAGTAAATGGGAGACCTCGTCACAGTTTTCGTCAAATTTTATTACAAAACACCAGTTTTTTGGAACTGTAAATGCACTTACTTATAGCACATGAATTAATGTACCGATAGTATATACTTTTAATATTAATAGGGTTTTCAAAAGGTCATTATTAACATACTGAACTTTGTAACCGCGATATCTCATTTTGACTTTTTAGTAAGTTACTTGGTTCTGCCTGCATAACGGCGGTATGATCTAATGGTATGAATATCTATACATGTAATTTTGTACTAAAACGGTATTTTTTATTTCTTCTTCTAGCTCGATGACGTTTGTTCTAAATAGTCGAGCTTCCGTTTTTTACGTTTTTGACGATTATTTCCAGGCGATTTAATGTGAATGCTTTTTTCCGATATGCCTGCAAAAGTAAGTGAATAGCTAATTATTATTTGCCCATTGGGGCTCTATTTGATGAATTCATTCTTCAAAAAGAAGCCTCAAAGGAAGTGGACCTGGAGAAGCCCTGATGGTAAGACTAAAAATGAGATAGACTTCATAATGACGGATCAAAAGCACATAATTCAAGATGTATCCGTGATCAACAGGTTTTGTACCGGTAGCGATCACCGACTTGTCCGAAGCATCTTGAATATCGACTTACAGCTTGAGAGAAACCGTCTGATGAAGCCTACGCTCCGCCCTTCTCTGCGCCAAACCGCTGTGGGATCCGAAAAGTTCCAAATGGAACTTCAGAACCGATTTGCCCTGTTAGAAACCACTGAGGACGTTGACCAGCTTGCTAACAATTTCACGAATGTCGTGCGCGAGGTAGGCAGGGCTTATTTTAAGCCGGAGCGAAAGACTAAGGAGTCCAAAATTTCGAGTGGAACTCTGGACCTGATGAGGCAGAGACGGGAAATGTCTTCAGATTCTGCAGATTACTCCCTTCTTAACAAGCGCGTTAAAAGGCAAATTCGTTTTGACCTGCGCCAACATAACACTCGCGTCATTGAAGACGCGATCAAGCGAAACAAAGGCTCAAAAGTTTTTGCCCAGCAGTTAGGAAGGACTAATCTGACGAAGCTGAAGACATCTGACTATAGAACCGTTACCTCTAGGCCAGAGATCCTCGCCGAAATCGAGAAATTTTATGGGCTCCTATATTCTTCACACGCTCCCAAGCCAACTGCTCGCGATAAAGACGACAAACGTGCACCTCTAGTCCGCCACTACACCGATGAACTCCCGGATGTCGAAATGGGTGAGATTAGGATAGCTCTTGAACAGCTGAAAAACAATAAGGCGCCGGGCGAGGACGGCATCACAACTGAACTCCTGAAAGCTGGAGGTTACCCTATACTCGGACAGCTACAGGACCTCTTTAATGCCGTCATTCGCACAGGTACTACGCCAAAGGAGTGGAGCAGGAGTCTGGTCATTTTGTTCTTCAAAAAAGGGGACAAAATCCTACTTAAGAACTATAGACCAATTGCGCTCCTGAGCCACACCTACAAGCTGTTCTCAAGAGTTATCACGAATCGTCTCGCCCAACGATTCGACGACTTCCAACCACCAGAGCAGGCTGGGTTTCGAAAAGGCTACAGCACCGTGGACCACATTCACACGCTAAGGCAGGTTATACAGAAAACCCAAGAGTATAATCAGCCCTTATGTCTAGCGTTTGTGGACTACGAGAAAGCCTTCGACTCCATCGAAACTTGGTCTGTTCTACAGTCCTTGCAGCGTTGCCAAGTTGACTGGCGTTACGTGGAGTTGTTGAAATGTCTGTATGACTCCGCTACGATGTCCGTCCAAGTACAGGGTGTACAAACAAGACCGATACATCTTCAGCGCGGCGTGAGACAGGGAGATGTTATTTCTCCAAAACTGTTTACCGCCGCGCTGGAGGACGTCTTTAAAACACTAGACTGGAGTGGACGAGGCATAAACGTAAACGGAGAGTACATTTCACATCTTCGCTTTGCCGATGACATCGTCATAATGGCGGAATCGCTGCAGGAACTAGAGGAAATGATGCGCGGCCTTGGCGATTCTTCGAGACGAGTGGGCCTGCGGATGAATTTGGATAAGACTAAGGTCATGTCCAACTGTCACGTCATCCAAGGGCCAATAACCGTCGACAATGTCAGCATCGAAGTTGTTCAAAAATATGTTTATCTGGGTCAAGTCATACAGCTGGATAAAAACAACTTCGACGCCGAGGCTGACAGAAGAATATGCTTGGGTTGGGCAGCATTCGGAAAGTTGCGTCACATATTTACGTCGTCAATACCGCAGTGCTTAAAGGCTAAGATGTTCAACCAGTGCGTCCTTCCTGTGATGACGTATGGCGCTGAGACGTGGTCTCTTACAAAGGGTCTGATCCACCGGTTTAAGGTCGCTCAGCGAGCTATGGAGCGGGCTATGCTTGGGGTATCTCTGATGGATAGAATCCGAAATGAGGAGATCCGTCGGAGATCTAAAGTAACCGACATAGCCTGCAGAATCAGTAAGTTGAAGTGGCAGTGGGCAGGCCATATTTGTCACCGACATGATGGCCGTTGGGGCCAAAAGGCTTTAGAATGGAGACCACGTACAGCAAAGCGTAGTGTAGGACGACCTCGTGCCCGCTGGACCGACGACCTGAAAGACGTTGCGGGGGGCGGCTGGATGAGGAGGACGGAGGACCGACATGAGTGGCGAAATTTGGGAAAGGCCTATGTCCAGCAGTGGACGAACACGGGCTGATGGATGGATGGATGGATTTGCCCATAAAATTGGCTTTATGTTTAAAGCTGGTATCCCTATTTTACTAACCCGTCATGGCACTGACACGAGATTGAACCTGATCGAGAGGAATCACGGTGCATTGTTTGCATTTTCTCTTTCACAAAAGGCGTACCTTCAATACAATCTCTTTTGCACCATTTTTCAACGGCTTTGGCAATAATAATACATAATTTATCAAATAATTTTGAAAAATCTGACTGACAAACAACATGACAGCAAAAGTTTGACAAGCAGTGATGCCAACATGACTTGGGACAAGTTATGATGAATGGTCTGTAGGTGTAGGTATAATCTTCTTTATTATTTTTTTTATAATAGGGAAGCGTTTCAAAACGTGCGATCATAGTGCGTTTCACTCGTTTATTAGAAAGATTTTGGTGCCGTTTCGAATCGAGTGAATTCCACTGGGAGTGATGCGAATTTCACCCTAGAGTATTTGAAAATTGACCTGAGTTAAACCGAGGGTAACCGAACTGTAACCTGACAGTTGCACGAAAGTGTTTTGAAACGCTTCCGAGTAATGCGAAAATCACACCGGGCCACCTTATTGGTGCAACCAGATTTTTCTTTCTCTTGCTCCTATATAGATCTGTCTCTGTTTAATGTTTGTTAGGGTTTTGTACCTCAAGAGGAAAAAACCGAGCCCTTACAGGATCACTTTGATGTCCATCCGTCTGTCTGTCTGTCTGTCAATACCCTTTATCTCGGGAACGCGTAGAGGTATCGAGTTGAAATTAAAACCATATACGAGTATGTACTCAGATCTACAGTTGTGGAATAATCCAACTTCTAAGTTTACGTAAAAAAAGATGCGGCCGTTTATGCCGCAAAAAACGTATTTTTCGACACTCTCAAGTGAATCAAAATTTATAGGGTATTTTCCATTGACCTAGAACTATGAAATTTGGTGATTTTACGTCTTTTATTACAATTATATGGAAAAATCTAACGAAAATTTAACGGAATCCTCGGTGGGCGAGTCCGACTCGCATTTGTCCGGTATTTTTATTTAAGAAACGATTCACAGGTAAAGGTAAAATCATAAAACAGTATATCAATACTGCCGTACAATTTATAAATACAGTAAGTAACAGATTGATAGTTTCGAGAAAATGGCGCTCAAAGCTTTTATTGTATTTTGTAATGTCACGAATTATACAGTACTTTTTAGTTCGTTTTAAGTCATTTTTCGTACAAAAAAAACTGCGTAAACTTCAAATTTCACATTTAAAATTACATAAATATATTATTACATATTGAAATAATAAAAAATAACTTTATACTAAGCATCACCTCACTTTGATCGCAGGCGTAAACAACACATGAATGCAGTAACTTTGTTACTTACTGTGCTTATGCGTTGCGATTCCATCTAAAATTAATTTGAGTGATGCAGTATAGTATGATACTGCGTTCACAAGAAGGAAGAGTCTAAACTTTTATAAGCGGGTCATTAGTTTAATAAAGGTATACGAGTATCTTATAGTGAAATTCTTGGCAATTATTAGTAAAACTGCTTCATATTAATGTATTTACAAATGTTTTGAGAATTTTAATTTTACATTTAATATAGTGCAGGTAGTATCTTCTAACCTACGACCAATTTTTGGATATTTTTATGTATTGTGAATTTGTGATTACCATTACGTCCATTAATGAACTTTACGTCAAAGTGGGACCGCGACCTATGTTTTTTCGGTTCGTCATAGTTTTGCTCATCATTAAATAGTGGTTTGTTCTTAATTAACAATTAACGAAAATATTGAATCGTCAAGATCAAGAAGAAATTTTTTAACTTACGTATAAAACCGTTCATAATTAAAAAATATTAAACAAATTTTGCATAAATGTGTACTTTAATAGATTAAATGATTCGGACGAGATTGATTAAACGAAAAAAGAGGGTTGGAATAAATTATGTGAAAGTCTATCTCCTAAAACCCCAGTTTCTCAAGTCTGGCGAAATATTAAAAGATTTTGTGGGGCACTAAATATCCAGAACATTTCCTCGAATGACAGTGTCTCTTGGTTAGATGCCTTCGCCGAGAAGCTGGCCCCTTCTTCTCCTCCGATCCTGCCTCTCCTATCTTCTGATTTTCCTTTTTCTCCTTCTTCATATTCTGATAATAGTTCTAATCTTATGAACTGTCCTTCCTCCTTCTATGAACTTCAGTTGGCTTTACAAGGTCTCAAAGGCTCGACCCCAGGCATCAATAGTATTCCTTTTTCATTTTTAACTAACACAACAGAGTCCACTAAATATATTTTCCTTCATTTAATTAACCTTTTTTATGACACTGGTGTAACCCCTAAAGAATGTATTACTCAAATAAAAATCCCTATCCTAAAACCTGGCAAGGATCCCTCCGACCCATCTTCTTATAGACCAATAGCTCTTTCATGTTGCTTGGCCAATATTTAAGAACATATGGTAAAGAATCATCTGGAATGGATTTTAGAGAACAAGGGTTTACTTTCTAAATCACAGTATGGTTTTCGTAAGGGTGTGGGTACTCTAGATAGCCTTAGTTTATTCACCACTGATATCCGTTTATCATTTAAAAAACAAGAATATCTGGTTGCTATATTTTCTAAACTAATCCTCTGCTTACGATAACGTTATTCTCCCAGTTCTCAAACAGAAATTGCAACATCCTAAGATCCCAGTAAAGATTATTAATATTATATATAATCTTCTTAATGATAGATCTATCCAAATAAAATAAAATTTTGACCGTTCATATTTTAACAAGCCAGAAGATGTCTAAGAGACGAAACTAGTCGCAAATTAATAAAAACATAGTGGAACTCGTACACGACTACAGACTTTTATTAGCGTTGAATTGAAGTTCCATCAAGGAGTCACACCTTACAGTATAAAAAAAATCAAATAACTCCCTCCTCACACCTAGGAGTGTCCAGAGGGGTCTTCTTCGGGGATCTGTTCTAAGCCCTATCCTGTATTTCTCAGAAATGTGAGAGGGGCGTAAATGTCCTACGTGCTCTTTCTTGTGATTGGTGGGGTTCCCACCCATATACACAAAAACTTTTATACAATGCCATTGTTAGAAGCCATTTAGATTATGGAAGTTTTGTTTTGGACCCTTGTAACAAATCGGAAGTGGAAAAAATTAACAAAATTCAAGCTAAGTGTTTCAGAATGGTTGTGGGTGCCATGAGATCCTCTCCTAAAAATGCCTTGCAAGTCGAATGCGTGGATCCTCCCCCTCACTTGCGTAGACAATATTTGTCTGACAGGTTTTTGTTTAAAATCACTCAAAACTCTAATCAACCTCTTCTATCGAAATTAGAATATTTTCACAATCTTGTCTCCGAATTTGGCTTTAACTCAGAATCTGATCTTCCTTGTGTTTTAAGAAGTTTCTTTAGCCTTTCCAAAATGTTTCTACCGAGAGTTAAATTATATATCAACCCTCCGTTCCATATTCCATTTGATGCTTTGATTCTTGAACCATTTGTCAGTCATAACAAATTTGGGTCTTGAGAAAGATTCCATTAGAGCCGACAAAACTTTTCATTATATTTAGGAAAAGAATTGGCAGGGTTGGCTAGCTATGTTTTCCGACGCTTCTAAGCTTTCTGATGAAAGCAATGTCAGAGCCGCGGTTTGGATTCCCAAATATAAAATTATTTTGAGTTTTAAATGTCCTCCTAAAGCTTCAGTTTTTACTAGCGAAGCAATTGCTATCTTAGAAGCAATCACTTATACACTTTCTCGAAAAACTAAATAAATCCATTATATTTTCAGATTCGCTGAGTTGTCTCCAATCTATTTTACCCAACCCTTTTAAATGCAAGTCTCGGTTTCCAATCATCTTTAAAATTAGAGAGGCACTTCTTTTGAGCAAACAACAAAATATTGCCGTTGTCCTCGCTTGAATTCCAAGCCATAATGGTTTTTCGGGAAACAAAATGGCTGATACATGCGCTAAAATTGCAATTGAAATGGGCACTACTACTGACTTTGCTATTTATCACCATGACCTTCTTTCTACCTTTAGCGGAATCCAAACTAGATAAGGAATGGTCTTGTGCATGGAAAGAGTCCCAGAAATTAGTCGGTAAATATTATGGTAGTATACAACCAAACTTTCCACAACGTCCTTGGTTTTTTAAATTCCGCGATGCCAACCGATGGATGGCGGTATATCCATCCCCAATTGCCGGGCCTTATACTAGGTGAAATTAAATCAACCGACCAAATTCATACTGGAGACTCGGTTAGTCATCAGGAAAAAGGTTTAATGAACCGCCAGGAAAAATTCGAAAAAAAAATTTTTTTTACCCGTAGAACCTGCACTAGGATTTGTACTTAAACTAGTCCAACCAGTACGGGAACAAAAAAAATATTTTTCGAAATTGGCCAAAAGGATTACTGAACCTAGTTCTTGATCACTAACCGAGTCTCTAGTATGAATTTGGTCGGTTGATTAAATTTCAACCTATATAAAACAGACTGGTGACGGGCAGCGGCGTCACTGGTGCAAGGGTTTCGGCACCGCACTCACCAACCCGCCTGCCCAGCGTATGTGAGTATGGGCATTTCTTCTAGGAGGACCGCCAAGAGTGGCGAAATCCTGGAAATGCCTATGTCCAGCAGTGGACGAAACAGGCTGATGGATGGATGGATGGATGGATGCCAACTAGTTGACTACATCTGTAATTTGTTGCCTTTGACTAGGTCATGCATGTACTCCCGTGTTTCTGGCCAAAATCAGGGTGAGGGATCATTCCCTCTGTGAATGTGGACTGGACGAGGGCTCATTAGAACATATATTCTTTGAATGTCAAAGACTCCAAATTCCTCTGTATGACGTTCTCCCTCCGCATATCGCTCGACCCGTTAATATCAGCTTTTTACGTAAATAGTCCTGTAGTATATATGCTGTGTAAATGGGCAGAATCGCCAAAACTTGCACCTATCGTCAAAACAGGTGTCCCCGAGGGAAATGATTTTTTATAAATTTTATAATGGTGTTTAGTGAAGCTCTCATATATTTACGTCAATCTTTATGAATTTATCTATCGAATAAAGATACTAAGATAACGTGACAATTAATACATTTCTGGAAAAACTGTTTATAAATTCTGTTATTTTACGTTGTAGTACTGTCCCCAAAAAAAAAACTAACTTTCAGACCGCATTTCTTCAAAATAATTGTTTGTAGTCCATCTTAATTATTGGTTCCCCATGTAAAATCAGGCTTATTTTACATGAATAGAGTTCAAATTCGTAGAAAATATCATAAAATAATAGGAATTTGAATTTTTTAAACCTGTCCCTCGAAAACTTAACACCGGACATGTCCGGCTGCCGTGACTACATTTTTTTACGTTTTTCTTACATAGTTTGTTCTGAGACGGTACTTTTTTTAAATGTAGAATAGTAACACACAAAGTGAAGCTTAAAAAAAACTGATAGTTGTCTGCGGTAAATGTCAGTATGACGTCAATCTACGACAGAAAAGCAGACCACTCAGTTGTTGTATTGGTTTTTTTTAGTGCATTGTCCGGTAAGTTTTTGAACATTTCTCGTGATTTCACAAGTAAATATTCAGTTCTGATTTATGTTAGTGTTAAGAGATTTTATTCACGAAGGTTTGACTAAGAAATATTTAGATAAAGGACGTTATTTCATTGTTGTATGATAGTGTTTATTGACGTGCTACTAATTCTGTTACCTCCTGTCCGATACCAAAACTATGGTAACGTATGGTCTGGACTAAAAAAAGTAATGGACAGGAACCATAAAGCCATTGGTACAGCGAGCGCACGAGTATATTTTAAAGTAGTACCTACATTTTAAATTCTTTTACCCGACGTATATTTTTATATACGAGTTTAAATGTTAATTATTTGTTAGTTTTGAGATCTTTTAAAATTATTAAAATACTGATTCAGTTGGCTTATTAAATAAGTATTTGAAACAAAATAATATTAGATAAAGTGAAAGTGATAAAACTTAGCAATAGATTGTTAGTGTTGAACATTTTGAAATGTGTATACGAGTTTAAAGGTTAAATATTTGTAATTTTGAGATCTCTTAATATATATTGACTTAATAAAAAGTCCGATTCAGTTAGCTGATTAAATAAGTAACTGAAACAAAATAATATTAGATAATATTACGATCTTACACTTGCTGAGATAACGGGTTAAGTTGACTGATTAAATAAGTAATTAAATTAGATAAGAATCACTTTTGTGGAAAAACTGTGAATTTTCAGATCTCATTTAACTAAGTGTCACCTCAACTTTATAGAGTCATGACCAGAATGTCCCCTAAAATATTTTTTTGTTTTCACTTTTTTGTTCTGTGAAAACATACTAATTTATTCGAAATTAATATTTATGGAAGCAAGTTTATAAGCAGTAATTGCACACAAAATCTTATTGTATTCTTCTGAAAATCAAAAGTTTAAATGAAAACTTAAGTATAATTTTTTTGAGAAAGGTAACGGGATGGTCAGAAATGACGAAAAAGCTCTGTTATTATAGCTTAAACGTTGGTTCTGAAATTGTTATATTGAGTAAATATTTAATTAAAGTGTATAAAATAATTCACACTAACAGTTTTTTTATTATTTAGGCTAATAATCACTGATCACTTTTGGTCACGGACATGACACAAAGCGGTCCCATCGACACAGTTTTTATTAATTTCCTATTAAATAGCCCATAAAAATGGAAAACTTTAATAGTTTTTATAGCACACCGTGCGTAAAATGACCACTTTACGCATGCTGCGCTTGCGTAAAGTCGGCATTTTCCGCACTTTTGCTATAAAATATTATACGATACTCGTGCGAGAAACTTTTTCTCGACTCGTGTGATCGCAGCAGTCACCTTCGGCTCGTGCCGCAAACTCACACTCGTCAGAAAACGTTTCATCGCTCTCGTATCGTAATGTACTATTATAATATAGAATAATATAAGATTACAATAAAATCAAATTCAATACGATTTAAGTATAAAAATATTTATGCATATATTTATTGAATGGGTGCAAGTTTTGGCGATTCTGTCCAAATTTATTTCACTGAACAAAATTAAATTATAGTTTTTGTTAATTTTGACAATACATTCATTGTTCTGTTTTTCCATGTATATAATAGTGTTTTCTTTCATTAACTTTCTTATAATTTACTTAGTATTATATTAGATAGTATTTATTTATAAAAATATATATATATTTACTGTATTACTTATCTCATATTTAGGTTTTAAGTATGTTGCCTCTCGCTTAAGAATTTGTTTTACACAAAATTTTAACTAAACAACCTCAAATGAGTCTTTTCGCACAAAACTCGACTTTGGCGGAACTAATGTGTGGAATCACATTATAAGAAGCCAGATAAAAAGGCAAAAAAAAACTCTATGTATGTTAGTATTATATAGTATTCTGTGGTAGGTACATACACCAATAAGTTTTTTTTTTAAATTGTTTTACGATACATACACCTATGAGTGAGAGAGACATTTATGTAAATAAATTAATGTGCATAGCTTTTCTTGCAATATAGAAAACGTTCTACAGAGAAATATGATAGAAGAAAACAACAAGACTCTTTGGTGTGGTAATTTATCCGAGCAAGTTACAGAAGAACTTCTGTACGAACTGTTTTTGCAGGTAAGTTTGTATTTATTCAGTTATTTTTGTTGAGGAGTCCTCAACGAGGACGTTGTTTGTAACGAAGGGTGGATTAACAACACAAATTCCTTAACCAGGCCGGACCGTTGGACAAAGTAAGAATACCACGAGATAGAGATGGAAGGCAGAAAAACTTCGCGTTTATAACTTTCAGTCACGATGTGTCCGTGCCCTATGCCATCAATTTGTTCCGTGGCACGGCTCTGTTCCACCGCACGCTGATGCTGAAATGTCGGGCTGGTATGGCGCCGCTTCCACCGCCGATACGTTGCTCCTCCTTAGATCAGTCCTTCGACTTCCTAAACCAAACTAATGTGAGGCAACAGTTTGCGGAAATGGCCAAAAATATAAATGATGATGATCAGAGATCTGTTCAGGTGGCTAAACAGTTTAATGCACCCGATTTGGTAATGGCTAGCTTACAAGGTAACTGGTCGCACAGGCATCATCCGTACAGGAACTACAAAGATGACCGGAAACATGGAACGGAAACTTTGAAAAGTAATGACCGTGGAAATGACCATGGCCAACAGAGAGGCCGAGACTGGAGAGAGCGCAGAAATAATCCTGGAAGATATAATAATAGAGGTAACCATCATAGAAGAGATTAACAAGTTGCTTAAATTTTACAACTTTATCACTTCATGCGAGCCAGATAGAACTGCAGCTGTCATTAAAAAAAATTGAGGCACATTAATATTCATTCAGCAAATATGAAAAAAGGTAAGTTGCTAGTTAGATAATGGTGTTGATTTGGTGCAGCACAAATTAACTTATTTGACAGGACTAATCTTATTTTAAGTGATACAGAAAGAAAAAGACAGATGTCAAATAAGTTAAGTTGTGTTACACCGAATCGACACTATCGTAATGAAAATATTAGAGTTGCAATAAAAAAATTGTTTATTGACGTCTTGCATCGTATTTGCATATAAAATATAACAACTGAATTAATACTTAGTGTCTTTCATCTGGATTGTGAACTAGGTATGCAAAAGATTAATTACTTTTCTCCTATCATAGGGAGTGATCAATATTCATTAAACATTGTTCTTCTATTGATTTAGCTAATTGAATACTAAATAAATACTTGCTGAATTGTACTTTTTTTGACTTCCTATACCGGGTATAAAAAAAAAGTTAAGAATCCTTTAAGTGTGTGTTAGTATGATCGGTAAAGATATTATTTTTAATACTGGGATCTCTAAATAAAGTACCAGTACCTCATAATAAGACGATTTTCTTTACCCAAAATACACTAATCGCATGGACACCCTCACGGTCGCAGGCCACTCGGATGAGGGGTGCGGGTTGCTGGGTGCAATTAGGTATGTGGGGCGGCCGGTGAGCTGCGTAGCCATAGCTTAGAAAAGTGATGGAATTTTTGGTGAAAATTCAAGGTATATATTTTTTTCTCGTAATGACATCAGAATCGTGTATACTTTCATACCCTAAAGAGATTCTTGACTTTGCATTTACACCTGTATACCAGGATATTATTTTGAGAAAATATTGGAATCACAACTCTTATTTATAAAATAAAATGTCTATGTAATGCTTTTCAGTGATTGGTTTTATTATATGGTTCACCATGTAATGACTTAGCTAATATAAAAAACACTTTTTGACAATTGTTCAACTCAGGATTATAGAAGAATTTGATGCTAAACAATTCAAGAGTTATCCTGTAAAACATTATCAAACTTACTTGATTGACAATTAAAGAAACATTTTTGATTATATTGGTTTTGTACTGGCCTCCACGACTTCCGTTAGCAAGCTGTCAAGTCTCGCTGAAAGAAGAAACGGTTTTGATCTAATAGTGATTTAAATTCACATTTTCAAAATCTTTATGAGATGTACATACTCACGACTTTATCCTGGTACCTATGAATCACGAATCCAATGATGTCATTTATGAAAAGCAATGAGACTACTAAAAATATTCCAGAGATGACCTTTTCTTGCATATCGAAAATTTCCATTTTTATTATTTTGTAAGTAATGTAACTCCCAAGAACACTTCGCAATAACAGAAACATGACTAAATACGTAATTTCGACCACAAAGAATAGTGTTGTTTTATTCATACCCTCATGCCTGAGGAACCTGAAAATACAGAAGGTTAGTGTACAAGCTATGAAGCTACCAAATAATATGGCGATATAAGGACTCTTGGTTCTAACAGGGTTACTCGGAAGTGGCAGTAGGAAGTTAGTAAGACCATAAAATATAATAACATGACGCGATAAGCGTCAACTGAGAGAATGGTGTTGATTCGGCGTAACACGACTTAAATTATTTGACAGAACTAAATACTTCAGCCTTAGCGCAATTTTACATGCTTTCAAACCTACCGGATTTTTCTAGGTACAATGAAATCTGCAGTAAAATGGTCATTGATTCTCAAGTGATAAGAAAATACAAAACATACACAGAACCTAGGAACCTGTTATGTTTGTATTTGCTCTAGGATAGATAAATATATACCGGGTTTAAAGAGACTGCTACCATTAAATGAAACCACATATTCTACCGACCCTACTGAACCACTTTTCCCAAGAATCATACCCGCGGACACCCTCAGTCACGCATTTTTGTTTAGAACTCAAATATGTCCCAAACTAAGGGTGTCCGCGGGTATTTACATTTTTACCACCTTAGCCGTGCCGTCGCCGTTGCCGGTGCCGGTGCCGGTGGATTGCCGGTAAGTGGAAAAGGGGCCATTCTTGGGAAAAGTGGTTGAGTAGGGTCGGTAGAATATGTGGTAGCAGTCTATTTACACCCGGTAGGTAGAAGAGTATAAAACAAAGTCATAATTTGCTTTTGTCTGTTTATTCGCTTTGTGGGTAAATACGGTTTTCACCATCATTTTTAAACATTTCACGAGAAAGATTATACATAACATAACACACTAGCTTTTGCCCGCGACTTCGACCGCGCTGATAATAGGATGTATAATAAATTTGTTGTATTAAAATTTAAAGTGTAAAAAATTCAATATGTGATGGAGTATCGATAATAGATCACTTTCCACCGAAAATATTTCTATTTTGGCGTTTTTTTAACTTTTGAAATTTAGTCAGCTGATTGAATCACTTTGTACTGGAAAGTTAAAAAAATATATATGGCCAAAAAATCTGTTTCCTTCATGATTTTGATCAATTAACGATTCACAATCTACCCTAGAATTATTTTCACTTATTATTGTAGGACCTTATACACATACATATACCTAACCTTTTGTACCATAGTAGGTCTATCTGATCTTAGTATTCAAATGAACTAACCATCGAGCTTGAAAGAGAGGATTCGTACATTCCAGCATTGCGAGGGTACACGAGAAAGTGCAGCCCGAGTACGGCTTATTCATATAGATCATGATGCCGGCGAGGGCTGTGACGTGATGAGAGAGCATGAGGGCACTCTCCGTCCATGACGTCACACACCACATCAGGTCGAAGGCAAAGTACCCCCATGACCATAGCATCAGCGTGTACTGTATTGGCGTTACCTTTTCTGCAATGTTAAGGGTCCGTATAAGGCTAGATGCACAACTTCAAATGAGCATATCACATTGTGTAACTTGGTTAATCGGTATAGTAAAAATAATATAGACAGTAGACTATATGGCTGATGGATTCATTTCAGAAAAACCGCAAAAAGTTCGCTCGATAGAAAAAAATTACGAAGTTACCTCTAAATTTCGTGTTTTTCGAGTGTCAAAGGGCCTTCCTTAAATCATACCTACAGCCTTGAAATTTATATTAAAAATAAGTTAACAAATGACATCGTCAGTTTGTTCTTGGTGGTCGTAACAGCCACGGCTGAGAGCGCGCTATTTTAAACTAAACGGAAACGTCGTAGAGTTCAGTTCTGATTGATACAAAATGAGGTGCCTCAATCCGACTTTATATGTAGCTATCCAGAGAAATCTGTTCTGCTCCAACGCTTTCATTTTTACTCTTTTCTATCCTGCTTAGTGGGAGCGGGCGGCTGCCGCTCAGAAAACGCGCGATTTCGAGGTGTTTTTATTTATTATTTTGGAATTAAGAGAATGTATTTTTAATATGACGGCCGTTTTAAATCGAATTTCTTGCAACGTTTATTTGAGTGTAATTTTCATTGTCCAAAAACTAATATAATTACAACGAAATGGTATTTATAGCTAAGCCCGATCGTTGCGATTTTATTGGATGCTGTAAAATGCAAGTAATCTTACGTATAAACGAACGTTCAAAGAGTGATATATGTACATTATATTATATTTTTTTCAAGTGTAATTATTACAATTTCACGGCTTCAAATAAATTTGTAAACTGACAATGACAATATATCGGGATAACTCCCTTATATTATATCCATTCTCAATGACGTTTATGACCGCCTCTGTCTGTGGCCGAGTGGTAGAGCGCTCGCCTGCTAACCCAGAGGTCGTGGGTTCATTGTCCGCGGTGTTCGGTCTGCGTGTATTGGAAGGCACGTGGAGCTGTAAGTCCATCTGTGCCCGAAGTACGGCGAACGGCTCACCAGCCACCACCCTTCACTTTTAGGACGTAATAATCGTCGGTGAAAAGCGGGTGTACCAACTGTGGACTGCGACTTGCATTTTACAGTTCATACTTGGGAATACCTCTGACACTCCTTCAGAGATTCATGTCTTTACGATATGTCGTGTTTTTCTTCTGATGATGTTTCAATTCAACACTCAAGTGTAATTAAGTGCAATATGTTTATCTACATACCCTTTTTTGCATTGATTTACCTGTAAGGCGACTTTCTGATAACTGATTCAAACGGCATTGCAAACATCCAACGATAGTGGCCACACTGCCATGTAGTAAAGTGATGGCCCTCGCGGACCACTCCGAGGGTTTGTCCGGTGCATTGAGGCAGCTGAGGATGTACAGAGACGACCAGAACATAAACGAGCCCAACTTCAGCAGAGTAGGAGTCGACAGCTCGAAGAGATCCATTCAGGCCATTTTTGTGGTCACTGGAGAATTTTACCATTAGTGAAAAGCATTGTTTTCGGATTTTTACATAAAATCTAAGTTGGAGATGACATGTTTATGTTTACAAAATTTTGACAAATAGTTCCTTTGATCTCTATGGCTAATTTCCAATTTCCATGAACTACAAGAAGTTTTATCGTTTTTAAGCGTTTGTTTGCCGGGAAAAATATTTTATACCTTGCCAAATTACCCATTTGGAGAGATAAATAAAATTCTCAAGATAAATTTGTTAAAAACTCCCTGGATGTGATGATTGTAAAACTACCATCTATATCTACCAATAATAAAGTAGTAAATAATGTAGTGTCTGTTTGTACATTGAATATTTTTGTGAAATTTTATTTGTATTTAGGCCAAAACTACAATTTTTAGAATTTTTGTCTGTAGGTGTGTGTATTAATGTTCCGTTTAAACTCGAGAACCACTCAACGGACTTGGATACGGTTTTTCATTATTATCGTAGTGATCCTGCCTGCGGGCCTATTATGTAACTCAGTGTCGGTTGCCATCTATGGTTTCTATTCACCAAAAACAGATAAAAAATGAACTTCTAAAATAACGTTCAATGGGTATTGAACTATTTACGAATTGTTACGTCATTTCAAGTGTGCACGTATCCTTAAATAAGCAAAATATATGTTTTCGACGATAGGCACTCGGTTTGGCAACTGATTTTACGAATCGGAATCAGGGATAGGGGTGTTCATAAAATAACGCCCAAGCCGGAGCGGAGTGGGCGGAGCCACGGGCAAAGGCTTGTAAAATGTAATATCAATGGCTTGAGCACGAGTAGAATATACGTGACAGAAACAATACCGTACATTTTTTTATGCAATCTGGTTGCTTCCATATTTTAGTCACAGACATTTATAGGTAATTATATTATACGCATGGCCGTGTTAAACTAGGCTCCCCAGCTGCAGTTGGGCACACAAGAATTTGGGGCCCTTTTGGAAAGTAAAAAAAGCGAATTATAATAACATTTTTTTACTAAGTATGACCATTTATTATAGGTAATCAAATACAGTATGATATAATGGCGTAGTATATGCCTTTGTACTGGAAAGTTAAAAAAATATTATCATCTGATAATATTACTGATTTGTGAAAAAAGTGTAATGTGCCCGACAAAAATGTTTTGAGAATAAATGTGTGAGAGAAATTGTCAGTCCTTCGGGGCCCCCTGAGAATGGGAGCCCCGGGCACGGGCCCCGTGTGCCCTTATGGTGAAGACGGTATTGATTATACTTCTGTGATTTTAGGAAGTTTTCCTCTGTGCATTACAGTAATGACAATAACTATTGTTCTGAGCATCGGATTTCAAGTATTGAAAGCACGGATGATAAATGAGTGATTGAAAGTCTGTGAATGGTCTCCACCCACCCACAGTCCCACTGACCTCTGTTTAGAATAATAATATTATTATATCTATGTCCCCACCCTTAAATTTTGTTGGTGGTAAGGAGAAAATAGTGATTAAATTAACTTATTACACAATATTTTATTAAATTCTTTAATTAATGATTTAATTGTATCTTTAAAAACATTTGTGTTTAAAATACATACATAGATCGCTCCATTGGAGGATAACAATTTTGTTACTTACAAACTACATAGACAAAGCTAATGTTTGCCTGTTTTTTCCAGCTTTTATCCTTGTTAACTTAATCTTTAGTAAAAGGCTTCCAATAAAATTTAATTATATGTCAATATTTATAAAAATAATACATAGCAACTTACAAAATACATTTATCACAATGTGGGGCGGACGAAATCGGCATACTTCAAACAAGTAATAGCTCCACTACTTCTTTCTAACCGTAGCGTGATGGAGACGTTCATTTATAGGGAATCGGTTTGTAGTCCTGGGTTGTAAATTCAATATCCTTTTCACCGACAACGTAGCTTATCTACATATTTCTCTACAGCTCGATAGCGAGTTGCTGGCATGGATTCTTTTAGCAGCGGCCGGAATCGAAGGTCTTCCCCAAGAGCTAGACATAAGTTCCTTGCGTGTACCCGGGTTTCAGCATTCGCATCTCCTAAAAGATCTCCCGCTGCTCGAAGTAGGATAGTCCTCGGTTCTGCCGGAAGATCGAGGATTCTTGATGCGGTATGGTACTCGACTAGCTTGGCTAAAGCATTGGTAGCGGCAGCCCGGACCGGCCCCGCCCTGTGCGTCATGCCACGCCGGGACAAAGCCACGGCAGAGCGTGCGCTGCTTCCACCACAAGCTACGTGAACTAGCGCTTGAGCTGCATCCGCTCTCAGAAATCTGTTCACGTCCGCACATCGGTCTAACAGCGCTGCTGTCGCTTCATCTAATTCTGGATCTAATGCTCGACCTCGATGTTGGTATAGCGTTCCTAGCGCACCGCATGCAGTTCTGGCCACCCGAGATCTCAACGAGCGTACGTGGCCGGCTGTTGAACGCGCGACTGCTCGCCAGCTCGCTGCTGGGGCGCGTGCCGTAGAGTCTGAAGCTAATCTTTCTATTTCCACAAGAGCGTTCACGATGACCTCCCAATCCTCGTGTCGAGGCGGCACGATACATTCGGAGAGAGCCGTGCGTACGTCTCGTTCGATTGGCGATGGTTCTTCGTCGTATGGTTCACTTGTGGGGGCCGGTGTACTTGCTCGACTTTTCACTGGACTGGATAAGGCACTTTTTTCCGAGCGAACCGGACTTGGCGTCGATTTTCGACTTGGTGATGATTTTCTGCTTGGAGATCGTTTAGATGGAGATTCTACTGATATAGCTTCAAGAGATTTTTGAGAGCCGTATATCGATTCAACATTTTCGAAAAGTTTACTTTCACTTCTCTGTAGAGTTTCTGCTACCGGATCAACCTCGTCTAGAGACGGAAGATTCGTCTTTTCCGAATAGTCTTCAATTCGAATGGACGGCGAGCGCGGCGGTGGCGGTGGTTCTTCGATCACTTCAGTCGATGATACATCAATTTCAGTTGTCTCACCAATAGTGCTCTTAAGTAATTTTTCGTCATCAAACTTAAGCTTTCTATCGTTTTCGAGACTCGCCGTAGTAGCACTCGAGTCCCTGTAAAAGAAAAGAAAGCGCTCGTTTATGTAAATCGGTTGTTTATGATTGACAGTCGGTTGTGGGGTAGGTAGAGGTCGTTACCGGGTGTGCGCCGGCAGGTCAGCGACGAGGTCGGGGGCTAGGCGGGGCGAGGAGGGCGAGGGTGTGACGGTGGCGAGCTGAGGGCAGCAGCAGAGCCGCAGCATGGCCGCTCGCCGCCGCGGCGCCGCTCCGAGTGAACTCGACACCCCAACGACTCGTCACCACGCGACGCCTCGCCACTACCTGTATTCTACACAACTGCCCTAACCCACCTAGTTTCTGCGGTTCACGAAGTCCTGACACACGCTTTCAAAGTTTTCATTCTGCTTGTATGCCTTTGCCGTATATGGGGCGGGACATTGTGGACTAACACCATTATACAGTCCGTCGTTGCCGCCCTTCGATCGATTATCAGTATGTTGATGAACTCGCTACTAATATCTACCTCCTGCATATGTAAATTAAGTGGATTTCTTTTAAAAAAATGCACTATAATGGTAGCGAAGAATATTATTATTAAAAATGTAAATGCATGGCTAGATTTGTTGTAAATAGCGTAAAATTGCACATTCCTTTGTTTGGACAACATCAATGTTTCTGCGATACCGCAAACTTACTTACGTATGCTGGTAACGTAACCTTGTCTAAATGGTCACGTAAATTCGCGAGTTATAACTTTTTTGGTAAATCCTAAAATAATAAAACCAGTAGCTGACCAATACTTTACTAAAGTGGAGCGATTGAACGATATCACAAATAGGTCATCTATAAACGGTCTGAATGGAGGGCGCCTAATAATTTTTCTTCAAAAATGTAGGTTAGTAGTGTTGGACACGCAATTAACGTCTAAGTATTAGGTACCCTTGATTTTAATCAACTTTGTTGAATTAAAGTGTTTATTTTAGTGGCTAGACTGGAAATGGAAAAAGCAAGCTGAATAGATTCAACGTTAATTGCTTATAAAAATGTATCTGCAAGAATGTTCAAATATTCCTAGGCGCTTATGCAAACATTCCACTTATGGAGTTTTCAGGGCTAAAACTTTTCATAAGTTGGCAACTTGCAAGATTAGTCAGCATGTTGCACAAATACTTTGATTAGGTAAAACACTAGATTAAACAGTAGAATGAAGTCTCCGGTTTAATGTTTCATTATAAGTATTATCTTATTTTAATAGTAGGAGAGTAAAAGTTAGAAGAAGAGTTAAAAAAATAGGCAGTGAAGAAATAATATCTACCATGAACGGGTCACTGATAATTTCAAGGGTAATAAAAGAAAAAAGTTCACAATAATAAACAAAGTTAACAGAGCTTGATAGCTAAGATAAGACTTGGGAAAATTCCACAGATGCTGGGCCGAAAGTCTTAAAAACTCGGAGGAGTAGTCAGTAAAACTAGTTACAGTATTCGGAAAACCCCACGATCGACTTTTCAAATCAATGAACTGGAGCTATAAACACTGCAATAGCAGCAAATGGTTACTTATTCATACGTTTCTTCGGTCGGAAAACTATATGCTAATTGGAATAGCTTAAAAGCCTTCGGCTGAGTGATTAACTCTCCATGACTTTTACTATTGCAAATTATGTAGTAGGGTAATGTATTGTAAAGGGAAACGAATGTTCTACAATTTCGAGGAATTTCGGCAGCAAGGTCGAAATTATTACGCATTTCTTTGTAAGCCTTTAAATGGCATTTCACTCCAGGGTCGAAAGTACTCCACTCATTAAAATGTATCGATTGCTAGCAGTTGCTTGTGTTAGTCAGACATTCAAATAAGGGTGAGTGACTTGGCGTTGGCTAGCGTAGCCATATGAAATACGGTGCGGGCAAGTAACTGAGAGTTTTACATAAACAGCGAAATGGGGTCGTTAGCTAACCGGAATCGCGAACAAAATTACCGTCCTTCTAACATTTAGTTACACAGAGCAAAGTTTTTTTTTACAGCACTTAGCGGATACATATGTGTAAATCTAACAAAAGCATTATAAAATAACTTACATGTCACTAAGAGGTATTGGGGATAACGTTCTCAAGAACTCTCTTCTGGGCTGTGCTATCCCTAGAAAGAATTTTAATAAAATCAGCAACAATACCAACAGAATTTCAGGAAAATAAAGTGATAATTCATGTAAAGCTGACAGATTATGATGAAAAATACAGACAACTAAAATTAGAGATGAAATATGCTAGAAAAACGAGCAGAACGGCTAATTTTCAGGAAATTAATACAGACCTGGTAAAGGTGCCGAATCAGGAAGTGGTCTTAATCTTCTCGGAGGCTGTGGTGCCGCTGGAGGAGGCGTGGACCTGGCTCGACGCCTGACCGGCACAGGCAATTGAGAACCCCTTAGAAATTAAACAAATTGTAACGCAATTGCTTAAGCGAAGATTTATTTAGAAGAATGGAAGAAAAATACCTTAAAATCTGACTCGCTTTAGAGTTGTTTATTGGTCTGTTCAACAGTTCTCGAAGCTGAAACAGAAAAATACACCGTAAGAAGTAATTTGTTGGTATACATACTATTTACCCTAATGTGACGATATTTACCTACCTTATGGCAAAAAATATCTGCCCTAGCGGTACCAGCAAGACGTCTTCGAACGGCAGATAAAACCGCTGCGGGGCCAGCGGCTCGGGCTAAGCAAAGAGTTGCTCTTAGTTGACCATTTTGTAGCCTCTCCAGGTCACCCGAAACCTGTTTTGTCCATAAGATAAACTATTACCAAAACAGGCAATAAATGTCATGCTAGCTGTTCCAAATCAGAGTTTTAATCTAAATCCATTATGTAGGTATTTCTAAATCTTACCCCAATCATTTTTTGGTCAAAAATAAGGTCAACGAGGTCGTGCAGCGTTAGTCTCTGTAACAGAGCGTGTGGTAACGCAGCTGGCAGTGGTTCTCTCGCCATTCTAGACACCAAAGCAGGCATTATCTGTCTTGCGCAGTTGTTGCTGGCGCTACGAAACAAAGCGCAAACTGCGCCCTCAGCTGGTGCCTTGGCTGCTGAGACCTGTAACACAATCATCAACATTCCTCTGGTAAAATAACTACTTACATTGTTACGACATGAATGTGTCAAGTATGGCCTGTGAGATGCAAAATGACCGCATCGTACATCCACATTTCACCGACGATTGTTACGTCCCAGCGTGATGGGTGGTAAGCGTTAAACCCGAATTCGGGCACAAATATGAACTCATAGATTGACATGCCTTTCGAAAGCAGACTGAACAAAAATGTGCCTCTATTGGAACTTGGGATCTTCGAACTACTAGACCGTAGAGGTGGTCTTCGATTTTCGCGAATGGGTTCTTGTCTACTCGAATGTTTGATTAAATTGAACATAATGAAACTACTAATTTGTAAAGAAGGAAATACGCCGCCCTTTTCCCTGAGCAATAAATGAAGGTGTTGGTTTCCGCCAACCTTGAAATTTTCCTTTTAACTCTTTTAACCGATCGTACACGTATGTCCAATGTAGAGCGTGTGCAGGGTCTCAGATAGGGTGTTTTTACCGCAATTTTGGGGTAATTTTTTAGTTTCGGGGAAGAAAATTTCGATACCGCGGAAATTGACGAATTTAGGAAATTGGGAAAATACAGATATTTCCACCATACCCACTCACAGATCCAGGGGAAATATTCGCGCCGGGTCCTTAAAGAATTTGGGGAAGAAAATTTATGAATAAATGTGGTATTAAATTCATAACAAGGATTGATAGCCTATTCGTTTTTACTTTTTAAATATTAATATCGATAAGCTAAGAAAAGTACTCCAATATATGACAAAAAATACACAGACTGACTTTCAGTAGAACACATTTTAAATGTGAAAAGAATTAAAATTAAAAGTCAAAATATTATTAAAAAATATTAGGTACTTACTTGGAATTAAAATGTATCGTTATCCTAGCAATTCCCATATGGAAAAAGTTGAAAATAGTCCAAAATAGTGGGATCATTAATAAAAATAACTTCGCGCGATCCAATTATCTTATCTCATCTATTATGATTTCTTTGGATTTTACGAAAAACTTTAAAAAATAATTATGAATATGATTTTGAATGGTTTTTATAAAACCAGTTAGGGTTCTTGTACAAAATACTAAATTATCGGGGTTAGGTTGAAAGTCACCTTGTAGGTATATCTATATGTTTTTGTGAATATTTTTTGAATATGTATCTATACTCATGCCAAATTACAGCTCTTACTATAGTCTCTTAGTTAAGTCGCGCACAGACGAACATGGCGAAACTATAAGGGTTCCTTGTCGGATTACGGAACCCTAAAAAGCGTGATATGTGAAAATTTCAATAAAAATGGTTACGTAAATATGTAATGGTGTTGCATTACAATGTAAAATTTAATAAATTTTAATATGATAAAGGAATATAATATCTTTAAGAAATAATTTTTAGGGAAAAGTTGCTGAAATAGTTTCGTTTTGGGGATATTTTTTGTATCCTTCGGGGAAATTTCAAATACTCTATCTGGAGACCCTGGGTGTGTGACTGTGCCTGCTCGTCTTTCTAAGGTCGACTGTATTTAGAGCTTTCCCCGTTTATATGTACTACACATACTATAGATAGGTAAGGTATATTACATAATTTACATACCGCTTCGCTAAGAGCCCACATGTGTTGCACTAGAGATAAGGCTTTTGGCTCTATCCTTTTCACATTTTCTGCTTCCAACAGAGCACCGTGGAGGTGATCAGCTGCTTTTACAGCTGATATCCAGTTCTCCTACAAAATTATATCCATCACATTAGCCAATCACAATGAAACATTATTATTTCTTAGACTTATTGTTCTTTGTGGGTACCTGGTTATGCAATTGATCCACAACATGCGGTGGTAATATTCCTAGATCTTCCCAGTCATAATGAGCTCGAAGAGAATATTCCGCTCTCGGAGACATAAGACTCGGTTCTTCCGGATAAGTAACATTCATTACAAATCTGTAAATTAAATTATTGGTAATCGTAAAGCTGCTTACGAAAGTTAAAGAATAAGTTCCTACTTTAACTCTTATGCACGCAGTGGATATAAGAAAAAAGTAAAAAAAAACTACTATGTACTTAATTTAACTCACTCGTCCGGCTCCAGTTGTATGAACCGAGATTGATGTCTACGCGGTGACACGACAGGACTGCGCTGCAAGTTATGAAGAACTTCTACTTCTCTGTGTAGTTCTACAGGACTTGGCACCTTTTCCGGACTCCGCACTTCGGTCAGCGTCAGGGCAAATCCCGACTCATCCTTCGTAACATCTCCAGCAACGCCATTTTTCAATCTAAAATAGTCATACAATTCGTTTAATGATTTAGATTTCTCTTTAACTTTCTTCCCCTGTTTTTTTAGAGGAACGCTATGAAGCTGAGATCTATTTTTTGGTTGAATAACCGGCAATGGAATTCCACTTTTTTTAGCTTTTGTCGAATGGGTTTCTCGATTGATAGCCTCGTTTTTTAGTTCATTCATTTTGTTTACTATGATTGGCGTAACAGATGCTGTTACTTCGCTTATATTATCTTCTTTCTCATGTGGACTATTCAATTTGTTATCGTCTTCACTTGTTACTTGATTTTCACTATCTGGAGTACGTATTTTTATACTTTCACCGCCAAAACGAACTTTTTTCACAACAACGTCTGTATCTTCAGAGTCCCCATTTTCACTATACTTAAGCATATTTTGATCAGAACTATCGCAATCATCTTCACTAGCTAAATTTCGATCACTTTCAGGTTCAGTTTCATTTTCCTCCAGTACAGTCATAGTTATAGCGGTATCTGAGTCAAACTTAATTTCAGTTTCTATAATCACTTTTCCAAAATTATTCCTAAAGAACGGCATGTGATTGAAAGACTCTTCCGATGAAGAGTCTGTTGATAAAATAATAGGAGTAGATACGGTACTTGAAAATAGATTTGCTTTTACTATCTGATGAGTTTTCTTATCTCGATAAATGGCCTTCTTATTAGCGTAATAGACATCGTGGGAATCTTCATCATACAGTTCGCAAAGAACGCGGAACTTGGTCTGAACCTTTGGATCTAGTTGTTTTAAGTACATCATGTAGTCTCGTGGACCGCACACTCGCCGCAGTTTAATCAGAGATCGCAAAGCAACATCTGTGTGGGGAGGGTCGAACAGTTTATCTCCAAGAATTCTAAACATGGGAAAGATATCAAGCTTTGCATTTCTTCTTTTCAGTATCCCCAACACTGACGGTAATGATAATATCAAACCCGTCAATACATTTGCTTTTGAATCAATATCTGCTGAATGCGGTCTAATATTTTGATAGGAACACTTGTCAATTATAGCTCTAGCTGCACACTCCGGTTCTTCACAATACGAACAGAAGACCTTTAATGCATCAAGGGCTGCTTTGCGTACGTTAGGGGAGCCATGTCCCAAGTTGTCGATCACTTGGTCGAAGGGGAAAGCGAGGGCATTCCCGGATAGCGGAAGCAAATCGGCGAGCACTCTCAGAGCGTGGAGACGAACTTCCCACTCGGGGTGAGTGAGGCGATCTCTGATGGCGATGTAGAGTAATTGGACGTCGAGATCGGGTGGTAGCGCTTGGGCTCTGAGAACGCGGTCCCAGAGCGAGGCGAGCGGCGGCGGCGGTTGCTCTGGCAGCTGCATGGTCCACTGTGAAGATGTCGGGGCTGGCGGCATACGGCGGCGGGCGAGTTCGCGTGCCCAGCCGCCCCGCGCCGCGCCGGGACGCAACTGGGTTAATGATCGTACTCGCCACCCACAGGTAAGGCACGCTGGCGAGCCGCCTCTGACCAATCGATGAAGACGCCGACGGCGACAGAACTTACCTACCTTGCTATATGCAATTCTGTTCATATACCTACTTGTTTTGATATGTTAGTAGGTTGTAAATTAATGATCATTATATCGTACACAATTTTTTTCTATGGTACATAGCTAAATGGTATACACACCTAAAACTTCATCGGATGAGAATGTAGAGCTATTGAAAAATCTCGTTTTTTTGTAGGGTAACAACGTTTATAGATTTCAGCCTACAATTTAAACTTATGTTAAGTCTAGTCTGGAGCGCAATGGATGGGGCGTGGTGCCGTGTGTTAAATGGGACACCCCATCCCCGACAGTGGGATGAATAATAACGATGAAAGTATCGTACAGTACCTATCCTATAGCCGTATTATAGGTACCTACGGATACCTATAGGTGGTACCTATGAATGAAAAACAAAAGAACAATGGTGCTTTTAACAAGTTGTTTAAGTTAAATAACTAGTTATTTTAAAGTAATAGATTTACCCCCGTCCGCCTTTTTACACGATTGACCCCAAAAAAGGAGTGTATTGTTTTCAGGGTTCATGTGGGTATTTTTCTTAATTCCACCATAAGTGAACCGATTTCGAAGTGTGGGTACCCTTCGATCAATTTGATCGAAGGTGGTATCGTTAGAATCCTTAAATCATCTTGAGTGGAATAGGCTATAAATATATACAAAAAAATAATAAACAGAAATAAATAATAAAAAAATATTCAAAAACACGACTGCCGGAATAGAGATTTAATTCGGATTTCAGTGCAGTCGGGGGACGTACAAAACAACACGTACATATCCAATGTATTAGTCCCCCGACTGCACTGAAATGCGAATTAAATCTCTATTCGGGCAGTCGTGTTTTTTTTTTACCATCTTATTTCTAATTTTTTATTCTTGATTTTTACTGCCAAATCTCTCGAGATTATCGGAAAGTACACCCATAAGAGCAAGACCTATAGATCCACCTTCCCTTTACTAAACAAATTATTGTGTTAGCATGCTGAAGCTGTTTGGTTCTACATAAGGGAGCTGTGCTGGCCGGGCTGGGGGCAAGTGCACAACGTTACGATCGCGTAGAGTCAGTCAGTGGCAGTCCCCCCTCATAAAAATTTACAAGACCAGTAGATCTATCGCCTTAAACGATTCTATTTATGTATGTATCACACATCATACATACAATTTTAACAAAAATATCTGGTTTGCGTTACTAAAATGTCGTTTCGAAGCCGTGAAAACGCCCGATCTCCCCAAGTTCCAAGTTCTCCAAAGCTTTTATTAAGGGGTAACGTTTCGAGCTCAGTGCAAAGTGCATAACATAAGTTTGTTTACCTTATTTTATAATAAAATGTATGAAATGAAATAGTTTCATCTTATTTTGCGACTATTGTTAAATAATTATCAGGGGTTTTTAGCAGAATTGCGTCATTTTATGCATTACGTTGTAAATGAATGGGTATACAAACTTAAAAGCGTGATTTATACCCATTCATTTACAACGTAATACATAAAATTACAAAATTTTGGTAGAAAACCCTAACTGACACTAAACAATGGTCGCGAAATGCCATATATCACATTTATTTTGTACTTTTTATGCAATAGTAAGAAAAACAATCATAAGTTGTGCATTTTGCACCGAGCTCGAAACATTCCCCCTTAAGAACGAAAAGTTGTAGGTACGACTCTTCTTGACCGAAATTGTGAATTCAACGCTTATAATTAAGTAAAGAAAACGTTGTTCTGTACTTAAGTACAAAATAGGCGCCCATCAATAGAGATGTGAATGAGTGCGAATGAGAGGGAAATGTCAAAACTTAACTAGGAGACTAAAAGTTTGGCGTGACCTGTACTCGTTAACCAGTAAAGTGTACTTAGTTGTGATAGTTTTCCTTTTAACTTCATTATATAAGGTGGAATCGTAATACCTGCCACGGATGAAATAGGAGATACTATTATGTTTATAGATTACATTAGTGAAGAAATTTCGTACCCCGGAATAGTTAAATAAATTTGAGAAGGTAAAGTAATTAAATAAACATTTTCTTCATTCTGCATAACGTGGTTCACAAATTACGCTTGACGAGTCGTTTAGTCAATGATAACAATTGCTATCTCTTTCTAACCGTTCAATGAATGAAATCAGCTGCCCAGTTCGTCTCTACCAGGTAGAGATATTTGTACCTATTCTGTGTAGCACAAACTTAAATGTAGAGTTGTGAAAACCCAAAATAATACAAGCTCATTTAACTGTCATCCCTCCGCGTTAAGGTCTATTTTGCTATGAAAATTCTTGGTTTTTTTTAGCTCGAAATTTAAAAGTGCTACACGAGAATAGGTGCCATTGCATGCCTCTCCAATGTGCTTACGCTCACACGCAAAGTAGATGTAAATACGAAATACATTGCAAATTACTCTTCGTCATTGGTCATTAAGACACCGGTAAATTAACTAATTAGGGTACTGTTAAATTTCCAAACGGCTGGATCTGTTGGCCAACCAGTACCCAATAATACGCAGGCAAAAGTTTAAAAGTGCACTTACCAGTTATTGCATTCCTCTAATTCATTCCGCAGATAAAAACTGATGTAATAAGATGGTAAACTTCCCATCACACTTAAAGCCGGGTCTCCTGATTATGTTTTGCCGTAGGTACACATTACACAAAAACATTATGTTCTGTCTTTGCATTTTTACACCAATTGTACCTTATTTACACCAATTACACCTTAGCTACAGTTATTTGCATAATTTACAACAGTATTATTTATCTACAAAACTGTTGCACAAGTCCGCCTTCGCGTTGCACACAAATGTAGGCACGCTTGCGTACATGTCTTTGCACTTTATTTAAGGTGTCAGTTTCACTTTTTACTTGCTGAAAAGCGCGCTTGATGCGCCTTTTTAGTTCTCGCACAGTTCTAATATCATGTCCGGTTTGGCCGTACACAATGGTATGATGGCTCACTCGTACACCAAATCTCTGCTCGTATAGGTTTACTGCATGCGCGGTTACGTTGTTACACTCGCGGTAGCACGATACCATCTCAAGATATTCTTGATTTGAATATCGTGGTCTAGGAGGCATTTTTAAAGAATGCGCGCGAGATAAGCGAAAACAGCGAACTGGGGTGGGGGCACAACAACAAACAAAAACAAGCGCGTGCGACGAAGGGGGTAGTGGGGGACGGGGTGGCGGCAGGCGGTCTGCCCTTTGACTATTTGACGAGTGGCTCGCTCGGATAGAGCGGCGTCCTTTGACGGACGGTTTCATACAATTAAATGAATTTAAATTTATACGCACATTTGTTTGTATGGAAAAATTTATGAAGTTAGATCAATAAATTATCTTCACTATTGTAATCTATAAACATAATAGTATCTCCTATTTCATCCGTGGCAGGTATTACGATTCCACCTTATATATAGCACTACTTCTGTGAATTTTTTCACATATCTATAAACAACCGCTGAGCCGGCAGGGGGGACACTTGACTCCCATTTATTAGAGGGGACCAAAAGTTTGGCGCAACCTTTACTCGTAAACCTGTAAAGCCTACTTATTAGTTATGATAGTTTTCCTTTTAAATTCATTATAGGTATGTATATACTACTTCTGTGAATTTTTTCACATTTCTAGCAACAACCGTTTAGCCGGCAGGGGGGGGGGGGACGCTCCACTCTAACTAAAATTTTCACTTTAAAGCTTAATGTTTCGCCAACGGATTCCTAAATCGAAAAATGGTTTTCGAAGAACCACCATGTTTTTGAACGACCTATCTAAAGATACTCCACACTATGGGATAGACGAGAAAAAAATCATCCCTAATTTACAGGTACTTCAAAAAATGTTTTTCATGATTTCATTTTACGGTTTTGTCAGCGTGGTTAATATGTATACCCATACCAAATTACAGCTTTCTAGTACTAATAGTCTCTGAGCCAAGCCGCGGACAGACTATAAGGGTTCCTTGTCGGACTACGGAGCCCTAATGAACTTCCAAAATAACCTCCATTGGGTATTGAACTATTTATGCATTGTGACGTCATTTCAAGTGCGAATGTATCCATAAATAAGCGGAATTCGATAGTACCTATATATGTATATTTTCGACGATAGGCACTCAGTTGGCAACAGATTTTACGATACAGAATCAGGGGGCTGGATACATTTCTGGCTCACCCTGGGCTGCGTTCATAAATTCGGGGTCTCGACACGGGTTCTAATGCCATCTTTATCGCACGCTTTGAAAATTAAATACAACAAATACAACAAATACAAATTTATTTTTCTCAAATGTTAGTAGGTACAAACAAAAAAACTAGCCTATGGTTAACTTTTAAAAAAAATTTTATGTAATGTTAACTTAAAATACACATTAAGTAAATGAAATATTATCCATATTTAAAATTTTGTACAAACTAAATTGATACACGTCACTGAATAGAATATGCGTGCTCCCATACCAGAATTCTCCGTTTCATGGGATGCACAAAAGTGTTTTTTGCCAGAAGGCGCCCACCCGTGCTAACTTAAATAAATTAAACTTTAATCTAAATATGTTTTTATAAAATAAATATATATGTTATAATAAATAAATATTTAACAATGTGTATTCGTGTGTACATGATTTTAAATAAGTATATATAAAATGCTAGCAACAACAAAAAGAAGGTATTAAATTAACAAAAAAAAAAAAAAAAATGTTGCTACTTTATATAAGTGACACCAAAAACGTAAAAATTTTAATAAATAAATACAAAACAAAACAATAGAATAATAATAAGATGATTGTTTTTAATTGGAGTTTTAATTTTGATTTGTCTGCCAACTTAATTTCTTTATAAATTTGGTTATGAATAAAGGGATGCAAAAACTTTTTGAAACGCTGTGCAAATTTACTACCCATTCTAGGGACGGAAAGTTATATACGCTATCCTGCTGTTATCCCAATACAACGTTAATAAAATGAACGGGGGTCAGGATACAACCCTAACACACCTGTAGATACCTTGAAAACATCTAAAACAAAAAATGAAGAGATTTATTTATTTACTAGCTTTTGCCCGCGGCTCCGCCCGCGTGTTATTCGGTTTAACGACATGCATTTTTCCGGGATATACGAGTAAAGTAGCCTATGTGTTAAGTTAGGGTATAAGCTATATCTATTCTAAATTTCACCCTTAATCTGTTCAGCCATTTCAGCGTGAAAGAGTAACAAACACACACAAACTTTCGCATTTATAATATTAGTGTGATTTAATACAGCTTATTTTATTACTAACAGTCCAGGACCAAGTATAATAAGTAGGTTATATAATATTAATAGAATCTCTTATAATAAGAAATACGCTTTTTACGGTAATCGATTCTTTCTAGGTAGCGTCCAGAAGTTGTTAAAAATGTGGTTTCCGAGCATGAGAATAGGTCCAGGTTGGAGTCAAAAATGAGGATTTCATTCATGAGGTCCAAGGCTCTCGGTAACGGCGCGTATTGAAGTGTCTGAGTGCGCGGGCGCGGCAGTAATTATTCAGCGCAAACAGATTTACATATTTTAGCTAATATTACTGAATTAAGTACACATTGCTCAGAATAAATTAATAAAAACACTATTTCATTTTGATTATTTAGAATCTACGCAAAAAAATTATGAAAAAACAAAACTGATGCACATAAATCAGCTTTACACTTTAAAAACATGCATTTTCATCCGTAAGGTACTAAATAAAACTACACATTCGCAACTGTCTTTCAGCAAATAACGACATAAATACGCTACAAGAAATGCCAACAATTTGAAATTAATCTCCCACCGAACTTTGTATGGCAAAAAAAGTATAGCTTACGAGGGAGCACAGCTATACAACAAATTACCAAAAGACATTAAAAATGTGAAATCAATGTTTACATTTAAAAAACTCCTTAAAGCTTACATTTTTAAAAATGTCACCACTATTACATAATACCAATGTGCTAGCTAAATTTATTTTGTTATTAATATTATATTTATGTACTAACAAACATCAAAATTAAACATTGTATTTTGGAACAACTTGCATGCAAATCTATGTAAATATATTTTAAGGACTAACAATTAATACGTAAGAAAATTTATTTCTCATTTTAAGTGAACAAATGTATATTATGTTCTTATGAGAATAAACATTTAAACCTAACCTATTATGGATCCACGTAACAATTTTGAAGAAAATACCTTATCGAGATGACCACTATACACCGAAAAAATCTTTTTTTTTGCGAACTTTGTTTTCATCTTTTTATATAAATTTTGTCAGCTATTTGAACCACTTTGTACTGGGAAAGGAAATAACTACTTTTTTCTCCTGGAATGTGATGATCAGTTAACGATACATAATGATATACCCTAGAATTATTTTCACTTATTATTGTAGGACCTTACAAGTAGGTATATCTTCCAAAATAAGGTTAATTTTAACTAGGTACCTAGGTACTGATTTTATTTTATCCTAACATTTTTAGACACGTCTGTACGAGGATTGGTCACGTGAAAACTTTACAAATAATCAAGTAAATTTTATATTTTGGGGGCAATAGAAATGAATGTATGAAAACTCATTTTGGGGAACTTGGAACTTGGGGAGATCGGGCATCACATCAGCCGTGAAAACGGGTGATAACTTATTTTTATTTAAATAAAATACTTATTTATAGCCTATGATAGTCCGCGATAACACAGTAGGTAGGTACCTAGATATGTATATGTTTACCGTGGCGATAGTGTAGCTTTTTTAACTGACTTCAAAAAAGTAGGAGGTTCACAATTCGACTGTGGTATATATTTTTTGGTAAATAAATTATTATTCTTTTTTTTTAAACGAAACCGTTCGCTACCGTAGAAGAAATAAACACTGTGGAACTAGGTAGTACAAGTAAGACTTTTCATTGCAAATCAAAATAATTTATTTGTTTATCATGGGTAAAAAAGATGGAGTTACATTTGCAGAGCGCTATGTTCGCCGTAAAGGCATACATACAAATATTAATTTGTAGGATGTTACTTAAAAATTTACCACCTACCCGAACTTCGATCCTGACCTTATCACCATAGAACTTACTTTAACATGCTCAGTGCATAGAACTCCTCAACGGGTGACAGCCATAGACATCTTAATATACTAGCTGACTGTACTGTGTCATTTTAAAACTGTGTTGAATGAAATAGGATTGTGGCATATTGAAATTGTGTCGAAATAGAATTGTGTCAATATGGGACAGACAGAATCCACATAACATGCGGCAATATCAATATACAATGCTCATTTCAAAATTAATTCAGCCACAATAATAATGTAGGTTGGTCAAGTACACAATAATATAATATGACGTTAGATGCATGCTAGTAGGTACTCGATGAGTTAAGAACTACCCCCGAATGCGACTCAAAAATCAGTTGGACAGACCTTATACGCCCATGCCCCGCAATATCCCTGTGGGTCGATGGAGAACTCTAGAAATATATTCATAATAAATTATAAACAACAATATTGATTATTATTTAATAAAAAACAAAACAATTTAACATTCCTCAAGATTCAGGCACCCACCCGCAGAGTACATTGTTGTACATCCATAGATATCATAAATCGCAGGCCGCCAAGTTGTTGTTATGTCAGGTGTACCTAGTGAGTGTGTAGAATGTCTATCATTTTTATTAGTTTTCAGTGGTCAAGTTCGGCAATCATCATGCCAAAGGTCAAGTAGTAAAACAGTAACGCCACCAGTCAAGCGCAGACTTATCTGGCGCGGACTTTAATTTAAATCCTCGGAGCAATAACACACACTCCCCCGCATCGCTGCAGCGATGAACTGTGCAGCCGCTGCAAAGAGTTATAAAACGACCATTTCACATGCATGCATGACTGACAAGCATCGATGCAAGATGCAAGAATCGAGCAGCCAGCGCAAATAATTTCCGCTGCTCTCTGCAGCGTATAAGCTATCTGTCATTTTGACGTTTGGCCGTTTAACACAAATCCATCGCTGCAACTACAACCGTTGCACAATTCATCGCTGCAGCGACGCAAACTCGTTATACGCGACAAATCTTCAGTCCAATTCCAGCAGCGATTCCAGTCACAAATATTTTTGGTTCCTTAGTCTGAGGTGGTCTGAGCAAATATAGATGTCTGTGGTCACATCACACAATCTGTGGTTTATATTTATTAAAACTAATAAATGATGTCTTCTTGAAAAAAATAAAAAAAGTAAACAGTACACGTCTTTTCAGTCAAACCACACCGTGTCAAATCCAGCATTTGAAAATATTTGCGATTAAATAATAAAATACAATGTATTTTAACCGAGGCAACAAAATATATGAAAATATAATTCCTCCAACGTGTTCCTTTCAAGGTACGAAGACCCACGATTAAAATTCAGATCCAGGGCCTTACATAATCCCATTTCGCCTAACCTTAGACAAGTAACGTAAATAAGTATCTAGCAAAAACAAACAACATAGGTACCTATAAAAATACGCCTACAGTAAATATTGGACATAAATAAAAAAAAATGGTTTGTGTTACCTACGAAAATTTAAATAGTACCTAGGAAAATGATTACATTTGAGTTTTGGGTTGGAGCCCTCTGCTGGGCTCCCGTCATTGCATTAATGCTAATTAGAAAAATAATTAAAGATAAAAGCTGAAGAAAACTTACCTACCCTTTGTGATTCTAGAGTAAATTATAAAAGGAAGAACTAAATCAAAATCAGGCTAAGGCTGAAGAAAATTATATAGATGTCAACAACGCACTCTAGAGGCCGCCACGGCCAAAAAAACAAAAAGTGCCATTTCCATTATCTGTTATCAAATAGCTTCATTCGTAAACGCCCTCGACACAGTCATAATTTGCCCCAAACTATATTGAATCCAAGCCGGAAAAAGAGTTATGCTGTCTCTTTCTGACCTCACATTTGGCGGAGAGATAGATATTCTCGTGTTTCGCTCGAGTCGCGAAAACTTGAATAACGCAGAATCATAGCGCGGAGAATGCAAATCCAACCAAAACAAACTGCGCATCGCTTTGGGTTTTATTGCATATTATTATGTGATGGAGTGTTTGTTATTATTGCCGTGCTAGGATACGATAGAGCGATAGTTGTGTAAAATGTCTAACAGAGCCCAAACTAAGTCCAGGATCAAAGTGTGTAATAAATCTGTGTTTCACCTTCAAGATAAGAAGGCAGATGACACTGTGCTATCCAATGGGTTGATAAAATCGGCTAAGCGTTCTGGTCAACTGAGCTTGTGTAATAAAGGCCTTGGAATTGGTAAGTATACCTTCTATGTTACCTCATAGAAGCCTGCTTCAATCAAGACAAAAATTGGAGCCCAAACAAAAAGTCTTGCCATAGTACCCTCTTATCTACACCCCAACCAAAAATTCTGCTAAAGCAGAAGGAAGGAACTTACATGAACTGGTAAAGGATTGAGGTTTGGGGAGGGGGAGAGACCACTCCCATTTTTGTCTTTTGTGTTTTAGGGTTGCATACCTCAATATGAAAAAATGGAGCCCATATACAATAATAATTTTGTTATCTGTCTGTCAAGACCCTTTTGCTTTAGCCCAGTTAGAGATATCAAATTGAATCTAATACCTCCGACAGTAGCCTATGGCCCCATAGTGCTTTTAAAAATTCTTTAGTTTCCTTTAACTTGTATTAATAATAAAAAAAAATTAATTTTCGAAATATATTTCGGCCCACTATGGGGCCGGCATCAGTCGAATCATTTTTTATATTTAAATTAAATATATTTCTAAAAATTCTGGGTTACAACTAGAGATGGGATTCCACCTGGAATCTTTCCCGATTTCGGAAAGATTCCCATTGAAACCACCTGACGGATATTTATTTGGGTACTAACGTTTATAACTACTTTTATGTGGTATATTAGGAGTTATCTCACAGTTGTTATATGAAGCTAGGGACCATCTTAATGTATTACAGTTCATTAGATGCTGAACAATAAATTCGAAAATAAAGTTATTTATTAAAATAAAGTAAATTTACACTTTTTTTTAAGTAAATTTACTACAATCAGTTTGTTCCAATCTGTTATTTTGTGATTGGTCAAAAAGTACCTAGGTGTTTATTTTTGATAATTAAATTTTACGGTCACCCATCCTAAAAATTACCAAGACGAGTGTTGCTTAACTTGAATCATCAAAGAACAAACATTAAAATGAATGCCAATCTTCATGAGCATGTGTTCAAAGTTGAATTTGAAGTATTTTAAAATTATTATATCTTCTTATTTAGTAATAATGAGTGTTAGTAAAGAGATTAAATAAAAACTACAAAACTAAATATTTAGAGTCTATTACATATCAAGAACTCATTTTATATTTGTTAATTCATTTAAATACACTAATTATGATTTCACCTGCATAAATACCCATTTCGGGTTGCTACGGGAATCTTTCCGCCGCCCATCTCTGGTTACAACTCAATGTAAAAAACTGGTCTTAACACCATCAATTTCATACAAATTGGCACACCGTGTAAACCAACAGGGTACTTTATATTCTGCAGAATAATATTTTGCTATATAGCCTTAATTCAATGAAATTGATCAATTATTTTATTTTTTACTTATACATATGTCAGGACATAAATCCCAGAGGATTATTACTTCATTACATTCTAAACTTAATGGGTGGTGCAAACCCCAATTGGTTTTCATAGCGGGTTTGTAACTAGTCTAGCTGTTAAAAAGTTAAACAAGAAAACACTAAGAAAAATACACTTAAATAAGAATAAAATAGATTGTGCCCCCTTATTGACACTGACCATAACAAAAATGAATTCAGTTCCAGAAAATGTTTGGAAAATTGATGAGTTGGTTCTTGAAGAGACCAAGGAGGTTGACTTCAACAGGTCGGATACTGGCAACTGGTGGAACTGTGAGCCACTGAAAACCCTGGACCTTAGTTCTAATGCCATTAACGCTCTATCCCCGAATATCAAATTGTTACAAGAACTTGTTACTCTCAAGGTGAGGTGTTAATTTGTTCAATTAGTTGCACTGATGTCATATTTTACTTGGTATAAGAATGGTGCTAAAATGTCACTTATTTCCATAGTATCAAAGCAGTAGTTTTGAACAAAAAATAATATTTTCAGAGCTTACACATTCCATTTTTCAAGCTATTTCAATGCCCAGCATTCTTATTGTTTACCTTTAAAATGTTAATTTGTATTATTTTATTACCTAAAAGAATGTCCATGGCCATCCAAACACATTTAAAACTACTGTATTTAAAATCCATATTCTATAACATGTTTGTTTCCTCAGATGCATATTATGTATTCAGATAGCATAGTGTGGATTGCTGGATTGGGTGAATTAATTAAACTTCATCAGCAAAAAAATGAGTCTACTTGACTCTCATCAAAGTACCCCTGACAACTTTGAAAGTCTGACAGTCTAAAAGCAAAAAAACTAATTTGGGTACTGATTTTTAAGATCTATCAAAAAATCACAAGAAATAAAAATAATACTGAAAAAAATTGCTTCTGTCTTAAAAACAATGTTGCAGAAATAATATACTGTGTATGCTTAAACTGTTTTTTTTAACCTACTGTAATATCGTTAAAAAAAACAATTTTTGCATGTTTTTAAACAAATTTATTTCTTATGATTCCATTATATAACCGAGTAGAGCACTTTTCTACTAACTCAGAGGTTGTGGGTTCAATTCTCGCGGTGCACATTAATTTGTGTACTTTGGAATGCATGTTAAGCTATTGGTCCATTTGTGCCCTGACACGCCGCTGGGGATTATGTTGTGACGATATGTTCATTCGAAACTTAAATTAACCCTTAATGATTTCTTTCCCAGCTTAACGACAATACCCTGACGGAACTACCCCCTGAGCTAGGAACACTGAAGAACCTTTCAAACCTAAGTCTAGATCACAACAAACTAGTCAGACTACCCGCAGAGTTCTACAAACTAATAGAACTGAGGTGGCTCACTTTGTCACACAACTTACTGGAAACAATTGAGCCTGAATTTGGGGATCTCGTTATGCTAACATTTTTGGTAAGTAATTGAAATGAAGCAGCCTTTAGATTAATTACGAACATTGAAAACGTTAGGATTAATAGCTTTCGTGAAACAGCCACAAGAGAGGCATGTTATTCAGCTGATCTTGCGTTAGATATTTTAAACTATTTGAATCTGTGCTGTCAACAAAAACTGGTGAGCTGGCGAAGGGCAAGCGGTCCCTAAAATAAATAAAAATATATATAATCCTTGTTGTAATTTCCAGAATATGTGCCACAATAAACTAAGAGAGTTGCCTCCCGGGATGGGCTACCTGGTACGACTTGTGGAGCTGAATCTCTCACATAACCTGCTTGAGGAACTACCACCTGATATTGTCAACCTTAGAGGTACGTTACCTTTTAAAAACATTTTGAACTGAGCTGTTCTGGTCAAAACAAAAACTTGAGGTCGATATTTTTTTTATTGGACAATGTTCTTAACGCTTGACAACTACGGGGCGCCGATATTTTTTTGTAATGAACAATGGGCTTACGCTTGACCACTACAAGGCACCGATATTCTTTTGTAATGCACAATGGGCTTACGCTTGTCCACTACAGGGCGCCGATATTTTTTGTCATGGACAATGGGCTTACGCTTGTCCACTACAGGGCGAAGATATTTTTGTAATGGACAATAGGCTTACGCTTGTACACTTCAGGGTGCCGATATTTTTGTAATGGAATATGGTCTTACGCTTGTTCACTACAGGGCGCCGATATTTTTGTAATGGACAATGGGCTTGCGCTTATCCACTACAGGGCGCCGATATTTTTGTAATGGACAATGGGCTTACCCTTGTCCACTACAGGGCGCCGATATTTTTGTAATGGACAATGGGCTTACGCTTGTACACTACAGGCCGCCGATATTTTTGTAATGGGCTTACGCTTGTACACTTCAGGGTGCCGATATTTTTGTAATGGAATATGGGCTTACGCTTGTCCACAACAGGGTGCCGATATTTTTGTAATGGACAATGGGCTTGCGCTTATCCACTACAGGGCGCCGATATTTTTGTAATGGACTGTGGGCTTACGCTTGTCCACTACAGGGCGTTGATATTTTTTATAACTAACAATGGTCTTACGCTTGACCGCTACAGGGCGCCGATATTTTTTTGGAATGGATGGATGGACTCTGAAATGCAAATCATCGTCTAAACTCATACACCACGTTTCACCGACGATTATAACTTTCCAGCGTGATGAGTGATGTGCCAAACAGCCACAAATTGGGCATGAATATAGAAATATATATGTCTTCCGAAGCACGCAGACCGAACCACATATTACTATGTGCCCTTACGGAATTTGAACCCGCCACCTCCGAATGAGATTCTCATGACATTCGAACCACTAAAACACAAAAGCCGTCCCAAAATATTTTATCTAAGATAGTATATTTCATTATATTTTTTGAATGTTTTAATAACAGAAATTTTATTTATACTTTTTTTTTAAGATCTTAAGAAACTGAACGTTAGTAATAACAACCTAAAATGCCTACCTCCGATGGGGGAGCTACGGAAAATGGACTATTTAGACGCAAACCACAACAATATAACCGAACTACCAGACTTCTATGGGTGCACAGCTTTAAAAGAATTGTATTTAGCTAATAATGAAATTAAGGTGAGGCTTATCTTTCACAAAAGTTTTCTATTCTGCTCATAGTAATTATGGGTCTTAAATTATGAAAAGTGTAAAGCCTAACTAAGAAAATAAAAAAACCTGGCGGAAAATCACTAGAACTACTTTCTTCTACTGGCAACACTAACGTTAAAACTTCATTATGTCGATTGCGTCATAGTATGTGTGTACTATCCGTTTCAAATGCTATTAGGATAGGACCTTGTCATATCTGATGCCGGTGTGCGTTGGCACACTATGTGCATCTCATTCTCTCACGCACTTCCGTCAACGTTGCTGACGCACACAGACATCAGGTATGTCAAGATCTTAATAGCATCTGGACCGGATGGTATCATGTGACGCTCCTAGAGCAGCTTTTTTATTTTCCTGGACAGGCTGTAATTTAGACGTTAAAAACGAGATTGATTTCAGGAAATCACAGAGGAGTTTTGCGAGAACATGCAACATTTAAACGTATTGAATGTGAGAGACAACCACATAGAGATCCTCCCTGACAATATATCTCTACTGCAGACTCTGAAGAGACTGGATCTATCTAATAACGATTTGAATAAGTAAGTTCTTATATTTTCTTTCTTGTTTCGATATATAAAATTATAACCTGACTGGCGGACCGAGTGATTTATCAACGCCCAGAGCAAACGGCTGAACCTAGGAACACGAAATGTAGATTAGGTTTCTTGTATGAAAATGACAACCGCTAAGAAGAGATTTTAAGAATTTGCTAAATAATATTTACGAGATATTAATAAGTTCTGAGATTGTTTCTTTGTGATAGAATCAAAAACAAAACAGCGTTCCAAGTTATTTGGTCGTTGGATGGGTCACACTCTTAATGCGTTCATCAGAGATGGTCGTATGCTCGAAAGATAAATGATCAACCGAATCTTTTTTGGAGTACTGAGCCCTATTCCAAAGACCAAATAACTTTGAACGCTGTTTTGTTTTTGACTCCATCACAAAGAAACAATCCCAGAACTTATTAATATCTCGTAAATATTATAGTATGTTCGAGATAGCATGATATGGGTGACAGTTCGTAATTTTCCGTTTTACCTATACTACTCACACCATACTACATACACCCAATAGAAAATATTAGGTTTTAGAAAGAATGTTTTTTTTTTTTATTTATTTATTTTATAACAGAATTTTACACAAGTATATACTTTACAATTTTCGCCAAACTGCTAAGCAGTTTGTTGGCGATACGCTCTTACATTTGATTAAGAGAAGGTACTTAAAATCTAATACTATATAATCTTAAAACATATACATATTTGTAGGAAATCATGATGTAAGATATAATAAGTTCTAGTTATGTAAGGGAAGATAACAATATATTTTTTAATTTATGTTTTAGGGTGCCAATTTTTAACTTATTTTCTTCCAGTAGGAGAGGATATTTATTACAAAGCTTGGGAGTTATGTACTTCCGAGTTCTCTCTCCATAATAGTTTTTAGATGATGGCTGTGATAGTTTGCCAATTTTTACTGCTCTAGTGAAATGTCTATTTGGTTTAGGAACTTTATAGTCTTTAGTGTAGTAAATTTCCAAACCTATGAGATATTTAACTTTCTAGTTTACTGGGAGAATTTCACAAACTGTAAACAATTTTTCATACTCTCCCTTATATTTAGCTTTGATATTTTTACCTACTAAGTGTTTAATAATTCTCAACTGTAATTGCCTAATTAGATCCAGGTATGTTTTAAAAGTCAGTCCATAACAACTTAATCCATAGCTCAGAAGTGAGTCAGCAAGCGCATGGTAAACAATGTACAGGGTTCGTTTATTTAGTATTCTACGTAGGTGATAAAATTGTCCTAAAACTGATCTCAATCTTTTGCAGACTTCATTAGTATGTAGTTTCCAATTAAATTTGTTATCTATGAATAATCCTAAATATTTAAATTTATCTACTATTTCTAAACCTTTGCAGTCACACCCTTGTTTATTTTTATGAAAACAATCGTAGGTGTGACCTAATATTTTAATATCCGAGGGTTGTAAGTTTTTGGCTTTCTTATTATACGGCGAACATATGTACATACATTTCGTTTTATTTAAATTCAAAATGATGCCATTATCATGCGCCCATTTACAAATATTGTCAAAGTCCGCCTGTACATTGCTTACCATCTCCGGCATATTATCTTTCCCAGCGTACAGCAGACACATGTCATCTGCGTACATGTAAACGTTGCAGTTATTCACCACGTTCGACACACTGTTCACGTGTATCTCATTATTGCAATCAATTATTATAATCGACCGAATTTTTTGACTTCGGAGTAGCTCCCCAGCAGGTCTAACATGGTGCCACTTTAACACCATTTACAACACCATTTGACAGTAAATACCTGGAATTTGGCCTACCGGTCTGTAGTTGCCTTACTCATTCCAGACTACCGAAGAACCTCGGTCTGCTCTCCCAACTACACAGCATCAGTATGGAAGGCAACAAGATGTCGTTCGTGCGACAGGACGTCCTGCGCGGTGGGTCCGACCGGATGATGAAGTTCCTCAGGAATAGGATCACAGAGGAGGCGGTGGACGAAGGCACCGTCGCTGATGATTCTTGGCCTGACAAGTGCGTTTTATACCGCTCATACAAAGTAGTGGCGTGCATAGAACTTTTTGCTGGAAATGCAATGAGAAGGTCAAGTTTGACAATTTAAAAAATACGTTTTTTTTTAAATGTCACTTTGAAAAATCATTGTTTGTATGAGACGCCAGGGTAGGCACTGCCTGTACATGATTTCATACAAAAATATTTTTTTCAAATTGGTTTTTAATTTTATTCATGTTATTTTTATGGTGAAACTTGACCTTCTCATTGCTTTTACAGCAAAAAGTTTTCTGCACGCCACTGATACAAAGCCTTACCTACAGCCTACAGTAAAATATTATTAAAACTCACGTGAGCTAACACACTTTAACACTCACGTATTATTATTATTCTTTTATATATTGACTATATACCAACTGTTTCACCGAAAAAATTTTGTCATTTTCAAGACGAGTGTCGTTCTTAAGACGACGTATTATTACGTGAGTGTCAAAGTCGAGAGCTCGCGCGCAAGCACTCGCCCATAGTCGAAGTACTACTCTCCAATACCTACACGCGAACCAACGCGCGAGTCATATGGACGCAATGTATTGGAGCCTAGTACTTGAACTACGCGCGAGTGCTTGCATGCGAGCTCTCGCGCGAGTAAAGCGTGGCATGTGGACAAAGTCTAAAGTCGATTCTCAAGGTTTTAATTTTAGTTTTACTGCTGTCAACACTCAAAATTTTCCGAAGTAATATAGCTTCTGTTGTTTACATTAAAGAACTATTTTAGAATGAAGAAAATTTTGTTTTGACAGCACTAAAACTAACATTAAAGCCTTCAAAATCGGCATTAGTACTACGATTTTTATATGATACAGTTTTTTGGTAGGCGCGAAAACGGTTTAGCTAATCATAACGCACCATATTTGACAAAAATTACAAACAATAAATAAAAATTTATTTGGAAAGATTGATCGTAGATAAGTGTTGTGTCTGTGACATAATTAGCCATTGGGACACTCGTGCACCCTATTACGAAACAAAAAAATAAATTATAATCGGACAAACATTTCTCTTCCACTTTACGGTCTTATTTCAAGACTTCTGTTGCTATCCTTTTCAGATACACACTAAAGAAGAGTCTAGCGCTAGCGCTGGTCGGTCGAGATCTCCCCTCGGTACCTGACGACGTGTTTATCTCCGCGGCTGATGCTAAGTGCTACATCGTCGATCTGTCCAAGAACAAACTCAACTCTATTCCCATGGGGTAAAGACTATAGTCACGCAAACACAAAAAGTAGTCTATCCCTATCGTTCTTTAAGAAAAAATATTCGTCTGCCTTACGTAACATTCTGAAATAAAAGAAAATCTCATGTTGGCATAAAAACGCTACGATTTATCAAAACTTGCCAGTTCTTGAACAAGCTAAACTCATTTTGGCGAGAACTGTAGACACACAAACTGCAATGTTATTTCTATTTCAGAGTGTGTCGTCTGTCAGAGACCCTATCGCAGCTGATACTAAGCTCCAACAACATATCTGTAGTACCGCCGGAGATCAGCCGATGTTCGCAGCTCCAGTACTTGGATCTCGGCAAGAACAATCTGGCTGACTTACCTTTAGAGGTTGGCGAATTGAAGAGTGTGAGGGAGCTAGTCATTTCTAATAATAGGTATGGTACATTACTTGTTACAGATTTTACATTATGTATTTAGTTTGTTGCACCCAGGTCGACCGAAATGAAGATAGCCGTCTGGCGCCTTTTTACCGGGAAGTTTAAAGGGCAGAGAATTGCTGTCTCGAATTGAGGAAGCCTTTGCAAACAGTTCTTGTATAAAAAATAAAGATAGAATTTAAACACATATGGACACGTGAATATAGTAACAACTTTTCGGACGTTTCTCTGAAGGAATTAAGTGTTCTTTTATATGCTATTACTATATTAGTTAGTTCCTTCGGCCACATGAGGTTTACAAAATGGTGCCTTGACCAGGATGTAAGTAATTCTGAAGTATGAAACTATAAATAATACACCCACTGAATTGACCCATTCTACTCGTAGGAATACTTAAAACATAGCTCTTTTAGAAATGACAGCAAAATAAACCTTATTTTCTAGACCACTAATAATTTAAAAACGTGTTTGTACTATAGCTTCTAGACATACTGGTTTTGTGGGTTATTGATGCGACATCGATTCGATAAACAAAAGTGTAACTATTTTATAATAACTAACTTATTTCTTTACAAAAAGGGTTGCAGTTTGCAATTTATCGTTTTTATCTGTCTTTACCGAATCGATGCATGCGTACTTGTATTATAGGTTTTGTTAACTAATTTATTTCTATGATATAGCGCGTATTCTAAAATTTCGTTTCAATTCTAGGTTTACGAAAATCCCTCGTTGCGTCTACGAGTTACAAAACTTGGAGATACTCTTAGCTGCCGAGAACAAAGTGGAAGAAATCAACATTTCTTCCGATGCGCTCGCAAAGCTGAAGAAACTAGCTGTTTTAGATCTAACTAACAATAGCATCGTCACAGTGCCACCTGAACTTGGGAACTTTACACATTTGAGGTGAGGAAAATTACGAATAAAAAGTAAGGTTCTAGATTAAAACTTAATGAAAGCATCAACATAGGCGTCACTAGGTGAGCCACAGTGGGGTACCCACCTCCTGAAGTATTGTTTCGGTCCCCGCACAAGTATATGTGTCATAGATGTAAAAAGATGCTTTATCCAATTTAAGATGTCATTTGTTTTATTTTCTGGTTTGTACGTAATCCCGTTGTATGGAGTTTTATCTATTTTTTTCTCTTTACTGTCACATAGGTAATCACGAACAGATACTTGTTGATGGCTTCATGGGTCGGAGCTGGGGGGTTGGCTCCCCTCCCAGCTCCAAATCCTAGTTACGTCAATAAATATAATTGAAATGGTTTAAGTTCACCTTTATACCTATTGTTAATTTAGGTTTTTCAATATACATAAAAAATAAACTCATGCTCACTCTTAGAGGTTTGGTCAAAAACTACAGATTTCTATAGGCTACGAGCCTGTCACTCTTCTTCCAAACACATTTCATATTCACCTGATCCTTTTTCAATACATCGCAAAGATCGACGTACGTTCTAAATTGATTTTGTCACTCTTCCAATCTGATTTAACATTAAGATCAACTGGAATCATATGCAATTTATCAAATCAAATCAAAATATTTATTTTTGCAAAATAGATACATAAAGTATACTTTCTATAAGTCAAAGTTAATTTTAGCAATATAATATATCTTTAGAATATACAAAATATATAATAATACGGGAAATAAAATATACACCTGCATAAAATAGAGGAATCTAGGAATAAAAATATTATATACCTATATACATAATGAAATGAAGAAATAAGTTCATAAATAAAAACGGGAAATACATACAAAAAATATTAAGGCTGGGCTACTTCGTCTCAGTTCGTTGTTCTTATGTATTAAATTTAAAAAACTATGTCTTAATACTACTTACTTGTACGCAAATAAATATATAATAGTGTATAAAAACAGACATGTACCGAGAGTATAGCCGATAAACTGCTACGCAGTTTGGCTTCAATTTTTTGCAAACAAAAATCTGTATGTCTTTTGCTGAATAAATAAATAATCTAATCTAATCTAATCTACTAAAATGTAATAAAGTTATACACCTGCATAAAATAGAGAAATATAGGAATAAAAATATTATATATGCATAATGCCTAACCATCCGCACCATTCGATTAGTATTGTTAAGAAGAAGGTCAAGAAACTTAGCAAACATTTAAATGAAACCTGCCACAGGAATTGAGACTAAATCATCTTTATTGACTGTTTTTTCAGTTATCCCTTTTTCAACAGGTCTCTGGAGTTAATGGGTAACGTATTTCGTCAGCCACGCCACGCCATCTTGGAAAAAGGTACCGCTTCTATACTGTCTTATCTCAGGGATCGTATTCCAAAGAGTAACTGAACTTCAATTTGTTTCTTTTGCATTTTCTTTGTCAGCCATTGCCTCCGTTTGCTTTGTGGTGAGAACCAATAAAGAGCTGCTGCTATAGCGCTGTACGCCTTTTGGCAGAAATTAATGGAACTATAGGGTGTTGATTTGGTCTGCAACTTTCGTCACAGGGGTGTTAATATCAGGTGACCGCCGGCAGATTTTACACTTTGAAAAATGATAAAAAAGCAAATATCAAGGCATTCAGTGTAATTTTTATATTTTTACAATCTGAAGTATGTTTTAAAAATAACTGTGCTCAGATGTAGTCCGTTTTTTTTTTGTAGACACTCTTGTAATCGAGACCTCATGTTGGTAAAAACTCTATTACAGAGATCAGGACCGATGGCTGCGATCTCATGTGGGATATTTTCTTGTAGGGCACTTATTGTTGCAGGAGAATTGCTATACACGCGAGATTTGAGGTAGCCCCATAGGAAAAAATCACACGGAGTATGATCGGGTGATCTAGGGGGCTAGTTTATGTCACCAAAGCGGCTTATTAATTTTCTCGGAAAAATGCTCCTCAGCGGTATGTGCCAGAGTACCATCCTGCTGAAAAAGGGTTTCTGTAATTAAAGCCATTATACTGCTGCAGCTCCGGCACAAAAAAGGTATCCAACATCTCGCATATCGTTCTGCATTCACTGTTTCTCGATATCCGGAAAAATACGGCTCAATTATTCATTGGCCGGAAATGGCACACAAGACAGTGGTCTTTTCGCTATGAAGTGGCTTTTGATGGACTTCATGCGGGTTATTTTTCCTCCTGTACTGCATATTTTGTTTATTTACGTACCCTCTGAAATGAAAGAGTGCCTTGTCAATAAAAAAATTGTTCAAACGCAAACAAAAAAGATGCCTTGCTTACACTGAGCAATTTCTTGTCTGCAAAATACGCCTCAATAGCGAAAGCACGTTTTGCTTCTGTCTATAGACGACAAAAAAACCCGCTACACTACCGCGTCAAACGATACCCCTCTCCCCCCGCTGCGGGTGCCTTGGGCAAGGCCAAGCGTGATACAAAGTGTAAAATCTGCCGGCGGACACACTGTATAATATATACAATGCTTATTCCAAAAACAAATCGACGTGAAGATGTGGCATGTTTCGTTTGTCCTAATATTCGCGGTCATGACATCCAACACGCTCACTATCGTGGCCTAAAGTTAGCTGTGCAACCACGTTTTTCCTTACGATTTTTCACTTGACTTAATCCTGTGTGTTTTTTTTTGTGGAAAATTGTAGTTTACTGTGGATTCATAACCGCCCCCTGTGACGCGAAGTTCTAGTAACTGTGACGCAATATCCTACTTCCACCCGCATTGCCATGCCGCAATAAAGGTCGACAGGTTTTTGCGACAAAAATTAATATTTTTTTTTTGTTTGATAAACACTTGTACTTGTACTTGCTGTTAAAGCATTATATATTGCACGTAAACAACCAAACAAACCTTTGATAATGCTTTAACAGCGAAACCGGTAAGGGAAATAATATAAACAAGTGGACAAGTACAAGTGTTTATCAAACAAAAATGTTTCAAAAGTTCCACCGAGTGCCAACAATCACGAGCATCAACTCCAAAATTAATAATATTTTTTTATTGTTTTTAATAAAAATTACTTACCGTATTTTTTCTTTTCACGTCATTATCGTGCATTTTTGTTTTTGACTTAACTATCGTATACACCCCTGCTACGGAAGTTCTGGACCAAAACAACATTTTGTATAGTTTGTAACTATTATTTATTCGAGATAATATCGAGATAGTCTTGGGAAGGGTAGGGCCGTTTACCAAAGAGCCATTTATTTCGAGTACCTGAATTCAGTATCTTACATTGCCCACCATAAATACTAGATTGTTTCTTTTACTTTGTTGATGTTAATTTGAATTATGTATCTGTTGATTGCTGTTTAATAAAGTTGATGTTGATTTTGTTGATTTTGCCCAGGAAATTAGTCCCTGAAAATTATAATAAAAAAATTGTTACTAACCTTGATTGATACTGTTGCTGTTGTCAGCATCCGTAATAAAATTATCTACAATCAAGGTATTTATTTTGATAAGATTATTAAATAATTTCCAAAGGTTGCGTTGTATTGCAAAGGTGTTTGGTCGGTGTAGTCCAGGTTCAATTCCTGACCCCGCCTGCTTTTCACCTCCAATATTTTTCTATGCATTGTAATTATGTTAGTTAAGGTCTCAGCGAAAAATGCACAACTTATGATTGTTGTTCTTATTTTTGAATAAAACCTATAAAATAAATGCGTTTTCTGTTATTTCGCGAATGTTGTTTAGTAATACCATAGTAAAAACAGAATAGTAGAACAACTCCTGCGCCATGCGAGGCTTAAATGCCTACTGCTGCAGGGCTGTCGAACGGCGCGCGGCTCAAAATACCTATCTGTTTTGTAGCGTGGCGTGTACGTATTTAAGCGTGACTGCGGAGCGCAGCCGACCCTAGTCACACCGCCAGAAACCATCTGAGATATTGTCGTTTTGTGCGTGCTGTGGTTCGTACGTGCTGGCTCGCAGTGGCTCGCACACATATTAGCCGCGCGGACGACATCTCTGTGAAGATAGCATACTAGTCTTTTTTACTATGGTAATACGGGGTTTTTAGCAGAATTGCGGCATTTTGTGGATCATATAGTTTGCGTAAATGCCCATGCTGACTTTAAAACGAATTTAAACAACACAACATGAAAAGCCTAATTGTCATTATACTATAGTTGCAAAATGTCATAAATCGCATTTATTTATGTAATAATTTTTATTCAAGAATTAAGAAAAACACTCATAAGTTGTGCGTTTTGCACTGCGACCATAACGGATCCGTAGCACTGTTTGTAACCAAAAAAAAGTTTTATTGGAGTTTTGATATAGTTATTTGTTTATATACCGTGTATAATTGGACTGGTTTCTAGCCAAGACTGGTTTATATTCCGAACAATGATTTTTCTTTTTTCAAATTTATTTGGTATAAATTATTCTAACATTACAGATTCTCACCTAAATCATTACAATAATACAGCCACGTTAATACAAAAAAACATTGAACTCAAGGGCGGATCCAGGATTTATTTGGGGGGGGGGGGGGGCACGGAGGCCAAATAGGTATAGATATAGCGAGTGTCCCGCATAGTTGGGACTATATCTTGTATAGCATGACACAAAAGAAACTAATATTATTAAAATGGTATAGTGTTGAACCGTCTGGGGGAATATGGATCTGCCCTTGATTGAACTCGCTCGTACAGAATACAGTAGGTATGTTTTTTTAAAGTCAGTATAGAAAGGGAAACGTTTTTTTTATTTCATTTACGCGGTTTGCACAAGTTTCGTTTAAAGGTCCAATTGCACACGGTATTATGTGAATTTCACATTGTGAAGTAAGTTTGTTTGGATTGTTGGTATTTGGGTATTTTTAAGTAATTATGACATGTCATTGTTTGAGTATTTTGAATAATAAGAATTTCAAAACCGATGAGAATTGAAAGGGATAGTATTTTGCTTAACTCTATGCTAACACGTGGATAAACTTCTTCACAGTATTGTGGTTGTGATGTAATATGTAAAGTAAGGATTTAGTTTTGTCATTTACCTAAATTCAAATTTTGCAAATAGAACTATCTGTTGGGTTTTCTAATATTTGTTAAAACTAAACAAAAACTACATAAAATCATGAAAATGTTTCGGTAATAAGATAACAAACTCGCATAAAGAAAGATTTTGAAAAACAAAAAAAACTCAATTAAAGCACAGTATTAAAATCAAAGAAATATTTCTCAAACATAAAAACAGGCCTATAATCAAAATATGAACAGCATACTTACTTACATAAAAATTGTCGCTTTTTGTGATTTTAGTGCCTAAGAAAGCCTTTGGTGTCGATTCGGTGTAACACGACTTATTTGACAGACCTAACCTTAACCTGTCCTTGTCTTTTCGATACAGAAAGAAAAAGACAGAATGCTTAAATTAAGTTTAGTCCCGTCGTGTTACACCGAATCGACACCATTATATATTTGTTTATTTATATTAATTCTATATTTTTGTGTATATTTTATAATATTTTTAAAACATAAATGAGCGGAAAGCTTTTGCTTTTTGCCAGTTTATGATCATATTAGTATACCTAAAGACAGAGAAATGTTAAAGCCAAAATAATTTAGTCACAATAGTAAACCAAAGTATTTGTAGAAGTACCTGATATTTTGTTAGCCTATACATAAATTTCCAAATAGTGGTCATTATTTTGTGATAAATAATAAAACTAATATCTAATTAGTCAAAAATAATAAGGAAAACTGGGATATTATTAAATTATTAAATAAATTATGCATACAGAAACAATGTGCATTAGAAATCTTCACCAGTGTTCGTACCACAGTTTAAAAATCCATACAGTTGTCCAACGAAGACGTTCGAACGGAGTTGTTGTGCCGAGCTTGCGGTCCGAGACTCCGAACTGCTTGTTAGAAAATTGTATGTAGCTCGGTGGGTTACCTCCCGCGTCTTGCCCCGCAAGCCCCGCACTCGTTGGACAACTGTATGGATTTTTGAACTCTTCGCATTCTCGAAAAATAACACTATAAGAAAGAAAATAGGAAAAGTTTATTTTAGAACATGCGCAAAAAGTCGGTTGTCTATGACAGGACGTGCTCTATCTGACATGGTTTGGGTAGAAAACACAAGGAAATATGACCTTTCCCGATGAGTGGCGAAGATGCCTAAGTGCATTATTGAAATAGTTCTACTTTGCTAGGTGACTTTAATTTATGCAACCAAATCCTCACTGAAGACTCGGTAAGTGCTTAGTATCATGGTTCGATGACCCTTCTTTGTAAAGTTCGTAAATTATTTTATTCTTTTTCCCTACAAACGCAAGCACAGCCCCAAGTCAATTACCATGGGAGGTCAACATTTTTTTTTTGCGAAACTAGCAAAAAGTGTGGGTAACTTTGACCTGACTAAAACGTATTTTTTAGGATTACTACTTAAATTTTCAGATAAGTCTAACCAGATTTTGTTGTTTTAAGTGTTATCAAGTTACGTAGATGTATTTATTAACTCACAATAATCAATATTTTTGTCAGTTATGATTAAAAATTACAAAAATATGTTGTGCCAAAGTTACCAGGGCATTTGGGTAAGATTGACCACCCCCAGACCCAAGGTGATATTTTGCTGTTTTTATGGCTTTTTAGGTGTTTTGGTAACTTTAACCTTAGTTTTATTGAACCCATAGACCGAAGTCATCGACAATAGACTTTTATTTTCCCCAAAAAGTGATTCAGTGCTACCAGTAAAGTAAAAAATAAGCGACGTTTGGGAAATCAGCAATTTTAATAAGAATATAAGTTTTTAGCTTAAAAAACTATCAAATCAGTCTCGTATGTTATTAAAATTATTATTTAGTAACATGGCAAAGTTTAAAAAATATAATTTCTTAACACTCTGAATATATTTTCTTAATCTTAATACTATAAAGCTTAGTCTCCCCATTATAGGTAGAGCAAATTATCATCAATTGTGTAATGATCCCTTTTTTTAATCACTTTATCTTTAGATAAGCGCATTATGAGATGTTCTGGGCGACACCAAATAATGTCTGGTTTTCGAGGCAATTTCCAGCCCTCATCAGCCTTCTGTAAAACTGATATTTTCAGCATCTGTCCATCAAAATCAATGATAAGTCCCGGAAAGAGAGATTCCTCGTATTTAATAATACAGAACTCTGATTTGTAGTGGTCACGACAGTTTTTGACAGTTTTTCAGGACTCCGTCTTCTTAGACCTCATATTCTTCTATGACTTCTATTTGCGAACCAGGTAAACAAATAATAGGCTCTGCATTGTGCTGAATATTTGGGCACTCATTTTCAGATTCCACGTACATCACAAGATCATCATTGTCTACAGAATCCTCAATTATTTTGTTTCTTTTTTCAGGAATTGTTATTTTCTCTGAGGGAGCATTATGTATCATGGCATCTACAGTTATCGTCAACAAGGAATCCTCCACTATTGGGCTAGAAGGTCTTGATATGGGATTGGTCATGGTGGCCGATAATGTCTCCCTTATATTCTTCGTTTTTGTAATCTCCTTCTCAGTTTCTTTTTCTTTCTCCTGGTAATCTAAATTTGGTGTTTCAGTCGCAGCTGGGGTTGTTTTCTTTTGTTGCTTTTTCGCAGAGCTAGTTTTTTTCTTGTCTTTCTTCAGTGAACCAACAGCCTTTTCTGTCTTCTTAGTAGTGCTGGCTTTCTTGGTTTCTCTCGACTTATAAAATTCTTTGACTTCTTCCACGGATACTGTTTTTCCTGCTATTACAGGTACTTCCCTTTATTCCTAAATCAATGTTCCGGACTTCATTCAAGTAACTTTTAAATGATTCACCCAACTCTTCTCTAATTTCTTTGATCGGTTTGCCATAGTTTGGTAATTTATCTATCACCCTTTTGTTGTCAAGAGGATATATGCCACACGCTTTAAAGCCTGCTTTTATGGTTTCGGATGCGGTTTCCTCGCCCAGCTCTAAGGTTTTTTGGATTTACGATTTTTCCCCTTGCTGTTTGTCGTCATTTTCCCATAACTTTTCGCCAATTTGTTTTCAGTGTACTGAAGTAAGACATGTCTAGCGGTTGAAGAAAATGGGTGGAGTTGGGAAGAAGACATATGAATTTGATGTCATTGTCTTCGTGCAGCTGAAGTGTCTTTAGTGTTATGTGCGAGCTCAAGTTGTCGCCAATCACTACCGTTTTTCCTTCTTTTTTTTTGAGTACTGGTAAAAGTTGACGCTCAAACCACTCGTCAAAAGTTTCAGCATCGATCCAACCTGACTTTGTCACTCGCATATGTGCGCCGGGCTAAGCGCCGTCAATCCAGTTAGACCATTTCTGTTTGGCTTTAAAAATCAAGAAGGGAGGTACAAATTCTTCGGGCACTTGCGGCACTTGCGCAAAACATGACAGTGAAGCATGACTTGGTGCTGTTCTGAATGATTTTGGGGTTTCTGCAACTTCTTCTAAATAACAGCTTACATTTTTTTGGATTGTCATGAAATCCGGATTCATCAAAATTGAATATATTCCCCGGTGGCATACCATTCAGCTCTGTACTCAAGTTTGCAAAGTACTTTTCAATCAATTCTTTGGTAACTTGAGCTCTTTTTGGCTACTTTGATGCACAATCTTTTCCTTAAGGACAGGATGCCGTTCCAGAAATAATTTTCCCCACTCCCAGCCTGGTAAATTGTCTGTAAACCTTTCCTCTTTTCTTTTATTTGCATTAAGATACCCTCTGATAATAACCCTCACATCTGACATTCCTAGTGGGATACCCAAGTCACTAAACACCATAACATGGGAAACAATTGTGTCTTCTTCATTAACCGTTAGAACTTGCGGCCTTCCTACCTTTCCTTGATGTTTATTTTTCATTTTATTTTTTAGGGTACTCCTGGGAATATTATAGAGTTTTACAGCAGCTCCTATGCTTAACTCACATTTTTTAATTCTCTCCAACGCCGTACTAAGATCACTTTCACTATACCGAGACTTTAGTCCCATATTTTCTAGTCCCCATATCAGGGCAGGCCTTTTTTCTTGACATCGGGATGGTCACTCTAAAAGAAAAATACATAAGGATTGTACATACTGAAATAGAACACAAATCCAAAATGACAAAGTTACCCTATAACTTTCAAGTAGTGACAATAACTTTCAGTGTAACTGTGCCCCCCCGGTCAAAGTTACCCTGAAAAGCAGTATTTCACGACTGGTTGTTATAACTTTGTGATTTTTATAGATTTGACGAAACAAAACAACATGTTTAAACTTTAAATGACTTGAAGGCGAAAGACTTACATACAATAAACAGCAAAACTCACCTTCGCAGAAGAAGAATATCAAACAAATTCACTAACTTTTTCGACACTTGCTGCGGGGCGCTACAATCAAAGCCGGTCACAGAAATGCAAAAATGGTCTATGGTTTTTAACTTTTTTTAGGTTATGATACTTGCGAAGCGTTTATGAAGAGTGCTATATGTAAAAAATATTGATATCAAACCAATTATCCCTTTAAGTTTGCAGAGTGAAGGGAAAAATGCCGATTCGTAAAATATGGTCAAAGTTAAACGGAAAGACAAAGTTACCCAGACTGACTGTATTGGTCTGTTATACTGATCACTTACCAATCCTCCGGTATGAATTTGGCTGTTTAAATAAATGTCACCTCATATATAAATAGCGTTTAAAAAAATTGTTATTGGTCCGTTATACTGATCACTTACCAATCCTCCGGTATGAATTTGGCTGTTTAAATAAATGTCACCTTATATATAAGGTAACATTTATATTTATTAAAATGGTCAGTGATCGGTAACACGGATCGATAACAATTTTTGCCATTTCGCAAGATATAATCTTGACGTCCCATAGTAATCGACTCGGGGCTCGGAATGCGTTTGTAAGGAACACGAAAAGAATAATTTACGAATTTCACAAAAAGGGCCATCGATCCGTTTACTGATCACTTACCACGCCTGCAGTATGAGTTTGGCTAAATTAAAGTCACCTTATATATAATGGATACTAGACAGACTATGAAATAGCGTTTAAAAAAAAAACGTTACTGGAGACGACCTAGTTAACATAATTAAATCAATTATTTATTTTAATAAAATACTAAAACACACATTTGGTTATTAATCAATTTCGTTATTTTAATTCAAATACGCATCTAGTTACGTTGTATATCGCTATTTCATTCACTCATATCATTATAGTTAACCAACGATCATCCTATCAAAAAGCTACAAAACAAATAATTTACACTGATACTTATTTGTAACATTAATAAGGGTCTGGTATTTATTCACATGAACGTATGCATTAACACATTTGGGTGTGTCTATATCAGTATTCGGACTATGTTAACCATTCATTTCATAGAGTTATATTAAATAGGTTTTCGTAAATGTATTTGTGATTTGTGCCACATCTAGCGTATAAGCTATCTCATCATAATTTTTACCATTTATATGTGAGTCTGCGGAAAATGCCCAGTGATTTAAAATGTTTAAACTTTCCCCTTGAATGAAAATCAATAGAAATATTGCTAGATTAGATGGCACATCTTTACTTTAGTGCCATTATATACATATGTTTAGCTTGGTCTATGCTAGGCTTTTGCAAAGTAAAAAAATGTAACATATTTGTTAAAATTGGGAATAATAAATTTTACCACAACATTAGAAAGCACAAATTAAATAAGAGTAAGTTTAACTAACAATAAATCGTTGAATGAGTGATGATTATACAATATGCTTTAAACCAAACAGCTCGTTTTATTTTGTGTATACTAGTTATATTCCATGTACAGAAAATCTGATGATAGACAAACTAAGGCGAAATTTATTTGACTTCCTTTGAATCCTATTTTTATTTGCTCTAAAATAGTACTCGTAGTACAGAAATAAGGAAACAATTTTAAAAAAGGTTGCAGGTTACAATTAGCGGTCTTATCAATAATAAGCGATCTCTTCTAGTCGAACTTTGGTAGGAAAACTCTAGAAAAGAAGATGTGTCAGTATAGGCGCGCCATAATAAATTAAACAATTTTCCCAAAAACATTGGAAAAAAAGTTAATAAAATAAAATATTCACAAATATTTAATTGTCCAATAAATACTTTGCGTATATTAATAATATAATGTACATATTACTAATATAATGTACATAAATTACATACGTATTTTACATAAATAAATATCTGTAAATAATATACTTATAGAATTTAGTATTGTTAATGATTTCGGTGTCTTACTTCAAAATAATGAACTTGACTGGTAAATACAAATAAACTACGTCAGAACGACATACATGGCAAACTGAAATTGACGGCCATTGTAGTTGGACGTAGGACAGGTGCGTTCTTCTGTCTATAGAAATCCAACTCAATGTCTTTTGATACTTCCACGGTGCTAGTTTATTCCGGCAGTTGTTTAGATGACGTAGTCATTTTTACCTTGTCGTATATAAGCCGATGTAAGTACCTTTTTAGACAAAATCTACAATAAATATAGTTTCCTCAAATACAATAATTCTTCAGAAGCTTTTGTCGTGAATTGGCGGTGCCCATGAACCAATCAAGTGAAGAATTCAAGCGAAACAATGGCAATGACGGTTACTATTAGTAACTAGCTTTTGCCCGCGGCTCCGCCCGCGTGTTATTCGGTTTAACAACATGCTTTTTTCCGGGATAAAAAGTGTTAAGTTAGGGTATAAGCTATATCCATTCTAAATTTAATCCAAATCCGTCTAGCTATTTCAGCGTGAAAGAGTAACAAACATACACACACACCCTCTCAAACACATACACACATCCTCTCACACACCCTCACACACACACAACACACAAACTTTCGCATTTATAATATTAGTGTGATTTGTTGCTTACCTAATTCGACTACAATTTTTTAGGTTCCGTTCGTTGGAATGAATAATCGGAACACTTGTGGGATCACTATGCTGTTCATACACATGGTAATTCCTGTAGACAGAATCTTGAAATTTGGCAACAAGCTTAGTCGCGAAGCGGGTCTGTCAGATGTAATACTTTTAGTCATTCTCATACATATAAGAATATCAGGGATTGAACGATTGTTTTAGTCTGGAATTTACAACATTTACGATAAAATTCCAGAATTTTCTTGATTTTCAATGGGTATGGGATTTTTAGGTTGTTTGAAACGCAGAACGCGCTCCGTGTTGTTGGTCCCGTAAGGCGCATGTCCACGCTAAATTAGCAACTCGATATGTGTCAGTACAAAAAATATGTTTTCACACCACCACCTGCTCGACAATGTCCAATTACATAACATGCAACCTCAACGTAAAGTAAAGCATGATCTCTTATGGGATATAAAGTTGTTTGAAACTCCCTAGGGAATAAAGTGATTTGAATTTGGAACGTCAAATTCGTGTGGAAAAGGATATAAAGTTGTTTGAAACTCCCTAGGGAATAAAGTGATTTGAATTTAGAACGTCAAATTCGTGCGTAAACTGTAAGTTAAAAAACCGGCCAAGTGCGAGTCGGACTCGCGCACGATGGCTTCCGTACCATTATCTATAAAAACGGCAAAAAAATCATGTCTGTTGTACGGGAGCCCCCCTTAAATATTAATTTTATTTTTATTTAATTATTTATTTTTTAAACAGAATAACTAAATATTCTGTGAATATTTCAAGCGTCTACCTGTTGCCTTTATCAATATGGAGCAAAAAAATCACGTTTGTTGTATGGGAGCCCCCTTTAGTATTAATTTTATTCTGTTTTTTAGTATTTGTTGTTATAGCGGCAACAGAAATACATCATCTGTGAAAATTTCAACTCTCTAATTATCACGGTTCATGAGATACAGCCTGGTGACAGACGGACGGACAGCGGAGTCTTAGTAATAGTAATAGGGTCCCGTTGGTTACCCTTTGGGTACGGAACCCTAAAAATGCCCATATGGCATTGTAAAGAGGTTTGTTCGAAAATCGAACTGGCCACAAAAAAAAGAAAAAGGTGCGTTTATAAAGAATGTGAAAGAAAAGACTGTGTTTGGGTTGCTGTGATTGTCAGTGAATTTTAGTGCAATTATTATGGAGCCCTGGCTTTTTATTGTCTCGCAGAAGGTGTGAAAAGTAGATTATGCTCCTCTGGAATAAAGCCTGCCTTCGTCTTGGGCAGCTTGAACCCCTCGCTTCACTCAGGACTCTTTACAACTCCGTCGCTACCCTCGGGAATTAACCCTAGAGTCCCTCGTTATGCTCAGGGTTCAATATGCCGCCCGCGACAGAGGACACTGCTTTATTCCCTTAGTGCATAATCTACTATTTTATATTTATAGGTTTACAAGTACAAGTCGCGCCAAACTTTTAGTCCCCTCTATACACGACAATGTATGGGCCGTTCTTCGGGAGAACAACTTCCAAGCGGACTAGAAGTTTTGCACGATCTGTATTAGCAGACTACGTAAAAATGTACTGGGCAACTACGAAACCCTACACTGCGCGTGGCCCGACACGCACTTGCCCGGTTTTAATTTCAAACTTCAAAGTGCTATCTTTGTCTCTTTTTGGAATAAATAGATTAATTTAGTTATGTAATTTCAATAATAGTACATTACGATACGAGAGCGATGAAAAAGTTTCTCACACGAGTATCGTATAATATTTTATAGCACAAGTGCGGAAAATGCCGACTTTACGCAAGCGCAGCGTGCGTAAAGCGGTTATTTTACGCACGGTGTGCTATAATATATATTTTCGTGCTTTTAAACCAATTTTATACTAAGGTTATTAGTATTTACAGAAAGTGACGTAATTTTTTTACATTAAATGATCGAATCCTTGTAGACGTTTGGATGCGTTCAAGAAATATTTTTTTTTGTATTGAAATATATGACGATGTCACTGAAGGTCAAATGAAGGACATTGTTTTTTTCATTTAATAAAGTATATGCACGCTTATTTTAAAATCATTAAACTGAAACCAATTAAAGAAACTATTCCTGGAAACGGTTTTCGAATCGCAAATATGAACAAAAGATAGAAGAGGACGATGTTTCTTTTTTATACAGCCTACAACTACGGCTACGTTCTTCAACTAATTTCATATGACGGTGCGGAACCCTCAAGTTGCGAAACAAACTCGCACTTGTCCATCTTTTTATGAAATTATTATTCCATCTGTCTTTGTCTTCCATTGAAACGAACGTTTGCAAAAAACAGGTACCTATTGTAATCAGATCAGGAACATGTGAATTGTGCTAAATTGTCGTGAACATATATTTACTTTTGTCATTAGATCCTATCGTCTCGCTTCCGAGTATGTAATAACATTTTTAGTTATTATAATACTGAATAGCTGATATTTCAAGGTTTAGTATCATTCTTGTCCTTTTAAATTTCATATCAGAATTTTCGTTTCATTCAGACCAATAATGGAACCATTAACTAAGTCCTATGTAGGTAAGTAAGAATAATGTTTATATGCCTGTTTCGGATTTGAGAGAATCTCGCTAAGCGATAAGCCATCCATAACCCAACCACAGTCCATTTAACTTGAAATTCTCAAATCTGAAATTTGATTCAACCTTGAGAATATACCTATACATAATTATGTATTTTAAAATAATTAATATGTATAAGTATCTACTCTAAGAATTCAACCTATTTTGAACAGGCATGATGACTAAAAAAATTTTATTAGTCCGTCAGTTAGATTATCAGAAAATATTGGACACGTATTTTTTCTTTTTTCAATTAAACAAAAAATGATGAAGATATAGCCCGCTAAAGTTCCGCGTGACGTCACATCTAGGTACAATTTTACTTAGAAGTGACTTCATTTTCCCCCACTCCCAAACTTTGACGCGCTTTATCTCTGTAATTTTTTGTTTGGTTGACAAAAGAAAAAATACGCGTCCAATATTTTTTGATAATCTAAATGACGGACTAAATAGAACAATATTTTGTTTACCCTGTCTACAAGCCTATTATAGAACTGTGGATCTAAGAGGCTGGAGATTTATTTATGAATCCACCTGTGAATCGAAGAGGAAAAAATATTAGATAAATCCACCGGTGGAAAAAAATACTCATTTACGTTGATCTTAATGGCGGATCTAAGTGAACGGAGGGAAATCAGGGGCTAGTGAGGTTTATTAAGATCTCATTGTGATTGATGAGAGTTCTGATGTCTCCTATTGCAGACGGAGCCTTCATACAAATGGATGGTAATGTGCTGCAAACTTTTTTGGGTTTGGGATGCTTCTGTGTCTGTCTGTCTGCGACATAATTTAAGAACGGGGTTCCGGGAAAAATGCGAAAAATATTCGGTATCTTCAGCGTAGTTTTTAGAGTTCCGTACACGAAGGGTGTCAAACGGGACAAAATATTTAGGTTGGTCCCCAGCACCCCATACAAGAAACCTCGAAAAAGTTGCATTATTTAAACTTTATTGGTATTGGCATACATACACGTTTTAAATTTTGTCAGATTGTAGGTCATTATCTAAAATAAAACAAAAAAATATAAAAAGGAGGGTTCTCCAAGCAGACGGCGCAATGTTTTTTTGGGCGTTACGGTTTTAGCGTCTTGTTTTTTGTCGCCTGAATGTTGCTATAGCATCTATATTGTTGATATGTATGTTTTTAGGGTTCCGTACCCGTATTGCGTGGTGGTACGGAACCTTTTGTGCGCGAGTCCGACTCGCTTGCCCAAATTATTTAAAACAGAGCCCATCTACTTTACTTACGACGACGTACCATGAAGGTATTTGCCGCTGACCCTCATATTGCAATCATTAGATACTATTGCAATACGGGTGATATGCGGATTTTTCATTGATAGTACCTACACTTAACAGGCTTGTAAAGTTGTAATCGAGTAATTTGGTCGCGCGGGCCGATGTCGCGGCTCGTTGGTCGCTATTTACATAACAATGTAACAGAGTTGTTATACGATTAACATAACAGATTGCATTTATAGGACATAGGACAGGTAGCTGGTCATTAGAACAAAAGGGGCGGCTTATGGCTTATGCACTTTGTGACATGGTTGGATAGTTTATTGAACTTTATATTCTTTCCGATTGAGTTTCTAGAAGTTATTATGGAAAAGATATAACGGACAACTGCGAACAAGAATTTTGCATGTACAACAAAATGTTTCGATTTCTTTCCGAAATATTTATCAAAATATCAATTTATCGGTCTGTTTTTACTGAACGCAACGCAAACACTGCACAACTATCAAAATGAAACAAGTAACTTATCGCATCATAAATTGAATGTAAGTCTTATTATCCATTACATCTTGAAATTTTCAAAAGCTTTTAGGATAGATATTTCTGTGTTCTCGCAACGAAATTTTAAGGCACTACCTGACCCTAGAATATGAAAAAAGCCAGATTTTCGAGGGTTCTTTTGACGAAAGTAGGACTATCTGAACATTGGAAAAATATATTTGATTTATTATTTTTTTATCTAGGGGATCTACTTATAAACAATGTACTTACTAAGATTTATACTTTTGTCAAAAAAAAAACGTTTACCACTGTCTTTTTTTTGGTTTTGAGATCAACTTGATTTTTTTTCATAAAATAGGTAATAGAAATATAAAGGTTTTCTACTTAAATCCTGTATTTTTTTCCCTACAAAATATTTCAGTATAAGCTAAAAACCCTCCGATCTGCTGTTTCGCGCGTAATTATTAGTATTACGCGTCATAGACAAATAGGTCAAAAAGTATTTGACATTGGCTTGTTTGTGTTGGATGGGTAATAACATTTTTTCCTAGCCTATGCCATACTCTTAAGTTATAATATCCGAAAATGGCCATGACCGGTAATAAAAGGTGCGTCTGCTTTTAGGGACGCGGGATTTTCGGTAGAATGGTTAGTAAACAGTATTCTAAGCACATGGCAATTTCTGATTGCGTAAAGCTTATGACGGATGCTTTCAACATATGCAAAATAAATGGCGGATGGTTAAAGATAATGAACAAGTATGCACCCATATACTTATTATCCAATACCCGCATATTGGGACATCGTGTTTTAGGGCGTTCGTTTCACTATCGTTGGTGACGAGTCAAGCTATTGTAAATTGTAGTCCGTAAGCCATAATAAACGACAAGGTCGTCCGTCTATGGCGGGAGCGGATTCCACTGCACTTCGTGTTTTCAGTTCATACTAGGCTGCCCACGCGAATCAGCCGTTGCGGTTTGTCATAATAAATTATTCGAGCCTCGGATCTTCGTGGCGTGATAAGGATAACTTAACTAGACACGATTATTGTTCTAGAATTTGTCGATAATATCTGTGCTTTCTGGTTGCCTTGTTTGCTTAAACCTCCAGTTAAATAAGGTTTCTAATGAAAGCAGGAGGCAAGGCTCGAACATCCCTGGTATGTTTGATCAGCTGTAGATGTAAATATACGCAAGTTGCTATGTACACGTGCTGTCAGTAGTGGACATTGTGGCTTACGAAGAACACCTCTAACTTGGTTGTTTTGACAGTTCCATCGATGTTCGACGAGTTTTACTGAACAATTTCGAACGTAACGAATGAACCGGCATCCGGTCCTTCTGAAGAACTAAGTGTTGCAATATGGAATACACTGTCAGGGAAGTTATGATAAGAACCGATCGAAAGTGATATTATACTTTGTAGTTTTATTTATTTGTGTTACTTATGTGTAAATAAAAGTGAGCGATATGAAGCCATTTGGAATTTTTAGTGTTCTTTCAATGTTTATGTGTTTTGAAGGTATGTTACTTGGTTTTAATAGTTTTTTTGTCATTATTGGTTTTAAATCATTCTGAGTGTTTTCCTATCTAATGTAATTTGTTTTAGCGGAATACCATCCCAGCTTTATCATATCATCCACTTGCAAACCAAATATATAAAAAATACAATTTATTTGCTGTTGCTCTCAGTATCTATAAGCAGTTATACAATTGCACAACGCCTTACTTTAAAAAACTTTTCGTTACGTTGTATTTATTCATCGTAAATGAGTCATTCCGTACATCAAAAAGACGACTTTATTGTTCTGTTCCATAACAATGGAAGTAATTCTGTCTCTTATTAAATCAAATATTACATAGGTATTCTAGCTGAAGTAAGTACTACTATTAGGTTGAACACATAACTATAAAAACTAGTAAATTAGAAGTTTGCCGTGAACTGGAAAATTATACCTACTTAGCTACTTACCTATCTTTAATTACATTGTAAAACAAATAAGTTGGTAAAATTGGTTGTAATTACGCTTTATTATCATTAAATCTTGACAATATCGATCTTGAAATATAGCAAACGATTGCAGACTTTATTTATTTCAAAACAGCAAACAATCCGAATTTCTACAGTCTGACCTCTTTCAAAATGCTAATTGTTTTACGGAAATACCAAAAATAGTTTAATTTTATTGCATTTTCTAAAATATTAATTAGTGGCTCTTACGCCATACTTAGACACGGCTTATAAATTACGTTTTCCTTTGCACTGTCAAAAATTTTCGTCAGTACGCTCACAATTTAAAGTTATGCACTGTGGTACAGTACAATTATTCAGTTTTGCGTCAAATTTAAGATTGATAACAACTCGTTTGCAAAGAATGAAATGGATGAGATCCGCTCTTCACGCTTCAATCGCTGCCAATACCTACCAGAAGTTCTAATGTCATTTATCTGGACCGATTGACAAATAATAAACGTTACATTGTTAAGGTTCATTCACTATCATTATCCTTGCATTCTGTTCCCAGCGAGCAAAGCCTGCACAAAACGCCAATCCCTGACCTTCAGCCGGTGGTCTGGGGTGACTCCCGAAGACGCGCCTCCAGTGTTCGTCTACTCGGCTAGCGGGGACGAGGCATCCTTGACTGGCGCTTGCTTGGCCCGGTGCAGAGAGCTGGATGACTGCGCGGCTGTGGCGGTGGCATACGGGCAGGGCAGCTGCCATGGCGTCGCCAAGACCAGAGAGGCCAAGTTGAGCGTCGATAGTGATGTTGGTTACTTTCAGAAGGTCTGCTTGGATTGTAAGTTTGGCATTGAAGGTTTTTTTTTGTTTCTGTGTTCAAAGATTCAAAATGTTTATTTGTAAAATAGATACATAAAGTATACGTTTTACATGTCCAATCTAATCTTTATAAAAATAATATTATATTATTAAACTAATATAATATCACTATAATACGGAAAATATATAAAAGAAACTGTGCTTAAGTTGGGCTAATAAAGTTATACACTTAGATCATAAGGCTATACATAATGCATAAAATAAAGACTTATTGGAACAAGAATATTATTATACATAATGCAATTAATAAATAATTTAATAAATAAACTGATTAGACAGTAAATAAATATAATGCCTAACCAGTTACCTAGCATATTTTTAGGGTCCCATTAAAAAAACGGAATCCCTTATAGCCTCGATTGTTGACGACGTAAGTGGAGAAAGGCTAGGCAGACTGTGCTGCGGTACTGTCGTTGTAGAAGTACAACAGGTAGGAAGATTCCGTAAACCGTCACGCGTCAATGACATAACATTTTAAGAATATTTTTATAATTCACTAGCCTTTGCCCGCGGCTCCGTCCGCGTTTATGCAATATTTGCCCCGTTTTCGGCTTGGGCGTTATTTTATGAACACCCCGTTACAGCCTATATGTTCACCAGGGTCACTAAAATGATAATAAAAAAACCGCATCCAAATCCGTTGCGTGGTTTTCAAGTTAAAACGGAACCGGAACATACAGACAGACAGACAAAAATTCTAATAATGTTTGTTTCGCAGTACAATAACAAAAACTCACATACATACATACAGACAGACAGACAAAAATTCTAATAATGTTTGCTTCGCAGTACAATAACAGAAACCCATTTCATAAAAAAATGTGAAAATATTCAATGGACAGACACGATTTTTTTACTACTTTATTATTAGTATTGGTAGATGACGGTTGTCAAATGAATTTCTTGATTTTCCAGTAGACATCATTGATGGAACCCTACGTATAGTCGCCGTCAATAGAAATTGTGGACTATGTAAACAAACCGTTGTCTCAATTTTTCTCAAGTTTCTGTCACGGAGTCTCACTGAACATTATTCCAAATCATGAAGCATCAAGTCTTACCTGCCATTCACTGTATTTCATCATGAAATATTCAATAATCACCAGTTAATTACGGAAAATTATAGAATCAATAGTCAAATCTGTACTGCGACGAGATTGCTGTCATATTTTTTTCTCATCGAATCTGTATTGTCTTTGAAAATTAGTGATTTACGAATCTATTTGAATATAAACCTATTTTATTCGTAATGCAATTTTATTCCGTCTTTTTTTTGATAGCGTTACTTTATAATCTTTGACATAACGTGTGTGTGATTCTATCGAGAGCTGTGTGATCTTCCAGCGTTGCTCTAAAATCTTTTGTGTTTTTGGTATTCTAACGACTTGGCTTCCCTTTTTTAACTTTGTATTGGGGTCTTACTCGCGATAACTAATAACATACCTTAATAGATATGTGCTTGACGTTTCGACGCCTCTGTAGGTTTCTCTTACTGATCTCTCTTTGTGATTTGGATAGTGTTTTACCTAGAAACAACGACAATTGGTTCCGTCATAGTAATGGACAATGCCCCATATAATTCGCGTCAAATCGAAAATGCGCCCAACATGAGTTGGCGGAAGGAGGCTATCCAAAGCTGGTTGCGCGAAAAAGAAATCAAATTTCAAGAAACCGAAATCAAAGCGAATCTCATAGCTAAAGTAGACAAGCAAAAAGCATAAAAAAATGTATGTAGATGAGTTGTCGGCATCGAAAAATGTGACAGTTTTGCGCCTTCCACCATATCATTGCGAGCTTAACCCGATAGAGTTGATATTGGCGCAAGGAAAAGGTTACGTTGGAAGGAACAACAAAACATTAAAAATGGACGATGTGAAGATTTTGTTGCTCCAAGGTTTGGCGCGGATCGGGCCAGAACAGTGGGCGAAATGTGTAGCTCATGTCCTAAAAGTAGAAGAAAAAATTAAAGAACTGGATGGGATAATAGATACGGCCACCGACGCTGTGACGGAACCATTTGTAATTAAGGTGGGCGATTTGACTAGCGATTCATCAGAATATTTTAGCGATGAATCAAATAAAGAAAATTAATTAAGCACCTAACATATAACCCATCTCTAGATAGTTCACCTATTCATAGACAAAGACTATTGACGGCGACTGTATATAGCAACGTGAACGCTTTCCAGACTTGTCAGACTGCTGTCTGGGCTTAGTTGCCTAGCAAAGCAGAGAGTAGTGGAGCGGAGACAAAACCGGCAGTCCTTGTTCTGCCCGCAACAATTTTCCGCTTGTGAACAAGTATTCATTCATTCTATTGGCATATTTTCATTTTCTTGTTATTAAAGTTTAATCTGAAGGCTTTAATTTTGGTTTTAGTATGTCAAAACTTGAATTTTTTCAAAGTAATATAGCTTCTGTTGTTAACACTAAAGTACTATTTTGGAATGAAGAAATTTTAGTTTTGACAGCACTAAAACTAAAATGTAACCCTTCAAAACCGGCTTTACAATTTATATATAAGTGATAAAATCTCATAATAGGCTTCCCGAAAAATATGTTAAGGAGGTTTCCTTTGGAAATTATGTCGTGTTTGGTTTTCCTCAAGAACAATGCCCACATTTTCCTTCCTGTATTTGCTAAATTGTAACCGTCCGTTTCAGTGCCAAAGCAATGTGTGAACAGATGGTGGGCACTGGAGAGTACGCCAGGGTACCATCTGCACGCCGAAGGTCGGAACCTGAAGGTGATGCTCAATACCACTGTCCAAGACTGCTATGCGGCTGTGTTGGCGAGCGATCAACAACTCTATAGGTGAGGGAATAAGCACTATTCTTGTATGACTCTAGGAATTTTCCATCCTTTGATAGACATATCTGCTACGGTTTCTGTCCCCGCTAGGGTCTACGTTTTCAAGTTTTTTTAAATTTCCGATTTATTTTGTCGATTTTGGTAACAATAAGTCTAACAATAAGTTTCTTTTTATATTTACAACTATTTGCTATAAGCGTCCAATACAATTAAATAGGGGCAATCTAACACAGCTTTCTTTCAATAAATTATCTTCGTTAAGACATAATAAATAAGAAACAATAACACCATCGTGTACTATAACATTTTCTCACAGCTTTTACTTGTCATCTAACAACACAATACAGCTGATTATCAGAGTCATAAAAAGTTGCTTTGCATCATTTGGTTGGATGCCATCATGAACATGCAACTTTACCGTAATTTGTTGGTAAACGGCTCCTATGATATGAGAGTTCCGTGTTCTCATTTTTGGTATGGAGCCGTCAAAAGAATCTTAGTTAATTCTTATTCTTATTCTTTATTGTACACAAAAAAAGGAGATTACAAATATTTGATACAATAATTTGAGTACAGCGGCGAGCTTATCTCTCAAAGAGATTTTTTATAGCAAACCGAATGAGTATAGGAGTGCTTTAAAAAATAAATAGGTAACCATATGTGTACGTAATACATACATACTAAAATACTTACATAGGTTAATGTCAGCATACTGCAAGGGAACTGCAGCTCTATGTTAATTTGTCCTCCATGTGTAACAGATGTAACATGGGCTGTGTTAAGAGTATGGTATAGGCTAGGAAAAAATGCTATTACCCGTCCGACACAAAAAGGCCAATGTCAAATACTTTATTAGCTTTTGATAGAGGCGATTATTGGTTAGCTAATTGACCTATTTGTCTATGACGCGTAATACTAATAATTACGCGCGAAACAGCAGATCGGAGGGTTTTTAGCTAATACTGAAATATTTCGTACGGAAAAAAATATTGGATGTAAGTAGAAAACCTATATATTTCTATTACCTATTTTATGAAAAAAAAAAACAAGTTGTTCTCTTACCCGCGATCTTGAAACGAACGTTTGAAAACCAAAAAAAAGAGGGTAGAAAACATTTTTTTTTGTCAAAAGTATAAATCTTAGTACGTTGTTTATAAATAGATCACATAGATAAAGGATCAATAAATTACATATTTTTTTTCCAATATTGAGATAATCCTACTTTCTTCAAAAGAACCCTCGAAAATCTGGCTTTTTTCATGTTCTAGGGTCAGGTACAGCCTTAATCTCTGAGGTCTTTCCGATCAAACTAGTAGAGTCTAAGTTGGATATTTTTTATATTTCTCTGGTTGGATACATTTATTATAGTAACATTAATGTATGCAGCCGATTTCATATTGTAAAGGTAAGCAATCGGTAACAAGGTTGGATGACCATTTTTAGGAAATACGTTCTTTATCTATTAGAGTAATGTGAAGTTTTGTACTATAGTTCCACGGTATTTATTTGTACCTCTTGTCATTGTTGCAACTAATGTAAACAAACCAAATCATTAGAAAATCTAGAAATTACTTCTTATTCTTTAAGACCTAGTGCCTGAAGATGTGTTGAACGAAACCGGTCGCTAAGAGGAACAAATAAGTACTGTGGAACTAGTACAAGTAAGATTTTTCATTCCTATAATGGAGTTCCATCAAGAATCATCAATCAAATCTGTTTATTAGTTTTTTTCTATTCCCTAAAAACGCAAACCATGCCCCGAGTCGATACAACGGAAATTATTTTTTTTTCCCAAAGGAATGATTGATCCGTAATACTGATTTATTTTCCAAGCAAGTATGAATTTGACTGAATAAATCATGTCACCTTGTATAATTCAACATGTATCTGTATAAACTTTTAACAAAAAAATAACAACCGACTTCAAATATTATAGCAGCCATTCACTAAAAGGTTTAAAATAATTATTTACGGACCGATGGTACCAAAATAGCACTTGCCGACGACGGACAGACGGACATGGCGAAACTATAAGGGTTCCTTGTCGGACTACGGAACCCTAAAAACCAATAGTAGAGCGCCGACTTCTAGATAACATATGTTTCAAGAAGAAAGAAGTCGGCAAGTGTTATTTTGGTACCCATGATGATGATGATCTGAGTATCATTAAAGGTAGGCTTTGAATGCGATGCGGATCGTAGCCCATCTACTAAGAGTGGATGTGCAGAGCAGCGAACGATTTCATTTACCGGTGCAGAGTGCAGAGACGTTGTCGTCGTATGTCATTCATATTGACACAATCTTGTTGAATATTGGGGTTCCAAGTATGATAATTGTTAGCCGCGTAGCATCCAAATTCTACCTTCAACATTTATTTATTTATTTTATTGAAATGTACAACATTACAGTTAAACCAATGCGTTATACAATTCTATAACAATATATCAATAATAAAAAAAAATACGTAAAATAAAAAACGCAAATAACAAGAAGTTAAATCATAAACATATTTTGATGTGAATGCTAACTGAGCAATAATAATTGACCAATTCAGTGAAACAAGACAGGAAAGACGGTTGACGCAAGAATATGTACTAATGGGTGCCGAAGATATATTACAGGTGGTAGAGCTGATGCCGGGCTCGACTGTGGAGGTACCACCATCTTACTCGCAAATCCTCCCGAAGTTATTCGGGGGAGAGTAAGAGAACAGCTCTCAGGCAAAACCAGGCGGCCCACCATTGCCTGGGACCGATGGATGGCGGTTTATCCATCCCCAATTGCCGAGCCTTATATAAAACAGACTGGTGACGGGCAGCGGCGTCACCGGTGCAAGGGTTTCGGCACCGCGCTCACCAACCCGCCTGCCCAGCGTGTGTGAGTATGGGCATTTCTTTCAGGAGGACCGCCAAGAGTGGCGAAATCCTGGAAAGGCCTATGTCTAGCAGTGGACGAAACGGGCTGATGGATGGTGTGCCAAAGGCTGATTATAACTTAACATCCATGGCATTACCTTCGTTCAGACAGCAGGTTTTAGGTTTTTTAGTTTTTATTTAGTCTCTAAAGTTTCTCACTGCTGGGCAAGGGTTTCCCCTTGCTGAGACTATAGATCGCGGTCTTGCGCTACTTTCGACACCTCGTTAAAATAAAAAGTGGGTAATATCGCGAAAAAATCCGTTGAATCGCTTTCACTTTTCACAGCAAAAAGGGAATTATTGTATAATATACCTAGATAGTATATTTGTATGCTTAACACTTGTTTAAACGATGAAAGAAAATGTGAAGCAAATTTGCATGCTCCAAATAGCAGTATTTGTATCTTCTAAGCGATAGGCTTCTATCAAGTTGGGACAAAATATTTCTAACATCTCTGGATATATGTACAGTGAAGAACATGTCAAGTTATACACTTACAGTACGAAATTAGTCTCAATAGTAAAGGACATAAGATAGGTAAAAACTCCAATGTGTGTAGCTTGATGTCTTCATTACTTTACATAAAGATTTATATTTGATTATATGTACTTACTTACTTACTTATTCCCATTCTCCGCTGGGGGGCAAAGGGCCGATGTGAAGTGCCGCCATTCTTCACGATCTTGGGCCAACTCGGAGATCTCGGAGACCCACTAGGCGGGGATGACATGTACTTATACCTGCATAAAAAGCGTGTTTTATGGTGATAAAACCCACTCCCTGTCACATCGGGACGTAAAAATCGTCGGTAAAACGAGGGTATATGAGTTTTGACTGTCTTAGCAACCTCTCTGTGGGGATATTGACGTGACGATTGTATGTTTGATTCTACTCTCCAGGTCAGCGCAATGGGTCGGCCAAGGGGACTCCTTCGATCCAGAACTGATCAGAACATCAGACGTGGCCGTCGGAAGCTGCATCCTCAATGTTGAAGATAAGTTCACTGAGCCAGAGTCGTACAGAGTGGCCAACTATCAGACCTTGTATATCGAAAGCCAGTGTCGGCATGACTGTAAGTTACCATTTTTTAGTATTTTTATCCTAAAATGTAGGGTTTTCACTCTAGTTTCGCTTTTTTCCCCGTCCGCTTGTAATGACTGACAACCAGCCATTTGCAGACAAACTCGATAATAGTATTTTGTGCAACTGTAACATAATGAGGGCCATTGAGACATGAGTGCTTATTTCTGAAACGAAGCAGAGCTACCTACACGAGTGTACCAATGGCAAATTATGTTCAGTTAGACGCAAATATTTATGACCATCAATCATATCGTCTTCATTAACATTAACATACTTTTCATCACAAATTCTCTGAAAGTAAGTCGTATTTAACTCGAAATGCGGGAGGTAAATTCGATTTACCAACCCAGAGAGGAAAGTAAATTTAAAAATCAAACGAGTGTTCTTGACAGTCACTAACTATGGTGTCTATCACTCGTCTCGCTAAATGCCAATGGAAAATATGTTTTCTGCCTATTTCCTTTTTATTTTGTTATTCTGTATTTTTTTAAATACCTATATTATTATGGGAAAATGTTACTTGCGTACAGGTAAATATGCTAAATAAAATGTTAAAGAGACGTTTAAGAGTTAACACAGCCATTAGTTTTTTTTAAACAATCACACTGGCCAATAAAACACAATTGCACAAAAAAAAAGTCACATGAAAGTAAAATGACGGCAGTAAAATTATCTTGTTGAAAATGTTGTTGCAAACATAATTTCATAATGATTAACGACATATTTCATTGATTGCATGTCGAATTAATTTTTATATCCTGCAAAATGTGTTATTAGTTATTTTATTATACATAGACAGACCCTTGATAATGGTGTAAAACTGAAACCGGTTGGGATAAATATAATTACAGTGAAACAAGCACAGGTGCAGGTAATCATCATGTTATAATTTCGTACGTTTTTTAATATTTCCTCGCATTAGTAATGAAAAGTAGAGTGTTACACACGGGTGTAAGTGATCAATTCTACCCTCGAATAATATGCATCCTCGCTCGCTTCGCTCGCTCATGCGCCTAAATATCTCACGATCGCTTACCTCCCTTGAATAACAATCTACTATTTAATATTTTCAACTTCTTAACATTAACAAGAAAATGAGCGTGGCGTCATATTTTATTTGGTCCTATAAGCTTATGCAAGGATGTTTGCGTTCAGCCTAATTGTCGGAATTTTACGGACTAACCCTTATTGAAGGTGTTCTGTGGGAAGCATTGGAGGCTGCAAGATAGAGATATTCTTTGCCAAATACCCTTATGATATCCAAGGCAAAAGAAGAAACTGATTTGTTATCTAAGCGGTGTTATAACAAATTGGGCCAATCACAGCGCAGAAACGCCTTTTTGCGATACTAACTGATTTGAAACCGTTTTTGATGTTGTATAATTACTTTATTGTAGTTTTAATATAGTACATTATGATACAAGTGAGCTGCCTTCGGCTCGGGCTGCAATACCACCTCGACTCTAATGTCTAATGCTCACGCGTTTCACACGACGTTTTTCAACACACTTGCGAGGAAAGATAATAAAATTTAATTGTCTTATTTTTCCACATAATCAAAACCACAGCTCTGAATTGACGATTAACTATGAAAAATGGCGGCGGAGATTTTGTTTATGCGTGCGCAAATGGAAGGAGAAGCACTGACGCACCCGCCAAACAGTCAAATATTAAATATTAACAAACTGAATATGTATGTATTTATAACTAGAATTAGAGTTAATTTGTTGATAAAAATAAATAATTTGATAAAATTAAATGATCATGTATTATATTTTAACTGAGACAGTTTATTTATTCGCAAAAACTTTACTATTTCTCAGACATCAAAACTCTTTGCTAAGATTTAAAAAAATACTGTAATGTAAAAAACACTAGTGCGATAATCTAAAGTAAAAAGCACGCGTGTTGAATATGCTGCATTATGACCCTAAAACGCTGCAATAAGGACCACTGTATGAGCAAGGGTGTTGAAAAATACGTTTATCTAACCTCATATCGCAAAATCCTCATTACGAACTCAAAACTACTGGCATGATGAAAAATATTTTTCATTAACGTCTCTAAAAAAATTAAACTATAGCATAGGTCTCCAAACAACATAATGCTATAAAAAAACCTTTTCTGAGATTACAGGACATGTGATACTAACTAGGAAGGCAAAGGGAACTTAGCCCAAACAGCCATGTCTGAGGTTTAATATCAAATACCAATGAGGTTATTAACTTTTTATTGGGGTCTTACTCGCGACATACCTTAATAGATAGATATGTGCTTGACGTTCTGTATTATCGAAGGAGGTAATGAGCAAGTAGAACAGTATAGTAAACATCTAAACTCCATTCATTCAAAGGTTAAGTTTACTTATGAATTGGAGAAGGATAGATCCTTGGCTTTTCTTGATGTAAAGATAATGGTGAGAACTGGCGGTTCATTGGCTCACTCTGTATACAGGAAGCCTACACACACAGATAGATATCTGCACGCGTCTTCACATCACCATCCTCGTCACCTACAATCTGTTGTGACCTCTCTCACAAACAGAGCATACGATCTCTGTGACCCTGAACATTTAGGAGAGGAACTTTCACATGTTCAGGAGGTACTTAAACGGAATGGATACAAGGTGGGAAGGCAAAGACGAAAACTAAGAAAGGAAAAGCATCCTGAGGTCAGCCGACAGAGAGCGTTTATGCCATATGTGAAAGGAATAACGGACAAAATCGGAACAGCACTGGTAAATACTCCATCAAGACTGTATATACGCCGTTTTCTAAAGTAGCGCATCATATTCGTTCACCAAAGGATGCTATACCATACATGACTCCTGGTGTCTATAAAATACAGTGCAGCTGTGGAAGTGTATATATTGGCCAAACAAAGCGAACCATAGCCGAAAGGGTCAAGGAACACATTAGAGCTGTAAAAAGCAGGCAAATAAATAAATCAGCGATTGCAGAACACCTGGTTCAAACCACTGGATAGAACTTCATGACCCACAAACCCTTTCTACTGACCGCCACTACTACCCGAGAATTGTGCGAGAAGCAATTGAAATTAAAAAACACCCAAAAAATTTCAATCGGGAAGACGAGTTTAAGTTATCTTCGGCATGGAGTTCAGTCATACAGAAATTCAAACCTCGCGATTTATCTTCAAATATTTGCCTCGATACTGTTAGTGTTGTGTGTCGTGTGTGACGAAAGAAACAATTAATTTAACAAAAGATAAAGTGCGGGTAGGAAAAAGAAAAATAATGTGCTACCTACCGCCGCCGGCTCGCCAAGGACATTTTTGCTGCTACTCTTCGTCAGTTAGCTTGTGAGCACGACAGCCTACAGAGGCGTCGAAACGTCAAGCACATATCTATCTATTATGGCGGTTGTACACACTCGTCGAGATACCCCGAGACAGGCCGAGCGCGCGTGTGTACAGGGCGCTCTCGTCTCGTCTCGCTCTCTCGTTCTCGTCTCGGTCGCTCTCGGTGGCTTGTTGGTTTTTTTTGCGCCAGTCAAAGGGTCTCGTTGGCTCTCGCGAGGTAAACGAGACCGAGCATGTACACACTCGTTCATATACATAGGTAACACTAAAAGTTTCCGGAACTGGCCACTTACATAAACAATATTTAAAAATTTATTGCAACATTTGAAAATAGAACTCTTTGGCTGTAGAATGCAGTTTGTTTCATCTGACTGTCTTTTGTTTTTACCTTGTGGCGCCATTTAAAAAATTGTGTGTCTGCATCAACATGGATTTAACTCGGGAAAATTTTCGTAGTATGATTTTCTACGATTTTAAGTGTAATTTGACAGCTCAACAGAGCATCGCTCGGCTTGAAACAGCTTTTGGCAATGAAGCACCATGCAAGACGACTGTTTATAGCTGGTTTGCAGAATTCAAGCGTGGTCGTATCAATCTCAGTGACGAATCTCGCGATGGTCGGCCGTCCACCGCTGTGACCAACAAAAACATCGATGCTGTGTGCCGTATGATTGAAACAGACAGGCATGTGACCTACCATGAAATTCGCGCATCCTTAGAAATAGGCATGAGTCAAATACAATCAATCCTACACAAACATTTGGGTGTGAGAAAGCTGTGCTCGCGGTGGATCCCACACAACTTGACCGAGGCTCAAAAAACGGACCGCGTCACTTGGTGCAGTGCCATGCTTACCAGATTCAACGAAGGTGCGTCAAATTTGGTGTGGGACATAGTAACAGGTGACGAAACATGGATTTATTGCTACGATCCCAAAACAAAGCAGCAATCGAGCGTATGGGTCTTTCAAGATGAGCCGAAACCAACCAAAGTGGCGCGCGTGAAAAGTGCATCTAAGCGGATGATTGCTTCTTTTTTTAATAAAACTGGACACGTGGCTACTTAGAGAATCGTCGTACCGTGAATAGTGACTGGTACACGACCATTTGTTTGCCGGAAGTTATTGACGAACTCCGTAAAAATAACCGTAAACGCCGTATCATCCTGCACCACGACAATGCTAGTTCTCACACGGCCAGACAGACAAACGACTTTTTGAAGACGAAAAATGTAGAACTCATGAGTCATCCTGCATACAGTCCCGACCTGGCACCTTGTGACTTTTTTCTGTTCCCAAAAATTAAGAACCAATTACGCGGTCAACGATTTTCATCACCAGAAGAGGCTGTCGAGGAGTATGAAAAACACGTTTCAGAGGTCACCACAGGGGAGTGGCACAAAAGTTTTCAAAACTGGTTTGATCGAATGAAAAAGTGCATAGACGCCAAGGGAGATTATTTTGAAAAACAATAAATTAATTTTGTACCTTTAATAGTATTTTTTCATATTCATTCCGGAAACTTATAGTGCGTCCCACGTATTACACTATTCAGGAAGTTTTAATATGTATTTACCTGTTTCTACTGCGGTGCATGGTAATCATCCACCATCTTCTTTTTCTCTTTGGTTTGAGAATATTTTTTTTATAGTAAATGTTTAAAAAATTATAATAGCTTACGGCACAAAGACAAACAGCAGCAGCTATTTCTACGTCCATTCTCGTGTAAGTCTTCAGTTGAAATGTTAGAACGAGTGTGTACAGTCATGCTCTCGACGAGAGTCTTTTCGGCCGAGGCTCTCGGCGAGAGGTTCTCGTCGAGTGTGTACAACCGCCATTAAAGGTATGTTGTTAGTTATCGCGAGTAAGACCCCAATAAAAAGTTAATAATGTGTGAAAATCGCGAAAGTTTAAAGTTTATAGTTTACCAATGAGGTTATCAAATAATATTCTCTAACACTAACACAGCTTACGTGGAAATTATTATTTACTGTGGTTTTATGGGTCAAACAAACCAATAGTATTATTTTGCCCTAAAATTACTAACAGCAGTGATGGTGATGATAATTTCACTCCACCTGACATTCTGGAAATAACGACGGAAATTACGAACACCTTTAAAACGAGCTTTTACAAGAAAAATCAAAAATGGCAAACGAAAAAATTTTATCATGATTGTTATGAAAACAGGTTGTTAGGCATGAGTTTAGATAGTAGTGTATGAAACTATACATAACTAGGTATTAAAACGTTAACCTTTAATAACCTTTTTATGTACCAGTTTCATAAACTACTATTATAGCATTATGTTGTTCGGAGACCTATACTATATATTTTTTTTCTGTTTTAGTGACGTTCATGAAAAATTTTTTTCACTGTGCAATTAGTTTTGAGTTCATAATGAGGATTTTACGATATTAGGTTAGATAACATGCAACAGTTAATGTAGTTTTGAATATTACTGATATGATATGAGTTATCAAAACATTTGTCTTTTTAACCTGTGCATTATGGTACGACGTAGACTTTGCAGACTTTCACATCTTTCAGATTCCAAAAAGATAGACAGATGTTCTTACGAGGAATACTACAACCAGACACTGAAGCATGTCGAGTTCAACATCAATAACTTCACCAAAGATGAGGTAAGCGATATTCCGAGCGTCAAATGTCTTATCATCATCATCACTGGGTACAATTTATATAATGAAGATTGAAGGTCAGTACTCTAAATTGCTTGTGACAATATTGTCGTTGTTTTATCCTTCAAGTCTCTGAACCTTTTTAGTCCAGTCCACTCTTTGATGTCATCTATCCATTTGTGACGTCGTTCTGATTATCTTTTTCCGGGAATTTTATCCTCGAGGATTAACCTTGAAAATTTGTAGAGGGAAACCTCTTTGCAAATGTCCAAAAAGGCGGTCTTTCTTTTAATGACAGTTGAAATCAGCTCCTGTTTTTAGGGTTCCGTAGTCCGACAAGGAACCTTTATAGTTTCGCCATGTCCGTCTGTCCGCGGCTTAGCACAGAGACTATTAGTACTAGAAATCTGTAATTTGGCATGGATATTGATCACGCCGAAAAATTTGTAAAAGAAATCTTAAAAAAAAAAAATTGAGGGTATCTCTCATACAAGTAAACTGGGGATGATTTCTTTTTCTCATCTATCTAATGTGAGGTGTCGTTGGATAGGCCGTTCAAAAACATTGTGGGTGTGTGAAAACCATTTTTTGATTTAGGGATCCGTTGGTGATATATTAAGCTTTAAAGTGAAAACTTTAGTTAGAGTGGAGCGTCCCCCCGCCTGCCGGCTAAACGGTTGTTTATAGAAATGTGAAAAAATTCACAGAAGTACTATATACCTATATAATATTATGAATTTAAAAGGAAAACTATCACAGCTAAGTAGGCTTTACAGGTTTACGAGTACAGGTCGCGCCAAACTTTTGGCCCCCTATAATGTATGGGACCAGAAGTTTGGCGCGGTCTGTATTAGTAGACCAACTTATATGTACTGGGCAACTACGGAACCCTACATTGCGCGTGGCCCGACACGCGTTTGGCCGGTTTTTGATTAATAATTTTAAGGACTTTGACATTAGAAGTGAACAGTTATTCCATGATGTTTTGAGCATTTTGCGCAGATATATATTGAATGTCTGTACGCAGAATCCACATTTCAAATGCCTGAAGTCGCTCACATGCTTCCTTCTTTAATGTCCATGTTTTGCATTCATACAGCAAGAGTAGACCAAACGCAGCAATGTCTGGCGAGTTTAAATTGGATTGTATGGAAGAATTTCTCTGCAATATTATAACAATGATTATACTAAACATTTTTATTATTCTTTAAATAGTCGTGACTTCTAGGTATAGCGTGTAATAAACATAGTTATTACCTGCCCTACTATTGCTTGTATTTGTGAAGACATTATTACTCGATTGTTGTTTCTATAATGGCAAAGAAAATTATTATGTTACCAAGGTTTATGGATCATAGATCAGAGCGCAGGTTCAATCGTTGGAAACTCAACTCAGACACTTTAATAACTCTTATGAAATGTTTAATATCATGCTCTTTAAACGACTTCGTCTAAATAAAAATAAAAACATCTTTACGAGATGAGTCCCTGAGAGGGATGTCAGAGGTGATTTCCGAGTATAGACAATTACAGTACACTGTCGCATACTCATTTTTCACCGACGACTATTAGTTCATGACGAGTGGTGAGCCATACTTCTGGCAAAAATATGCATCCACAGCTTAAGGCGCATACATACCTTAAATTAGCAATTCAACGTGTGTATCAACAACATTTCATTCAACAACAAATATCGACGGAAACGACATTGAAATAACGTTCATATCAGGGCAATGCAGAGTACCTCTTCTGTTACGACGGTCGCTACGTCGCTGGATAGCGCAAAATAGGAGAAAATAATAGTTTTCACATGGAAGGGGTGGACTTGATATTTTTTTTAACAATAATTTGACATATCTATAAATTGTCTTTATAATGGTGAAAAAATCATTAAAATCGCTTCAGGCATTGAACCCCAAAGACTCCTCTTCGCTATGCTTAGGCAAGAAAAATTAATTAGATTTTTCCTGACATTTTAACGAGTTAGTGTTCAATATAGCTAATAAACGAGTTGAAAAGAATATTTTTTTCCTTTTCCAGTGTAAATCAGCCTGCGAAATTGAAGATCGCTTCATATGCCGTGGATTTACATGGGGCGAGCCGCAAGGTAAGGCCTGCGTATTTAAACATGCAGAAAGCGTTAATTAAAGAATTCTAGGGTACGTAGGAACACCGGGGTTGCAACACTGAGTTTTTGAACGGGTTTGGCAGACTTGCTACACCCCAAACGTCATTTCACATATCTCGAAAAGATTTCGTATTGTTTTATAACTGTCATTTTGACGTCTCTATACGAACCCTGCTCAGAGTTGGTGTTGAACAATTCGACACCGGTGGTGTAGCGACACTGCTATTTTTGAACGGTCGGGTTTGCGACCCGTGTCTGTTTTTGAACGGTTTAGTGTTGGAACCCGGGGTACGAACCGTTTATAAGTTCGTCCGTTTACCGAATGCGAATAATTAATGATTGTCAATCAGATTTGCGAGGCTGGATCAAATTTATTGGCAGGTGTGTAGTTTTTGACGTCATCGAGTGGGACAGAGTCGTGTGAGTGAGTGGGATGCACTCAGACTTATGATATCAAAAACTGCAGCAAGCTGTAGGATAAACCATAGTCTTACAATAATTAATGATTGTCAATGAGATTTGCGAGGCTGGATCAAATTTATTGCCAGGTGTGTAGTTTTTGACGTCATCGAGTGGGACAGAATCGTGTGAGTGAGTGGGATGCACTCAGACTTATGATATCAAAAACTGCAGCAAGCTGTAGGATAAACCATAGTCTTACAATAATTAATGATTGTCAATCAGATTTGCGAGGCTGGATCAAATTTATTGGCAGGTGTGCAGTTTTTGACGTCATCGAGTGGGACAGAATCGTGTGAGTGAGTGGGATGCACTCAGACTTATGATATCAAAAACTGCAGCAAGCTGTAGGATGGATAAACCATAGTCTTACAATAATTAATGATTGTCAATCAGATTTGCGAGGCTGGATCAAATTTATTGGCAGGTGTGTAGTTTTTGACGTCATCGAGTGGGACAGAGTCGTGTGAGTGAGTGGGATGCACTCAGACTTATGATATCAAAAACTGCAGCAAGCTGTAGGATAAACCATAGTCTTACAATAATTAATGATTGTCAATGAGATTTGCGAGGCTGGATCAAATTTATTGGCAGGTGTGCAGTTTTTGACGTCATCGAGTGGGACAGAATCGTGTGAGTGAGTGGGATGCACTCAGACTTATGATATCAAAAACTGCAGCAAGCTGTAGGATAAACCATAGTCTTACAATAATTAATGATTGTCAATCAGATTTGCGAGGCTGGATCAAATTTATTGCCAGGTGTGTAGTTTTTGACGTCATCGAGTGGGACAGAATCGTGTGAGTGAGTGGGATGCACTCAGACTTATGATATCAAAAACTGCAGCAAGCTGTAGGATAAACCATAGTCTTACAATAATTAATGATTTTCAATCAGATTTGCGAGGCTGGATCAAATTTATTGCCAGGTGTGTAGTTTTTGACGTCATCGAGTGGGACAGAATCGTGTGAGTGAGTGGGATGCACTCAGACTTATGATATCAAAAACTGCAGCAAGCTGTAGGATAAACCATAGTCTTACAATAATTAATGATTCTCAATCAGATTTGCGAGGCTGGATCAAATTTATTGCCAGGTGTGTAGTTTTTGACGTCATCGAGTGGGACAGAATCGTGTGAGTGAGTGGGATGCACTCATACTTATGATATCAAAAACTGCAGCAAGCTGTAGGATAAACCATAGTCTTACAATAATTTAAGCCCGATATGGCGAGTGTTTTTGTTTTCCAGCTAGTCTAGCATAGCAAACCATATCCAGCTCGATAGCGCTTGATATAGATCTTGGCTTGGCTTGCTTTGGACAGACAGTGTATATCGAGCTGTCAACGCTCGATATGATCTACTATGCTAGGTACCCTGGTCAGGCTTTATAACCTGAGGTTTGATGTCCCAATGTGTCGTTTACAAATGCATTGCGAATTTTCGATATCTGTCCATCGGCGTCATAACTTAAGAACGGAAAGTTTTTATTTAGTTTTTTTTTAATAAACATTAAGCTTACGATTGCCACTGACGCACCTGAAGGAAAGCGCATTGCAAATAAATAAAAAACCGGACAATTTGTTCGTACAAATTATAAATGTTTTATGAAATTTATTTAATATTTTTTTAATGATACGAGTATAATTACAAATGTATAGTTTTTAGATTTTTCCCTGTTACTTGTGATGATGATGATGATGTTGAGGTGGGACGCCTGCTGGGCTCAGGCGGATGGTCGGCTCTCTAACTGGAGCTATTCCATCCAATTCTCATTGTTTGGAGCTATGGTATCCCAATGTGCCAGGGGCATTTCCTCCTCAAATCTCCCGCTTTTCATGAATCTTAGTATATCTGAATACATAAGATGCTTAAAATCTTCTTCCTTGATATCTCCTTGAATAACTAAATATTGGTAACTAACTTGTCGGTTTTTTTTTTCCTATACCTATTTATGCTTTTCGTATAAGATCTAATTGTTAACGCAATTTCAAGTTTATAAGTCAACTGGAAGTACCCTATAGGTTTTCCTGGTAAGCAAAATATGAAATTTATTACGTAAAGGATAATTGCTTTTTTCGCGTTGAGTTAGAAGCTTTATTGTTTTACTGCACTTACTGTACAGCCGTCGACTTCTGTAAGCGGTATTAGTTTCAACTTGATATCTCACGGGGCCCGAGAAAAGGGCCTTGGCAGACGGACAATAAAGTGATTGCATAATATTTTTTTAATTTCGATGCAAGGCACCCTAAAAAGGGAAATCGTTCTATTGCGGCATGTTCAAAAACAATCAAATCAAATCAAAATATTTATTTTGTAAAATAGACACATAAAGTATACTTTCTACAAGTCAAAGTTAATCTTTAGAATATAAAAAAAATATATACTAATAAGGGAAATATATACAAACATATTTAGGTTGGGCTACTAAAATGCAATTATTATATTAAATTAATTAATAATAAATAAATTATTATACTATAATATATTATAATGACATGAGCATTGCAAATCTCTTGCCATCGAGTCTTTTCACTTTTTGTAGGTCGCGGCAGTGACAGCCGCGGTGTATGCGACTTGCACAGCGAAGACCTGGTCTCCACCGGCTCCTGGCTGCTGAGGAGGTCCAGCTTCTCCACCTTCTATAGACGAGTCATCTGTTTGAACAGTCAGTTGAATATTTTTACTTACATCTAGTTTTAGTGCAAGTAACCGACAGTGGCGGATACAAAAAAACCCAGGACGCTAAAAGACATCTTGAGCTATGGGTCACATGCAAAATTGAAGAAAAATGTATTTAAACTGTACACAGATACAAGACAATGCCATCTTTTGATATAAAAAACCGGACAAGTGCGAGTCGGACTCACCCACCGAGGGTTCCGTTGAAGACTATATTTTTTATGATTTAATTACAGATGTATAGTTTTCGGATTTTCCCTATACTTGTAGTATAAGACGGTATTACTTGCCAAATTTCATAGTTCTAGGTCAACGGAAAATACCCTATAAATTTGGATTCCCTTGAGAGTTTCGAAAAATGCTTTTTTTGCGGCATAAACGGCCGTATCTTTTTTTACGTTAACCTAAAAATTTGCTGATTTATTCACAGCTCCAAGAGACTATAAACCTGAGTTTAGGGTTTTAATTTCAACTCTGTATCTCTACGCGTTCCCGAGAGACAGACCGACCGACAGACAGACGGACAACAAAGTGATCCTATAAGGCCTTCGTGTTTTCCTCTTGAGGTACGGAACCCTAAAAAGTGACAATTTGAGTTCTCTCCTACAAACGATGTCTGTATCGCAACAACCCTAAGCCTTAAAACTATCTACTATAATAACTACCCTAACGCACCGACATACGGGCGAGTTTAGAGAGAGCGTCGTCAGTAAAGTGTTAGACGCTCTCTCTAAACTCACCCGTATGTCGGTGCGTTAGGGTTCACGCGTTTTTGTTTGGAACTCAATTATTTCCTGAACTAAGGGTGTCCGCGGGTATGATTCTTGGGAAAAGTGGTTCAGGAGGGTCGGTAGAATATGTGGTTTCATTTAATGGTATATTTACACCCGGTATGCCTGCCATGAACCGCGCAGTGCTAGGCCACCCGCACCGCCCGCATGAGGGGACGCGCGCCCCCATCTGTATCCGCCACTGGTCACAGATACAACCTGTATGTCTGATCTGAGGATACGCCTGCCGAGTGCACTCTCGCCTGTCTTAATAATAGCCATTCATCTAAGTACCAAGTGGTAAGTCTCGCTTTATCATTTTAACACTTTAGTGATTGAATTTACTTTTTATCTGTGATTTTATTTATTTTTCAATTGTGTTCTAGTTTAATTTAAACCGATGCTTGGCTTAGACTGAAAATTGGCAGCTATTAACCTGCATGCTTAATAGTTGTATGCCGAGTCCTTGACCATTTTGTTTTTCAGATCTATTTTATTTTATTTCAACATTTGTTATTTTGAAAACAAATAAAGTACTATTCTATTCTATTCTTAAAATACTATACAACTTTAATTTTGTACTTACGACTACATTAAAGCCGATTTTGAAGGTTTTAATTTTAAGCTAAGAAACTTACAATAAAACGTAATTTTAAGTGACAGCACTATATTTTGCTATTCTGAAGGGCACACCATTTAAAATTAGCAAGTCTTGTAAATGCACTTAAATCAAACTAAATTTTTTAAATTCAATCAAATGACAGCTCTAAAATGTGCCAAATGTGTAAACAGCACCAAAACAAGTTAAAATCACCAAGTTGAGTAAATTACGGCTGTAAAACTAAAATTTTAGTTTTACGTTTATAAAATGGTGACTTGAAAATGGCTCTTCGTTTTAACCATATTTATGTGTCAAACTAAAACTAAAGCCTTCAAAAGCAGCTTTATTAAAGCCGATTCTGAAGGCGTTAATTTTAGTTTGAGTTGTCAAAACTAATTTTTTTATTCCAAAAATAGTTATTTAGTGTTAGAAGCTACATTACTTTGCAAAAATTCAAGTTTTGACAGCGCTAAAACAAAAAATGAAAGCCTCCAGAATCGACTTTATTGTTATTCAACTGTTTTAGCTAAACAAGATATCGTCCACTTGTTCCAGTAACGGTAGATTGCTCCGACTCCGACATCGTTGTGACGTATCGACCGCGGGGCGTGTTCCGAGGGCGCGTGTACGTCGCGGGCCGCGGCGAGCAATGTAGCGCGCGCTCCGACAACGGGCTCGTATCGCTGAAGCTACCGCTGTACGGGGATTGCGACGTTCACTTCGCGCACGCTATCACTTACGGGCCGCAAGGGATGATTAATAGGTACGTATTCACTGCGTTGCTTGACCGAAAGGTGACTCTAGCATATAAGAGGACATTTATTTATACAGACAAATTCATACTGAAGACTCAGTAATCGGTGTCAAGGTTCGATGACCGTATTTGGAAAATTCGATATTTATTATTTTTCTTTTACCTACAAACGCAAGCCCAGCCCCGAGGCATACACATCTCCCTACTTCTCCCTTTGGTCAGACCTCTCTGCAGTCAATACAAGCGAGCAAAGGATGATGGGCAAAGTTGTATAAAACCTGGGCGTAAGATCAACAGAAATGTAACTAGTGGCAGTTGTTACGGCTTGGTGACTGAATTGTACATACGATCACCAAGGCTCCCGCCTATCCAGTTTCAAAACCTTATTTGTGGCGATCTCAGCTAGCCCTGCCTTTTGTTTTATTTACCAATTAGAGTTTATGAGAGACACTTTTTATGGTGTTTTTGGGTCCATCAGAGTCCATCGGTCACTTTAATCAGACTATTGGTAGACAAACACTAGCAGGGCATGGGACCTAGCGGAAGTTGCCGCGAGACGCGGCACACTAAACTGGCCCTTAAGGTAGTCAGGCGGGAACTTTGCTGACACATATAACACTAGGTAAATCCCACGGACTTATTTACATTATATATATTATTACAGTTTTAGAGTGAGCGAATGCTGTGCGCTGCTCTGCGTTGCGACACCGCCAAGGTACATGCCGCACAGCAGAGCATAGCATTGCAAATTAGGTACTCGTACCATTGTTTTTAATTTTAAGAAAACATTTTTAATAGACTGGTTCTTAATAAATGTATCTGTTACGGGTAATACTAGAAAATAGGATACACCTAGGTTTTCGCTCGTCGTCGCACCTATTTTTGGCATTTTATGGCCTTTACGGGTAATTATCGATACATATATATACATATCGATCGATGCCGACTTTAATTGTACAAAACAGAAAACTTACCTAAATTTAACCTTGCTTTTAATTTGTAAAAACAAAATAATAGCTTCAACTTGTTATAAACTTAAAAGAACTACACACTTTCTACCAAATACACTGGTTTAATTGTAAAAAACAGAAAACTTACATAAATTATTTAACCTTACTTAACCTATCTAGACAAACACTCAGTTCAAGTAACCCATTCAGATAATCGATAGTTGGAAGGGTAGGGGCTAATATCGGACTAACGCACCCTTACAGAAAGTACTCGTCATCCGCACGCGAAGACCGACCGATACCACGAGTCCAGATGCCTTGGCAGGATAGTAGTGGAAAGAATTGTTATTTTAATGTTAATAATATTGTTTAATATAATATAAATGTTACACTGTTAAAAGAGATATAAAATGTTATGTTATAAATAAATTGTAATGTTATTGTTCGTAAGCGGCACGAAACCAACTAACTTTTGTACATGAATTTAGAACTTGCTTGATTATGTGTCGCTAGCAGTATTCTTTGGACATCGTCTTCCGTATGGCACTAGAAATTGGCCTCAATACTAGTGGATGCTGTGTAAGCAACCTTGACTTAAGTAAACTATGTTATTAGGAAATATTAATTGTCTTATGATAGTAAATATGTGGACAAGTCCGTACATGCTGCCAACGACAAAAAATAAATAAAAAATAATACTGATAAATTAAAGTAAGATGAAATCTTTACATTAGCCATCTTTGTTAATCGTTCATCGATAGTTTTACATTTTTTCTGTCGTTTTCTGTCTTGAGTACATTATATTATTTTGTCGAATACGGAAATCAAAATCAATCCTCTCATTTTGTAAACAAGATATTTAAAAAAGTAAACTTGGGTGTCCCCTTCTGATAATCTTATTTTTACGGTTATGCCATCCCTCACATGAATTGATAGTTCAGTGGCGACTGCCGTAACAGCTTACAACCGTCAAAATTTCGGAGTTCATCCATTGATTTAGAAAGTAATTCAAAAATTCATCCCATAATGAGAAACCGTCTTCGACTTCAAATTCTATTGTTAAAAATGCTTCCTGTATATGTGATACTGGAAGATGAGCCAACGCTGTAAGCAAAGCTATGGTATGTTGACCATCGCCAACGTCAATTATTTTAAATTTTTTGGCTTTTCGCTGAAGGGCTTGGGCGAAGTGAGAAAAGCACCTTTCTTATCGGCAGTTAGATATACAGAATAAAGATACAAAAGCATTCATGGTTCCAATCTCGAAATCGGACTGAAAAATATGGGGTATCATATCCCGTAAATGTTGTTTAGTCAACTGGAAAAATCGTTTATCGGGTAGTAAAGCAAAAATAAGAGGGGCCATTTTAGTACTATTGTCATGGCTGCCTATATCTCCGTGGATCGTATACAGCTGGCTAAAATGGTCCCATAATGGTTTGTAACATTTTGTAAAGATTCTAATTTTTGAATTTCCCAAACAGGGTCATCGCACCTTGTTACGGACTACTTACCGAGTCTTTAGTTAGAATTTGGCTGCAAGAATAAATGTCACCTTACGCACACGACTGTACTAGAGTTGCACTTATGAGAAACATACTAAAATCAGCTAGAAAGGTTACCGAACTGCTACTGAATCCGAAACATGCATAAAGTGTATAAATTGCGAATAAATTTGGGCTTGCATACAATAATTAATTATCTGCTATGTAATGTATCAAATGTTCCAGAAGTATAACAATCGCGAAAGGATAAAAACTGCTAACAAATCCAAATTTTATCATTGTTTTTACTTGTTTTCAACTGCTCCTATCTCTCTTCTCCAGTGACTTCGGTGCTAGTAGCCATTGTATGAAATAGAGCTCTAATTATAAGTTTTCATTTGAGACATATCTCAATTTTGTTGGACTTTTGCCCATCATCCTTTAATTACATTCTACTACTAATGAGCACCAACGTATGTGTTTGTGCGTGCACGCCAGCGAACGGCCGGCAGTTAAGTAGTACGTACCCCAGTGGTACTTCTAAGTAGGCGATATTACATTGGCGGGGGTAGATGAGTGAAGAATCTTTTTGATTGGTGAAAACGGGGTTGGGTTATATCTGGCGGCAGCAATAAGTATAAGGATATTTTACGTCGATTCCTTAAATGTTATTCGTCTATTTACAGTATATCTTTACCCTTTTTCAGGACAATGGCATATGTAATGGTGATGATCCAAAACAACCCGATCATACAAACAGCCGGAGACCGCTGGGTCCGCGTCGGGTGTACTCCCGGAGCCTCCAAGTCGCATCGTACTCAAGTTGATGCTACTATCGCTGTCAGGGACACTGGGTAAGAGTTATACAAACAGCTGGAGACCGCTGGGTCCGCGTCGGGTGTACTCCCGGAGCCTCCAAGTCGCATCGTACTCAAGTTGATGCTACTATCGCTGTCAGGGACACTGGGTAAGAGTTATACAAACAGCTGGAGACCGCTGGGTCCGCGTCGGGTGTACTCCCGGAGCCTCCAAGTCGCATCGTACTCAAGTTGATGCTACTATAGCTGTCAGGGACACTGGGTAAGAGTTATACAAACAGCCGGAGACCGCTTGGTCCGCGTCGGGTGTACTCCCGGAGCCTCCAAGTCGCATCGTACTCAAGTTGATGCTACTATCGCTGTCAGGGGCACAGGGTAAGAGTTATACAAACAGCCGGAGACCGCTGGGTCCGCGTCGGGTGTACTCCCGGAGCCTCCAAGTCGCATCGTACTCAAGTTGATGCTACTATCACTGTCAGGGACACTGGGTAAGAGTTATACAAACAGCCGGAGACCGCTGGGTCCGCGTCGGGTGTACTCCCGGAGCCTCCAAGTCGCATCGTACTCAAGTTGATGCTACTATAGCTGTCAGGGACACTGGGTAAGAGTTATACAAACACAAAACTAAAACTCCTTTATTTTACAGGAAGCCCTCTCTAGCAAGTGAGACCCCGAACATATCGAACCCAGCGTCGGCCAGCGCTGTGCTCAACACGCCGGTGACGTCATCGCTCACGATGTACGTGGTGCGGGCGCACGAGACGCCCAACACGACGCCGCAAGCCGCGCTCGGGGAACCGCTCGAGTTGAGAGTTGAAACGCAAGGTTAGTTCTCATAAAAGGTACTAAAATTAAAAGTGAAAACAAAAAACATTTCGTGATGATTAGTTATTCTTCACCGAAAATAATTTTTATTTGCCAGTTTTTTTAAATTTTTCCATAGAAAGGAGAATGCCGCGTAATATATGGCGTACCGAACCCAAAGTCGTGGCATCAAAACCAAACCAAGTTAATTTTAGGGACACTAAAATGTACTTACCAAATCACCAAGTCTCATTTAAATTAGTATCCATTTTTATAATCATATATTTTTATATATTAACAAAAACACGTTATAATAACCAGATATATTCGAAGGTAACGCCTATTTCAATTAAACAGAAAAAAAAATAAAAAAAGGAAGAAGTAATGAGGTGTTTGGTCTTTTTTCTGTTAAATTTATCTTTGTCTATTTAGACCTGGACCGTAATGGTCACCAAGCGACCAAATATTGGACCCTTCCCATGTTCTGAGTTGAACGTCTGTGAGTGGTGGTGAGAATGATTTTATGATGCGTGCGGTGAAGCAATTGTTAAATGTCAGGTTGTGAAGTCGTGTGTGGGTAGGGATGGGTAGGGTGTTGTTTACGAGGGAGTCTGATGTGTGTCTGTGTTGGTTAAGTCTGATGTGAAGATTGTTTTTGGTTTCGCCAATGTAAAATGCAGGACAGTGCTTGCATTCGAGAAGGTAGATGCAGAGCGATGTTTTATTGATGTCACATAGTATTATAATTTATTTTTATTTTTATTCCACTGATGCTGACAATTTTGTCAAAATATATCTGGTTATTATAACGTGTTTTTGTAAATATATAAAAATATATAATTATAAAAATGAAAAACTAAAAAGGTTAATAAAAAATATATTTTATTTAAATTAGTATCCGCAATTCGAATTTACTGTACACTGACAAGGGCAATTGCAAAGACTTTATTACCTTTTGATAGAGGCGATTATTGGTTGGCAACCTAATCATAGTAAAGCGGCAACGGAAATGAAAATACCGAAATATTTTTTTATAAAGAGGTTAGAATTGCGGATTTAAGTAAACTCTTTGATTAATAAGATGTTGAGCGGATATTAAAATATCTAAGTAATTTTATGACATTTATGTGGTTGACGTGTTGACGCCGTTTGCTTCGATCCGGTGGCATTTTCCGCCAAGTACTTGAATTCAAATTCCACCTGGGAAAGTGACAAAAAGATTGAAACATTTTTTTTTTCTTTTGTGCTTTCAGTTAACGGTACACAATCTACCCTCGAATTATTTTCACTTATTATTGTAGGACCTTGTATAAGGTGCCTTTTATTTATGCATCCAAATTCATGCTGAAGACTCTGCAAGTGCTCAGTAATAAGGTTCGATGACCCTTTTTGTGAAATTCGTAAATTATTATTTTCGTGTTCCTTACAAACGCAAGCCCAGCCCCGAGTCAATTACTATGGGAGGCCAACATTTTATTTTACGAAATTAGCAAAAAGTGCTGTTGATCACTTACGAAGCCTCCAATATGAATTCGGCTGCATAAATAAAAGTCACCGTATATAGCTATTTTTCTCTGAATATTTCGGCCTCTTCTATGAGGCCGTCATCATTCAACTGATGACGGCCTCATAGAAGAGGCCGAAATATTTTGAAAATTGTGTTTTTATTTAATTTTTATTGTAATAAGTAATATTTAAAGAAAATAAAAGGCTAAATATAGCAATTATATCTTTATTTATATTTTTCTCTGACAACTATAAGACGCAACCTATCAAACCCAGCTGGTATTCATTGTAATTAATTCTGTACCACCCGAAAATGCCAAAAAATATATAAATATTCAATAAAGTGTAATTCAAGCAGACCATATTAATCGAAGTGAAAAATTAGATGGTTTATCGTTCGGTTGTATATCCATTTCTATAGTCTATAACACTCTCAATGCGTGCGTCAGAGATGGACGTATGCTCGAACGATAAACGACCGACCGAATGTTTTAACGAGACTGACTAATGAATGTGTACGAAGTGTCCTTAGCAGACTTTATAGTGATTTCTATATATTTTTTTATAGATGACAACGAAATCGAAGCTTACCACCTTGTGGCGTCGTCGAGGCTCGGTGATAGTTCCGTGCTACTACTTGATAGCAGAGGATGTCCTACTGGGCAGGTATGGCGCTTATGTTCTTAGTCATTAGGTTGATTTTGATACTTACTACTTTTAGAGATACTGAAATGAGGTACATCCAAACAAAGGCTTGTCTGTACGACGTTTTATATATCTGTGTGTATTATTAATAATTCGACAGTTTGTAAATAGAACATTACGATACGAGAGCGATGAAACGTTTCTCGCATGAGTTTCGTATAAAAGCTTTTAGTGCTATTTTGTAAAAGTTTTATTTTAATTTATAAGCGGCGGTAGCTCAGATGGTAGAACGCTGGCCTTTCAATCTTGAGACCCATGTTCGATCCCCGTTCGGGCATGCATCAATGAGTTTTTCGGAATTTATGTGCCTATGTATTTGTGTTCTTACCTCATCTCATACTTACCACTTACTGAACGGTGAAGGAAAACATCGTGAAGAAACCTGCACGCCCTCAAAAGCGTGTACTTATTTGTGCCCGTCGGTAAAACGCGGGTGTGCCGAGTGTGGACTGTGACTTGCATTTCACAGTTCACACTCGGAACACCTCTGACACCCCCTCGGGGATGATATTTTTATGTTCTTTTGATTGATGGTTTCGGGAAAATACGCAATTCTTTTGTATTATATTCTAGAAGGCCATGATAAATCCTTTATTAAATGAAAAGAAGCGACGTCTTTCATTTGACCTTCAGTGACGTCATCACAACACATGTCCATACGAAAAAAAAAACATTTCTTGTACGCATTATAAAGTTTCGCAAGGATCTGACATTAAATGTCAGTGCATTAAACCTAATATGATGACGTAATTTCCTGTAAAACCTACAATGCTTATAAAATCAGTTTAAAAGCACGATTTTTTTATAGAAATTACATTCCTAAATTGATCTATTTATTCCAAAATGCAGACAAAAATACCACATCGATGTTTAAAAAACAACCGAATTGTAACATCTCGGTGAACGCAAAACAGAGAAGACACGTTTGTTATAAATTGTCATTCGAAAATGGTACCAGACATTTAAAAGCGCAAAAGGTCATGATTGAAGTTAATGCTTGCGATTGTTTGCACTTGGTGGAACTTTCGATAGAATTCGATTGAAATGCGCTCGTACTTGCCCACTGTAGGCTCATGATTGGCCCGTGTAACACTGGGCCAGCCGTGATTGGCCGATTTACAGTGACAATAAACGCTGTGGTGAAAACTTGATTCCATTAATTTCGATAGAAAAAAAATACAAAGTTACCTCCAAACCGTACAATAAACCATAGCATTAAATGAATACTTGAAATTAGATCTGAAACTTTGCATAATATAACTGATATTCGTATAAAGCAGCTGCAGACTGTTCCATAAAAATGAATAAACCATCAGTGTAGCCGCGACTTCAAGATAACAGATTTTTTGCGTGCGCAGCAACTGGTTACTTAGAGTAGGATAGACAGTTAAAAAGCAGAAGCGTTAGAGCAGGACCTGTTTGAGGTATTATGGGCCCTTAAAGACGGCGATACATAAAAGTTTCAAATGTAGTCAATTTGTTGTACATACTCTAAAGTAAACTAATAAATAATAAAAATTAGGGTTCCACACCACGACAGTCCGAATTGTTTGTAAGGCGCTGCCATTTTAGCGTCTCATTTTGTTGTTTTAATGTTATCAATGGCATACATGTTGTTGTTATGTACCATAATGTTTTTAAGGTTCCCTACCTATATCGTGTGGTGGTATGGAGCCCTTTGTGCGCGAACCTGACTCGCACTTGTCCAAATTCGTTGACGTAAACTTTTGACTTTCTCCTTGATTGCAGGTGGACTTTCCGGCAATGAGTCGGTCGTGGCTGGGCAGCACGCAGCGTCTCTCGGCCAGGTTCAAAGCGTTCCGATTCCCCACCTCGCACGTCGTGAGGTTCGTGCTCATGGTCCGCTATTGTGACGGGAAGTGTCCGCCGGTGAGTTGATTCAGCAAAGTTTGAGGTGTGTCAGGATCGTCTCTGCGGATCGTGATAAACCCGCTCTTTCATTGAAAATGTATTCGCGTGGTCATACATACTAAAGAACGCGCCTTGTGGTCATCATGGAGGAATTATAGTTCTTGCAACCTACGATAATTAATTTTCTCTACTTGGGTTCCGTTTGGAAACGAGTGAATTTCAGTCGGAGTGATGCGAATTTCACACTAGAGCGTTCAAAAATTAACCCGAGTTAAACCGAACTGTTACCTGACAGTTGCTCGGAAGTGTTTTGAAAGGCTTCCGAGTAATGCGAAAATCACACTGGGCCACCTGATTGGTGCAACCAGATTTTTCTTTCTCTTGCTCCTATATAGATCTGTCTCTTTCTAATAAACGAGTGAAATTTCGCATTATGATCGCACGTTTTGAAACGCTTCCTTGTAGTAAGTCGTGTGGATGCATGTTGCGCTAGTGTGCGTGCGTGTTGTTCACATATTTACATTTGCATGCTGTAAAGATACTTCACACAAGCAAAGCAGATTAGTGGTCGTAGATCGCAAGAAGTGTAACTCATACATATGTTAGTATGAAAGCGGCGGTAGCTCAGTGGTAGAACGTTGGCCACTCAATCTTTGACATCCACGTTCGATCCCCGACCGAGCCAGCACCAATGGGTTTTTCGGAATTTATGTGCAGAATATTTAATAATAGGTTGGGGAAAAAGTTTCTTCGCATTTTATATAAAAATTCAAAACATTTTCTAATAAAGTTTATTTACATAACTTTCTGCCATCTTGTAGGTAGGGACATGATCCCATTGCTATAGAAATTCTGGGGCTTCTGATCAAAAATTTTTATCATGCGTTATCATGATGAAAAACCACACCCCTTCTGTTGACAAATTCCGGCCGCTTTCTCTCAACTTCTTGCTTTAATCTCATCAGTTGTTCGCAGTAGAATTCAGAATCGATGGTCCTGCTTGGCGGTAACAGCTCATAATGAATAATGCCCTTCCAATCCCACCATACACACAGCATTACCTTGTTGCGAGATAACCCGGGTTTCGCCAGAGTCTGTGAAGCCGACCAGCCTTTGACCACGACCTTTTTCGCACAAAGAATCACAAATGAGTACACGGTTCATTAAGTTTCTTTCAGTGAGCTCATGAGGCACCCAAATATCGAGCTTTTTTGTGTACCCAGCTTTTTTCAAATGCGCCAAAACTGTTTTGTGGTCAATCCCCAGTTCTTCCGCTACATGTAACTACTGACGTGCCGATCTTGCTCCACTTTTTCAAAAATGGCATCCATTTTATCCGTAACAGGGCGCCCAGAGCGAGGTGCATCTTTGACATCAAAATTTCCGGATTGAAAACGCTTAAACCAAATTTGTGCTACTCTCACAGACACTGCACTAGGTCCATAAACATCACAAATTTTTTTCGCGGCTTGAGTGGCATTTTTACCTTTTTTGTAGTAAAATTTTAGAATGGATCGAATTTCTTCATTAGATTCACTCATCTTAACAGTAAGAAAAACAAATGAAAATCACACATTTTACCTAATTTGAATTTGGAATTATCTTTTTTAAAATTTAACCTTTTTAATAATTACAAAACCAGCCAGATACAAATGGTATAGCCAAAGAGATTTTATTATAAGTTCATACATACTATTTGTGAAAAGAGTTTTTCCCCAACCTATTACTTACCACTTGCTGAACGGTATCCTGTATGTTCTAAAAAACGGCGTGTATTTGTGCCTAAAGAACGGCGGTAGGGCTCACCACCCACCACGTTGGAACATAAAAAACGCCGGTGAAACGCGGGTGTGCCGAGTGTGGACTGTGACTTGCATTTCCCAGTTCACACTCGGGACACCTCTGACATCTGCTCAGGGATTCATGTCGTGATGATATGTTTATCTATTTGTATGTCACACTGTTGTTCCAGGCCAACTGCCAACAGCCGGGACGAGTGTCGCGCGGCGCTAATGACACGTCGCAGGAGGAATGGCCGACGACGACGAGTGACGCAATGATGGCGTCCATCAGAGAGGAGTCGAACTGGGCCGCGCGGCTTCCCAGCGGCGTTGTGGCGCAGGGCGGACGCACCGGTAACTAATTATACCGACACTCATATATATGTACAGTCAGCAAAAGATAGAGGTATACAGGCCATTCGCAAACACTTTGATCCTAAGACCCACAGGTAAATGATAGACGAGATAAGGTATACTACGTCAATACATACACACATGTACTATTGATCAAAGATCAAACCAAGATCAATCAATCAATTAAGATTAAGATCAAAGTGTTTGCGATGAGCCTGTATACCTTTATCTTTTGCTGACTGTAAATAGTATAAAACTAAGTCGCAATCCGCATTTGTATATGTATTAACTTTTAACTTCTAAGTGAATTTTAATGCAGTTTTCACCATTATGTAGAACATTTCACGGGGAAGGTTTTATACCTATTGTAGAGCACACTCGCATTTAGTGTTTAAATAAAAAAGTCGTGTTTCTTAGCGCAATCATTTAATTAATTATTAATAGAACCCTGTGGTGGGTTGTTGTGAATTAATAAATTAAGTCATATGATTTGAATAAGTTGGTTTTCCGATAACGCCTGCACAGATTCAACTTGTGATATTTATTTGAGCAACATGAACTTGTCATCTATTTATTTTTACCGTAGTTGGCAGAAAAGCACTACTAAGTATTTCTTTTCACGCTTATTTCACGTTTCTATTAATTGCTATGAATCAATGTAGTGTTTTATAAATTTCAGGCTGTGGCGGAAATGATAATGGGAAGGAGAAAGAGATGGAGTTGGAGATAGTGGTGGGGTCTAGGGATGTGCTGTCCGCTGACACTCTGGTGCGAGCCGATCACAGGAGCACGCAGGGTAAGTACTAATAAGTCAACTCTTAACGTTACTGTCCTTAGGTTGTCTACAGCGCAGAAGGTCCGACGCTGGCTTTGATGATGAAGACGTGAGATGGAGATACCGGGAAATGAAATAGCGGTCTTTGTGAACATCGCTCCTTGCTAAACTTAATAACTAATCTTATCACCAAGTGATACGTAACTAGAATTAATTTTTAGTTTCGACAAACTGCTAGAATAAGATAAAGTATTTGACATTGGCCTTTTTGTGTTGGACGGGTAATAACATTTTTTTCTAGGGTATGCGTATAATATATTATATTATCCGTTTCAAATGCTATTAGGACAGGATCATTTGCCTGTTTGCACACACTATGTGCATCTCACTCACTCACGCACTTCCGTCAACGTTGCTAACGCACACAGGCATCAGGTATAAAATCATAGAATCATATAGGTAATTTTTTTTTTTCATTGGAAAACACTTGTACTTGTCCACTTATTTATATTATTTCCCTTACCGGTTTCGCTGTTATAGCATTATCAATGGGTTCTTGGTTGTTTACGTACAATATATGAATCGCTTGGCGATTATTGGCATATATTGTACGTAAACAACCAAGAACCCTTTGATAATGCTATAACAGCGAAATCGGTAAGGGAAATAATATAAATAAGTTGACAAGTACAAGTGTTTTTCAATCAAAAATGTATAAAAAGTTCCACCAAGTACCAACAATCACGAGCATCAACTCCGTATACGTAATTCATTATCAAAATAAGCTTATGACAAGGTCCTATCCTAAAAGCATCTGAAACGGATTAAACATGTAGTTTTCTTGTATTCCAACAGAAGACGAGGCTCGTCTGTATGGAGACACCGCGCTAGTGTGCGTGCATGAGTTACTGCTAGTTGCGCTAGCGCTAGCCTGGCTCGCTGTACAGATTCTACTGTTATTGGGGTGCTGCATCCTTGTTAAGAGGTATGTTTTTGTCACTGCGTAGTAAGAATGGGGATGTGTGCCTTCTTTTTTGTCTACGGCGATAGTGGAATTGGTGACTTCAAACGGAACGACCATTTTTAGGGTTCCGTACCCGAAGAATGCCAAACGGGACCCTATTACGAAGCCTCCGCAATCGATCTGTCCGTCTGTCTATCATAGGGATCATAGCTACAGCCGTAATAGGTAGGCGGCAGAAATTTTCACAATATACGTGTTACAATAGCATTTACAACGACAAAAAAAAAAGACAAAGGATACCCATACAAGAAATGTTGAAACATACTATATTTTTCAGGGCTATTTGTTTCAGAACTATCTTAAAGACTGTAATATACACAAGTTTAAAATTTGGTTAGATTGTTATACATACTCTAAAGTAAAAGAACAAATTTAGAGTTATTTTATGTATTATTATAATATATTATTATTTATTAATTTATATGTAAGTATTAATATATATTTGATAGTTGTAATATGTAATTCCATCCATCCATCAGCCTGTTTCGTCCACTGCTGGACATAAGCCTTTCCAGGATATCGCCAGTCTTGGCGGTCCTCCTATGTAATTATCTATCATTTATCTATATTTATATACATGTATCGTAGAAAGTTAAGTGAATATACATATTTCAAGAGAGATTATCTTAAATATAATATTATTTTTATTTACGTCGATTTGACTAAATATAGATAGATTATGGTTAGATCTCAGAACAATTTGTCTTTATATCAAATATAATAAACTGACTAGGAAATATTAAATATTTATGAAAGTTTAGTTAGTCTTTTTTATTTAATGTAAAAATATTTTAATATTTATTGAGTATATACACATATGATTGACATTTTCCTTTTTTTATGTATTCCTTACTTTTTGCGGTCTGCTGGAAGAAATCTCTCATAGAGATAAGCTCGCCGCTGAAGACTAATTTTAATTTTTAACTTGTGTAATTTCGTATTTTTGTGTACAATAACGAATGAGAAAATGATAAAAATTAAGGTTCCGTACGCAAAGGATGCCGAATTATTTAACTATTCATAGCTATCATTTTAGCGCCTTTTTACTGACGCCTCGATGTTGCTATGGCATCTATACTGTTGTTATTTATTTAGTTGTTTTTATTTCAGGTACCGTAACCTAGCTGAGATGAGTATGCAGAAGGACTACCACTCGTTCGACAACGTTGGGTTCGACACCGGGTCCACGCACCGAAGGGTACATTGGCCTGACCAAACTGTCGACATATTGCACACCACTTAGTGGTTCAAATGCTCTAAAATAATATAGCTTTAACCACCAGTTTCCTGACAACATAGGGTAATTATTGTATTTGAAAGAAGAAAGAAAGATTATACATATTTCAGTTTTGTATTGTCTTTACCCATTAAGCTAAGTAATAAAGTGCTCCAGGTTTTACTGATATATCTAGGGAGTTGTTGACAACTTAACGGACGAAATAATAAAACAAAATTAACTTGATTTCTACTTGGCTGAATTTTGAATTCCCTAGACATGAAGTTGGTAAAACCTTCTGGGCCCTAAAGCTAGAAGTTTATAAGCTCTAGCTAGATCTAGGAGCATTATATTTATATAATTTTCATAGTATCGTCTTTGTATTTTATTCCAGGTATATAATGTAGTACAATAGGGAAAACTTCCGATTGGCTTTTTTTTGCTATTGTTACAATTGTTTAAGAGCGTTAAAAGTCCAGCAGTAATTTACCCGATGGTACACAGCTAGATAGTACATAATTTACTGAAACCATAATAATATGTTCATATTTTCCCCATACATATTTTTTTCCATGGAAGACATCTATTTTCTTGTCGAGTTAACGAGTTAAGCACATATATTGACGCCTGTCTCCCAGAAGGATACGCAGAGACCATTTGCTACGATCCTAACACCTTTTATGCTTCTACATCCATCAATCTAGTCATACAAGCTCTTCTATTCCGGGTACTTTTTACTTTGCCCTTCATCAGTATGTCGCCTATTTGGTCGGCATACATCCTTCTAGGGCAGCCCGGTCGAACTTTACCTTCCACTTTCTTTCTTTCTTTCGTCACTCTACTTTCACTCATCCTCTCTATATATCCAACAAAACACCGGAGCATTCCTTTTGTTATTGTAGCCACTACTTCTTTCAGGCCGCAACGATCCCTTATGTCGATATTTTTCACTCTATCATTCAATGTCAAACCACAGATACTCCGTGAGGAACGCACAGGTTAAGATAAAAATAAAATATATAAATATAATCATTAGGCAGAGTAATTATGCGGTTTCAGTAAATGTTTTTTCCTCTTCTAAAATCCTGTATTTTAACAATTGAAAGATTTACTGAATTTGAATTTTATATAAAACATAAGTTATTTTTATAAATAAAACACAATATTATTATGACACTTCATTTTATTTGTGTCTGACTTGCATTATTGATTATTTAAAAAAACATACTATCGGCTGATGATGTGACTAACCACATTTGGAACTTATTCCTTACAATTAATTGAATAACCATTTTTCAAGCTCACTTTAGACAGAAGAAAGTCCAATATTTACATTTCGATAGCAAGTGAGTCAATTTTAGGATTACATCGAATGCTAAATAATAATTGTCTACCTAAAGCATATTTACAGTATTACGAATTTTTCCTCGCTTTGCGAGACGTCTTAGGTAAGAAAGGGATGCGGGGAACCGCCTTGCATCGGCTTACACAGCACTACTCCCTGCTTTTTGCACTTACACTTAAGAGGACAATAAATGCTGGTGAACTTGAAAGTCGAAATTGGTGGCTGGTTTTAATCAAACGTCATAAAAGTAAAAAAAATATATATATATACATATGATAAATTACAGAATATCTGGAATGATGTGCCTTGATTAGAACTTTAAATTTACATCATACTATTTAACTAAATAAATACCTTGGTCTAATTTAAAACAAATTAATTTAGTATGTAAAGAAACAAATTGATATTATTACTACAAATGAAGTCCCTTGATTATTTTCAAAGAACTTCAGTTCTGATAATTGTAATTAATTACATATTTAAGTATATTTTAATGCGTTCGCTAATTGATTCCCAGTCGACCGATAGAGAGATCAATACGGGACAACTCGTGCGAGTGAGTGAGACGCACGCACCCGGGTTCACCAGAAGGTAATTCTCGCCTTCAGAGCATTGTGGTCATATTTTTAATGTGCAAATGTGTAGGGACAGAAGTTACTGCACAATTCTCTTAACAAAAATAAATATTATAAACTTATGTTATGATGTTCTATCTCACGCAGCCCGTTCTGTAGCCAAACGGACTTTGTGAGATAGAATATCTGAGCACTGTATAGCTAGAAGTCAATTGATCCTTTGGTATCGCTTAATCACTTAATCACTAGGACTTGGTAACGTTAGCGGGGTTATGTGTGACTACTGGGGTGACGGAGGGGGCGGGCGCGGGCGGTGCGGGGTGCACGGGGGAGACCTGCCTCACCGCCCCGCGCGGCGCCGCTTGTCTAACCGTCTGCCGATTGGAAGCGGCGTTGTAGTGGTAACCGTCGAACTTGTCGTTATTGGCTGCTGGATATGTCGCTGTGCCCATGTACATCACCTGGAGAGAGACAAGTTAATATCAACTTTACTACCCGGACCCAGAAGCGACTTTCCGACTTACACACAATATTCTAAATAATCAACATTAGTTACGGTATACCGTACAGACCGCAGCACGAACGGTGAACGAAACGCGGAGGGAATTGCTGCGCATCGGTACAGTCAGAGAGCCAATCAGCGCTTACGCATGAGTACGTACAATCGCCACGCGACCCGCTTCCTCCGCCACGACACCTTATTTTTGACTACTTAACGGTCACCGCTAGACTTTCGTGCCGCAGGCTGTATTTCGTATTAAAACAGAAAGGTTGTCGATGATAATACGCTTAATGATTATTGATTTCCCAGAATTGCTCTCTGCGTTCAAACTAAATGTACCGAGAAAAGGAACCAGGCACACGGCTAGGAAGCTATTTTTCACACCTATATCGTTTTCCTGCCTGCCCAGTTTGTGTGAGTATGGGCATTTCTTCCGGAAGGACCGCCAAGAGTTGTGAAATCCTGGAAAGGCCTATGTCCAGCAGTGGACGAAACAGGCTGATGGATGAATATCGTTTTCTAATTATGCCCAACACTCCGTCATTTCTAGGATAGCTCTCTTATAATTATATTATAATACACTGTTATCAGAAATCGACCCTTTTGTCGTATCTAAGGCCTCTTTCAAACACCATATAACCCAAATTCTTTTAGAATCACCTACGGAAACATAAGTAGATATTAATATTTATTTTACATCATCCCCTCCCCTCCCACATACCTCTTCACACACGCACACACCCTCTCATTACCCATTTCTTCTATTTGTCTGTTGTTTAAGCGTGGATCATCGCTTGTTTTAGTTTGGTTTCTTATTATAATAATATATAATAATTATTATTATTTTTTATACCTTGTAATTTAACATTATACCAAAACTTGATAATTTTTTGCTCGTTAGAAATTTGTTATATTAATAGTGAAAATCACCTTTGGCTGTATTGTTATCCTTTTTTTGTGTAATTTATGTTTAAACTTGTATATTGCTGTAGATTTTCCAAAATAAAGAATAAATTAATATGAAAATTCATGAAAGAAAAATGGTTGAGAACTGACTTTCTGGGAAAATCAAACATGAATCAATGAACTTCTAAGTACAAACAATTAACAAAAATAATATATTTGTATTATTACAAATAGCTTGGGAAAATTTAACTTATTTGTATATCGCCACTCCGTAAAAAAAAATTTTTTTGAATTTACGCAGACGTATGTTTCTCTGGGTAAGTTGTTCAGTATATCAGTAGATTATGTCAATTTTTAGGGTTCCGTACCCGAAGGGTGCCAAACGGGACTCTATTACTAACCCTCCGCTGCGCTGTCTCTTCGTCCGTCTGTCACAGGGGTCTACAGCTTCAGCCGTAATAGGTAGAAAGTTACAATAAAAAAATATATACTTGTTACGATGGCCTCTACCACGGAAAATAACAAAAAAATCTAACCCATGCAATAAACCTCGAAAAAATAGCATATTTTTAAGTTTATTTGTTTCAGCTCTATCTCAAAGATGGTAATACATACAAGTTTCAAATTAACAAATATGAACATGCTCTAAAGTAAAACAACAAATAATAAAATTAGGGTTCCGTACTCAGGAGGTGCTGAACAAAGACATTGTATAGTAACAAGACTGTGCACTGTCCAATTTCGCTCAACTAAACTAGATTTTATTTCCTTAGAAATAAGGTTGTAATTATTATGATACCATTTTCAAGCGAAAAACGAGCCGAGCGAGATAGCTGTCGCTACTCGTGTATCCTTGTCTAGCAAGTTGCCAGTGTATATAATATACCTATACAATATAGTTATATAGTGTTGTTGAGTTTGTGACGTGTTAGAAAGGGACAAACGAGTGCCAACACCCATCTCGCTCGGCTCGTTTTTCGTATCGTAATGCACAGTATTGTTCTCTATACAATATCTTTGGTGCTGAATTGTTTGCTAGGCGGTCAAATGTTAGCGCCATGTTTGTTGTCGCCGAGTGGGCTCACCTGCGGCTTGTATCCGTCGGGCCCGGCCTCGTATTCGACGAGCTGCATCCTGCCGTCGGGCAGCAGCACGTGGGAGCTGCCGGTGGTGAAGTAGCCGAGTGGGCTCACCTGCGGCTTGTACCCGTCGGGCCCGGCCTCGTATTCGACGAGCTGCATCCTGCCGTCGGGCAGCAGCACGTGGTAGCTGCCGGTGGTGAAGTAGCCGAGTGGGCTCACCTGCGGCTTGTACCCGTCGGGCCCGGTCTCGTATTCGACGAGCTGCATCTTGCCGTCGGGCAGCAGCACGTGGTAGCTGCCGGTGGTGAAGTAGCCGAGTGGGCTCACCTGCGGCTTGTACCCGTCGGGCCCGGCCTCGTATTCGACGAGCTGCATCCTGCCGTCGGGCAGCAGCACGTGGTAGCTGTCGGCGGTGAAGTAGCCGAGTGGGCTCACCTGCGGCTTGTATCCGTCGGGCCCGGCCTCGTATTCGACGAGCTGCATCCTGCCGTCGGGCAGCAGCACGTGGTAGCTGCCGGTGGCGAAGTAGCCGAGTGCGCTCACCTGCGGCTTGTACCCGTCGGGCCCGGCCTCGTATTCGACGAGCTGCATCCTGCCGTCGGGCAGCAGCACGTGGTAGATGCCGGTGGCGAAGTAGCCGAGTGGGCTCACCTGCGGCTTGTACCCGTCGGGCCCGGCCTCGTATTCGAAGAGCTGCATCCTGCCGTCGGGCAGCAGCACGTGGTAGCTGCCGGTGGCGAAGTAGCCGAGTGGGCTCACCTGCGGCTTGTACCCGTCGGGTACGGCCTCGTACTCGACGAGCTGCATCCTGCCGTCGGGCAGCAGCACGTGATAGCTGCCGGTGGCGAAGTAGCCGAGTGGGCTCACCTGCGGCTTGTACCCGTCGAGCCCAGCCTCGTATTCGACGAGCTTCATCCTGCCGTCGGGCAGCAGCACGTGGTAGCCGAGTGGGCTCACCTGCGGCTTGTACCCGTCGAGCCCGGCCTCGTATTCGACGAGCTGCATCCTGCCGTCGGGCAGCAGCACGTGGTAGCTGCCGGTGGCGAAGTAGCCGAGTGGGCTCACCTGCGGCTTGTACCCGTCGGGCCCGGCCTCGTATTCGACGAGCTGCATCCTGCCGTCGGGCAGCAGCACGTGGTAGCTGCCGGTGGCGCGGTCGTCCTTGCGCTTCTCGTTGTGCCCGAAGTCCAACTGCACCGTGTTGTCTTGGACGTCGTACGAGTAGTTGTAGTTCGCTGGCGCCTGGACGCGGGGACCGGTTGGGAAAACATACCGTCACGGTTTTAACTCTGATTTTAATTTGTACAGCTAAATTTACACTAAATAATCAGTAAGTGGTATCAAGATTTCATGAAACCTTCAGGGAAATTCGAAGAAAAAGTGTCGTTTTCCTTAAAGCTATTATTTTCATGGTTTTTAAAGCCTTTCGCCCTTTTGCCTTTGGCTTCTTGAGTGCACTTAACGAATTTGGACAATAGACATCTTAATACTTATATAACTCCAGTGATTTGGATGCATTTTTTATTTTATTATCATCGTAGTAACCCTGGTCAAACTACAGGCTTTAAGGAGTGTTGATAAATTAACGTCCAAGCCAAAATGGGGCAGAGATTGAATAAGCGCGGGCAAAGGTATGTATGTGTATAAGGTGACTTTTATTTATACAGTCAAATTCATACTGTAGGCTTGGTAAGTAATCAGTATGACGGATCGATAATACTTCATTCTAATTGCGGAAAATAAAATATTGATCTCCCATCGTAGTTGACTCGGGCTGGGCTTGCGTTTGTAGGTAGAGGAAAAGGGTCATCGAACATTGATACCGACTACTTACGGAGTCTTCAGTATGAATATGGCTGCATAAATAAAAGTCACCTTATATACTAATTATACTTATTATTATACTAGGACGGACATGAGTGGACGAACACGGGCTGATGGATGGATGGATGGATGATATACTAATTTAACACAACAATTGAAATATTAACCGATTAATTCAGGGCGAGAATGTTCAAATAAATTGAGTAAAAAAATAGGACACAAAGAAAAAAAATACAATTCTCAACAAGTGATGCAATGGCAGACTGTATTGTGTAAATAAATTTACAATTGTAACGATATTTTATTAATCTAACTACGCACATTTTTTGTATGAAAAAATGTATAACGAATTAGAATTGATTTACTTGGATGAAACCGTCCCGTATAACACAAAACAATTGGAAAGAGATAGAAATATATTATTATATCGCACGTAGTTTGTGAATAAAGAATTCAGAATAAAGTATATATTTATTTATTTACTTTATTTTCTCAAATTTATATAACTATAACGGGGTACAAAATTTCTTGACTATTTGTAATCTATATACCTATACACAATACTGTCTCCTATTGCAGCCGTGGCAGATATTTCTAGAGTACCCTTTTAAACAGGTTATTGGGAACAGTAGGTACTGCGATCCTTTCAACCACGTATATATGTGTTATATATTCCAAAAAATAAAACTAAGAAAAAAATAATTTATTAAAAAAAAAACTAAATAAATAAAAAAATGTTTCCCTTCATATTATGACATGAGAATGTGACTGTTAAGGTAGGTAACATTATTAAATTAATAATAATGTTACTAACATGCTAACTACAAACTTTGAATTTGTTTAAAAAACTGAAACTGAACTGAAACGAGTTTTTCTTACCTAATCTAACCAGTCATAATTTTTTTCTCTCTTTGAAATGTGCACTATACGTGGTTGAAAGGATCGCAGTACTTTTCCTAACTCCCGTATACCTAGGTCAGTGTTGATTCCGAATGTAGACTATCACTAGACAAGATACACTCGTACCATGCCCTTTTCACCGACACGACGATTTTAACGTCCTACTTATCGCCGTACTTCAGGCACGAATAGCTTTTTAGGGCATTCACGTTCGTCACCGTCAGCTAGTGGTGCCTGCTCGATTAGCTGGATCCGGACCTTCGGACCAAGATTGAGAGTCCGGCGACCTAACGACTGGGCCACCGCTGTTCATCGGTCATTAGGTCTTGCGATAATCACATGGTTGTGTACAAGTACGTATCCAGAGGGGTGGAAGGTGGGATTTATGCCCCCCCGAAATTTGGCGTGACATACATGGGACCGGGAATGTTTATTCATAGCCACTGTAAAGTACGTTAGAGTACGTTTTAAAAAAAAAAGGTACGATAATTAGATACCTACTTAATAATATTATAGTACAGTGATTACAGAGGTTTCCTCCACAATTCACATTGTTGTTTCAATGAATTCCCCCCCCCCCCCCCCCCCCCCCCCCCCGAAACAAAAGTCTGGATACGTGCCTGGTTGTGTATCTGTTCATCATCGATCGACAATATCAATAAAACCGATTTTGAGGGTTTTAATTTTAAGCTAAGAAACTTACTAAAAAACGTAATTTTAAATGACAGCACTGTATTTTGCTATTCTGAAGGGCACACCAACTAAAATTAGCAAGTCTTTTAAATGCTCTTAAATCAAAATATTTTTTTTTAATTCAATCAAATGACAGTTCTAAAATGTGGCTTGAATTTACCAAAACAAGAATCACTAATTATGGCTGTAAAACTAAAATTTTAGTTTGACGTTTATAAAATGGCGGCTTGAAAATTTCTCTTTGTTTTTACCATACTTATGTATAATTTTATGTATGTCAAACTAAAACTAAAGCCTTCAAAATCAGCTCTTATATCGAAGAAATTTACGATCGACTTCCAACAAAAAGTCAAAAATGGGTGCGAAGACGTGCGTATGTTCGGAGCCGAGCGAAGCGGAGCTCGGAAGCGACCCTTTAGTTTTTATAGATTTCACGATATTTGAGTAAATCATTAGATGATCAAATCTACGATATGGCCACGACAGATACACGCAATCTAAATCTGCAAATATCTACAAAAACTAGGATTTAAAACTCTCACCGTTGGTTCTGGCTGCGGTTTCTTAGGGCCACCGGGCTTGGGAGGTAAATACTCTTGTGCCAGCACACTGTTGTACCAGAAAGTCATCCAGCAAACGAAAAACGACACCTGAAAATATAAATTTTTGGGGCAAAAGATAGGTTTATGCTAGAACTTATTTACTTCACCAACATTGAAAGGTTTGTTGGCTCAAACTTAGGAGGGTTGTTTTTGTTCGGGATGCAAACTTGGGATCGCGATTTGGGTTACCAAACTTTGGAGGGCGGTTTGGGGGTGCGAGCTTGGGGGCAGGTCAGGTTTTTTATTAAAGTAGCTGATTGAGTGAAGTTAATAATACTCTCCTATTTATTAGTCTAAAGAAAATCTTCAAACTTTTTTAGGAGGTTGGCATTATCAAAATCAATGTCCTTTGCCTGCCTAAGCAATGAGTTGGAATGCAAATTGACTTAGGTAACCCTTCTCTCCATATACTTAGCTGTTCATTAGGACACAAATTTTACACTAACACTAATTTTTTGTAATTAAACATAAACATATCGTAATGACTTGAATCCCTGAGGAGGTAGCCGAGGTGTTCCTAAGTGTAAAGAAATGCAAGTAACATTCCACACTTGGCACACCCGCTTTTCACCGACGATTAACACGTCCCAAATTATGACTATTTAAGGTATTTTCCTCAAAAACTATTTAAATAATTTGTGGGTAATTAAGATTGGACAAAACAAAGTCCCTAAACCAGAAATACCAAAGTATTTTTTTACTCACGAGAAAAGTGATCCTCAAAACGGCGGCCATGATGCTATCACCAGATCCGGGATGGAAGTAGACCAGTCTCCACCGCCCCGGGGTATATAAACCTCCGCCAGACTGCGGTCACGGACGCATTCTCTAGTACCACCGCATCACGATGGTGACGAAAACGAGGGTCGGAAATTATGGGTTTGGCCTGACTAAGGTTACTCAAAGTGATAAACTCTTTTGAGGCAGTACCACTGTGCATAGTATCCGAGCATCCATTTTTTGTCTCGTTCCGCTCAGAGAAGTTCCAACGTGGATTTAATATCAGTTTCGGCGATAGTACTTTGTACCTTTAGTTTAGTTGGGTTTGTGTTTGCTAGTTAGTCTTATTGGCTAGACCATACATATATATATAAAACTTTCGTTATTCGTTACTTGGCTATAATAACGAAAGTTTTATATATATATGTATGGTCTAGCCAATAAGACTAACTAGCAAACACAAAGCAAGCCAACTCATACTGGAGACTCAGTAAGTGTTCAGGACCTGGGTTCCATGACCCTGTTTGCGAAATACTTTTATTATATACTATATAATTTTGAGCCTCTATAATTTTTCAAGACTAAATTTTGCGTATTTCACAGAAAGGGCCATTGGACCTTGGTCCTGACCACTTACCGAGTCTCCAGTATGAATTTGTGTATATAAACGAAAGTCACCTTGTATATTAAACCTGCACCGAAAAGAGTTAGGATAAATTTTGTGGTGTACTGATATAATTGTGTGTTTATAAATACAGCCTGATCTTCATCAAATTCTGTAACTTCGTAAAATGTTCTATGAATTATATTATATCGATTTGTTCGCCAATTGCCCCCTTCAATGATCTCTGATATAATATAATAATATAATATGGTTATCGGCCTTAGGAGAGGGCTACATGTTTGTGCCCTTCGACGTGGAGACTCTCGGGCCATGGGGACCAGAAGCGCGACAACTATACCAAGTTATTCTACTTTATTACGTAGTGAAGTTCATAAATTTTGATATGTTTTCGACAAAAATTGCAGGAGTTAGACCAAAAAATAGGGCTGAATTTAAAATATTTTTTCTTCGGTTCTATGTATTTTCAGAGAATACGAAAAAGACCAAGTTACTCCTCATATCTTGTAGATAGATACACACATATTTTTTTCTAATAAAACAAAAATGATTTTTTATCGTTTTACATCATTACAAAATGACTCAGTTTTATGGTATTTTGCGAAAGAGGAGCCTTGAGGAGATCTCGTCGCGCCTGATCGACGCTTCCGGTAACCCAAAGGCTGGGGCATATTTTGGTCAGCGGATTAGCCTCGCGATCCAGCGAGGCAATGCTGCCAGCCTTTTGGGTACCTTGCCCAACGACGGTAGCGATCTGGCCAGCATATTTTATTTGTTATATTAAATAGGTGTCCAAAATTTCCTTTTTCATTTATTAGTATAATATTTAAATTGCTAGGTCATTTTATTTTTTAATTAGTTTAGTTTAGATATAAATTGTTATTTAAGTCTTAGATTACTGTAATGTTATACATTTTAAATAAGGTAATAAATATATTTAATATGGTATCGGCAATATCTGGTTGGTAAGGTCCTATTCTTTTTTTAGAGAACACGAAAAGCATTGCAGAGTTTTTGTTGCGTGGCAACCGTTATTTGTTTATACCAATATTTCCGTCGCGCGTTTTAGGTTTACGTTGGTCTAATAAGAGATGAATTTAAGTGTAGATACAAAATAAATATATATAACATTGAACTATGCCCGACAATGATGAGCAGAAAGAAAATGGTAAGTAAATGTTTATGCTCATTGAAGGTTCCAAAAAGTAAGAAAAATATTTATTGACGGATTAGAACAAAACCAAAGTGCAGATACTCCACAGACATATAATTATTACTAAGTAGCAGACCAAACATAAGGATTAAATAGCGTGGCTAGTTTTCATACACAAAATAAGATACATTTAGGTTTCATGGTATGAAGAAACGTATAAAAATGGGTTGTTTTGGCTGGTTTATTCTTGGAACATATTTGTTAATTCCTTAACTAATCTCTAGTAGGGGAATTAGTTTTAAAACGTACACATCTTATAGCAAAAACTTAAATAAACTAACTATAAATAAAACAGAAGATGTAATAAAAGAAACTAAATAACCCTAAAAAAAAAAAAAAAAAAAAAAACGCAAACCTGTACACACATAACAATCACAAAAAAAAGATTGCCTCCAGATCACTGCCCTGCGGGAGAGTGCCCAAAATACTGGCCGCGTTACCTCTCTGTATGGCAAGACTTATACGCTGGCCCAGATAAGAGCCAGCCCGCCGGTCGCCGCTGGTATCTATCAGCTTGACAAAGAGGTCCTTGATAAATTGTCGCGCCTCTGGACCCCATGTTCCCATTGTCTCAACCCCAAAAGGCGTAAACATGTAGCTTGAACCTATTGCCGCATATTTACGCCCCTTGGAGAGCTCAGCAGCGGCCGCCGCCGAACCAGCAGCCCTACTACTCATGGAAACATGAGAGGGCGCCAGCGTGTCCACGCAGGTTGCGTCCCATACGAGCGGCCTCCCATGCTTCCACGGTATTAACGTCATACCGTCAGGCCTCTTACCGTCATCGCGAACTACTCCGGGTGGTTCAAGAGTAGCCGGAGCACCGACGGAGACAAGGGCCCTTCGGATAACGTCGTTGAGGGCTGCATGGCGAGACAAGCGGCCGGCACTGCGCTGACAAGAAAGTCCATGGAGTCCGGCCCGACAAACGCTAGCCCCGCAAGGGCAGTGATGAGGTTCAGTTAATGAAGCCCCTATTCGCAGACCGACGGCCGTGGTGAAGGACCGATCGTCTAATAGTGTCCCGATGTTGGCGGATGGGAGGGCGTGGAGCCAGAGACCCGACTCGTGCTCTGCCACAGCAAGAAGCCGAGCTCGCTCTGTGATATTCCTACTTGAGGCAAGCAGTTTTTTTTGTTGCAATTTGCAACAAGGCTCATCCCACTGCCGCTGCGATGAAAAGTTATCGGGGACGTCCTCACACGGGCAGGCCACTGACCATGCCTTCATCACAGCACGAGACCTCAATATCAACCAAAGAAGGCTGAATAAGTTTCTTATACAAGGTCTCAGTGCTGTGAATAGAAGACAAAAAGGCAGGTAGCGCGACATCGGACACTTTTCTTATTCCAAGCCCCCCAAATCTGATGGGAAGGGAAGCCTGAAGCCAACAACGATCGGTAATGGGAAGGTTCAGTACTCGAGTTAAAGCTACTTGAATTAGTGAATCTACTGTGGATAGCAAGTTTTTTAATTTAAACATAGGGCTGCTTCTTAAAACAAAAGTGAAGCAGGGAACGAACAGACAATATCTTATTATTTGGAAAGCCATGTGTGAATTTATTTTTGTGAGATGTGGAATAGTGTCAAAGAATTTTGATTTCTCATTGTCTAAAAACTGAGGCATGGAATCTTTCAAGATTGGCGCTCCTAGGAGGCGAAGTGAGCATTTATCCAAAATCTTTATATTGGGAGCTAAGGAATTGAAATCATCATAAATTGAGGTTTTTTGGGTATCAGGGACAGTATCGGTGATAAATATCTCGCACTTGGAGCTATTTAGTTCCAGCCCGATCAGACGAAATTTTTCTGATAGGTCTCTTAAATCATTCAGTACAGTTTTAGAATCCCCTCCTAAGGTACCGTCATCTAGGTACCACATGTTTAAATTTGAATGCATGGATGTGATAATCTTATGGATTGCTAGACTGAATATTGCTGGACCTAGAGGATCGCCTTGCTGACAACCAACTGAGGATAAAAGGAGATGATCCTGATATAGCAATTTTGACGACTGGCTGTAACATTGCCATAGGTATGGAAATATTTCCGGTATTACTTCTTTAACTTCTTTAAGCAGAGCACCTCTATCGACGGCATTAAATGCGTTTTGTATGTCCACTTTCAGCACAACCTCACCCCCATTTTGTTCAATATAAGTACGCAAGGCATGAACAGCTGCTTCGCAACCTCCCTTTGATCCAAAACCGAGTTGCGTGGGTTGCAAATACTCTGTGAGCTTTGGAGCAATGTGTCGGCAACATAATTTAGAGACCAGACGCCGAAAGGTTGTACTGACGGCTATTGGCCTAGTACCACCATCCTTTTTTTTCAAAGCATACAGATTAGCACCATAGAGTATGGATGAAATTTCCCAGTTTACCTTGCCAGCTAACATTAAATTTACTAGGGATGTAATGTTACTTAATAGGGTCTCCCCTGCCTGACCTGTAGTGCCGCAGAGTAGATCTTTCAAATGCTGCGGGCTAAGGCCATCTACACCACCAGCTGTGCCATTTTTAAAAGACATTATTGCCGCTAAAACATCTTTGCCCAATACCTGGATCTGAGGATCACCAGGTTGTGGAGCTTGTGGAAGAGAGGTCGCTGCTGATGCTGGAGGATGCTTGCTTTGTAGTATTGCAAGAGTTTCAGGTGAATCCGGGGCAATATCATCGCTAGAAAACAGAAGTTGTGCGGCTCCCCTTATATCACCGTCGCTAATTTTATTTTCAACTTTTTTGTATCTAGAGTTTACATGAAATTTTTTCAACGTTTCTGTGAATAAGGGTGGGTTTATACAGTTGTTTTTAATGCCCTGTGTAAGGGTGCTTTGTTTCCTGACTCTATCGTTAACATGTAGAGTCTCATAAGAAAACCTGAGGAGTGACTCCCAGGCACACTCTGAATTTTCTTTCACTACATTAGAAGTTTTCTAGCGACACTTATTCGTGCCCCACGAGGAATTCTCTTAACAATGGGATGAAAGTTTTTAAATTTTGTCAATATTTGATGGAATGGTTCATCTCCTCTTTGTGTGCCTGCATCGGGTACTTGATCAGTGACAGTTTGACTTATTTGTGGAGAGAGTTGGGATAGTTTATGAGACTTTGGAATATGGATATTAAGCCCTCTTTTACCTTTAAATGTACGATCTGGGGGACACTCTGGACATGTAAGAAAATCAGGCGATGGGTCATTATTGTAGACTCCCGGACCCGGTCCCGTGGAAGGGCCAGCGGTCTGCGACATTTAGGCTCATTAAAAATATAATTACATACTAATTTTAACAATTTCAAACTAAACAAAGTAAAATACTAAGAAAAAATTAATAATAATTAGATACACCTAAAATAACAATTAAAAAATTAAGAATAGTAGTAAAAATAGGAATTTAGCTATAAAATGGTAAAATTTAATTCCTAATTATATAGAAAGAAGTATATGCCTACTTAGAAGGTAACAAAAAAAAAATCTGTAATGAATAATGAATCTATAAATTATTCTAAGCACGTAAAAATTTCAAGGTTAGTGTCCTTATATAGATGAATTTGGCCTTTTATGGAGGAAGAGGGTCTGAGGTCATTACGACTTCCCGTACAGATCACACATTGAGAAGCTATGCTGCATTTACTTTATCCAAGAACGAGATAGGAAGTCGTATGTGGAATTTAAACTTTCTGGTAGGTTGCTGGGGTAGGTTGTTTCTTCTGGTTTAGGGTATATTTTGCAATAGCAATGCAGAGTGGCCCGAGCTGAAAATATGTATACACTGGCAATCGAATAGTTTCTGTCGGTTAATTTTGTCGAAACTGGTGATTATATAGCGTTTTATACCAAAATAAATAATTAAATTTACAAAATGTGAAAAAAATTATGTCTTGTTGACATTGACATTCATAGACAAATCTCTAGTATATATTTTGGAAGTTCACTGAGCTAAAATTGCCACGCGTCGCCTCTTTGCGATTTTGTTAGATATTATACGTCTGTGAGATAGTCCGATAGGTGTAAAAATCTTAGAAACCTTTGTAAACATAACCTGAAGACAAAGGGTAGAGAGCCTAATTCGGATGTAACATCTTGTATAAATTTGGTTGAAATTCACTTAAGGTAAGTTCTTTTAACCATAAATCAGCCCTACGGTTATAAGTGTTAATATTTTTAGAACGAGAAACCAGAGTGCCGTCTGTGCCAGAGCCGGAAGTTTTGGTGGAAGAAGAAGCCGAGCTGGAGTCAATACTTACTGAGTACGACCCTGACGACTTTGTGTCTGGCGCCGTCATTTCCGCGTCTTCGACCATACCAGCCAACTTGTTCGAATTTGAGTATCCTTTGCTAACTAACCCGAAAGAAATACGGGAACTTTTAGGAGTTAAATTTAGGTTTCCCCTTAAGACGCATATACAGACTGAACCAAACGAATGCCCCCTGGAGGGAAAGTATCTTAAATATAGCAAATTTTACTTAAAGGAACCTTTATTTTATTTATTATTATGTTAGTAACCAGTAAAATACACGGTAATATACATCATATGAAAAGTGTCTTTCCTGAATTTTATTTTAATATAAGATAAATAATAACTTATAATATATTAATAATTGACACTTATAAAAGAAAAAAATAACCCTTGTTTTTCACGTTTTTGTCCGCTTGTAACAATATAAAAGCAACAGTTTTATTTTTATCGAAACATTATAAATATTTATAAACAAAATTATTCCAGACAAAATAATATTAAGTGATATGATTTTCTCACTGCTTGTAAATAAATTTCATTTTATTTTAAATAATTAAAAAACATGCAATTTTTGCACTTATTAGCAGGGCGCCTGACAAAGTAAAAGCCATGTTTGAATACAAGCTGATAAGAATTCTAATAGGATTTTGTTCGAAATTTCAACCGCTACGAATAGTTGCAAACATTTTACCGGCGGCTTTCAACTTGTATTATTTTTGCACAATCAAAACTTGAACAAAAAATAATCATGAAATAGCAACTATTCGTAGACCACTCGGTATACTTTGAGATATAAACTGTGCATATTGAATCATCCATAGATCCAACAGCATTTCCCGTCCACTGCTGCCTTTCCAAGATTTCGCCACTCTTGGCTGACCTCCTAGAAGAAATGCCCATACTGGCACACGCTGGGCAGGCGGGTTGGTGAGCGCGGTGCCGAAACCCTTGCACCAGTGACGCCGCAGCCCGTCACCAGTCTGTTTTATAAACCCGGCAATTGGGGATGGATATACCAATATCAATCGGTCCCCGGCAATGGTGGGCCACCTGGTTGTGCCTGTCTGCGAGCTGTCCTATAACTTCGGGAGGATTTACGAGTTAGATGGTGGTACCTCCATAGTCGAGCGCGGCACCAGCTCTACCACCTGGTAATGTTATATAAATTTGTTTATGATAGAATTTTTCAATCTAACAATCGCGTTCATGTGAAACGTTTATTTTCTCCTATTTTGCGCTATGCGGAGTTGCAGCGATCGTAACAGCCACTTTTTAATGTGCGCTATGCTATTTCCAATGTCCTATTTGTACCAAAAAATTGAAAGTTCTATATAGTCAATAATAAGGACCCTATCTTAGAGCCGAACGGAATCGCACGCAGCGATGGCAAGAGGCCCGACGGTATGACACTCATTCCTTGGAAATGCGGCAAGTCCACAGAGATATAATTATTACTAAGGCAAGTCGTTCGTGTGGGACGCAACATGCGTTGACACTCTCGCTCCGTCCCTCATCCAAGCGAGAGCCACTAGCGGCTGAGGCAACCAAAAGGCGTAAATATGCAGAGCTTGGTTCTGAATACATGTTTGCGCCTTTTGGTGTCGAAACACTTGGGCCGTGGGGTCCGGACGCGAAACGTCTCTTTAAAGAGATTTCTTCGCAGCTGGCTGACGTTTTCGGGGACCCAAGGGCTGGGGCATACCTCGGACAACGCCTTAGTTTGGCAATCCAAAGAGGGAATGCCGCCAGCCTTCTGGGGATTCTGCCACATGACGGCTGCGATCTGGCAAACATTTTTTACTTATAGCTTTTATTTGGTAAGTATTTTAGTTTTTATTAGTTAAATATTTTCAAGTATTTTAGGTTACCTATTTATGTTATTTAAGTTTCTATTGTTATTTAAAATAAGGACTCTAGGACTTTCTTGTAAAACAATCAAAGAACGTTGTTCATTATTGCAGTTATGACTGAAGGAATCTCCGTAAGCCTCGGCATCCATTTGATCTCAATCCTTGTTTTGGCGAAGCCTTTGTACTGAACTGTGCCCCTTTTCACATTTTTGTTTTTGGCGGGATATCAATGAATACTACGTGATTCTAAAAATTATGTACATGAAATAGTTAGAAAATACTAGATAATTCTATAAATCCGTAATGAATATTAAAATCCGTAACTCGTGTCAGACACTCTTACGGCTACAACTGTCAGAAGTACTTCAACTTGTGCGCTTGCGACGACACAGTGGTGTGCTGGGCGGCGGGCAGCTTCGTGACCTTCATGGACGTGAAGACCAAGCAGACCTGGTTCCGTAGGTCTACCACTGGCGGCAGCGTCGGCAGTATCACTGTATGTACGAACAGAGCTTTCTATATATCTATACTACAAGGCCTACTGTTTTATATGAAACTATCTTTTGTCCGCGGCTTCGCCCGCGTGCATGCTTTTTTTCCGGGGTTAAAAGTAACATATGTGTTAAGTTAGGGTATAAGCTATATCCATTCTAAATTTCATCCAAATCCGTCCAGCCGTTTCAGCGTGAAAGACACACACATACACACACACACACACACACACAAACTTTCGCGATTATAATATAAGTGTGATGTGATATAGTATTGTATTGAGGTAAAATTTTCGTCTGTTTGATTCGTTTTTTAAGTCGAGAAACATTTAACGGATGCGGTTTTCTTTATTAATATGCTATGAGGAGTGTTGATAAAATAACCGCCAAGCTGAAAACTATTAATACCGACTACTCAAAGATTTGAAGAGATTTAGACGCCCAGCGAAGCCGCGGGCAAAAACTAGTTGTATATTAAATTAATAATGTTATGGTGCATGAAAACAAGTTACTAGTGTTGAGCCAGCGAATCGAATCGTGCGCGTCTCAACTTTACTCTGACACGTGTATGAAAAACCGGCCAAGTGCGAGTCGGAGTCGCGCACGAAGGGTTCCGTACCATTATCTACAAAAACGGCAAAAAAAATCACGTTTGTTGTATGGGAGCCCCTTTAATATTTGTTTTATTCTGTTTTTTACTATTTGTTATAGCGGCAACAGAAATACATCATCTGTGAAAATTTCAACTGTCTAACTATCACGGTTCATGAGATACAGCCTGGTGACAGACGGACAGCGGAGTCTTAGTAATAGGGTCCCGTTGGTTACCCTTTGGTTACGGAACTCTAAAAATGACATCGAGCAAAAACATGCAGAAAGATAGACATCTCTCTCCCTCTAATGTTAATTCCATTCCCTCGGCAGTCCTACCGAAAGGACCCGAACTACCGTGTCGCGGTCGCGGAGGGTCGGGAGGGGAACCGGGCACCCCTCATCCTGCTGTACACCTGGCCGCAGATGGAGATAGATGCTGTGCTCCGAGATGGTACCGCCAACGCTTATTCTACCATGGATTTCAGGTGAGGACTACCTTCCTTATTCAAACTAGAAATCCGTTTTACGATTCGTATTTGTTACCATTTCATGTAGGAGTCCAGACATGTTCCTCGAATTCCTAGCCACCCGGTGACAGTATAATTCTCATAAACACATATTAATATCCCAGCTTTACATAACAGAAAACTCCAAATAATTGAGTTAAATAAACACTGAGCCAGGCGCGGATACATGGGGGGGGGGGGGCCTGCCCCTTAACCGAAGCACTTTCAAAATTTTGATATCGTCATACAAACAAAGAGCTTTTCAAATGATATTAACAATGCGCCTAGAACGATTTTTGTGAGATAATTAATAATAATAAATCACAAGACTCTCAACTCCATAAAATGACATCACAAGCAAAAAAAAAAATACACACCCTCAAACCTACACTCAATAGAAAAACAAAACAATGAAAGAATTGTACACACAAAGACCAAAATTGCGTAATGGGAACGAAAGACTCTTCATGGAAGGCATCGCCAGGACTTGATGCAACACACAGATATAGATCCAAATAGATGCCGCGAGTGAATGTACTTCGCGTGCCCAATTGCGCGCCAAAAGGGAGAGCAATGCTTCCTTCACAGATATTGACTCCTCCAACTTTGACTCTTATGTATTATGTCTTAAGTCTTACAATCGCTTCTAAGATTCAAACAGCTGTCAACCAATTTCATTGTAAAATGTGACACGCTTGATTTTAATAGAGTTTGATGCACTTGCGTCATCTATTTAGATCTATATCTGTGTTGCAACAACATGTCGACATGAAAGCATCGAACGCATGGCTACAACGTGGTGAACTATTCCCAGAGACTGAGGCTTTTATGATAGCCATTCAAGATCAGATAATAGCACCCCGTAACTATCCCAACCTACAGACAGACCAGTGCAGGTTGTGTCATAGTTCTTCTGAGACAGTTCAAAACATCAGCGGTGCCTGTAACAGATTACAAACAAAGGCATGACCAGGTTGCTGCGATAATCCACCAAAACATATCTTACGGATGCAAACTCTTATCTGAAAAAGAAGCTTACTATAAGTAGCGACCAACTGCGATACTGGAAGACAAAAATTACAAAATTTACTGGGATCGAACCATAACAACAGATATAACTATTTATTTCAATAGACATGACATAACTGTACTAGACAAAAACAAAATAATTGTATACCTGATAGATATAGCCATTCCGAACACCCACAATCTAAATCCAAGTAACACAGATCTTGCAATAGAACTTAAAAGGCAATGAAATCCATATATTATATACAATGGCATGTCAACACCGTTCGAACCGTATACCAATTATAACATCAACAGGCGCCATCCCTAAAACACTACATACAAGTCTACACACATTAAACATTCATTCTCACTCATTCAAAAAGCAGTTAGTTTGAATACTTGCAGAATAGCATAGACAAATGTTCATCCATGCAGAATAATAAGAAAGTTCTTAGCATGGATGAATTTTGTCTATGGTTCTTAGGCAATGAATACTCGTAACCCTGTGTCGTATACACGTGACTCCAGGCCGTGTTTACAAAATTACCTCTAGAAACATCATAGAGAGAAAACAAAAAAATATAAGAAATAATAATAATAAGTCTTTATTGCACTAAAATAAAATTTCTGTACGCAGGCTAGCTTAATATTATTTAGTATTTTCTACCAGCTAACCTTTAGTAATGGGGGAGTTATAGAGATAGGTAAAATCAAACAAAAATTGCCCCACCCTCTGAGCGAAAACCTATATCCGCGCCTTTGAGCTCATGGGCTGAGATTTATCATTAGTTTCCTATTGATGCGCGGCGCATCATGAGACTTGACTAAGCGCAACTGAAAGGCGGACTGTGAGCGTGGCCCTATTCGTATCTCGCTAAGCCAGAGAGTGCATTTCCAGTCCGGATGGAGAACTCCTCGCGTCGGTGGGCAAGGAACCAGACTACAACATCACCATCTGGAACTGGAAGCGACACAAGATCCTGTTGCGGACTAGCGCGTTCACCTTCGATGTGTACACCGTCTTCTTCTCACCGTACTGCCCCGGACAACTCACTACTGCTGGTGAGATTCAGATCTACTTGTCTATACGGGCTTTTGGGTCTTCATGATGAAACTAAATATTAAACTTTATTTTCAGAAGTAGGAATAAGTAGTATCATGTCAACATTTTTCTGACGTCAAGTACTTTTATAACTATTAGAGGATGTCCGGTCGTTTTATCCGCTGGAAACGCATTTTTGATACAAAAGTTTATATTGTGTATCCCGTTTCACCCGTCTATGGGATGAATTTTGAAAAATCCTTATTTAGTGAACCCCTCTCAACCCTTAAGGGTGTATTGTATGTATCACTTCGCTTCGCATGATCCTGCTTTATACCAACAAATACTGCAACAATCACTCTGAAATTAAAGTTGAGGACTAATGCTATGTCAACGCTGTGGTGAAAACATGATTCCATTAAATTTTCTCTATAGAAAAAAATTATAAAGTTACCTCCAAACCGATAGCATTCAATGAATACTTGAAATTAGATCTGAAACTTTGCATAATATAACTGATATTATGTAGTATAAAGCAGCTGCATACTGTAACATAAAAATAAAAATAAACCGGCCAAGTGCGAGTCGGACTCGCGCACGAAGGGTTCCGTACTATTATCTGTAAAAAACGACAAAAAAATCATGTCTCTTGGATGGAAATGCGCAGGTTCGACTCGTACTTGGCCGGTTTTAGTATTGTTGTTATAGCGGCAACAGAAATACATCATCTGTGAAAATTTCAACTGTCTAACTATCACGCTTCTTGCATTATCTATAAAAACGGCAAAAAAATCATGTCTGTTGTATGGGAGTGCGCAGGTCCGACTCGCACTTGGCCGGTTTTAGTACTTTTTGTTATAGCGGCAACCGACATACATCATATGTGAAAATTTCAACTGTCTTACTATCACGGTTCATGAGAAATAGTCTGTGACAGACGGATGGACGGACGGACGAACTGATGTTTTTGCGTGCGTGGCATTTGATAAGTGTAGGATAGACAGTTAAAAATTTTAAAATCCGTTAGTTTATAATTTCACTAGAGAGATTATAATTTCACGGTAGATTTTTATTAATTTATTTATAAACTAACGTAACGGGCGTCCTCTGGTCGACCAATAAAGTTTCCTAATTGATGCCACAGGAGCTGCACATATCAAATTCTGGAAAATGGCGGAAACTTTCACTGGTCTGAAACTGAAGGGCGAACTTGGAAGATTCGGTAAAACCGAGATTTGCGACGTCCTCGGTGTTTATCCGATGCCTGATGAAAAGGTAAGTTTCTGGACCCAACAAGTTTATTTGTCGCGGCTGCCGCAATTCTGCAGTGGTGCATCTGGTATGTTTGCGGAGGCGCGTGCAGATGATTTTTATGCCATAATGCGCAAGAAAACTGCCTCTATGCTACTCAGATTACGGGGCAGTGGCAACGGCATCTTAAAGATGATTGCGGACCGAATGGATTGTCCCATCCAGAAATTCTGGATGAAACGATCCATTGGGTTATTTAAATAATCAATTTTGTTCATGTTCCCTTTGTTTTACTAACCTAGTTTTCAGCCTAACACTAACCTAGTTATGGATTTTCAATCTGAAAATAAACAGTCATTTATTTTATTTATCTTTTCCGATAAGAATAAACAGATTTTATTATTATGTGTACCTATTACTGGCCTTTGCCCGCGGCTCATCACGCGTTTTTGTAAATCCCTGCCCCGTTTTCGACTTGGCAGTTATTTTATGAACACCTCTTATTGCCTATTGTGTTGACCAGATCACTAGTAGTCACTACGATGATAATAAAGATAACCGCATTTAAATCCGTTCAGTGGCTCTCGAGTACAGACAGACATACATAAAGACAGACAGACAACCAGACAACAATTCTAAAAAAAATTGTTTTGGCTACCTTCAGCACAATACTATTAACCCATTTCAATAAAATATTCACAAATATGTTCAATATGCAGACACGTCCATTTACTACTTTATTTACTTTACTTTAGTGTACATTATTGAGGTCTTTGCGATAGTACTACGCCGTAGCAGCTCTACAAAGCGGAAAGCGTAGCAGTCGGGAATAATTTCGTAGCAACCGACGGCAGGAAAGTTCGTAGCACGTAGTCTCGGTTCTTTTTTGCATCCTTCGATATATAGGTACTTTTTGCAAGTACTTATTTATTGTGTATATTGTTTAATCCTGCAGGTGCTCTCTGGCTGCGAATGGGGTAACGTGTTGGTGTGGGAAGCCGGTCTAGTTAAAGTTGAAGTGACTCAACGCGGGAGGAAAAGATGTCATCAAGCGCCTATTGTATGTAACATCAGGATTTTAACTTTGATTTTAAACAGAAGCGAGAGGTCTCGGATTCAATTCCTGGTTCAGAGCTTTCCATATTATTTTTCTTCTCCGTTTTTAGGCTGTATGAATCGCGAAGTGTGAAAAATATAAATATCCATATCTTACAAGGTTAGTGACACCAAAAACATAAAAAGGAAAAATAAAATCTTTTCTTAAATTAAAATTCATTATTTAGAGTGCATTTCAAACTAGAAAAGATAAATTAAAAACAAATCTTTAGAAAACAAAATATTTAGAAAAAAATCTTTGGTCAAGGTGTGAAGCGCGCCTTGCCTTGTGTGCTAGGGGTTCAAATCCTGGCCTGAGAATTATTTTTAAAACATTGTTATTGCTTCAAATTTGTTTCTAATTGATCTTTTACAGTTTGTAAGGCATTCTAAATATTGTTTAGAGTATCCAAAGAGATGGATTTCTTTGTTAATCATATAAATTTATAACTTTTAAATTGATTACTTAGTAAGATTTAAAATAATCCAAAGCTACAATGCAAAGTTGTTTGTCTTGAGTAGGCAATGATGTTGGTTCTGGTGGCACCTGCGGGGGAGGGGGCGACGTAGAAGCGCGTGGGGTGCGGTCGGGGTACGGGGTACGAGGGGTGGGTTGTCTAGCATGTACAGGGCACATCGAGCACTGCGACAAGCGCAAGGCACGACGCTGACGCTGAGAAATCAGTTCTCACTTCCTGCTGCTGTCCAACGACGCTCAAAGGATACACTTTCTCCTTCACCAGAATATGCATGGAGCGCAGCATGTACCGAACTCTGTCCGCCAGGTTTTGTTCAGCCGCAGTTATCGAGGGCTCTAGTAACGGAAATTCGCAGAATACTGCTTGGTATTCCGTTGCAACAGTATTGCCCCCCGTAGCTCTGAAGGAGCGCACATGGCATTTTCGTTCATATCGCGAGATCATCTCATGTGGCGTACTCTCTCACCAGCAGCAGGTCCCGAATTCTTTGTCTATGAAGGCCCTGCCGACACCACCTACAATTTTTGCATTATTCTAATGTATCTGACCCAGATCCAGTTCATGATGAGCGAGGCTGGAGACGAGGTGACGACTGTAGCGCGGGATGGCTGCGTGCGCGCCTGGTACTGGGACAGTGTGGACCAGGCTGACCCGCCTGAGGAGGATCCCTATGTTGAGCTCAACCCTGTGGCTGAGACTTGTGTAAGTAAGATCCAGTTCATGATGAGCGTGGCTGGAGACGAGGTGACGACTGTAGCGCGGGATTACTGCGTGCGCGCCTGGTACTGGGACAGTGTGGACCAGGCTGACCCGCCTGAGGAGGATCCCTATGTTGAGCTCAACCCTGTAGCTGAGACTTGTGTAAGTGAGATCCAGTTCATGATGAGAGAGGCTGGAGACGAGGTGACGACTGTAGCGCGGGACGGCTGCCTGGTACTGGGACAGTCACCTGGCCATCCCGATTGACGAGAAGCCTTACGTGGCTGCTTTTGTTCCTTAATCAAAGAACCCAACGTTTGCCATATTACGCCTCCAACGAAGAGTTTATGTCCATATTGGTGTTATCTTTACAATCTTTACAAAATTCTTGACTGACTTGGCTAATTCCGCTAGATTTATCACCCAATATTTACTTCCAGGTACCCGACTGTCAAATAATGTGCCTGAAACACCAGAAGAATATGTTTTGGTATGCCCAAGTAAGTCGCTATAAGTAGTGTCTTGTGTTTTGACCAGGGTGCAAAAATCTATTAAATAATTTGTTTTTAGGATGGAAACGGAGGTATCTGGACTGTAGAGCTGGAAATTGATAAAGTAGAATGCGAACACAGGAAGGTGATGACCTGCCATGCCGGCGGTATTGTGGCCATGGTGGCTCTGAGAACGCATCCCATATTGATCACCGCAGGTGACGACGGGGCGCTGCAAGCCTATAACGCAACTACCCATCAGCTATTAGCCAGATATGTGTTCCCAGCAGCTATAACGTGTGTAGTATATCCTTCTGAAGATGTAAGTTACTTTGTTTTTGTCTTTGTATGAATAGACGTCTCTGTGGTCTAGTGAATCTAGCACTCGACCAGTGGTCCGGAGATCGCAGGTTCAAATCACGTGGGTCCATATTTGTGCCCGAAGTCCGATAGGGCACCCATATGACATAGACGTAATAATCGTTGGTGAAACGTGGGTGTATTGTATACCTCCCTCTGACACCATCTCGTGAATTCATGTTGTGATCTATTTGTATTAGATATTTCTCTTTTACACCTTTTGTTCAATTTTATTTTAAAGCATTGATTTGGTGATTTTGAAACCCATTGTTAATAAAGTGTTTTCAATTTATCACTAAATTGAAAATACACATCTATAGAATAAGCTGTAGGGAATGATTGCCTGCAGGTGGATGAGTCATCCCGAATCCTGTTGGTGGGGTTTGCAGACGGCATTATGAGGACCCTGCTGCTGCACCCGACCAAACTTGAAAAGCAACAGTTCTTTGTCGACGTCAGGATACATTCCTCCCTTACTGTGCACAGCGAAGATTCCATCCACGCTTACGCTTTTGATTTGATTTCGGTCAGTAGATTTTGGACTAAACATTTGTAAATAAATAAAATCCATGCTTTTTACATAACAAAATTATTTTTTATTCATAGATTCTCAAACCACATGCTAAAGCCATTACGCAGATAGCTATAAATCATCAAAGAACTTTACTCGTCACCAGTGGAGAAGACAGCACAATATTCATGTACCAGCTGACCAAAGGCACTCCTTTTCAACTAGAGAGAATTGGCTTTATCGAAACCCCGAACAATATTGCCTTTATGACATGGAAGCCTGATGAGGTAAGAATTAATCACTCCAAGCTTATTACGTGGCAAAGGATAGGTCATCCATCCATCAGACTGTGTTCGTTCACAGCTCGACATAGGCCTTTCCATTACGGCACTCTTGACGGTCCTCCGTTCTCCTCATCCAGCTGCCACCCGCAACCTCCAGTTCGTAAAAGTATAAATCCTGAATCATAGTTTTACTATGCCTAAATCCTACGTGTTAAGATTTAATTTTAAGAGGGTTATACCTGCTGGTGACCTTGATAGTCGTAATTAATGGCTAGTTTTAAACATACGTTATAGTAGTAAAAAAAAAGTTGATAAACTACAGAATATGTGCCTTGATTAGAATTAAAATTTTTCATCAAAATCTTTAACTAATAAAATAAATACCAAACCTAGGTCTGATTTAAAACGAATATATGCGGTTTACGTAATTCATTAAGTATGCAAAGAAACAAATTAAAACTTTATCAAATTGAAGATAAAGTGTGTTTTTTTTAGAGGTACATAGGTAACACTAAAAGTTTCCGGAACTGGCCACTTACATAAACAATATTTAAAAATTTATTGCAACATTTGAAAATAGAACTCTTTGGCTGTAGAATGCAGTTTGTTTCATCTGACTGTCTTTTGTTTTTACCTTGTGGCGCCATTTAAAAAATTGTGTGTCTGCATCAACATGGATTTAACTCGGGAAAATTTTCGTAGTATGATTTTCTACGATTTTAAGTGTAATTTGACAGCTCAACAGAGCATCGCTCGGCTTGAAACAGCTTTTGGCAATGAAGCACCATGCAAGACGACTGTTTATAGCTGGTTTGCAGAATTCAAGCGTGGTCGTATCAATCTCAGTGACGAATCTCGCGATGGTCGGCCGTCCACCGCTGTGACCAACAAAAACATCGATGCTGTGCGCCGTATGATTGAAACAGACAGGCATGTGACCTACCATGAAATTCGCGCATCCTTAGAAATAGGCATGAGTCAAATACAATCAATCCTACACAAACATTTGGGTGTGAGAAAGCTGTGCTCGCGGTGGATCCCACACAACTTGACCGAGGCTCAAAAAACGGACCGCGTCACTTGGTGCAGTGCCATGCTTACCAGATTCAACGAAGGTGCGTCAAATTTGGTGTGGGACATAGTAACAGGTGACGAAACATGGATTTATTGCTACGATCCCAAAACAAAGCAGCAATCGAGCGTATGGGTCTTTCAAGATGAGCCGAAACCAACCAAAGTGGCGCGCGTGAAAAGTGCATCTAAGCGGATGATTGCTTCTTTTTTTAATAAAACTGGACACGTGGCTACTGTTGCTTTAGAGAATCGTCGTTCCGTGAATAGTGACCGGTACACGACCATTTGTTTGCCGGAAGTTATTGACGAACTCCGTAAAAATAACCGTAAACGCCGTATCATCCTGCACCACGACAATGCTAGTTCTCACACGGCCAGACAGACAAACGACTTTTTGAAGACGAAAAATGTAGAACTCATGAGTCATCCTGCATACAGTCCCGACCTGGCACCTTGTGACTTTTTTCTGTTCCCAAAAATTAAGAACCAATTACGCGGTCAACGATTTTCATCACCAGAAGAGGCTGTCGAGGAGTATGAAAAACACGTTTCAGAGGTCACCACAGGGGAGTGGCACAAAAGTTTTCAAAACTGGTTTGATCGAATGAAAAAGTGCATAGACGCCAAGGGAGATTATTTTGAAAAACAATAAATTAATTTTGTACCTTTAATAGTATTTTTTCATATTCATTCCGGAAACTTATAGTGCGTCCCATGTATAGAACTTTGAAATGGAATAAAACAAAGATGATTTTTTTTATTGATATGAAATTTATTTTATTCGAAAGACAACCTTCTGGCATTATAATTTAAACATGACTTCTGGCATATGTCCGCCACGGCTGGCTCGGGCGTAGTCTAATCTGGAGGTCCAATTTTCGATGACTTTTTCCAACATTTGTGGCCGTATATCGGCAATAACTCCCCGAATGTTGTCCTCCAAGTGGTCAATCGTTTCGGGCTTATCGGCGTAGACTTGCGACTTCACATATCCCCACAGAAAATAGTCAAGTGGCGTTAAATAGCAAAATCTTCCATAAAGGGGATGGACACATATCCAATTCCTGTGCACGGTGGCGGATAGACTGATTCGGGTCTTCCTCTACGCTACGCTCTACAGCAGCAATGACTTCTTCTGTACGCACTGTACGACATCTCTGTGGTTGCGTATTATCATTTAGAGTAAATCATAGTTAATTGAATTAATTGCTCTGATGGACGATTATGTTAACCGTAAATTGGACGTAATGCGCGATACGTCTTTCGAACAGAACCATGATTTTCAAAATAAATTTGCACAATTTGGAAGCGTTGTTCAGGCGTCAGTCTATTCATGTTGAAATGCCAAACTAAACTAAACATAAATCACTTTACAGCTGACAAAATGGCCGCCAGTTAAAAAAGTGTTGCCATCTTAAAGTTCTATACCTCTAAAAAAACACCCTTTATTATAACATTAATGATTTCCCTTGGTTGTTTTTTTAAGAATTCTAGCTATGATAATTGTAATTAATAGTATATTTTAGCGCGTTCGCAACTTGATTCCCGGTTGAGCGACGGAGATATCAATACGGGACGAGTCGTGCGAGTGAGTGAGACGGACGTACCCGGGGTCACCAGCAGTAATTGTTGCCTTAATCTATACTGATAATAATAAAGTAGTAAAAAGGTCGTGTCTGCACATTGAATATTTTCGCGAAATTTTAAATAAAATGGGTTATTAGTATTGTGCTGTGGTTAAAACCACAATTTTTAGAATGTTCTCTTAAAAGAGTTAAAACTCGGGAATCACTGAACGGATTTGTATGCGGTTTTTTTATTATCATCGTAGTGACGTTGGTCAACACTGAAAATCTATTTATTTAAAACATAAAAGTTTTTAATATTGATATGGTCACTATAAAATGTTGTTAGGTTAGCTAATTATGTAATAACTTAAGACAGAAGGTCCCTTAAGTAGGGACTGAATAAATTACCGATTTCGATTTACATGGATCTCACAACTTTTTATGGTAGAAGAACTAAGTTGCGAGACTTGTTTTTTTTACAAGTTTTGTTTTTGATGGCTGGTGACTTTAATTTATGCAGCGAAATTCTTACTGAAGATTTAGTAAGTGTTCAGTAACAAGGTCCAATTACCCTTTTTGTGAAATTCGTAAATTATTATTTTCGTGTTCCTTACATACGCAAGCTCAGCCCCGAGTCAATTACTATGGGACGTCAAGATTTTATTTTTCGAAATTAGGAAAAAGTGTTATCGATCCGTGTCACTGATCAGTATGAGTTTGGCTGCATAAATTATATATGTATGTGTCATGTTTGGACATCATAACTGCTCGTGGAAAACGAAGGGTTCTCAGGGCACGAGTCCTACTCGCATTTGATCAGTTCTTTTCCTGTTCTGGTTGTCTAGATGTGTGCTCGCTCAAGCCAGAAGACATGGTTTTAAAATTATATTGATTTTGATCTACTTTAGGGTTTCGTTTTGCCTTCAGGGTTTAAATGACAATTACTTATGTGTTTCAGGAAAGGGTTCTCTTGTTATGTGGTCAAGAAGGGCTGGTGATGGAGGCGGTACTGCCTGACACACCAGTTCAGAACTATTTGGACATAACAACTTTCAAACTGGAGTTCGAATCATACAAGGAGACAATTGTAAAGAAACATTTGTAAGTGATTTCAGACTTGCATTTTAGGTTCGGTAGCTCATAGAGAGCTAAGTAGTAGCCTAGGAAGAAATACTTAGTGTGACCAATCTTATAAAATGCTCTCGACACGATTGTAGCTGCTAGATCCGAACCATTGTACGTATTGCCCTTTTTTGGATAATAAAGGCCTTCTTTATATTGTATTCATAACTGTTGCCTCAAAATGTTACACTATACCTAAGTCTTGATTCCATTAAAGCGTAAAAACCATTTTTGGTTCCCCAATTCCGTCTTCATCTCTCAAACTTCTAATTGCATAATAAGCAGAACTTATCGATCCTTTGCATATAACGTGTGTTTTTTTTAGAGGTATAGAACTTTGAAATGGAATAAAACAAAGATGATTTTTTTTATTGATATGAAATTTATTTTATTCGAAAGACAACCTTCTGGCATTATAATTTAAATATGACTTCTGGCATATATCCGCCACGGCTGGCTCGGACCTAGTCTAATCTGGAGGTCCAATTTTCGATGACTTTTTCCAACATTTGTGGCCGTATATCGGCAATAACTCCCAGAATGTTGTCCTCCAAGTGGTCAATCGTTTCGAGCTTATCGGCGTAGACTTGCGACTTCACATATCCCCACAGAAAATAGTCAAGTGGCGTTAAATCGCAAAATCTTCCATAAAGTGGATGGACACATATCCAATTCCTGTGCACGGTGGCGGATAGACTGATTCGGGTCTTCCTCTACGCTACGCTCTATAGCAGCAATGACTTCTTCTGTACGCACTGTACGACAACTCTGTGGATGCGTATTATCATTTAGAGTAAACGTGGTGCAAAAACGTTTCATAGTTAATTGAATTAATTGCTCTGATGGACGATTATGTTAACCGTAAATTGGACGTAATGCACGATACGTCTTTCGAACAGAACCATGATTTTCAAAATAAATTTGCACAATTTGGAAGCATTGTTCAGGCGTCAGTCTATTCATGTTGAAATGCCAAACCAAACTAAACATAAATCACTTTACAGCTGACAAAATGGCCACCAGTTAAAAAAGTGTTGCCAACTTAAAGTTCTATACCTCTAAAAAAAACATCCTTTATAATATAGCATTATATAATGTTTCCAGTTTAATAACGAGTCAATGGTGTCGATTCGGTGCAACACGACTTAACTTATTTGACAGAACTAAACTTATTTTAAGCGTCCTGTCCTTGTCTTTTCGATACAGAAAGGAAAAGGCAGAATGCTTAAATTAAGTTTAGTCCTGTCAAATAAGTTAAGTCGTGTTGCACCGAATCGACACCAATATGAATCCCTAAAAACTAAACGAGTTTGGCTGTATAAATTAAAGTCACCTTTCACAATCTTGCAAAAACGGAGGTGCAGAATGGCTTTTGAGAATATTTATAATAAAAACAGGCTAGTGCGAGTCAGACAAACCATAATTTTCAATGGCTTTGACCGATCCTGGCTAATGCCAATAATTTCATACTTAATCGTTCAAAATAATTCCCATTTCTTGTGATAATTGCACAGGATTCAGAAAATAGAGGGCAAAGGCGGACTTATTTGTAAAATAAATTTCTTCCAGTGAACCATAAAATACAGAGATGAAAAAAAAATACATACATTGGCTTAATTGATTTTCAGTGCAAAAAGATAGATATATACCTATACCTATAATATTATATATAGTCTACATAAACTTATTAACCTAACAATATACTTACAAAACTTACAGTACAAAAAATATCTACATATACCTAGGTACATTTAAATACGACACACTACATGAGTACTTACAATAAATACACATTAGTAGCTAGGACTGCTGAGAAGATAAAAAGTGCTTCTTCAAGTTGGATTTGAAAGAAGCAATTGAGGGAAGACTTCAAAGAGAGTGTGGAAGATCATTCCAAAGTCGGACAGCGTCAACTGTGAAAGATCGAGTGTAAAGTTTAGTGCATTGATTTTTTTGAATTTAATATATATGTTTTATTTCTTCATCTTCTAAGTGTTTTATTTGAAAAGACCATTACAAATTGTTTAAAATATAGGTTGTATGGAAAACTGTAGCAGCATACCAAAAATTTTCAGAGAAGATAGGAAATTGGTAACATCTTGAGTTAATTCTTGATACAGAAGATCATTTTGTGACGCAAGATTTCTTGAATACAGTTGTACTACTCCATTATTTGTCCATGCAATTTCCCAAGGCTCACGTGATATCTATTTTTTGTTTATTTAATAGTGTTTTCTATTTAAATTCTCAAGTAGCTGGAGTCTGGACCGGTACTGAAATGACGCTGGAGGCTAACCGAATGGTTGACATTGCAGGGCTGATATTGTATTCTTTATTTGGCTTTGCGTGTTGATTATTCTGATTATTCTTAGGGTAGTGGGATCCAATCTCCTACACCTGGCAGTAATTCTCTTGGTCTATTCTACCTGGCAATCCTAATCCATCAAGGCTTAGATGCGCGATTACCTGTGGGTAGCCCTCTACTGGGAATTGCTCCTTCAGCTCGCTCCACTGTACCAATGGCCCTCATTGCCACCTTCACGACCGTTGAGGACATCATCTAACTCCAGTCTACCTGCTAATGATAATCTTAGTGGGTGACTCTGACTCTCCTTTCTCTGGTCTTGTATGAATCCAACATCAAGGCCTATTTATTAGGTGTTAATATTCTTTTTCTATTTCAAAAGTATGCGTCATCGTCCATTCCCGGCCGATGAAGACCTAGCTAGTTTGGATGAAGAGGCTTTGAAGGCTCAAGCTGAAGGAGAAAGTGATGATGACGAGGAAGAGTGGACTGGAGAAGTAGAGTTGTGTAAGTATCTTTTGCTAATTCACGCTGCCACACCGTGTAAGTAAAGTCGTAGATAAAAATACCACTTTCTTTACCGTTCCAAAGCTAATCACCCTCTTATTTAAGTGGAAAACGAGGAGAATATGCCGGACACAACCATAACCTGGGCAGAATACTGTCCAGAGGGTCTGTGGGTCGTCCAACGTGGCACCGGTGCGCTGATACTGATAAAGCCTGGAGTAGCTAAGGTGTTGAAGTATGCGCCTTTCCCTGGCGCCTGGTGCGATGAGATATCTGCTTTGAGATTTATGTGAGTGCTGCAGCATTTACTGCATTTCTTATTTTTAATGCCCATTGTATTTTATATGTATATCTTTTAATAATTCTTTATAACTCTAAGTATTGCTTCACGAAGCCTAAACTTACGTCGTCAAGGATGAAACCGAACACTACCAAATTTTTTCAAGTGTAGTATATTTGTGACTCTAGTACGGTAATAACCTATTACTAGAGAATGGTTCATTACTATGTCATGGAGGTGCGAACCAAAATCCCCAGAAGACACGTGTGATTTATTATTATTAATAAAAATATTAATGTCCAAGACAAACTAAACGATTGCGCGATCTAACTTGACAGCAGCGCGATCTAATTTGACAGCAGCGCGATCTAATTTGACAGCAGCGCGATCTAATTTGACAGCAGCGCGATCTAACTCGATAGCAGCGTCATCTACTGGCGTCACGAGTAAACTAATCTAAATGAACAAATCTTATTAATAACAAAGTAATATACATAGCTGCAATCTAGACTCTATTTAACTCCGGCAGATACGACAACAGATACCTAATATTCGGCACCAACAATGGCTACATTCGGATGGTGAGGATGCCCACATATGAAGAAGACAACCCGGACCGCCACTACGCGATATGGATGAAATCTTTGCAAAAACTCCTCAGAAAGCTAAAGGGTAGGAGGCTGGCTAAAGAGGAGGTAACTATATTGATAAAGTGTGCAAAGTGTACATCGTAGATTCGTACTATGATTAGTCAATAAAGCTGATTCTGAAGGCTTTGATTTTAGTTTTAGTGCTGTCAAAACTATATTTTCCTCATTCCAAAATAGTTCTCTGGTGTTAATAACAGAAGCTAGTATATTACTTTGGAAAAATTCAAGTATTGACAACACTAAAATTAAAGCCTTCATAATCAAAATCGACTTTAATGTCCGCGTATTTTAAATGTGACAAGAAAATATATTTATTGAAACACTGCACACACAAGCAATTGTATTATTTTTATGTGCACCTAAACTATGGCAGAAGTTAAGCTGACCCATTTTGCCGAAGTCATTTTGCAGAAAGAAGGTGAACAAATTTTTAGGGTTCCTTAGTCAACAAGGAACCCTTATGCCTCAAACATAAACTAGCTTTTCCAAAATTAAGACTTGCCAAAGTAGGTACTTCTTTTGTAGGACATGGTATAAGATTTTACAAAAAGCTTCCAGAGGAGGTCCTTAGTTTGCCTGAAAATAAGTTTAAACTATACATTAAGCAGGGACTACTAAAGCTTAGTATAAAATCAATTATTATTTGGACGATAATGAAGCATGGTGTAATAAATAATAATAATATTCTTAATCAAAATTGTAATTCATAATTAGCATACTTGAATACTGTATGGTTCCTCTAAAGGCTTAAAATTAATTAATATGTTAACTGACTTTGAAAGGTAATAGCAATATGAGACGGGTTGACTAAGATACATTTTTTCTCGTGACATGGTTCCTGCAGTCTTATATTTTTTAAGCCTTTAATTAAGTAGGTATAATTTTTTTGTATATTTGTAATATGGTTCTGTATCTTTTTTTTGATAAAATGCATGTTTGCTAAGTTTCTTGCCCTTCTTCTTAGCAATACTATGGTGCGGATGGTTAGGCATTATGTATAAATAATATTTTATTCCTATATTTCTCTATTTTATGCAGGCGTATAACTTTATTACATTTTAGTAGCCCAATCTTAATATTTTTTGTATGTATTTCCCGTATTTATTTATCAACTTGTTTGTTCGTTGCATCATTTATATAACATTTTTATTCCTAGATTTCTCTATTTTATGCAGGTGTATAATTACATTTTAGTAGCCCAACCTAAATATTTTTTGTATGTATTTCCCTTATTCTAAAGATATATATTGTAAAGATTAACTTTGACTTGTACCTATATATATTTTACAAAATAAATATTTTGATTTGATTTTGATTTGATATGTTTCGTCATGTCCATCCGTCCGTCTGTGTTTCTGTTTTGTCTGCGGCTTAGCTCAGAGACTCTTAGTACTAGAAAACTAATTTGGCATGGGAAACAAATTTATAACGCCGAAAAAGTGATAAAACAAAATTGAAATAAATAAATTTATGGGTGACTCCCACTTCAAGAGGGGATGGATTTTTTTCCGTCTATCCCATTTTGTAGGATGTCGTTCAAAAATTATGCGGGTGTGTGAAAATAATTTTTTGAAAATATTATGCTTTTTAAAGTGCATTATAAGTAGAGTCAAGACTTAGTAGCCCCTGCCAGCTAAATGGTTGTTTTTAGATATGTGAAAAAATTCACGGCAGTATTAAAAGGAAAACCATCACAGCTAAGTGCTTTACAAGTTAACGATAGGTCGACCAACTTAATTTTCATCTTTTTTTTATACATTTTCATACACTTTATAAGTTTATATTTTTATTAACTTATTTGAATGCTACGGAACCCTCAGGCGCGAGTCCTACTCCTGATGATATCAGTTTGTACATACACATACTCTTCTAGGTTCAACCAACGCCCCGGGTTGACTTTACGGATACATACTACTTGCCGATGCACGACCGATATACTGGAACAATCACTGGCATCGTGTTCAGCTCTGATTCAAAGTAAGAACCATAAGACCACGGATCAAGGATTATTCTTGTATGAAGGCCCTTACCTACGCCAACGATCTTTAGCAGCCAGTGTATGACTGCCGCCTTGCCCCTGTGGGAGCACATCTCAGCCGTTGATCTTGAAATCTTGCATATTTCGTTATTTTTAATGGAAATTGTCACTGGATTTAATTGAGCTATGTTGAATTTGAAGTACTACAAATTCTTGATTTTTTGGTGAGTAAATATTTCCAAACGTCGTAGCAGCTTAAGAGGTAGAGTGAATTTAAGCCAAAAATCATATTTCGGTTTTTTTATATGGAAGTTTTGGTCGTACGAAACCAAAATATGTTGAAAATGTTTTCTGAGAGTTAATAATTCATATATATTTTTTTCAAGGAATTTCGTTCAGCTGTAAACGAAGCAGAGGCTTTAGGAAGTACCTATTTGGCAGTAGTTAAGGGGAATGGTCCAAAGCCGCTCTCCATACAAACTTGTCGGAATCAACAGCCACCACGACAAAATTTCGTTGTGTTACTTTCATGGATGAATAAAACTAAACTTGTCCATGCTTTCATGGATGGTTACTTTCATGGATGAGGAAATCGTCTATAGTTACTTTTATCTACACGTTCCGTCAATTCTATACCCGCGAATAACCAGTCTTTACAAATTTTGCTATTTCAAAATTTTTGAAAGTATTAACTGGCAAAATTAGATTGTAAAAGCTGTTTTTGGTCAAAAGATTGATTATTCGCGCGAGTAGAAAAAAAGTAAAAGAACGAAATTATAATGTTCCTGTCGTGGTTTTTAGTTCCCACAAGTTTCTATGAAAAGTGGCTTTGGGCCATCCCTAATTCCTTCTATCCCTATCATAATTATTACGCTCCTAACACCCTAGTAGGGTGTACGATGACCCTTCTAATCTAAGCTTAGACCATTTAACACGGGACCTGGCAAAGAGTGACTCTTAGTACTGAAATTATTCTGCCTTTTTCCACGGGAGGGGAGGTAAACACACACAGCACACATTTACTCATTCACGCACACTCCTGCGAAAAATTGTTATGTCACACTAAATCAAGAGCTGCAATACAAACACAAATAGCGCACACAAGCAAACTTATATGAACAAATTGTTCATGTACTTCGGCAGAGGGGAATAAGTGGGCTTCCCTAGTCCCGTGTTATATGGTCTAAGAATCTAAGGGTCGGTTTGCTTAAAACCATGATGGAAGTAAATCTATGGAAAACTTTCATGGTGGATATATGTTTAGACTATGCACAGATAGAAGCATTTGTACAAGCATCTTCAGGTTTCAGTCAGCAGCAGAGCTCAGTTTTATTTATGTTATAGGAAACTATTCACTTGTGGCGCAGACGGGAATATCTTTTCATACAAAATCAACTTCGAGGAACCTCTGATTCCAGAACCTGGCCAGTTGTGGGCTGCTTCAATTGGTGTAAGTTCATTTAGTAGTTGGACAGTTGGGTCGGTACACCCTTCATTGGCACTCCTTCCATTGCCGAGTTCCATGATGAAACTACTGCAATGCGAAGTTTTATTCGCACTAGTTCCATTACGTATGTTTATGGGTAAGGATGGAACTACTACGGATATTAAAATTTGAAATTCGCATTAGTTCCATTGCAAGATGATTGGTTTTTTTTCCTCTTCTTTTCTGACCGATGTAAAGTAGTACCTTTACATTTGAATGTGATATTATTCTGCAGCAGAATATTCAATTCCAGGTTCCTTTTACTTTGCCCTTCTTTAGTATGTCTCCAATTTATCTGTTAAAGACTATGATACAATTATTAACCTGACTGTTTCACGGACGACCGACGTTCTCTCTAAACCCGCCCGTATGTCGTTAGGGTTCACGCATTTTTTTTGGAACTCAATTATTTCCTAAACTAAGGGTGTCCGCGGGTATGATTCTCGGTAAAAGTGGTTCAGTAGGGTCAGTAGAATATGTGGTTTCATTTAATGGTAGTAATCTATTTACTCCCAGTATGTACTTTTTATCTCAGGAAACAAGTGGTTCACCTGAAATCCGCGAATTTACGAGTATTCTAATAAAATGTTTATCTATATCTACTAATAATAATAAAGTAGTTAAACTGTCATATCTGTACATTGAATATTTTCGTGAAATTTTAAATGAAATGGGTTATTACTATTGTACTGAGGCCAAAACCACATTTTTTTAATTTTTGTCTGTATGTATGTACCTATGTTCCGTTTTAACACAAGAACCAATTTGGATGCGGTTTTTTTTATTATCATTGTAGGGATCCTGGTAAATATATATGCTATTATAAGAGGAGTTCATAAAATAACGCCCAAGCCGAAAACGAGGCAAAGATTACATAAACGCCGGCGGAGCTGCGGACAAAGGCTAGTAAAAAATAAATTCACTATAATTATGTAGATGGTATAGGTACTCACGCGCGCTCAGTGCACACGGGGGTATACTACGAAGATCGGCTACATCAACCATCTTCGCGCGCACCAGCGCCGTACTGACTGCATGGAGTCGAAATAGTCGCCATGACTGAAAACGATCGGAGCCGATCAACATAAAAAATAAAAAGTACTTTTTAATACTGGCAGGCGATACCTAGCGTCACCGAACCAAGTACAGTGGAAGGAGTGATGATGTCTCATGAAGAATTGAAGCAGAAGGAGGAGTATGACAAGATGATGGCCATCGCCAACGCTCACAAGAAGCGAGTTCGGGAGCAACTGAATAACCTGACAACAGAGTACAACAAACTCATTAAATTGTAAGTTCAACTCCCGTTTTTACCATACATCAAGAAGCATCCCCAACATGTCTCAAGAGGGCCCGTGTCAAATGAGCTGTGACACGGAAAAGATTCCAGATTAAACCTATAGGTACTAATAATAAGGTAGTAAAGAAGTCGTGTCTGTACATTGAATATTATTTCAAATTTTTAAAAGATGTGAGGTCTTGGTATCTGTCGGATCATTCAACTGTCCGCTATGGGTTGCAGAGGGTAGACTTGAAAAAAAGTGCAAAAATAAGTAACAATAATGTTTTGTAGACGAAAACATCTACTTACATTGCTAGATCCAATACGCTATGAAACACTCCACATATTTATTGTACCAGGAACCGTGCCCTACCAGCGTCCCAACAGATCGATGTGACCCTCGACCCTCGACCTCTAAAAGTCCAAGAGGAGGAGCTGCAAGAAGCCAAGGCTCTGACTGAGAGAAAGCTGGCGCATCAGCTCGAGGCTTCTGACTTGGCGCTTCACAAGATGTACTCCAGGAATATCGTGCAGCTGGACGTCTTCCCATTTGCTCTGAGAGCCATCAGGTAATCAGGCAAATTGAGATATCTCATTTTCGTCTTTTCTTTTTCTCTAATCCCGTTACTTCTCGGTGAAATTTAGGGCTGAAACTAGGGATTTTCATGTCTGTTTTTAACTTCTTGGCCTCACCAAGAACAGATATGTTCCACATTTGCGTTCACCAACCTTATCATCGAGAACTGTGGTCTTCAGGTCTTTGCCGATCGTGACCCAACCTGAGCCGTTCCTTGCTTCGTCCCTTCTTTAATTCTGAGTTCATTTAGGGCACTGAAGTTGCTTTGGGGTATGAAGGTATGACCTAGCAATGTTTTTTTACCACTCAGCAAGTAAAAATATAAATTTAGAAAATCTTATACGGCTGGAATCGAACCGGAATTATGGCTTGCTATAAACTGAACTATTTCTCCTTTCATATAGACTGGATTTTTTGCTGAAAAGCCATAACCTGGTGATAGTACTCGTCTACACGAACAACTGAGAACCAATACTGGAATCACAACTAACTATATCTCTGTTTATTTGCTTCTGAGCGACAAAAAATCTAGTTTGTAGACTGATTTTTATTATTTATTTTAGAGATCCGAATGTTGTGATAAGACCGTTGCGCCAGAAAAACTTGTCAAAGCAATTCCTTGATCAACTAGAAGAAGTTTACCAGAAAATGGCTGAGGCGGCAGTGAAAGGCCGGTATGTATATCATTTATCAATATGTTAAAAATAAAAAAGGGAGAACGATAATTTTTATGATGTCCCGTTTTTATTTACACGCAAACCTTTGTAGGCCTGGTATTGAATACCTATTGAATTTTGAGGAACCAAAGTAAGTTGAAATATACTCAATAATCAATATATTTATTGCAAGCATGATGTACAGTATATAAATTTAGAATATTATGCACCCTGCTGTCTCTCTTTGTTTGAAAGTGTTTTGTTTTGATGTAAAGACACAGGAAAAAGCATTGCACTTAGCACCGCTTTCAAATGGTTTGTAACTATTAGCATGCATAACATAAGTATTTCACATACATATTTTCGTCTTTGCTTATCTAAAGATTGTAGTGGTAAACATTTGTGGAGCGTGATTGAGTTTCGCAGGTAAGTATGTTTATCTGAAAGATTGCTTAACTAAGCCACAGAATAATAAAGTCCCACAACACTGAATAATAAAAAAAACACATTTTTATGACTAAACGCTTTTACTGAGCTAATGAATTACGCCTTTAATTGAAAATATAACTCCATGATTTACTTCACTAGACGTACAGAGTCTTTGGCTCGACGTGGTGTAGCCAGGAGAGCGTCATGGGGTCCGCCGAGGGTGGCTTCATTTCTGCTCGGCATGCCTCCTAAGCCACCACATCCCTTGAAGAAAGCGCTCCGTAACTATCATCACAGGTTAAACCGTCACCACACTCAGTTTATAGAAGTAAGTTTCTCCAAGTATTCACAAAATCTTTGTTTTCCTGATCTATTTTTTCAAATAATCTTTAATACTTACTTGAGTTGTGTCAAAGAATTGTGTAACAACAAAACTAGAAATAAATGGCTCTATTCCATCAGCTTGATCGAAACCAAAGCAGACTTTGATCATAACTTCCAGTTTAGTGCTGATTTCAGCCAATTAGCTGCGTAAAGCTCACAGAAATCTTTCCAAACCTTGGCATCTTCTTTAGTCCTTTCTACGTTACAAAGTCCTATTTGCTATGCAAAAAACTACAGCAAAAACGCAATTTGATTCAGGTAGCTGTTTAAAAAATTTACGGTTTGGGATGAATCTTAAAACGTTATTTTTTATAACTTCTCGAACATCAGTGGCAAGAACACTTATCCCGCAAGCCAGACCCTAACGCTTTGCCGCCTGGAGCTGCCGAAGCACTACAGGAGGCTGAAGCCACCATCGGCAACCGTTTACTGAAGACGCAAGATGATTATGTGGCTCCTCCTGGGCACAATACACAACTTAGAGTTTGTTTGGCTAGGAAAGAGGTAAGTATGCAGGGTTCTTGTTTGATACTTTTATTATTTAAGACACCTTCTGTACAACAAGAAAGCTAAATAAATTTATCTTATATTATCTTATGCAAAGCATCTCTCGGTGTCTTTGGTATAAATAACCCAAAAGCCAAAAGCTGCTGCTAAATTCCATGCCCCCTTTATAATAATATTTCAAGATATAAACATGAGAATTTTCACATTTCCTACATTCGAGTGATCATCAAACGATACGTGGACGCACTATAAGTTTCCGGAATGAATATGAAAAAATACTATTAAAGGTACAAAATTAATTTATTGTTTTTCAAAATAATCTCCCTTGGCGTCTATGCACTTTTTCATTCGATCAAACCAGTTTTGAAAACTTTTGTGCCACTCCCCTGTGGTGACCTCTGAAACGTGTTTTTCATACTCCTCGACAGCCTCTTCTGGTGATGAAAATCGTTGACCGCGTAATTGGTTCTTAATTTTTGGGAACAGAAAAAGGTCACAAGGTGCCAGGTCGGGACTGTATGCAGGATGACTCATGAGTTCTACATTTTTCGTCTTCAAAAAGTCGTTTGTCTGTCTGGCCGTGTGAGAACTAGCATTGTCGTGGTGCAGGATGATACGGCGTTTACGGTTATTTTTACGGAGTTCGTCAATAACTTCCGGCAAACAAATGGTCGTGTACCAGTCACTATTCACGGTACGGCGATTCTCTAAAGCAACAGTAGCCACGTGTCCAGTTTTATTAAAAAAAGAAGCAATCATCCGCTTAGATGCACTTTTCACGCGCGCCACTTTGGTTGGTTTCGGCTCATCTTGAAAGACCCATACGCTCGATTGCTGCTTTGTTTTGGGATCGTAGCAATAAATCCATGTTTCGTCACCTGTTACTATGTACCACACCAAATTTGACGCACCTTCGTTGAATCTGGTAAGCATGGCACTGCACCAAGTAACGCGGTCCGTTTTTTGAGCCTCGGTCAAGTTGTGTGGGATCCACCGCGAGCACAGCTTTCTCACACCCAAATGTTTGTGTAGGATTGATTGTATTTGACTCATGCCTATTTCTAAGGATGCGCGAATTTCATGGTAGGTCACATGCCTGTTTGTTTCAATCATACGGCGCACAGCATCGATGTTTTTGTTGGTCACAGCGGTGGACGGCCGACCATCGCGAGATTCGTCACTGAGATTGATACGACCACGCTTGATATCTGCAAACCAGCTATAAACAGTCGTCTTGCATAGTGCTTCATTGCCAAAAGCTGTTTCAAGCCGAGCGATGCTCTGTTGAGCTGTCAAATTACACTTAAAATCGTAGAAAATCATACTACGAAAATTTTCCCGAGTTAAATCCATGTTGATGCAGACACACAATTTTTTAAATGGCGCCACAAGGTAAAAACAAAAGACAGTTAGATGAAACAAACTGCATTCTACAGCCAAAGAGTTCTATTTTCAAATGTTGCAATAAATTTTTAAATATTGTTTATGTAAGTGGCCAGTTCCGGAAACTTTTAGTGTTACCTATGTACTAAGAAATATTCCAACTTTAATTACTCAGTCCTCTTGGATTGGTTGCAACGAAATCATTATTCGAGATTTGGTTTGATTGATGGCCGTACAAAAATAAAACTAAAAAGTACCTCTCCCGTTTAACACAAATTTGGAGAAAAGTACCCATTTATGGAATCCGTTAATTGTAAATCCTTTATTATTATGCACATTTAACGCGTGACACTATAACATAACATATCGTCACGAAATGAATCCCCGGGGGTGTCAGAGGTGTTTTCCGAGTGTGAACTGTGAAATGAAAGTCACAGTCCACACTCGGTACACCCGCGTTTGACCGACGATTATTACGTCCCAACGTGATGGGTGGTGAGTGAGCGCTATCCCGTACTTCGGGCACAAGTACACGCTTTTTTATATAGGGCATGCAGGTTTCTTCACGGTGTTTTACTGTTCAGCAAGTGGTTAGTATTAGGGTGGTATAAGTAATAACCCAAATACTATACACATAAATTCCGAAAAACCCATTGGTGCGTGCCCGACCGGGGTTCGAACCTGGATCTCAAGATCGGAAGGTCAGCGTTCTACCGTCTGAGCTAACGCCGCTTTTTTATAGATAAAAATATTGCCTAAAATATGAAAACTTAAACAAACGATTGATACATGTCCTTTGTTCGAAGATCTTCGATACTAAACGCGCTTTCAACGAGAAAGTTTTAGAACTGCGTGAACACAAAGTGGCACTGATGGCTAAAATAAAGCGGATCGGCGAACGTTTGGCAGAAATTAAAGTCGAGATACCACCTAATTTGGTTAAACAACCGCCTGCTGTACCACAGATCGACGAGGAACTTGAGTTTCCTGAGAAAAATCTAGAGGTATGTTGATCAGAAAATCAATTTCGTTTCTACTGTTGTAGTTAGGAAGTAAATCATTAAGTTGATATTCTGTGCAAGATAAACATGCCTTGTTTAGGTACAGTAATTGGAGTAAAAATACAAGTTTGGGTGATTTAAGCGATGTACAGTCTGTCAAAAAAGTGTTGAAATGAAAATGAAACTTTACTGAACTTTATTGGGCCTTAAACGTTCAAGTAGTATAATTTAGGTAATATAGTCATGAAATAACAACGCGGTTAACTCGATTTAACAGATTCTGTACTAGTTTGTTTGGTGTAACCAGGCGAAAGAATAATAGTTTTTTCAATATTCATTTCAACAATTTTTTGACAGACTATATATCTGGAGTTTCTTAAAATAATCTGATGAATGCAAAATTAAAAATTAATATCTTTAAGAGAGAGTGAATAAATTGTTAACTTATTTAACAAATAACTTCACTCCTGTATCCGACCAAAATGTGGAGTGAAGAGGGATTTTAGAATCGGACATTGAATTTTTGCACTGATAACTTTAATGGTAATCCATCCATCCATCCATCAGCCTGTTCCGTCCACTGCTGGACATAGGCCTTTCCAGGATTTCACCACTCTTGGCGGCCCTCCTGGAAGAAATGCCCATACTCACACACGCTGGGCAGGCGGGTTGGTGAGCGCGGTGCCGAAACCTTTGCACTAGTGACGCCGCTGCCCGTCACTAGTCTGTTTTAAATAAGGCCCGGCAATTGTGTATGGATATACCGCCATCCATCGGTCCCAGGCAATGGTGGGCTGCCTGGTTTTGCCTGAGAGCTGTTCTCTTACTCTTTCCCGAATAACTTCGGGAGGATTTGCGAGTAAGATGGTGGTACTTCCACAGTCGAGCCCGGCATCAGCTCTACCACCTAATAATGGTAATAAAGCAGGCATTTCTTATGATTTAAATGACATGATGAAAATTCGCGTGACTGAGTTTCATGCCGTTCTTCTCAAAGTGGTAGCTGAACCGAATTCGTAGGAGATATGTTATTTAGCATTTCAATCGTCCCTTATTTATGAATTTTGGTACAGTTACACGTAAACGTTTTGCTTGTCGCTGATAGTGGTAGCCGGCCGGTTTTCATGGGGATCTCTACTTAATATAGTTTAAATTTTTAATGAGAGTGGGGCATTGTGGATGTCTGCCTGGTAGTCGAAGTGCGTTCGCGGGTGGATACTTTACAGACTTAAATACTTACTATTGGACGGAGAGCTAGCGACCAAATCGGTCATGTAGCTTCAGCTGTATTGAAACTCCGTTAGCTACTTCCCTGAACAACCTTTTCCCATAATCTCCGTGCTGGCAGGCCGCGGGCGGTGGGTGCGGGTGTAGTGGGGTGGGGAAAAAAAAGAAAAAAAATGTGGGCTCAGCGGCTTTAATTTTTTTTTCAAACAGTTGCTCTGTACTCCCTGTGCACCCAAAAAAAATTTTAAATTGATCGGGTGGTGGGAAGGGGTTGCCAGCGTTAATTTAAAGTACCAAAATAATAATAATTTTCATGTGGGCTCGGCTGTATTGGCTTTTTTTCTGACGCGAGATCATTTTTTTGGGGCTCACATATTAAAATTTATCTGGCGTCAGAAAAAAAGCCAATACAGCTGAGCCCACATGAAAATTATTATTATTTTGGTACTTTAAATTAACGCTGGCAACCCCTTCCCACCACCCGATCAATTTAAAATTTTTTTTGGGTGCACAGGGAGTACAGAGCAACTGTTTGAAAAAAAAATTAAAGCCGCTGAGCCCACATTTTTTTTCTTTTTTTTCCCCACCCCACTACACCCGCACCCACCGCCCACGGCCTGCCAGCACGGAGATTATGGGAAAAGGTTGTTCAGGGAAGTAGCTAACGGAGTTTTAATACAGCTGAAGCCACATGACCGATTTGGTCGCTAGCTCTTAGACTATATAATTTATTACGATTCATAATTTTTTCCTCTTATTCTTATTTCTAAAATAGAGTCACAAAATTCTTACTCGTGTTGAACTTTGCGAGCATTAAGTTTGTACTCAGAGAGCAGTTAATCTTAAAGAGGTATTGGCAAAACCAGTTCTACAGTGCTCCCAAAGTGATAATGCGCATAGAAATCTATAGCCGAGCGACTCGACGTGCACAATCTGTCATTTATTGTATAGAATGTGTAAGGAAATACGAATATTGCCGAACAGTGGCGAAGATTTGTATGCGCATTATCACTTTGGGAGCACTGTACATTCATTTATCGCTCCCACCATTTCTAATTCTAGACACTAAGACATATAATAGGTTTTTTTTTGTTCTATAGATGATAGAACAATAATAGAACAAATGGGAAATAAGGATTCCTTTGAAAGTACCTACTCAACCTACAAAAGTAGTGCCGTTGTCGGTCAGCAATAGTCAGCATTTACAATGCCGCATATTTGACTTTATGGCTTTACGAAGAACGTTTCTTTGTGTACAACAAAAAAACGATGAATTTGATGTTTGCGTGGACAGTTTCGTTTAAGCAATGTAAAAAAATCAAACTCTACTAATGCACAAACATTTTATATTTGCAGGTCAAAATTGACATCATGAAGACCTTAGGTACCAAAGCTACTATTGCAAAAAAAAATCCGGAAAGAAGGAAAACTTCTGTGCACATCAATCAGATGTTACCGAGGATAAGGGCGCCAAGGATTCCACGTTTTGTTCCTTTGATGGGTATAATGTCCCCCCTCATTCTCTATTTTTAGTAAACATAGACAAATCCTCAACTATAGGTACATGTGGCACAGATTGCAACAACAATCTGGTTGTCAATAATGATTATAAAATATATGAGCACAGTTTACTTAAAATTTACTTGTAATTAAATTATGATGTTATTTCGCTGTGTACTTTTTTTATTAGGTGACTGAACTTTACATGCAAGATCGCTAGTAATATTCATCAACTAGCAGAGCCCAGCATGTATGGTTGAGTCGGTTGCCAAACGTCAAAAAAATACCTACTATCATTGACATAAAGTACTACCTTTAGTACTATCATTACGTGAATCATATTGTCGATGACGTCAAGGTCGAATTCTGATTATCTAAGGATAACGTCACAGTTCGTTAACAGTTCAATACCTATATATACTGAAGGCAATTTCAAAAGTTCAGTTTTTATGTTTTTTAAGTCTTTAACAACACAGCATAGCAACCGACACTAAAAGTTACATAATAAGATTTTACTTTCTTGAAAAAAATACATAAGTCATGAATCTGCGAGGGGCTGTCAGAGGTGTTTCCGAGTGTGGTTAGTGAAATACAAGTCACAATAAACACTCGTACACCCACGTTTTACGGACGATTATTACGTCCCAGCCTAATGGTTGCCGAGCTTTACCGCCGTACTTCGGGCACAAATGGACGTGCCCTCCAGAGACAACACTAATGTACCCCTATGGGTTTGAACCCGCGACCTCCAGCGGGCTCTTTTATGCCATCTATGGTTGCTATTCACCAAAAACAGATGAAAAGTGAACTTCCAAAATAACCTTCAATTGTGACGTCATTTCAAGTGCGAAAGTATTCTTAGATAAGCGCGGCGGATATGTATGTTTTTGACGATAAGCACTCGGCTTGGCAACTGATTTTACGATACAGAATCAGGGGGCAGGTTAGTGGTTGAGTGCTTGAACCATAAAACCACATCTTTTATATGACCCTATTAATAAACTAACAACTTGGCTTTATGGTATAAACTTACATTATTTTATGAAAGTGACAATTGTATAAAACAAAGGCTAGTAATAAAAGCTACAAAAACTAAAGTAAAAATGAGGATGTTCAATTTATGAATGTCACTGCTTTAAATACTAAGTTACCGAATACTACCGTGCTAATTAATAAACAACCAACTACCGAAAACTACCGAATAAAATACTGAAAACTCCGAAAACTTAATACCTACATCAAAAAGCTGACATAATCCTATTTCACCAGCTGAATACATTTCAGCGAAAACCATTGTCAGGTTTTTTTGTCGTAGATCTCCGAATAAACATTCTAAGTTGCCTGACCTATATCATTAATTCTGTTAAAACTTAAGGGTTCGCCTTGCTCCGCTCCGCTTCGTTCGGCTTGTATTTACATGTCAACCTAACACCCTCCTCCTTGCTACGCTCATCATCGCACCTATTTTTGACTCACCAGAACATTTTCTTACAACTTAGTATTTCTTTCGGAAGTTCAATAATTTATTCGGAGGTTCATTATTTAAACCAGGTGGTCATAAGGAATTTTAGTTTGCCATTTTTTATTTACTTTGTCGGTAGATGTGTTACACAGGTAAATTGGTTTTTTCGGTAACTAATTTTACCGCTGCTTAGCAGCAGTTCGCTGGGATTTAATTTGTTTTTCGGGGGCTTTATTATTACCCTAAAACAAATAGGTACACAGTGGTCAGTCGAGGAGATTTGTAACAGTGCTCATGCATGTAATTTTCATTTAATTAAAGTGGTAATTTAGAGTTTTAGAAAAGTGTGAAAAAGTAGTGGTGTTCGTGAAATTATTTATGAATAAAAGGCACATTGACAGTAAAGCCTCCTTTCACCCGCAAACTTACGTCTAATCTAAACCTAAGCGCCCGTCCAATGTTATACTCTCACATGCAAAGTGTGTAGACAGACGCAACACACACTAACTGGTGACAACAATAACAACTGATCCTGGTGCTGATGGGCAGCACCTTTGATCCCGATGAGCAGCTCGAGGGTGTTTCACAGCACCATTAGCACCGTGAGGGGCGTTCAGTTCAAATTCAAATTCAAATCATTTATTTGTGAGTCACAGGTTAGTGGTTAGATAGCAAGTACATAGGTTTCGTCTCTCCGTGCTCTGCCACATGGCGTACAAATATTCACACAGAAAATAAAATTAACACAATTATGTCACATTTTATATAAAATAGTTAGTCAGTTATAATAAAATTAACATGCATATACCTTTGGACTCACTGTGCATCGGACAAATATTCATTTACGCTATAATAAGTTTTGTCGTGTAAATAGTTTTTAAGATTCGTTTTAAACATTTGGATGTCTTCTGCATCTCTTATGGCCTTTGGTAACTTATTAAAGATAGAGAGTGCCATTCCAAAAACACTTTTTCTGAAGAGTGCTTTTTTGTGTTGAAAGCTACAGATTTTGTTTCCGTAGCGTTTGCTTTTAAAGTGGTCAAAAAGATTAAAATTTAATTTTACAAATACCGCCATTTCGTAGATATATAGTGACGGGAACGTAAGAATTTTGAAATTCTTAAAATGTGGCTTGCAAGTTTCCGTGCTCCTAATTTTACTGATAGCACGAATGCACCTTTTTTGGGCTTTGAAAATTGTTTCCCTGTTTGTTGCGTTGCCCCAAAATATAACCCCGTAACGTAGTGTGGAATCCACATAACCTTTATAGGCAGTAACTACTGCGTCTTCACTAACTATTTTAGTTAAGTTGTGAAGTGCATATGAGAATTTATTTAGTTTTGAGCATATGTGGTCAATTTGGGCTTGCCATGACAGCTTTAGATTATACTCCTTTACCTACGGCTCCGCCCGCGTTTATCCATTCTTTGCTCTGTTTTCGGCCTGGGTGTTATTTTATGAACACCCCTTTTATAGCCTGGTCAACACATAGGCTATAAGGGGTGTTCTTAAAATAACACCCAATCCGAAAGCGGGTGACGATGACGATGTGACTTAGTGACGATGATAATAAAAAAAACTCATCCAATGGTTCTCTGGTTAAAAGGAACATACATACAAACAGACAGAAAGACATAAATAAAAAATAAAAAAAGATTTTTGCCTCGGTACAATACTGATAAAATCCATTTCATTTAAAATTTCGAATTGAAAATATTCAATGTGCAGACATGAGTTGTTTACTACTTTAGTACTGTATATTATAGATATAGAAAGATAGATGATCTCTTGTATAATATACACTTCTCATGAAAAAAATCTTCAATCTTCACGTCTCAAGTTTATGTTTTTAATGGATTATAGGAAAAATATAATATAATGCGAAAAAAAAATATGTCGTACAACAGTAGGTAGTGTTCGTACAAGGTTTCGAACTCATACTAACGTTCCAAATTCAATTTCGTTTTTAAGAATTAATCCTCTTTTTTTGTTTATTTTTCGCCAGAAGTTTCGATTTCTTTGATGAGAACTATACCTATCTGCTTTTTGCAGAAACGAAGCCCCTTGCAGCCACTTGGGAACTGTTGAAACCCAAACAAGACTATGAGTTCTCGCCTATAGAAATTGAAATACGCGAGAGACGTATTGAAAGGTACTTCAGTATTTTATTATTGTTGAGTTAGACTCGCGCACAAAGGGTTCCGTAATACCACAAAATACGGGTACGCAACCCTAAAAATATTGGTGAATAACAAACATGTAGTTGCCATAGTAACATCATGGCGCCAAAAAATCAGGCGCATAAATAGTAGCGCCTGACAAACACTTCGACACCATCTGACGGTGATTTTTGTATTGCGACCCCCTTGGTCTTAATTTTTTACCTTTATGGAGGCCATGGCATAGTAAAAACAGAACAGTAGAACAACTCCCGCGCCGTGCGAGGCTTAATGCCTACTGCTGCAGGGCTGTCAATTTATTTAACGGCGATGCGACGAACGGCGCGCGGCCACAAAATACCTATCTGTTTAGTAGCGCGGGGCGTACGTAAGCGCGACTGCGGAGCGCTGCCGACCCTAGTCACACCGCCAGAAACCGCCTGAGATATTGTCGTGTGCGTGTGCTGTGGTTCGTACGTGCAGGCTCCCAGTGGCTCGTACACATATAAGCCGCGCGGGCGACATCTCTGTGAAGATAGCTTACTAGTCTGTTTTTACTATGGCCATGGTAACTTATAATCATTATTAACTGCTATTACGACAGAAGCTGTAGGTCTACAGCGGAGGCTCTAGTACGAGTAATAGGGTCTCATTTGGCACCTTCTGAGCACGAAAATCTAAAAGAAATGCTTTGGTGGTTTGTGCATATAGAGAAGACGAATGAAAGTAGATAGACGAAAGAAATGTATGCTGCACAAGTGGAAAGTAACGTGGGGTAGGGCAAAGTAAAAGCACCCAGAATGAAGTGCTATTATGCCTACCCCTCTGGGAGACAGGTGTGGGTATACATATGTATGTTAAGATATCCTGGGCCTGCAGTCTCGAAAAAGGTAGCGATCGCCTTAAGCGATTAAAATCTCGTTTTGCTGTCTACCATCAAAACTATCAACTGAAATCGAAGGTGTATCCAAATTATAAAAGGTAATTAAAATTTAATTTTTGTAACTGTTAAGTTTCATTTTTGTAACCAAAGTTGGCGGGATAGCGATCTCTGTTGAAGCTGCGATCTCTGTTGAAGCTGCGATCTCTGTTGAAGCTGCGATCTCTGTTGAAGCTGCAGTCTCCATGGATTCAGATAAGTTTTCACATAACAACACATTGAATAAATAATAATTTTACAGGCACTTGTATGAACAAGACATGTTGGTTGCGGATGCTGAAGTTTCAGTGCGTGAATTCGATTCTCGTCTGAGACAATTACAGAGGGAACGCGTTAGAGTGCAGGTTCGTTTACCAATAAACTAAATAAAACAAGAACCCAACATCAAATATAAGTATATACTACTGTTTTTTTTATTTAAAGCTAAATAAATTAATGAAGCAATTGATACTGTAGTACGTATATAAGGAGACTTTAATTTATACAGCCAAACTCATATTGCAGGCTTAGTAAGTGATCAGTAACACAAATCGATAACACTTTTTGCTAATTTCGCGAAATGAAATCTTGACGTCCCATAGTAGGTAATTGACTCGGGACTGGGCTTGCGTTTGTAAGAAACACGAAAAGATTCATTTACAAATTTTACAAAAAGGCTCATCGAACCTTGTTACTGAGCACTTACCGAGTCTTCAGTAAGAGTTTGGCTGCATAAATTAAAGTCACCTTATATAATTATTAGAAGCTAACGCAGGGCAGTGATCTGGAGGCAATCTTTTTTTTGTGATTGTTGTGTGTGTACAGGTTTGTGATTTTTTTGTAGGATTATTTAATTTCTGTTATTAAATCTTCTGTTTTATTTATAGTTAGTTTATTTAAGTTTTTGTATCTTGTTAGCATAAACACTGTTATTTTGATAAAAGTTAATATAACTGAGTGTTTTAAAACTTTGTCAATTATTTTGTCAGGAGAAAAATCTACTTCTGGAACTCCATTTATATCAACTCCATCAAGAGATGAATGTGCTGAATCGTTTCGAGGCTCACGAAGACAGACTGGCTGAACGGGTTTATGTCAAGTTGATGCAGGTATCACTATTTTGTAATATCAAAATATGAAGGCTTTCAAATAAACAATAAAAGCCCTCGTTACTGAATAGTTTCAGTTTGTATTTTATCCGGTCCCCTCAAGAACAAATATCCTTCATAACCTAAATTATTGGTGAAATAAAATTGGCAATTAATTACAAAGTAATCATCAATATCAATCATCATCAATCAATACTTATAAATAAACAGTAGAAATCATGTGTCTGTACATTGAAGAAAAGTAATAGAAATAGAAAGGGGGTGACTAAAGAAGAGTAAAAGAACACAAATCAATGATTTTTAGAATTCTTTTCTGTCTGTCTGTCTGTCTGTTTGTTCCGGCACATCTCTAAAACTACTGAACGGATTTTCATGTGGTTTTCACAGCTGTACAGACCTTAATTTAGAATAGAATAATAACTTTATTTCATCCAAATCGGATCTCAGAAAAAAAAAGTTATCGTCATTTAAAGATTTTTGGAATTTATGTAGTTTGGTACGGGATCTCCTCAACGGATACAGAGTTCGAGTTTGGGCTTATTTGATTGGTCTTTATTAGCACTTTGGTAAAACATGGAGACCAGGTTCTGATGATGGGACTGGAAGGTGTGTACGGGATCTCCTCAATGGACAACAGGAGACCCTTGGAGTTTTGGCTTATTTGATTGGTATTTATTAGCACTTTGGTAAAACATGGTGACCATGGTCTGCTGATGGGACTGGAAGATGGGTGCGGGATATCATCAACGGACAACAGCAGACCCTTCGAGTTTGGGCTTATTGGATTGGTATTTATTAGCGCTTTGGTAAAACATGGTGACCATTGCACATAGTCGTTCAAAAAATCATATTCTTTTGTTTTCCTTATTTCCACGAAAATCTTTTTGACGCGGGCGGAGCGGCGGGCAAAAGCTAGTCATGAATAAGCATACTCTATAATCTTATATAACTTTACTATATGTATAACAAACCCATATAGGTTAACAGATGAAAATATTTTTGTATATAGTAGTTTTCAACGTCACGTCACCTTTACGTTAACGTACATAACGTAACGTGCCGTCACTCCAGTAAATGCAAAAGTAATAAGAAAGAATTACAGTGTTATTTTTGTTGTACTTTTATTATATTTAAAACACAGTTACTAAAAAAATACAAAAATTAACGAAATATTTCGACTCCTTCAGTGGAGTCGTCATCAGTCGAATAAAATTTGATGATTTAAAATTTAATGATTTTATTCGACTGATGACGACTCCACTGAAGGAGTCGAAATATTTCGTTAATTTTTGTATTTTTTTAGTAACTGTGTTTTAAATATAATAAAAGTACAATAATTTAAGGCCAATACTGGTAAAGTAAAAAATATATTTATTTACAGTGTTATTTTTGTGTTAGTCGCTTACAATATAAATATGGCCGCTCATATCAAAGAACTCGATAGGTCCAGTGATTTTGAAGCTATACTGCAGGTAAAGAGAAATATAAAGGGTCCATAATACCTCAATTCGCAGTCCTGCTCTAACGGTTCTGCTTTTTAACTGTCTATCCTACTCTAATCAGATGCCGAGCACGCAAAAACATCAGTTATTTTGAAATCGCGGCTACACTGATGGTTTTTTCACTTTTATGGAACAGTCTGCAGCTGCTTTATACTAATATCAGTTGTATTATGCAAAATTTTAGATCTAATTTCAAGTATTCATTGAATGCTATCGGTTTACTGTACGGTTTGGAGGTAAATTAGTAATTTTTTTCCATCGAGAAAATTTAATGGAATCAAGTTTTGACAATAGTATGGATATAGCATTAGTCCTCAACTTTATCATATAATAATTTCAGAGTATGTATTGCAGTATTTGTTGGTATAAAACAGGATCATGCGAAGCGAAGTGAGGTATTATACACCCTTAATAGACGAACTATAACGAGACTTCTTATTTTTTAAGATCTCTTAAAAATAGATACATTTAAATCCTTTTTGTCTTTAATTCCCACGAGATTAAATTCACCAAACATAATTTCTTCTTTGTGATTTGATTACCTACTATCAGTTTCTCTCTTCTTTGAGTTAAGTTTAGGTGTCGGCTTAAAAATCGTCAATGTATACCTAATAACAATACGTTCGTTCAAATCTATCCAAGAAACGTAGCCTGCAAGACCAGGTGATTGACTGCGAGCACCGCATCGAAGAGCACAGGGCTGAGAAAGAACGTCTTGAACTCAGCTGTCAGGAGCTGCAGCGGCAGTTTAAAAAACTCGTCCAGGATAACAAGTTTGCTGACTTCCTGAGAAGGATCTTCAAGAAGAAGTATCGGCCGCCAAGGGATCATGACGATGATGGTATGGGTGTGAAACCAAAAATATCTACTCATCTTTTAAATGTTACTGGGTTGATATATATTATGTACTTGCGATAAGCTATATTTTCGCTGCGCCCATATGTTGTACGAGTTTGCGCCAGCTAGCTTAATAATCCTCTTCTTCTTAAGGTGCTTCTTCAGTAGTGAAGGTTGGCAGTCAACTTGGCAGATTGTGTCTTGTCTTGTGCGAGGCGAAACAGTTCGTCAGCACTCGCAATACCCGTCAATTCTAGGATGTTGCGCAGCCAAGACTTCTTTCTGCGACCCGGTTTCCTTTAATAATGTATTAAATAAAATTGATCATTGTAATTTTTGCCCTCGACTGTTAATAAGGTGTGTAAATAAATTTACCACAGATTCTATGAATGAGCATTCTGTCAATCTCAGATGTTTTCGTTTTATTTTATCGTTTGGGTCTATAATATATACCTTTGTGGTGTATCTCTCTTCTTATTTGTGGTACAGATTCAACCGAGACGGAATCATCAGAGTCATCGTCAGAGGAAGAAGATGAGGGTAGTTTGGACAGTCGTGACATTGGTCCCATCAGGCTGGACCCTAACATCTGTCCTGAAGGTTGCGAGCAGGAGATTTACGATCAAACGTACGAGTTGAGAAATACCAGGTAAGAACTTTCTAGAAGATACAGAGGACCAAAAGGAACAAAGGGTAAACAAAGGTGTTTTAAGATTGACTCTAAGACTGCGTAACACGAGTCCATCCATCCATCAGCCTGTTTCGTCCACTGCTGGACATAGGCCTTTCCAGGATTTAGCCACTCTTGGCGGTCCTCCTGGAAGAAATTACCATACTCACACACGCTGGGCAGGCGGGTTGGTGAGCGCGGTGCCGAAACCCTTGCACCAGTGACGCCGCTGCCCGTCACTAGTCTGTTTTATATAAGGCCCGCCAATTGGGGATGGATATACCGCCATCTATCGGTCCCAGGCAATGGTGGGCCGCCTGGTTTTTTTGCCTGAGAGCTGTTCTATGGCTGTTCTCTTACTCTCCCCCGAATAACTTCGGGAGGATTTGCGAGTAAGATGGTGGTACCTCCACAGTCGAGCCCGGCATCAGCTCTACCACCTGATTGACATGAGATAACGTAACATGAGTACTACCCTACAAACAAAATAAGTATTGCAGGTAACTGTAGAATAACTTCTCCTTCATGGGAAAATATTCATACCAAGTTGTTCAGTTTATTCAAGAAATATTAAGGTTGTTATTCGAGAGTGTCTCTTATTTACTTGTTTTCAGGCATAAGTACGAACAGGATATTATAGAGCAGGACCGGCTCGTCGAACTCCTGAAGAAGGACATCGAGGCTCACAACAAAGTGAAACATAACATTGCGCTGCAACTGGACAAGAGGAAGAACGAACTCAGAGAGTTTATGGTAAACGTTCTATATTAAAATTAAATTTTCAGGAACTATGTTTTAGCTGTGTTACCCTGTAAACAGAATGCCATCAAAAACAAAACTTGTAAAAAAAAAAGTCTCGCAACTTAGTTCTTAGTAACTTAGTTCTTCCGTAAAAATAGTAATCGTAATCCATGTAAATCAAAGTCGGTTAATTAATTCAGTCCCTACATAAGGGACCTTCTGTCTTAAGTAATTACATAATTAGCTAACCTAACAACTCCTAACATCATATCAATATTAAAAATCTTTTATGTTTTAAATAAATAGATTGATGGCATCTCATTTCTTTTTGTAGATAGTCCTACTTTTTTTCCTTTCCTGTAACTTCTTCTTACAATTGCAAATGTAACTTTACACGTACATGGGAGACTGTTGCTTTGGATGCGGAGGATGGTTTGGCACAAGTTGCTAAATGGCTTGGCGCTAATCTTCTTACCTTAAATACAACCAAGACCAACTTCATTTGCTTCACACTCACTGATTGCACACAACCATTAAACAATTATAGTATGAAAATTCATCAGTGTGACAATATATCTTTTAACGACTGCACTTGTCCGTCAATAACTAAGGTCACCTCTGTCAAATATCTCGGAGTCATGATCGAACAAAATTTAAAATGGTATTCCCAACTTGACCTAGTCTCTAGTAGAATACGAAAATTAATCTGGATATTCAAGTCACTTCGCCATATTGTTCCTGCCCTCAGTATGAAGCAGAGAAAATTAATTTTGAAAAACAGGTAAAAAATAAACAGACACCCTCAAATGACATTCAGAGATTTAATAAGCCAAAGTCTGAAAAAAAAATCTTTTGAATCTTATTTACACTGCTCTTGCTCAATCTATCATAACTTACTGCATTACAGTATGGGGAGGTGCCTTGAAGACAAAATTTGTAGAGGCTGAGAGAGCTCAACGGTCACTTCTGAAGGTTATGTACTTCAAACCTTATAGATACCCAACCGTAGACCTCTACAAACTATGTGATTTACTTTCTGTCAGGAAACTCTACATTGTCCACAATGTTACAAAAAAACATAAAACACTAGGTTTTGATCCTAATTTGCGTAATAAAAGAAGAAAGGATATTGTAGCCTTTAATGAAATTATGAAAACTGCCTCTGCAAATTTTCAGTATGATAAGTTATCTTGCCATCTGTATAACCAAATAAATAGAAAAATTAATATATATCCTATGTGTGTATTTAGCTGTAAGAGAGCCATAACTGAGTTGTTAAAGACTTTAGATTATGATGAAGTTGAAAAACTTTTAGAATTTATCAGTTAGTATAAGTACAAGTCATTCTTGCATACAATAATTTGTAAACACGTTCAATCACACTATCACGCACATACATGCATCACTCCACACAAAACACACACACTCCTGCACATACACCTACGCTATTCTTTGTTCTTTAATATTATTAGATTTTGTCTTTTCTGTAATAAAATAAGTATAATAGCGCAACACTTCTAGTACGTAAGGAAGAGCAGGACCTCCTGATACAGATGTTTTTAACATTTAATAGGAGGCCCTAACCACGTTGTGTATTTGAAAATCATTGTTGTGCAATAAATTTTTTTTTTTTTTTTAACTTTGTTATCCTATATATTTCTTCGGGATTACAAAGTTATTTTTGTAGTTGGTGTATCTAGAAAACTGGACCGAAATTGCAAAATATTTTAGTTTTTCCTTGATTTATACACTAAACACTAATTGTATTCCAAATTTCAAGCTTCTATGTCTGATAGAACTGCCTTAGAGTTTTGATGATTTGTCAGTCAGTCAGTGAGTGAGTGACAAAATTGAGAAACTTTGACTAGTTATAATTCTTAAACTACTGGTTCAAATTAAATGAAATTTGAAATATACAGGGTTTATACAATGCCTGCATGTTTTCCGAAAATTCAGGCTTCAAGTTTTATCCACAACGAAGTAACAGGGGGTCGAAAATGGCCTGAACTGCTTCGAGACAATAATGGCACGGCGTGCCGCTTTTTAGCTCGACTTGGCGGGGGCACTGCCCGCAGATTTTTAAGTTATCCTAATAAACGCATAAATATTGTCGCAATTCTAGCAGCATACTTATCTATAATAATATTATGTGTTAAAATGATTTTGCGGAAGCCAGAAACTGGGGAATGTACTCGTCCACACAAACAACTTTTTAACCGACCTCAAAAATGGAGGAGGTTCTCAATTCGACTGTTTTTTTGTTTTTTTTTGGGTATGTTACTCCATAACTCTGGCAAATCTTAACCGATTTGTTATTATTTTTTTGTTTGGAAGGGTTTGCTTCCAGGTAGGTCCCATTTTAGTTTGGTTGTGATCTGATGATAGTCTTCAGAGATAGGCAGCAGAACTTCTCAACGGATGACGGCATTCACTCGATATTGAGGCAAATATCTCCGGCATTTCTTAACCGATTTGAAAAAAAAATCTTTGTTTAGAAGTGTTTGCTTCCAGGGTCCCATTTTAGTTTGGTCGTGATCTGATGATGGTCTTCAAAGATAGGCAGTGGAACTCCTCAATAGATGACGCATATCACTCGATATTGCGGCAAACGCTTTGCACCAGGATGCTGATTGCAAGGTGTTCCTTGAAAATTGACATATAAGGTGGAATCGTAATACCTGCCACGGATGAAATAGGAGATACTATTATGTTTATAGATTACATTAGTGAAGAAATTTCGTACCCCGGAATAGTTAAATAAATTTGAGAAGGTAAAGTAATTAAATAAACATTTTCTTCATTCTGCATAACGTGGTTCACAAATTACGCTTGACGAGTCGTTTAGTCAATGATAACAATTGCTATCTCTTTCTAACCGTTCAATGAATGAAATCAGCTGCCCAGTTCGTCTCTACCAGGTAGAGATATTTGTACCTATTCTGTGTAGCACAAACTTAAATGTAGAGTTGTGAAAACCCAAAATAATACAAGCTCATTTAACTGTCATCCCTCCGCGTTAAGGTCTATTTTGCTATGAAAATTCTTGTTTTTTTTTAGCTCGAAATTTAAAAGTGCTACACGAGAATAGGTGCCATTGCATGCCTCTCCAATGTGCTTACGCTCACACGCAAAGTAGATGTAAATACGAAATACATTGCAAATTACTCTTCGTCATTGGTCATTAAGACACCGGTAAATTAACTAATTAGGGTACTGTTAAATTTCCAAACGGCTGGATCTGTTGGCCAACCAGTACCCAATAATACGCAGGCAAAAGTTTAAAAGTGCACTTACCAGTTATTGCATTCCTCTAATTCATTCCGCAGATAAAAACTGATGTAATAAGATGGTAAACTTCCCATCACACTTAAAGCCGGGTCTCCTGATTATGTTTTGCCGTAGGTACACATTACACAAAAACATCATGTTCTGTGTTTACATTTTTACACCAATTGTACCTTATTTACACCAATTACACCTTAGCTACAGTTATTTGCATAATTTACAACAGTGTTATTTATCTACAAAACTGTTGCACAAGTCCGCCTTCGCGTTGCACACAAATGTAGGCACGCTTGCGTACATGTCTTTGCACTTTATTTAAGGTGTCAGTTTCACTTTTTACTTGCTGAAAAGCGCGCTTGATGCGCCTTTTTAGTTCTCGCACAGTTCTAATATCATGTCCGGTTTGGCCGTACACAATGGTATGATGGCTCACTCGTACACCAAATCTCTGCTCGTATAGGTTTACTGCATGCGCGGTTACGTTGTTACACTCGCGGTAGCACGATACCATCTCAAGATATTCTTGATTTGAATATCGTGGTCTAGGAGGCATTTTTAAAGAATGCGCGCGAGATACGCACCTCTGCGACCAGCGAAAACAGCGAACTGGGGTGGGGGCACAACAACAAACAAAAACAAGCGCGTGCGACGAAGGGGGTAGTGGGGGACGGGGTGGCGGCAGGCGGTCTGCCCTTTGACTATTTGACGAGTGGCTCGCTCGGATAGAGCGGCGTCCTTTGACGGACGGTTTCATACAATTAAATGAATTTAAATTTATACGCACATTTGTTTGCATGGAAAAATTTATGAAGTTAGATCAATAAATTATCTTCACTATTGTAATCTATAAACATAATAGTATCTCCTATTTCATCCGTGGCAGGTATTACGATTCCACCTTATCCACCTGATTTTCGACCCTGGCCTCATCACCGTAGAACTCCTAAACGGATGACAGTAAATAATTCGAGATTTCGGGAATCACTTTGTATTAGTGTGTTCATTGTAGGATATTACTTGAAAATTGTCATTATGCAACCTGACCTTCGATCCTGGCCTCATCACCATAGAACTCTTCAACGTATGACAGCACATAACACGAGATTTCTTCAATCACTTTGTGTGAGAGTGCTGATTCCAGGATATTACTTGAAAATTGACAATATGCCCACAGTCCTTCGATCGTGGCTTCATCACCATAGAACTCCTTAACGGATGACAGCACATCTGAATGGCGGCAATCGCTTTGTGTTAGTGTGCTAATTGCAGGATATAACTTGAAAATTTACATTATGCAATCAGAATGCTCACTGTAGTCTACCCATTTTTCACAATTCATCCTGTAAACACTAAAAAGCGTGAAATAAATAAACTTTTAACAAAAAAATAATATTTGACTTCAAATTTTATAGTAGACATTCACTAACAAGTTTAAAATAATTACATACTGACCGATGGTACCAAAATAACACTTTTGCCGACTTCTTTCTTCCATGTTATCTAGAAGTCGGCGCATTTCCCATAGTATAGAACACAAAAACCAATGTGAGAGCGCCGACTTCTAGAAAACATATGTTTCAAGAAAGAAGTCGGCAAAAAAGACATTTTGGTACCATCGGTCAGTATGTAATTATTTTAAACTTTTTAGTGAATGTTTATACTATAAAATTTGAAGTCGGTTATTATTTTGTGTTAAAGTTTATATATACTAAAAATGGGAAACTACCCTCAAATCACGAAAAAATCTGCTTCCAGAAAAAAATTACATACCTACTCGACCAAAATGAACGAAACAATTTCACGGTATTTTCACGAAAAGTTGTTCCCATTTACGAGTACTATTATAGTCAGTTTCCGGCTTCCGCAACATCATCTTAACACCCTGCATATACTTGCTTATATTGTCATAAAAATATGCGTTGCTGCTTAAAGAAATCAGACAATTTGAAACGATTTGAGTACGCTGAACTTACCAATAGGCTGGATGGAGTAGACAAAATTAACGATATACCACTGGATAGGTATTCAAGTCTTTGATATAAGGATATTTATTCATATAATATTTGTGGGATAATTAACTATATAATCAGATTCGTAATTATGTGTTATTAGGATATTTTTGACCGAATTTGTGGGTTCGCAGATGGAGAAACAGAGCTGCATGAACGAGGTATCGCAAGTGGTGGTGCTGCGCTATGACCAGATCCGCGCGCGCGCATTAGAGAAGGTCGGCACGGAGGGACTGCGGAACGCAGTGGTGTTCCCGGAGCAGCTGCTGACGCGCCTGCGCAGGAGGGTACTCGAGATACAGGAGGAGATCACGCAGCAGCGCCACAGACAGAAGTAGGTCTACAGTAACAGAAGCAGAACGTAATGAACTAAGTTTTGCAACTGGCTGTCAGTGCGATACTCGTGTATTGCGTATATGTACACTTGTAATATTTTTTGTTTTCTTACTTATTGTATTACTTTCCAGGATAAACCGCACCCACCTCCATCGCATGAATATCGACATCCGCGCCATGGAGGCCGAGGCAGAGGACCTCAGAGCGCAGATGCGCGACGTCCTCACCAAGAAGCTGGGCAAGCCACGCAAGGTCGACAAGATGCTGGACGACCTGTTGCGGCTGATGGCACGCCGGCACAAGTTCACCGCCACCATGGGGTTCGTGCCGCAGATGATGCAGCAGATCAGGGAGTGGAGGGTTAGTAACACGCCGTTAAACTTTTGCGCGAGACTTCTTGCAACGCCGGGAAAAAAAGCAAAACAATAGATAATGGACATACATATATCCCAATATAAGAGTTAAGTTTACCGCCAACATGGCGATTAACCCCTCAGTTTTACGCTTAGGGGGCCATTGTTTTACTATTGTTCCTTTTTTGTATTTAAGGGTTAATAAATATGTACTTATTAAATTATTTGTTTCAGAAACGTCAAAGTGACTTGGAGAAGGAATACTACAAAGCTCTTGAACATTATTCGGAGCGTCTTCGTTTGGCTTCTGCATTGCAGTCGGATGTCCTCCCACAAAAGGTTTGCTGGCAAGTCTTGCCTTCAATATCGGCATTAGCCTAGTAGCTTTGGAATGATGCATACAGACAGATCTAAAAACGAGTCTTCGTTGTCAGCACTTCCTTACTGCGAGATACAACTGGAATCATGGATTGTATAGGATGTCCTGTTAAATCAAATAAACCCTGTCTAATCAAATAATAAGACCGTCATTAAATAGCTATTTACAGTTAGTGCCAGCAGTCGTCTTCGCTACTTGATTTCGTTGTTCAAAATTCCGATGTATGTGAGTTCAAAAGTATAATAGTTGGATGTACGTCAGTTCGAATTCAGCAGTGGAGATTTTGAACATCGAAATTCAGTAGTAGAGTCCAAGCCGAAGTTAAAACAAGGGAAAACAAGAAAATTGGCTGATGAGACTGACTGATGTGAACACATTAAGCCGCAACAATAAATATCACAAGGATCAATATTTTAAGCGTCAAATGAAACGCATTTATAAGCAGGCAACCTACACTTTATGCAATAGCAAGTGTTTCTGAGATGGCTCTACATGACAATCTTCTTCCGCAATGTTTTTCTCATAATCAGCGCGCACTGTCTGTGGCTACCACCTTAGTCACTATAGTTGATGTCCTGTCTAAGGAGCTAGATATAGATAATCAGATCGTCGTTGTTTTCCTTGACTTCCAAAAAGGTTTTGAACGTGTTGATAAAGATGTCCTTTCACCGAAGTTGTTCGGTAAGATAGGGCTCACTCAGGGCTCTAACATAGAACCTTTCCATATCCTACCTGATGTTATTCAGCAGTCACAGGTGCTTCTGTTTGTGGATGACATCATGGTACTCAAATAATCCAATGAAGATTATGGCACTCAACACGACGTATACACTACGTCTATAGACGCTGTTCTACAGTGGAGCGTCAATAATGATTCAATAAAGAACGAATCAATAAATATATGTCTCATATTAAAGCGATAATTAAATAAATACTATTTTTGTGACTTCTTCAGCCTTTAAATATAGCTAGTTATATGGATCATATCATGGATCAAGTATGGTGCAAAACTAAGAAGATAAATCTTATCGACACTTTTTCGTACCAGATGGATACATAAAAGGCCGTGAGTCTTGCCCGACCATGTTCCAAAACCGCGTTTCAATGCGAATTTACAGTGCCGCGTACATTTGACAAACATTATCTTACCCGGTACAATTTCCAGCCTCCCCCGGACCGGTCGACGATGGCGGGGGGGTACAGCTGGGAGCAGTACGAGCGAGACATCGTGCGCCTGCGAATTGTGCACTCGCAACAACTTCAGCAGATCAATGTGAGTATGACAAAATAAAATGTATTTTGTGAGCACGCATAGTAAGCGCTTATGTTTTGACTTTGCGTCGCGCCATAGTAGTGCGAAATTCCGCGTGCCGATTGCCGCATTCTGCCTCAATTTGTTTTGACTCTGCCTTGCACGCACCTTTGTGTGTTTTGACTTTTAAAACCTGCGATGAAGCTAAAGATCTGATTGGGTGACAATATAGAAACAGGGGTCATGTTATCTAACTTTAACAACTGTCGCTGTCACTTTCAAAGATATCATGATTGGCAAGAAATGACGTACAGTGCAACAAGGATCTAAATGAACGCGAGCGAGGGTGCTGGTCAATGGCGGGCTTACACATTTTCCACTTGTGTAAAAATTTTTTACTAGTTTATTTTGCCGCCTTTACCCGCCTTATGCTGAATTTCCGTTAAATTTCACAATAAAATTAATTTTTCACAAACAAAAATATGGTCCCAAAATTTGCCGCCCCTAAAATTTGCCGTCCTAGACTCAGCCTACTCAGCCTGCTGGTAAAATTTAGAACCTTGTTGCAATATTTGTAATACATCATTTCTAGCAATTGCGATTCCTTTGATGCTCGTAAATTACAGAATAAATAATATAGAATTTTCACAAAATTTCAATCAGTGAACGCATAATAATTGCAGATTTAAGGTTACAGTTAAACGTTTAGAATACAAAATGATGATTTACATGATTTTGTCTCATCTGGTTGTAAGAAGCAATTTAATTCTATATGAATTAAAATAATAAAGTGCGATTAGGACTCGCTTAGAAGAGTTCCGTAGCATTCAAATAAGTTAATATTCTTAAATGATTCCAATGAAAACTATACCTTCAAATGTATGGAACATAATTTCAAAATTAAGTTGGTTGACTATTAGCCGTTAACTTGTAAAGCCTTATTAGCTGTGATAGTTTTTCTTTAAATTTCGTTATATGCATATACCTACTACAGCTGTGATTTTTTCCACATATCCATAATAAACAACCGCTTAACCGCCAGACGGTAGGGGACACTTGACTCTAACAAAAATTTACACTTTGAAGCTTGATATTTGATCCGTGAAACGAAAAATGGTTTTTACACAGCCGCAACATTTTTAAAAGGCCTACCTAGGCGATAGGCGCGTAAAAAAATTCATCCCGACTTTATGGGTAGGGGAAGAACACAAAAAAATATATAATGTTTTATTTAACCACTTTGTCGGCATTATTAATATGTATACTCACTCATGCCAAATTACAGCTTCTTAGTACTGAAATTCTTTGAGCTAAGCCGCGGACAGATAGACAGACGGATGGCGAAATTTTAAGGGTTCCTTTTTGACCACGGAACCCTAAAAAACTATCAGTAGCTGATAACAACACAAATAAATCAATGCCAGGAGAATTGATATATTTGCGATCAACTATTGCTTAAGATTGATAAAAGGAAATAAGATGCCGCTATCTAAAAGATATTTCAATCAAAGAGATAAAAGAAACAAAATACCGCTATCTAAAGGTGGGTTTAAACCGAAAGAACATAGAGCTAGAGCAGAAGCAAGATCTGTTAAATGAGGCGATGAGAGCCAGAGTGGCCTATCTTTTCCAGACACAATTGATTGTTATCATAATCTCTCATCGCCTCAAATCAAGGCATACGCTCGCCTTCTTTGCTGAGTCTTCAACGAGCGGAGGGGACACTTATAATGTTCTTACTACGTAATATCTTTTACACTTGTGACTTTGCAATAAATTGACCAAAATGTGTTAAAATAATTTGGCCAAGTGCGAGTCGGACTCGCGCACAAAGGATTCCGTACTACCACACAATACGGGTACGGAACCCAAAAAACATTATCGTACCTACGAGTACATAACAACAACTACAAGTGGTAGAGTTGGTGCCGGGCTCGACTGTGGAGGTACCACCCTTACTCGCAAATCCTCCCGGGGGAGTGAGAGGATAGCTCGCAGACAGGCACAACCAGGTGGCTCCCCATGGCCTGGGACCGATTGATAGCGGTATATATCCATCGGGCAGCAGCGTCACTGGTGTGAGGGTTTCGGCACCTCGCTCACCAACCCGCCTGCCCAGCGTGTGTGAGTATGGGCATTTTTTCCAGGAGGACCGCCAACAATGGCGAAATCTTGGAAAGGCCTATGTCCAGCAGTGGACGAAACAGGCTGATGGATGGATGGATCGAATAACAATATAGGACCAGCAAGTCTAACATGGTTGACTTTAACACCATTTGACAGAAAATATATGGGATTTATCGTCAAATGGTGTTAAAGTGGCACCATGCTAGGCCCCCAGTTAGTAGGTACATAAAAACACTTTCACTGAGCAAATAACACTTTGAAGAGACCTACTAAGGAATGAGCACGTCCGAACGCGAAGGAATCCTCTAGGTAACAGTTCGCACGCTCGCTCTATCTGTTTACACGAAGAGAATTTGAAGGACTGGAGATAGAATGAGCGTTCGCTATTTTGGTCTAAACCCACCTTAAGAGAACTTTCAATCAAAGAAATAACAAGATATAAAATTCCACTACCTAGGAGATATTTAATTTTAATCAAAGTTATTAATAATATCATTAGGTATTATTAATGGTATCTTTTTATTTCGATGCAATGATTGTGAATCCCAAGCATATCCCAAGTAACAGTTATCTACAAAAACTAAAAAATCTTTATTCATTTAAAGGAGGCGATCGTTTTTTTTTAAGCTTTAAACTAAAAATAACAAGGTTGTCAATTTTACTTTTCCGTACCCGAAGGGTGCCAAACGAAAACCTATTACTAAACCTCCGCTGTTTGTCTGCCAGTCCGTCTATCACAGGGTCTACAGCTTCAGCCGTAATAGATAGCCAGTTGAAATTTTTACAAAATACGTTACCACGTGCTCCTTTTTCATGTATGGGATCCCCCCTAAAAAAACATATTTTGGGATCACCTCTGATACCCCCTCAGGGATTTCTGCCGTAACGATGTGTGTTATGTTATGAGTATTCTAAACAAGCTTTTTGCTGGACATGTTAAGTTTGTTACATTAATACATTTAAGTCGGTGTGAAGTCTGAAAAATAATGTTATCTATCTACTTATATGACAAGAACCTTAAAGAAATGCAAAGAGTAACTTTTAAATTGAAAGACAAAGAAAACTTTTTATATCGAGCGAAAAGAGATGTAAATTTGCATAATTCGGCTGTCGATTTACCGTGCTTATATTCTAAACTATAATGAGCCAGTATTTTATACTCTTAAAAAATCAAATGCTACAAATAAAAAATTATAATTGTAGCAGGAATTATGGATTGTCAAATAACAAGATTGGCCTGTTCCACCTTGTTCGAACGAAGCCGCTAATAATGAACATACATACAGGTTGAAAGAAAAAAACACATCGAATACTAAACTTACTATGAGATGAATTTTTATTAATTTCAATATGGTGTAAGTTATTTATGCATATTTATTTACATAACTACAAACTTTTAAATTTAAATGTTAATCTTATACCACTAATATTTACACTTACCTATTTATTACTTAATCATGAAATTATTTATTTTACCGTGTTTATTAATTTATACAATCTTATTTCTTGACAATACCTGAATTTTGTCATACACTTTCTAGTAATCCTTGTTGCAAGAATTTATCAACTGTCAACCCATTAACAAACTTGCACTTCTGCTTGGGATTGGTTTCCATACACATAGTCTGTAACTCTGGTTTGAAATTCAGGAACACTATCTGGTATTGCATCTCGTCTATATCTTTGAATACAATCATTAAATTGGAAGCCACGGTAGTGTCTATACTCTGCATGTTTGTTCCATCTATTATAACAAAGGTTCCAACATTACCAGATCGAATATTCTTTAGAATTGTCTTACGAACATATTCAGCTGAGCAATACGATGCTCTCTCTGGTAACGAAATCAGAATTACATCATTAGTTCCAATTTTCAACATCGTTACATTTATTGTAGGACGAGCACTTTTATACAAAATCATCGCAAGCTCAAGTAGAACACCAATAATCACACCAAATTCTAAACCTAAAGTTAAACATGAAACACTTGTAATAATAAAAACAGCAAACTCTCTTTTGCTACGCTTCCAAAGAAACACTATTTCTTCAACGTGCACTAATGATAGCACTGCTAGTATGATTAAAGCCGCTAACGTTGGCTTCGGTATAAAATAAAACATCGACGTAAAAATACTCAGAGATAATATAACCAGTAAACTGACAATGACACCAGCGAGCGGGGTCTTCACTCCCGATGCCTCGTACAACGCCGATCGCGAAAATGATCCAGTCACGGGCATGCTGCTCAAGAATGATCCCAACAGGTTACAGAGTCCCAATGCTATCATCTCCTGCGTAGCGTTGAAATTTGAATCCGATAAAAAGGCCTTCGATATCACTACAACTTCCAAAATGGCAATTAGCGGCATCACAATAGACTGAGGTCCGAGAGTTTCTACCATGTCTATGAAGTTGTACGTTGTATTTCCTACTGTGGTGCTGAACGGAGGAAGTTTCATTTCAGGTAATCCTCCAGCTATGTGTCCAATAACAGTTAGTACGCTTGTGTCGTTCCAAATCAAATGTAAAATGTACGAAATGATCAATCCAATAATGACGACCACCGCATTCCGACATAAGGCCAGAGCACGCCAAATTTTTTTGGCCGTCCCATCTTTTGAGTTGCAACCATCGCCCATTTTTTTCAAAACAATCAGCACCAAAATAGTTGATAATCCCAATACTGTATCCCATAATCTCGCATCTGTTATATTTGTAAAGAAGTAATATATTGACTGCGCGAACGAATTTCCCGCTTTTCCATGTATTCCGAAGAGTGATTTTAATTGTCCTGTGCTAACTTGTAACGCGGCAGCGGTAACGAATCCGACAATCACGGGTCCCGAAAGGAATTCCACCAAGAAACCGAGCTGGAAGATTGCCAAGCTCAGTTGAATAGCCCCTGCCAAGAACGTAGCTAAGACAGCAAAATCTGGTGATGTCCCACTTACATACTTCCCAATCAGAGCAGAAAGCATGGCCGTGGGACCCACTGACATGTTTTTACAGTTCCCAAATATTGTGTACAAAAATCCTCCCATTATACCTGAATAGAGACCGTATTCTGGTGGTAACCCAGCGACTATTGCATAGGCTATTCCCTGTGCTACAGCAGTTGTTCCCACTGTCAATCCTGCTAGTATGTCGCGCAGGAAGGAAGGTCCATCGTAATGCGGCAGCCAGGTCAAAATCGGAAAACATCCTTTTATTTTCTTCTTGCTGCACGCCTTCCGGATATTTCTCACTACTCTGCTTGTATCGATATCTTTTATATTATTTGAAGGTAAAGCCGTCATCTTACTACACTGAATGTTACTCGAATGATGATAAACTTGGGGAGTCAGCATCTATGATTCCAGATATAACAGATACGAATGAAAGATAAACAATCTCGAACAGCTAAGTCATCAAATTATAGAAACATTATGTGTGACGTTATCGCTGGAGATAATGTCGACCATATGACACCAAAGTGAAATATTTGTTCTAAGTACACATTTATTTTGAGATGGATTTGGTAAGGCTATGTGCAAAATTCGGAGTTCATATACATTATGTACTTCATGAATACTTGATATTTCTTTATAATTCCTTCAGTATAATACCACCACAGTGTAAATACCACTATTGACACATTAGTCATTGTACGAACTGCAGCTGCAGACACAAGTAAGTGTAGAATTAATTACCTACATACATTTTAAGGCGTCTTCTACACAGCTGTTACTTGTGTGACCGATGATGGTCGAACGGACAAACGATTAGTATTTATATGATTTAGCCAAGTGCGAGTCGCACAAAGGTTTCCGTACTACCGCACAAAACGGGTAAGGAACTCTAAAAACATGATAAATAACAATATAGATGCCATTTGAACATCAAGACGTTACTGACTAAAACGGTAGCGCCTGTCAAATAATTCTGTATTCTTTGAGTACGGAACCCTCATTTTATTTATTTATTACACTTAAAGTACGTTTACAAAAGATGCATAAAATTAGGACATAAAAAGAACATATTGTAATAAGGCCGCACTTATTGCTGATAGCAATATCTACCAGGCAACTTTTGGGTAAGACAAGATGAGAACGAAAAAGTATAGAGGGGAGCATGTAAATGTAAAATAGAGTCAACTACAAAGAGTTATCTAGAGCTACAATAAACACATACATGAACTTACACAAAAAAATACAATATTTATAAAAAAGTAGACTAACATAATTAAATACATACACTTACACATATATATAATAAATTACGGATAATATTATTTGGAGTGCACATGAATATATGTATAGTGGATAAGTTAAGAGTGAAGCTCACTGAAGTAATGAGCTTTGAGTTTAATTTTAAATGTCTCGTTTTTATTATTTGTTCTTTTACTCTTTAACAATCTAACCAAAATTGAAGCTTGTACATATAACCGTTTTTAAGATAGAGCTGAAACAAATAATGGTGTCATGCAGCCAAATTCATACTGAAGACTCGGTAAGTGCTCAGTATCATGATTCAATGAGCGTTTTCGTGAAATACGTAAAAAAAAATATTTTGTGTAATTAGCTAATTATCAATAACGTATCGATCTGTGATTCTGATCACTTACAAAGCCTCCAGTATGAACCTGGTTTTATAACATTTGTTTAACGGTTTGTGTTTCAGAATCATAGAGTAAGGATAAGGATGTTGTATAGATCTCAATTCAAATTAAAGTTTGGTGGGGTCTTTACGTCACAAAATAGATCTATTTTGTGTTTACGTGGGCTAAAGTGGTTTATGTAAATGTAATACTTTTTTATTTTCTTGTGGTAGTATTAAATGTGTGTCCAGCTTAAAGGTTACGGTAGTTGCATGGTTGATGATCATGATGGAGTATGATAATGATGGAAAATAACTGTACTCGTTAAAAGTGCTGACTTTCAATATTAGTACGTAAGTGTTTAGATCTATTAAAGCCGATTCTGAAGGCTTTAATTTTAGTTTTAGTGCTGTCAAAACTATTATTTTTTTTTCAAAAATAGTTCTTTAGTGTTTACAACAGAAGCTATATTAATTTGGAAAAATTTAAGTTTTCACAGCACTAAAACTAAAATTGAAACCTTCAGAATCGGCTTTAATAAATTATTTTTTTTTGTTTAGATGACCTCCTCCAGTCTGGCTGTCATAGGTGTGGCGAAGGTTGTTGCTTTGAAGATTAAATACTCCACCCTTTCCCCTTCCCCACGAAATAAATACAGACGGACAGACATACGGACAGACGGACAAAGTGATCCTATAAGAGCTCCGTTTTTTTCTATTGAGGTACGGAGCCCTAAAAAGCAAATCTATTCCTATAGGTTTGAGTAAAGCCAATGACCATCTCTTCTCTATTTCTTCTTCTTCTATACTAGCGGTGGTTCAGTTGGTAGACGGACAATAGCGTAACCATCTTAGAGCGTAACTATGATTTCCTGGTTCCCCGGCCCCAATTGTGGAGGTCCCCATCAAAACGTAACATTTCACTTTTTTACAAAAAAAAAGTTATGAATGCAAATATGTTACAGATACTAAATTCTATCGAAATCTTATCATCATAAATCGTAAAATTGCGACAAAACGCATCAAATCGCTTGTTACGCTGCCCTGAAATCAGTGGATTGCACCAAAACGTAACAGTTTTGCAAGCTGTAATTGACGATGTACGTAGTCACATCAAATCGTAACATTTCCACCATACTTTGCCAATTTCTGTTAAATCACATAAGAATGTAATGTAACGTTTTGGTGTGGACCTCCACAATTCATAAAGCCATCAACAAGTATATGATCTCGATTATATGATCGTAGTAAGTAAATAGAGATAATCCTTTATACACCGAGATCACATACAAACTGAAGTCCTAAACAAATAACGCCTTAAATTGGATAAAGCATATCTTTACATCAATGACACCCGTATTTCTGGGGGGGCAGACGGTACTCTAGGCAGAGCCGTGCCCCCCTGGCCCCTACACGCCAGGTAGCCGTTCGTAAATTAACAATTTCATCAGGTTCAGACACTGACAGCAGGATAGCGCAGGTATGCAATCTTTAAAGCTTGCGACAGAGATGGCATTAAAACCCGTGTTGCGACCCCAAGTTTATGAACGTGGCCCTGTGTCTTAGAGTCTAAGTCTAAGACTTAGACCATATAACGCGGGACTAGGTAAGCGCGTAGCTACCGTAGGGCCGGATGGTGCAGTGCACCAGGGCCCCGGAGCTCAGGGGGCCCTGGTGCACTAATTTTGAAGGCCAATATAAGTTCAAGCTACGTGGAAAGAGGGTATGAGGGCCCGATTCTTTCTCTATGCACCGGGGCCCTTGTCCACCTAGCTACGCCACTGGGTAAGCGCACTTATCCCCCTCTGCCGACGTACATGTGTTCATGTAAGTTTGCTTGTGTGCGCGTTTTGTGTTTGTTTTGTTTAATGTGACACATCAATTTTTCGCAGGAGTGTGCGTTAATGAGTAAATGTGCCCATAGGAATATCAATTATTTTTGTGAGTTATGAGAACAGTTTATAATTATTTTTTTGTTTTTTTCTCAATGAAGTAATTTTTAATCAAATAATTAGGCTTTAAGCTTAATAAATGTTTTTATTTTTAATTTATTACTTTTAATTTGTTTATGCAAGCTTTGTTTGTGGCTGCTTTTGTAGTTACTCATATAATTTATCATGTTTTTAATTTTTTTTATTTATTTATTTATTTATTTTTGTTTAAGAATATGTTTGAAATCGGAGTATACAGTTGGAGCTCCTTAATAAATAAATAAATAAATAAATGTGTGCTGTGCGTGTTTACCTCCCCTCCCGTGGAAAAGGGCAGAATAATTTCAGTACTAAGGGTCGCGCTTTGCCAGGTCCCGTGTTAAATGGTCTAAGCCCTGCGTAGACCGACTCTCAATCTTGAGATTAGGGTTCAATCCAGCCCAGTTGAGCATATAGCGTAGCACACTGTGATGTAGGGATGCGTGTGTGTTTGTGACCGAAGTACGGCGTTAAAGTTCACCCCCTACTACGTTCGTACGTTAAAATCGACAGTGAAAAAAGGGTGTATGAACGTCCAGATGCAGCGTTTTAGACTCGCGCGTAGTCGAAGTACTAGGCTCCAATACATTGCATCCACATGCTACGTTTGTTACTCGCGCGTTAGTTCGCGCGTAGCATGATGTGGACGCAAATGTGGACAAAATACTTCGACTACGCGCGCGCGTGTAAAACGCTGCATCTGGACAAGGCCTTAGACATTACCACAGAATAAACACGATTACACATTATATGTATAGACCACTGACCTCAGAGGTAATATTTGACATATTATTTTATATTTTCAATTAAAATATGTTGATTGTCATTACGATGATAATTAAAAAAACACATCCAAATCCGTTGTGTGGTTCTCGAGTCAAAACGGAACATAGACATAAATACATTACAGACTGACAGACAAAAATTAAAAATAATTAGTTTGGCCTCAGTACAGTACCAATAAACAATTTCATTTAAAACATTTCAAAAATATTCAACACTTTTTACTACTTTATTATTAGTTTAGATAGAAAAAAAGTGAAGGCTTGGCCGGAAGTACATTCCGCATATTTCCTCTTATGTATATTTCAATGTATACTAATAATAAAATGTTATCTATGACGAATCTAAAACAAGAGTAAAGTATATAATCCAAGCGACAACAGCCAATCTAAAGATAAACTAAATCCTCACGACTGAACACATCACCAAAATTTTCCTTGTACGAGTTTTTTCCTCGTATAATCATCTAAAATCACCCAGCCCAATTTTCACGCGTGTACCTAAATAAGACAAAAAGACACAAAAATCAAAAATTACTTATTTACATAACAAAATACGATGTACATTCCGTTTTCGTGTACTTAGGTACGGTATGGATTATTATAATCTATGACATAGTTTCTTTAAATGTACTTACCTACTTAGTTGCTTGTTATTAACAAATATTAATGACACAATTACAATTTTAGAGGCTATGTAAATTTTATTTTTGTCACTTTAACTCTAAGCGCCAAAATTCAAATTATTCCAAAATGAGAAATCTAGATATTGTTAAAACCCATCTACTAAAATATGTTTGGGATCTGTTCATTATTCCTATTCGTCAAACGATGAGAAAAAGTCTCTTCGAAGTACCTATAGTTGCCGCGAATATTCGCTATTCGCAGGGCCGTATTTAAAGGTGTGGAGCTTTGATTATTCGTTCCCGTTAGAAATCGTATAGAATCTGATAACCGCCCTCTAGCGGACAGTAGCGGAACTTTTTAGATTCCATACAAAATCTAACGTGAACGCAACTATAACGTAACCGTGATGTTTTCGTAAGGCTAAGATCATAGTCGTGGATGGTATAAATGTCTGTAGCCTTAGCATGAAAACATTACGGTTACGTTTAGTTTGAACGTAACGCGGTTTTGTATGGAAATAATCAAAGGTGTGGAGGCTCCTGGGTACCTAGCATAGTAGACCATATCGAGCTTTGACAGCTCGATATACACTGTCTGTCCCTCTATAAGTAGATCAACAGAGTGAGAGAGAGCACTGTATCACGCGCTATCGAGGTCGATTTGGCTTGCTATGCTAGACTAGCTGGGCAAGAACGAAGTTTGTTATACTTGTGTCTGAAAACAGTTTTGTGTAGGTAAATTACTCTTTGAATTAGTATAGTTACATTTCTTGAAAAAGTAAGATAAAATGAAAAATATAGTTCTCATGGACATATACAAATAGAAGAAAAACATTGTACAACATTAAAAACTTGTGCCCTGGGCTTCAGCCCCTGTTGCCCTCCCCTAAATCTGGCGCTGGCTATTCGTTATTATTTATTATTCGTCGAATAGCGAATACTTGTATCTATTATTATTTAATAAAATTGCAAAAGAGAGCAATTCGGTCTATTTATAACATGAAGTATCGAGATTCATTAAGAGAAAAGTTTAAGGAAATTAATATATTTACGGTCCCATGTGAATTTATTTATCAAGTTATTAGATATATCAGAAAAAATATTGATAATCTCCCGAGGCTTGGTGTGGACCACTCTGTTGAAACCAGAAACAAACATAAACTAGCTTTTCCAAAATTCAGACTTGCCAAGGTAGGTACCTCTTTTGTGGGACATGGTATAAGATTTTACAATAAACTTCCAAAGGGGGTCCTTAGTTTGCCTGAAAATAAGTTTAAACTATACATTAAGCAGGGGCTACTTAAAAAAGCTTATTATAAAATCAATGATTATCTGGATGATAATGAAGCATGGTGTAATAAATAATAATAATCTTTATCAAAATTGTAAGTCATAATTAGCAAATTTTAATACGAAATGTTTGATTCCTCTAAAGGTTAATCTTAAGCCCTTTATAGTTAACTAATATGTAAACTGACTTTGCTGTAAAAGGTAATAGACAATGTAAGACGGATTGACTAAGATCAATTTTTTTTTCTCTTGGACATAATTCCTATGGTTTTATATTTGCCTTTACTTAAGTAGGTATAAGAAAATAGTATAGATTGAGTTTATGTTGCAAATGAAAAAAAATCATGTTTGCTAAGCTTCATGCCCTTCTTCTTAGCAATACTAATCGAATGGTGCGGATGGTTAGGCATTATGTACATATAATATTTTTATTCCTATATTTCTTTATTTTATGCAGGTTTATAGCTTTATTACATTTTAGTAGCCCAACGTTAATATTCTTATGTATTTCCCGTATTTATTTATCAACTTGTTTGTTCGTTGCATCATTTGTATATAATATTTTTATTCCTAGATTTCTCTATTTTATGTAGGTGTATAGTTAAATTTTTGTAGCCCAACCTAAATATTTTTTGTATGTATTTCCCTTATTAGTATATACATATTATTTTTTATATTTTTTATTCTAAAGATATTTATTGTAAAGATTAACTTTGACTTGTAGAACGTATACTTTATGTATTTATTTTGCAAAATAAATATTTTGATTTTGATTTTTGACTGTCGAATTACGGAACCCTAGGTATGCAAGTCCGACTTGCACTTGACCGGTTTTTTTTTCGAATAGAGTTTATTAATATTTTATACTACACCTGCTTGGAAAGTTCCTTCTTACTTTTTCGAAAACGATGGAGAATATACGTCATTGCTGTCATACCAATATGCGGGCGGAAAAAATGTATGAAAATCCATTGTTAACGTGCTGAGCGGGCAGAAAAAGTACATGAAAATCCATTGTGAACGCGCTGAGCGGGCAGAAAAAGTATATGAAAATCCATTGTAAACGTGCTGTTTTTTTATTTGTTGACAACATCCGTACGATAAGCATAAATGTTACATTAAAAAGGGTATAAACTTCTTGGTACATAACCTAGCTTGAACAATAATGCCAAAAGACAAAAAGTTTTTATGTCTTAGTTTGCAAAATAATACTGGGCACTTGCTATTTATGATCATAAAAAAATGAAAAAAGTGAAAAAGTTTATTTAATTAAAGATTTTGTCTTTTATTTTCTTCGCAGGTGTAGTCGTAGTATCCATTATATTCTCTTTGGGTGTAGTATAAAGCACTGTGTATCACTCGGGAGAAAGTGCGATTCCCTTATGAATTTGGAGGCTACGAGCAAGGTGGCATAGGTGGGATTTTTCCCCCCTCCAAATTTGGCGTGACATACCGGGACCGGGAATGTTCATTCATAACCACTGTAAAGTACGTTTTAATTAAAAAGTACGGTACTTTGGTTACTGAATAATATTATAATACAGTGATTACATAGGTTTCTTTCACAATTCACATTGTTGTTTCAATTAATGTCCCTCGCCCCCCCGCCCCCCTCCGAATCAAAAGTCTGGGTACGTGCCTGGCTACGAGAATATAAAAAAGGGGACTAAGGGGCGCCGCCGCTAAAGCAACAACTGAAGCATAGCAATGGCGCCGGTTTACAAGTGTGTGAGTGGACTTACTATGGAATTAGGTATACTGTGATGTGAATGTGTACGTGCCGGGCTCGTGCATATACTTAAGTGAGTAGGCTTACTATGGGTGCTTCAGTTTTTGGTTTGCGAAACTCCTTTCGACTTTTTTTGTACTTCTATGTCTACGAATATAATATTAATAGCATGCTGATTCACAAATCCTGTTGGTTGTTGTGAATGTGATTGTATTTTGTTGCTGAAATTCAAATTTTTAGATGCTCATAGTTGGTTGTTGAAACTATTTTGCCCCCCCGCCCCCCTAGACGGCTCAAATAAAACAAGGAGCTGGGAGATTAACACTATACCGCTTTAATAATGTTAGTTTCTTTTGTGTCATGCTATTAACTACATTTGCAGCATTTTTGGCCTACCGGTAGGACTAAAAGATATAGTCCTAACTATGCGGGACACTCTATATCTATACCTATTTGGCTTTTGTTCCCCCCCCCCCAAAATAAATCCTGGATCCGCCCTTGAACATAAGTTTTCGCGAATACACATAAAACGCATTTTTTGCATACATTTTATTCAAAAGTATGGAAAACAATGTTATTATGTGTATTTTGCATCGTGATCCTCTGTTACCACCTTAACCAAAATGTCTGATAACCTTTAGGCCTGACACCTCGCAGAGGATCAAGATCGTTTAATCTGTTTACGCAATTGCTCATAATCAAGTTGATAAGATAGTTATTTTTGTCACGATTTTCCTGCTGCGATTTGTATCAGATCTTTGTTTGGCGCCTGTCTTGTCTTTACCGGCTGGCAAAATGGACTGCTATTACGTACATAAACTTTAACTTTTCAAAATTCTTTATTAATAATTCTTCAGTACAGAATGTAAATGTACAATACATTGAAAAGAACAATAAAAATTGTACACTTAAGCATATTACAATAAAACCTGTACAGGCTGAAGACACCTTTATAAGCTTAAAATAATATAGGATTTAAAACTATTCACAACAATGATAGTAAGTAGTTTAGGAGTAATTTAATCAGAAACTAATAAAATATGTACTCATTAGTTTTGAGTTACATTTATAGATATGAACCAATAAAATAAGTAAGTAAATAAATGCAAGCTTGCATAATATACACAGAAATATTTCGCTAAATGCGATGTAAAAATAAATGACGAGAAAAACAAACACTTATCATTCATTTAAATTGAGGGGGGTAAGTAAACATTCTGCCAACAGAAAACTATTAAAGTTGAGTGAGGCAGATAGCGACCGTAAAAAGAGACACCTCACCTCCCGCGATGCAAAAGCGTGCGGGCCAGCGAGGGGACACCGTAAGTCACAGAGTACGCCGGCTGACTGGACTAGTGTCGACAGAACTGGTTTGGTCAGTCGACATGTTCCCAGCGACGTCACTCCGACGGGTAAAGCACGTAGTGATGGGGCAATTTATAAGTTCCATACGTGTCGATGTATGGAAGATCATTTATTCTGGTAATTCCAATTTGTGAAACTAGACTATTAGAGCTAAGTGAATTTTTAGCATAAAAATTACGCGTAATTTTAATAATGAAGTCACGAAGTAATGAAAGCTTGACTTTAGCATGAAACCGAAATATATTTGTTTTAAACGGAGTATTGTAGGCTATTTTAATTGCTTTATTCTGAATAACCTGCAGTTTTGTGTAATTAGATTTACAAGTGCTGCTCCACACCGGGGCAGCGTAGGTAATGCACGGGCGAACCAGTGTTAAATAAACTCTTAATTTTGTAACAGAACTAAGATTACTGTATCGATTCAAAATGGGGCTTAGAGAATACAATGTATTTAAACCTTTACGTCTTAATCCTGTCATGTGTGTTGTCCAATTTAATTTTTTGTCTAATGTAACACCAAGGTAGCGTACCGACTTTCTCCAAGGGATGGAATGGCCAGCAATTTTTAGTAATTTTTGGGGCTCCTGACGTTTTCGTGTAAAAAGGATGGCTTCAGTCTTTCCCTCGTTGAGCTTAAGCTTCCACTTTGTAAAGTAAGAATGAAGCGTATCTAACGAAAATTGAAGCCGGTCAACAATTAAATCAACGTCCTTAGATGATGTTAACGATGCTGTATCGTCTGCAAAGCAGGCCAGACTAGTACGCGGTTGAATGGGTATATCGTTAATATACATTATAAATAGGTATGGCCCAAGGATAGAGCCCTGAGGTATACCTGCTGGAACTGGTCGAAAAGTTGATTTTACGTGATCACCTATGTGAACAGAAAACTCTCGATTCTGTAAGTAGGACTGAATGATTTTTATGAGTCTCACAGGTATGTCACTCTTCCAAAGTTTGTGGATAAGCCCATCATGCCACACTGTATCAAAAGCTTTTTCGATGTCTAGGAGTACCATTCCAGTTGACTGCTTTAGGTTTAAGTTATGTGCTACATGCTCTGCAACTCTGGCAAGTTGCTGTGTTGTGGAATGACATCCTCTAAACCCAAACTGTTCATCTTTTAAGAGGTGTTTAGATGCTTTCATCAAACGTGAGTATAGAATTGACTCGAATAACTTACCAAGAGACGGCAACAAACTAATTGGTCGGTAGCTGCTTGGAATGCTTTCGTCCTTCCCTGGTTTTTTTAAAGCAATAACTTTAGCAAATTTCCAAACCTTGGGGAAATAATTGAGATTAAGACATCCATTAAATATTTTAGTTAACAAAACGACCGCCTTTTGTGAAAGATTTTTTAGCAAAGCATTATGGACATTGTCATCACCAGGAGATTTTCTACGTTTTAGCCTTCGCAGAGCTTTCCATATTTCAAAAGGTCTCGTTGGAGAATCAATTTTACCAGGATCAGAAGCATTCACCGAGTCTATTGACTGATTAACTTCAGTCTTAACTTCTTCGTCGTTCCAATTTTTTGTAAGACACATGTTGTTGTAAAACGCATCCGCAAGGATTTCTGACTGTTCCGTTACGGTAGATGTAAACGTACCACCACCTGTTTTTAATGGAGGTATGACTGAGGGTTTGAGACGGAGTGACTTAGCTATTCGCCAAATATCGTGACTTGGGTTATCAACTCGAGCTAGTTTGTCATTCCAAATTTTGTCCATGTATTTTTGAATGCTTAAATGAATTTCAATTTGAAGTTTATTGATAGTAGTTCGAATTTGTTTCTTAATTTTTGGGTCTAATGTGTGCTGTTCGCTGCGACGAAGGTGATTACGGTGTTTGATGATACGTTTAATATAACGTGGAAGCTCAATCACCTTGCTGTTTGTTTTAACTCCAACAGGTACGTTCAAGTCCCTGGCTTTCAAAATACACTGGTGCAGATTGCCAATCGCCTCATCAATTTCTGATTCAGTTTTAAATACTTGAGATGATAATGCGATATTTTCATCTAGAGAAGATCGATATCCTCTCCAATCAGCTTCAGTGTATTTAAAATAGGGTATTGGATCTCTGCGTGATGGAGTTCCTCCAACAGAAAAGAAAACGGGCAAATGATTTGAAGATAAAGCAGGCAGGGCTTTTATTTCGCTGACGAAGTTGACATTATTAGTAAGAACCAAGTCAGGATTTGTAGGAGAGCAGTCAGAACGATAGTGTATGAGTGTTGGCGTACGAGACGCGTGTATAACAAAGTCTTTCTCCAACATATGATTATAGAGTTTTCTGCCACGGGTATTGCTAGTGCCACGATGCCAGTGCTCATGGTTTGCGTTAAAATCACCCATTAATACTATGTGGTTTCCTAATGAAAATAATAAATCTAAGTCCTCTAAAAACAAAGGTTTATTTGCAGATTGGTAAATGGATATAAATATATGTTCAGTACCAGAAATATAAGTTTTTATACCAACTGCTTCAATTTGTTTAGTTTTTGGAATACTAATTAGAGAATGTTCAATATTATCTGCAATTAAAATAGCAACCCCTTGTCCTTTGCCACTTGAATGTTTGTCTTGTCTATAGCATTGAAATCCAGGAACACTGAGATTTATGTTGTTGGTTAGTCTAGTTTCACAAATGGAAATTAAATCGACACGAAGGGTACTTACCGCTAAATGCATCAAATCATGTTGTTTACGCTGCAACCCATCTGAGTTCCATGATAATACTCTTAGCTCATTAGACATAACGCCCGAGATGTGTTAGTACAAGCATCACTTTGTCGAGCATTGATTTGCATGCCATAAATTCGTTTTTCAAGTGTTTGACAGTACTTAAAATATCTAACATTTCTTTGGTAGCTTCATCATTAAGATCTTCAACATCACTTGTTTGCTTCAACTCCATTTGCGGCGACGGCTGAGTCCTTATAGGTTGCTGTTCAGCTACGATATCTGACCAAAGGCGATTGTTTCTTACAGTGTTGTCGTTTTTGATGCGAACTGGTTTGGGTTTTAGCTGTTCACGTTTCTGTTGTATGCGTGCCAGGTAAGATAAGCGAACTGCACACTGACGAAAGCTAGCAGGATGATCTTCATTACAATTGACGCATTTTGCAGGTTCGCTACGGTCTTTCTTTGGGCATTCACCGATAGGATGCGAGTTTATACATTTAACGCATCGCGCAGGCATATTGCAGTTTCTCGATGAGTGACCAAAACTTTGACACCGAAAACACTGCGTACCAGAAGCATTATTAGCATTATTTGGCTGCTAAAGATGTCAATTCTTTCTCCTGTTGTACGGGCTGTGACGGGTCGTTTTGGCTTTCGCCATTCTTCAATGTTCCCCTCCGGTGGTCTCTTGTAGCTTGAGGAAGAGCTATTTTGGTCACGAGTTACGAACTTATCCATTTTTTATCGACGTCAAAAGTATCGATAGTTTATAGATTTTGTGACTTCCCATCACTAAGGAAACACACGAAAACGGCCGGGTGAAAGACAAAGACGATACGAACGTGCTTTTGCAGCAAGCGCTAAGCGTACGTAAATATATACTAACGCCTATATCCTAGAGAGGAAGGCAAGGACTACAGATTTCCATCTGATACGATCCTTACACACCTCTTTCGTCTCTTCCACATCAATAAATCTAGTCGTACAGGCTCTTCTATTCTGTAGGAATATCGCCAATTAGGTCGGCATACATCCTTCTACGTAGACTAGCCCCCTGATTCTGTATCGTCAAATCAGTTGCCAAACCGAGTGCCTATCGTTGAAAACATACATATCCGCTTGTCTAAGGATACGTTCGCACTTAAAATGACGTTACAATTCGTAAATAGTTCAATATCTATTGAAGGTTATTTTGGAAGTTCATTAATTAATTTATCGGTTTTGGTGAATAGCAACCATAGTTGGCAACCGATTCAAAGATACGTAATAGGCCCGTATTAAGTATTATACTTGCGTAACATGTAGATATTTTTTTCGTCACTGCTTCATTCACCCTCTCCATATGCCCAAACCACTGAAGTTTTCCATTTTACAAGCTTTTGTTTAACTTCACTGTATGAGTCAAATCTTACAAATGAATTTTATTCCCGTTTCCTCCAAACGATTGAGCTGAAATGTTGAACACGCGTTTGGTTTTTGTTATTATAATTAATTGATCTTATCTAGTTTGTAATGCACTCTAATAATAATATTCAGAGTATTCCAAAGCGATGGATTTCGCTGTAAAATCATAAACATAAATAGGGTATTGTTTGCGGAAATAAACTTCGGAAAAAGCGTTTGGTAAAAAAACATCCTACTGTTCAATGCGCGAGCGCGTTGACCGGTAGTATGATTTATAGATGGCCAAGTGAAAGCCAGCCCCCTTATTGTCTGATCTCAACATCTATCGCTATCATATCAGTTTCTTTATCTTGATTGGTCAGAGTTTCAATCACACATAATTTTCAGTCAATCACGATTGATGTTGAAGGTGAAAATGGACAGATTTATCGGGTGTAATCGTTAAGTGTGACCAACCAATTATTCCGTAACTATTACAGATACCAAAAAAAATTATATCATATCAGTTTCTTTATCCTGATTGGTTAGAGTTGCAATCACACATAATTTTCAGTCAATCACGATACATTGATGTTGAACGTGAAAATGGACAAATTTATCGGGTGTAATCGTTAAGTGTGACCCGCCAATTATTCCGTAACTATTACAGATATCAAAAAAAATTTAACTGATATCGAAAGTACGTTACCTAATCAGCAGGGATCGGATTTTCCTACTGCTAATTGATACATTAGTATGGATAAGACTTTTTTTTACCGGAAACGGATCCGGAAACGAATCTTTGGTAATTAAAATTTAAAAAATCATGCAAGACGCATACAAACTCAGTTACAATTTACCCAAAAGCAGTTTCGGTGTTGCCAGCAATATTTTTTTTGTATTGTTAACTGAACAAACATTTATTGATCGTATTAAATAGTTTGATCGCAACTGAGTTTGTATGCAAAAACAAACAAAACGAAGATTTAAGAACAGACAACATGTTTTATTAACCAAAAGATACAAATATATAAATGCACTTAAATAATTATACATATACAGGTTTAAACAACATATCCGTAAATCATCTTTGGAGGTATTGAAATAAATGTTCATGAATTTTTTCAATATTTTCTTCCTTGAGTATATTTCGTTTCTCACTTCAATACCTCTGACTAGTTTTTCACTAATTTCTCGTATTGAGTCCAAATTTGAATTTCGACCTAAAACTTTTTCCAATTTATGCTTAATTTTATTGGACGCACTTTCGAAGCAAAGTCTGACTTGGTTAAATGCTAATAGAGAATCACTTAAACTTATATCACTTTTGGTACCTAGTTCTTTTAAAGCAACTTGTATTATTCTAAAATTTTCATCTATGAATTGCAATTCATCAAATTATTGCTGGCAACACTGAAACTGCTTTTGGATAAATCGTAACTGGGTTTGTATGTGTTTAGCATGCTTTTTTAAATTTTAATTACCAAAGGTCCGTTTACGGATACGTTTCCGGTAAAAAAAGTCTTATCCATACTAATGTATCAATTAGCACCAGGAAAATCCGATCCCTGCTAATCAGTAAAATGACATCAATAACTTTTTGAAAATCAAACAAGAATTTTTTTAAATTTTGACTTAAAACACTCCCATACATTTAATTTAGTATGAGATTAACAAGGACGTAACTTCGAACATCTGCTTTGAACACAAAATTTTGCACTTACTAAGAAATAAATATTATTCAAGATAGTTTTGTTACTTTGTTTGGTTAATAAACAGTTTCTTTTAATATCAGTACTAAGCTAAATAACCTTTTAAAATAAGGAAACTAAAATCTTTCTACTAATCTCATACTATTTAAATGTATGAGAGTGTTTAATGTCAAAATTTTGAATACTTTTCGTTTGATTTTCAAAAAGTTATTGATGTCATTTTACTGATTAGGTAACGTACTTTCGATATCAGTTTAAAAGTTTTTGATATCTGTAATATTTACGGAATAATCGCCTAGTCACACTTAACGATTACAACCTGTATATGTTGTTTTGAGAAAGTTATTTAGTATGATCAGTTTATAAAGGAGTTTTAGTAACTTGTCCATTCAAACCCGGTATATGGTGTAATTTGGTATGATTGCTTTGTTTTAGAAACTCAACCAAGAAATCAACGGGCTCCGTATGAAGCCCTTGTTTGAAGGCGCGGCACCGCCCTCCCCGCCGGGCGGGGCGAGCACCCCGGGCCGAGCCAGCGACCTGGAGCTCATGATGATACATAGGAACATCTACCGGGCCAAGAAGTACTTCCCCATGTATGTACAATCCAGCCAATATTGGTCCACTGCTCGGCACAGGCTTCTTCATGTACTGACTTCACACCGTTGACAATGCGTTGCCATTGTCAGTTTTATTGCGGCATACGGGAACTTGCAGATTTTTAAAACTTCAATCACCAATTACATGATAAGAAAACTATGATAGAAATAAATTTCTATATTTTTAAACACTTGGCGACTTATCCATCGCAAGGAGATAAATTAAATTTTTATCACTGCGAAATAGAAAATCAGAAAAGTAAATCTGGACGTGAGGAGCTCTCACGTCCAGATTTACTTTTCTGATTTTCTATACCGCAGTGATATAAATTTAATTTATTACATGATAAGATTTTGCTCAAAATAATTGAAATTCAAGTAAAACGAAAACTTTTATCGAAGTCTCTCTGTTCTTTTCGAAATACTACCTAAAAATACGTACTTTTGTTCATTAATGTTTTAAAAAAGCCTTGTCGATTAAGTCACCGTTAAAATGGGAATGGTTATCTCATCCAAGGGACCCGTCCAATGAGAAGTTCGGGCTGGTACAGTACAGAAGGCGCGTGGGAAGTTAGCTGTCACCCTCATTTGCCCCCGCACTCCGCACTCCCCTCCTCGTCGAAGCCCCGAGAATACTCACTCGCTACATATCTCGCCATCTGTAACTAACTTCACGAACTGAAGGTTATCCTAGAAACACACAGTTGGTACACAGGTCTCCCTCAGACTGCGGTTTGTTTGGGTGGTAGTAGTCCACAACGCTTTCCCAATGTACTCAGTAATACTAGTGCTATACCATTTACGTATTAAAATCCCCTTAAATAGGTGCAAGCCACACAGAAACGGCGCGGCGCGCGACATTATTCAAATTTCGTACAAAACGCATGGAAATAAAGTCGCAATTTGAGGTAGTACGAACGCCCGTTCCACGCCCGACACCGCCTGAAACATACCATTCGGTGTGTTCAAATTGCGACTTCATTTCCATTGGTTTTGTGCGAAATTTGAATGACGCCCGCTCGCTCGATGCGCGCCGCGCCGTTTCTGTGTGGCTTGAACTTTAGGTAGTCGCCTTGTACGTTGTATGACAGGCACGGGCGTAGCCAGATTTTAATATTAGTCAAAACGACAAATTTTGCATGGAGAAAAATTCACTATATGTGTGAAAAAAAAACAGAAGGTTATGTAAACACGATCAATCTTCTGTTTTTTTGGGTTCGGTACCTCAAAAGGAAAAAACAGAGCCCTTAAAGGATCACTTTGTTGTCCGACCGTCCGTCTGTCTGTCAAGACCCTTTATCTCGGGAACACGTGGAGGTATCGAGTTGAAATTAAAACCATATACTCAAGTCTACAGTCCCTTAAAGTTGTGAAAAAATCAACTTCTAAGTTAACGTAAAAAAATACAGCCGTATAAGACGCAAAAAACGTATATTTCGACACTCTCAAGAGAATAAAAATTTATAGGGTGTTTTCCGTTGACCTAGAACTATGAAAAGCAAGTAATACCGTCTTATACTACAAGTATAGGAAAAAATCTTTAAACTATACATTTGTAATTAAATCATAAAAAATATAGTCTTTAACGGAACTCTCGGTGGGCGAGTCCGACTCGCACTTGTCCGATTCACCGCCCGGCTACGCCCATCCACAGGCAGATTATCTGGTGGTGGTTTACTCTACCAGCATGACATGCGACCTCATAATTCCAGAGTCCCGTTAGGCGGTACGACGAACGTGGTGTACGACGTTAACATAACGGTGCTGCTGTACGACTGCCTGGACATCATGAAGGTGTCACGTGACGACGCGCTGAACCTCCTGAAGGACCTTACCGAGCAGTTGCCGCTTGTCTTGTCCGGGTTAGTCGGTGGATTCCTGTTTAAAGTATATTCCTCAGTGCGCAGTACGTCCTCGCGTACATAAAAATACTTAGAATCCTCCTCAACGATGACGCTTTGAAAATGCGCACTGCAACGCCGTCTATAGATATACCTATATATAACTATTTTGTTCCTGTAAACCAGAACTAACTTTCTTACTTACTTATCTTTTTGATACCGAGATAGTACAGGCAGTTGCGAAGCATCAGTTATTAATCCATTCCGTACAAAAGCCTGCTTCGTTCACTGCTGGACATAGCCCTTTAAATATTTCACCACTCTTGGCGGTTCTCCTGGAAGAAATGGCCATACTCCTCACACACGCTGGGCAGGCGGGTTACTGAAACCTTCGCACCAGTAAAGCCACTGTCCGTCATGTCGTCACTGTCTGTTTTATATAAGGGCCGGCAATTGGGGATGGATATACCGCCATCAATCGGTCCCAGGCTTGTAAGGCTACCTGTCCGAATAATTTCGGGGGGGGGGGGGGGGGGTAGTCGAGCCCGGCATCAGCTCTAACACCAAGGTTTATCTTTGTTTTTGTAGAGGGATCACCGTACATTTGCACTCGACAGTTCATACTCGGGAATACCTTTGACATCCCGAGATGCACGTACCTATTTAATCGTCTTCTATATGGGACCCGCAGGGAACAATCTCGGTACCAGGTGGTGGACGATCTGGTACGCAAATGGCTGCAGAAGGCCGGGGGTGACCCTACCCTGTACAAGCGGCAGACCAGAGCCTTTGATGCACTCGCTACTCTCTCTGAGAAGCTTCTTAAAGACCATGTGAGTTTCATTCTACTTATTTGGTTATTTTTGTTGTATTGTGGAGACTCCAAAGTCCAAAGTAAAGATAGAAGCCGGAATCTTGGCCCGATTTAAGTTGTTTGCTTTTTTATTTACAATATTTTGCTGATTAGATACATATCAAAATTGAGCCTATAATTTTCTCCATACAGACGAAAGCAATGGAAGGCCCTTGGATAATGCACCCGAAGACAGCCGATACACTAGAGATGGCTCTGCGCCGGGTCTCCGATGAGAGGCAACCGTTAAGAGACCGCCTGGCTCCAGCCATCTCGGCTCTGATGCAGGCTGCTGACGTCACTGACATAGGTATTTAATGTAGAAGACAGCTGATACACTAGAGATGGTTCTGCGCCGGGTTTTCGATAAGAGACATCCGTTGAGTAAGAGAGACAGCCTGGCTCCAGCCATCTCGGCTCTGATGCAGGTTGCGGATGTTGCTGTAAAACGCTAGAGATGACATTTGAAATCTCATGGATGCCATGAAATATGAAATATGCAAATATTACCTTAGCAAATGATTATGCACCAAGTACCTATGGTGTTGGCTAATTTGAGGTATAAAAATTGTTGCAGAAACGGCAGAAACGATGGCATGTCTTGTGAACTCCTTGATAGAAGAAAAAATACCTCTAACAGCTGATGCCGTCAAGAGTATCAACGTAAAAGAGGTAGTAGAGGATATTAAAGGTAAGAAATACAAAATCATAAATATTTATTTGTTCAATATTAGGTTTAAGTTGTTCGATGCATGGTGTCCCTTTGGACTTGTTTTGGACATGGTTTAATTTTGCACCAAAAGGCATAAAAAATATTTTTTATTACTAATACTAGCTTTTGCCCGCGGCTCCGCCCGCATCGAAGAGATTTTCGTGGAAATAAGGAAAACAAAAGAATATGATTTTTTTAACGACTATGTGCAACGGTCACCATGTTTTACCAAAGCGCTAATAAATACAAATCAAATAAGCCCAAACTCGAACTCTGTATCCATTGAGGAGATCTCGTACCATAACTTCTAATTACTATCTACTAGTAGAAAAGTAAATTCCAAAAATCTTTGAATGACGATAACTTTTTTTCCGAGATCCGATTTTAATGAAATTATTCTATTCCAAATTAAGCTCTATACTGTACAGTTGCGAAAACTACATGAAAATCCGTTCAGTAGTTTAAGAGATGTGCGTGAACAAACAGACGAACAGACAGAAAAGGATTCTAAAAATCGTTGATGTGTGCTCTATTCCTCTTCTTTAGTCACCCCCTTTCAATTTCTATTACTTTTCTTCAATGTACAGACACAGCGGTTTCTACTGTTTTATTATAAGTATAAATTATTGAGAGAATAAGGAAAATCGAAAAATTTGTAAAATAGAAAACTATCAACAATAATCAACATACACGAAAATTACATTAAAATTAAACTATGATCGAACACAGACCTCTAACAATAACATAGACTTATTTTTTGTGTCCCTTTAGCTACGATAAAAAAGATAAAGCTATCACAGTGCCATGCCATCTCAAATTTTATTAACAGTTATTTGTCAAAAACGTGACTTGCAATCTCAGATAATATCTGAGCTTGCAATACATCTACGATGATGGAGTACAACAATTGACGTCACTTCACGTCGTCATAGCATACGCATGACACTTTGACATTTAGTATTTTGACATCACTGAAGTGCTAAAAAAGATAAAATTGTTACAAGTCGCAATCAGTTAAGGACAAATATAGCCATTATAATAATCTCTCACATCGTGATAAATTAGTAACTTTATTATTTAACTTTGCTGATAAATTGTATTCAAAAATATCTTCAAAATAGTTGACTAACGAACAGTTGCATCAATAACTCTTTTTAGTACTTTTATGTCATTCATATGAATGATTAATTACTAAACCAAATAGCGTGAATAAAACAGTACAAAATTCATAATTATATAATTTGTGTTAAAAGTTAGATTGCGATTTTCATTTATCCAAAAAGCAGGTTATTTACCTTGCATAATATGATTGTTTATAGGGTATTGTGTCGCGGTACAGAACCCTTTATTCGCACTTGACCTATTTCTTTCTTTTTATGCCAATGTATGATATTCTACTATTTATATAATGTACCCAGGTTTGGGCATCAGAGCCCCAGATGAACAGATCGAGCAAGTCGTGGCTATCAGCATCCAGAGTCTCCAAGCGCAGGTCCTCACTCCTGAGGAGATGAAACGTCTTGAGGATGAAGTGGAGCACGCGTTGGCGGTGCGTCGCATTAATGTGCTACTATCAGTGGCGGATACAGAAACAACTCAAGGGGGGGGAGGGCGACATAACGTAGTAACAAAATAATCAAGTAATAATAATAAATAAATATCTTTATTACATAAAAACAGCCGAACAAAATTACAGATTATTATATTTCAAACCTTTATTAAATAGGATTGAATTTAATGCTCAGAAGAGCAGCGGTATTACAAAAACTTAAAAACTACAAGTAGGGACTAAAGAAGCCATCAACTAAATGTTTATATAAAATACATAGATGAAATAAGAAAATAAGAAGGTAACACATAATATGTTATTACAATAATCTATGGACAATCACTTGCAAAGTTCAAGAAAAATGTATTAAAACTGTTTTAACACACATACCAGACAATGCCATCTTATGATATAAAAAAAGTAACAATTTGAGTTCATGGATGCCGCCTGTTCTTCCTCTCAAATTGGTTAATTACATCGTCGATAGGACAATCAATGTAATGTATTGCAACAACCCTTAGTCATTAAATCTATCTGCAATAATTAAGTACATACAATATGCAGGGCCGTATTTTAAGGTTGGAGGCCCCTGGGCAAGAACGAAGTTAGTTGTACTTAGTGTTTGAAAACAATTTTGTATTTTAACATTCCCCTTTGAATTAGTATAGTTACATTACTTAAAAAAGTAAGATAAAACGAAAAATATAGTTCTCATGGACAAACCCAATACAAATAGAAAACAAAACATCGTGAGCCCTAACAACTTTAGGCAATTTGTACTTACTGTATTTTTATGTATGGTTAGTTAAAAATATGAATACGGCGAGTTATTTATTCGAAAAAACATTCCGTGTACAACATTAAAAACTTGTGGAGGCCCCTGGGCTTCAGCCCCGGTTGCCCTCCCCTAAATCCGGCGCTGACTATCTATATGCCTGCCGTGGATCGCGCAGTGCTAGGCCAAGTATGAGAGGCGCGTTCTGTATCCGCCACTGGCTACTATAACTCGCGTCACGTAAAATTGCGGCGAGGCTCGGGCGGTCTCTTTCTCTCGCGTCTATTACATGTGCAGACACATCTCCCACTCTCGCCCAGCGAGCTTTTTACCTGACAGGTGGTATACTTATTATACTGGGTGTATCACTTATGTGATACAAAACTGTCATGTACTGAACGAGTTTGTATGACGAATAAAAAAATCCAAACATATGTAAATCCAAACGTGTGCAAATGACTTAGTAGAGCTTTTTTTTTTCAAACATTTTTACAACTCCGTCCCATGATAATGCAGAGCCCTGAATGTCTGCCTCCTCGATTTTCTTCGTTTCCAAGATGTTTGTGACCATGAACCCCAGAGGCAGACATGTGCAAATAATTTGATACCCCTTTTTTTTAACAACTTCAATCGGCTGTAACGCGAAAACGCAGCGACGTAGGACCTTTATTGACTGGACCAAATCAATTCGTATCGACGTAAACTGCAATCTACCTCAATGTGAAACGTGTGCAAATCATATACCGAAATGCTCGCCACCTCCCTAACTATTACTCTCCCCCGAATAACTTCGGGAGGATTTGCGAGTAAGATGGTGGTACCTCCACAGTCGAGCCCGGCATCAGCTCTACCACCTAATATAGGATGTATGCTAGAGTGTAACACTACAATCCAACAGATAGGCCAAGTAGCAGCTACGCTATTATCGTAGCACTTAGGATGTATGCCACAGTGTAACACTACAATCTCGTAGACCACGTAGCACTTAGGATGTATGCTAGAGTGTAACAATACAATCCAACAGATAGGTCACGTAGCAGCTACACTATTATCGTAGCACTTAGGATGAATGCCACAGTGTAGCACTACAATCTCGTAGGCCACGTAGCACTTAGAATGTATGCTAGAGTGTAACAATACAATCCAACAGATAGGTCACGTAGCAGCTACACTATTATCGTAGCACTTAGGATGAATGCCACAGTGTAGCACTACAATCTCGTAGGCCACGTAGCACTTAGGATGTATGCTAGAGTGTAACACTACAATCCAACAGATAGGCCACGTAGCTGCTACGCTATTACCGAAGCACAGGATGTATTCTACAACGTGGGACTAAATCCAGGCGAGCGTACGATCTACACGTCTGCAAAATACAAAAAATAATTGAGAAAAGTGAAAATAGCTTTAGAAATGAATTTTTTTCGCTAGGAAACTTGAGAGGGTCGGCATCCTTTTTATGCAGTGTTGCGCGTTGCCAGATTGAGTGGTAAGGCGCCGATCGGACTATCATGAAATATGTTAGAACTGTTTATTTTCTATAATTTGTATCTCGGCCTTAGGGCCCATTCGGAAGCTGGGCCTCTAGGGCGGTTCCTTATTGGCCAAGGCCTTTATAGAGAGAGCGATTAAGACGTGATGCTATAATATCACAAGCGTTTTCTCTGTCAATAGTCTTGATAAATTAAACAACATTAGAAATATATAAATATAATACTTTTTCCAGAAGTCTTTGGCGAGTTTACATAGTCGTTCTTCTGTACGCAGCCAACAATCCAGAAGCGTTCTCATTGATGAGGTTTGTGCCACCTTCTCAATTCCTACTAAGCATCTTTCCACCGTACTTGTTCTTTCACGTGTTGCTATTGTGCAAGTAGCATAGATAGAAGTAGTTCCTAGGCGTGTATTGGATAGAGCTGCTGATGGGATATTTAGGTGTTCTATCTTCAGTTCAGTGTCCAACTGTATGAATATCGGCTGCAGTTTAAAGTGATCAGCATAGGCGTAACTATGTAGGGGCCAGGAGAGCATGGCTCTCACCAGAGTACCGTCTGGCACCCCCTAGAAATACGGGTGTCATTGATGTGAAAAGTTTCTTTGTTTTTTAGTTTGTATGGAGGGTTATCTCCATTTACCTTATTACGATAACATAACCGAGAACAGATACTTGTTAATGATTAATAAGTAAGAGCCAGCTACAAATCCTAGCTGAGTGTTCAACTCGCTTTTTACCGACGATTATTCCGTTCTAACGAGTACGAGGGTTCTTTGGGCAAAATTTAAAGATTAAGAAGAACTAGTAATGATGACCAAGAGGGATGTTCCTGAACAAATATATTTATGTTATTAGAGTTGAAGACACTTTCGATCAGTCAATAAGTCCTTTATTCTGAACTAAGAGTTGTGATTTCTGAGTTTAATTCTGTATTTATAGAATATCTCTTAGTTCAGTGTGCCTCTTGGCAAAGGCCTCCTCTAACATCTTCCATTGTTTGCTGTCTCGAGCAACTCTTCTCCAGTTAAAGCCTGCTGTCAGTTTTAACTCGTCTTCCCATCTTTTTTGCTACCTTCCTTTGCTCCGTTTGACACTTTATTCATTGTTTTTATTTCGAATGAAGTCCTAAGTAATTTGCGGTGTAATCGTTTGCCAGACGATAAATTATTTAGAATAAGCATTCCATCCATCAGCCTGTTTCTTCCACTCCTGGAAGAAATGCTCACACACACTGGGCAGGCGGGTTGGTGAGCGCGGTGCCGAAACCCTTGCACCAGTGACGCCGCTGCCCGTCACCACTCTGTTTTATATAAGGCCCGGCAATAAATGGATATACCGCCATCCATCGGTCCCAGGCAATGGTGGGCCGCCTGGTTTTGCCTGAGAGCTGTTCTCTTACTCTCCCCCGAATAACTTCGGGAGGATTTCCGAGTAAGATGGTGGTACCCCCACAATCGATCCTGGCATCAGCTCTACCACCTAAATAACCATTGTTTGTGCCAAATTACAATTAGGTATACATATATAGGTACCTACATACATATTGTACATACTCGCAAAACGAATTTGTAGGTATTTTTTCTCAGAGCATTCAAGCAACTTGTTCTTTCCCACAGACATCAGTTACGAGCCACAGATCCGCTCCCGCGATGCAAAGGATCAGCGACAAGACTACTAAACAGTCGTTCAGTCAGAGTTCCATCGACGCAACTACTGGCGATGACGCAAGGAATGCTCCCAAACAGACCGAAGATAACCAAAACTATGCAGAAAATCGTGCTCTTTCCCAATCCCAAAGAAAACAGCCGGCAAGGAGCGAGTTGTCGGCAGAGTCGAATAAATCTTTGAACAGTAAAGACACTCACACTTCACAAAAAGAAGGCAATGATTAAGAGGGCTGTATCTACTGGTGACCTTGAAAGCTACAATTCTGGGCTAGTTTAATTAAGATATTATTTGAGTACTACGGAATATTCGGAATGATGTGCTTTAATTAGTATTTGAGAACTTTCACTAAATAAATACCAAAACAAGATCCAAATTAAGGCAAATTAAGACTAAAATCCCATTTGATTAAGTACGCAAAGAAACAAATTGAAATTTAGTCAAATTGAAGATAATGATAAACTCAAACGAGCTCCACCGATTATTTTTCGAGTTACAGTAAGTACCTAATTGTAATTATTTATTTAGGTAAAGCTGCATTGATTCGCCCTCGAACGACAGAGAAATCAGTATGGGACGAGTCACATGGAAAAGTGAGACGTACGCACCAAGGTCACCAGCAGTAGTTGTCGCCATAAAGTTGATTTTGTAGGATGATGTTTGTGTTTATGAGTCCATTGTATGTTTCCTTTTCTAGCTTTAAACCTTTATTTTAAGTAGTTGAAAGGGTACAATAGGTTACCTATTAAAATTTTGTTGAATGTGAACCAAGTCTTTATGTTGGGTAAAATATAGGCGTTGAAGCATTTATATAAATGTGTTTTTTTTTTAGCTTTCCTACCAGCTACAAATATAGTTACGACGACGTAGGTATAACTTTTGTTTGTGCCGCATAATCAATCCATGGATTATACACAACACAATGCTCATATTTTCATTGTAAGGACATGGATCTGTCAATCCATTTACACATGGGTTCCTCGTTGCTTCGGATATGTCCAGCAAATCTTCAGTCCCGTTTCAGTTTTCTTCAATAGATGCTGTGATAGAGTCCGTCAAAAATCGATAACCCTCAAAGCGTAAAATCGATGTTTCGTCATGATCTGATGAAGGTATTCAGAGATAGGCCGTTTAAGCCTTCAGCGAATAACATCATACTACCTACTAGATATTGAGGTTATCGCTTTGTTCTAGGATGCTGATTACATAATGTTACTTAAAATTTGTCATACCATAGCCTCCTTTAAAAAGTTCAACTACAGTTGCCACAATCTAAAGCTGAGATTCAGAGTGCATTTTGAGTCCGGACTCGATCTTACAAACGTCAAAAAGCGACGTGATCTCATACTAGAGTGACGTTTGTAAGATTGAGTTCGGACTCAAAATGCACTCTGAGGCTGAGGCTGAGATTCAGAGTGCATTTGGAGTCCGAACTCAAGAGGAACTCAATCTTACAAACGTCACTCTAGTATGGGATCACGTCGCTTTTTGACGTTTGTAAGATTGAGTTCGGACTCAAAATGCACTCTGAATCTCAGCCTGAGATTCAGAGTGCATTTTGAGTCCGGACTCAAGAGGAACTCAATCTTACAAACGTCACTCTAGTATGGGATCACGTCGCTTTTTGACGTTTGTAAGATCGAGTTCGGACTCAAAATGCACTCTGAATCTCAGCCTGAATCTCAGCTTATGAGGCCCGTTTTGACAGCTGGAAACGACCATAGAATGTAACTTTATATGAAATAAACGAAACCATAAACAAGTAATTATTACATTATTGTATTTTAATAAAACATAAGAATGTCCATTTGAAATAATTTTCATGAAGAAAAAATATAAAACATCTGAAGTGTAATTAATTATTATATTATTGTATTTTAATAAAACATAAGAATATCCATTTCAAATAAAGCCTATGTCCTATTCTAGGTCTAGAACTACATTCATGTAAAATTTCAGCCCAATCGGTTCAGTATTTACGGCGTGAAAGAGTAACAAACATCCATCCATCCATCCATCCATGCATACATCCAAACTTTCGCATTTATAATATTAGTGGGAAGTGGGATAGTGACTAAATTGCATTTTAAAAATATTTTTCTCTATGTACATCTGCATCTACACTATTATATAAAGAGGGAAGATTTGTTTGTTTGTTTGTATGTTTGAGGTGAACTTTGGAACTACTGAACCGATTCTAAAAATTCTTTCTTTTATGAAAATCTTTAGCTGAGTAACATAGGCTATATTTTATTTTAATAAAAGTAAGTTTTCAGTTTGAAAATCCAATATTTGTGAACCATGTCGGGTGAAAAAACGCTGCTAAGCTACTTTATCGGCGTTCCTTGACCAAATGGTAAGTTATACCAAATGGTAAGTTATACGTGATGAAACCGGTTGTTTTTCCATATGAAGAAACTGTATCAGTTTAATCTGACTAAAGATTTCCATCTACAACGATCCTGACACACCTCTTGCTAATATTAAGCTTGAAAAAAGTAACTACAGCCAGGGTTAAGCATAGATACATTAAATACTATTGTTTAAGTAATGATTTGTTCCCATAAGGGAAAGCTATATCAGTTTAATTTGACTACAGATTTACATCTACAACGATCCGGACACACCTCTTGCCTAATATTTAGCTTGAAAAAGTGATTACAGCCAGGTTTATGTATTGATTTTTTCCAATACGAAAAAACTGTATGAGTTTAATCTGACTACAGATTTCCATCTACAACGATCCTGACACACTTCTTGGCACTTTGGTAAAACATGGTGACCAGGGTCTGATGATGGGACTGGAAGATGGATACGGGATCTCCTCAACGGACAACAGCAGACCCTTCGAGTTTGGGCTTATTTATGCTCAGACTAAGGAACCCAACGCGTAACATGCGAAAGTTCTGTCGCAAAGCGTGCTGTAGTAGCGGCCATATTGCCCTCAATTGGCCTCAAAGTTATTGCAGGAATATGAAACCTAAATTACTTTTTAAAAGTTTTGATGCCTTTTTTTCGATTATGTTGATGAGAAATATTTCTAATGAATCAAAAAATTTGGCATTTATTTTATTTTATTCGGAGTGTTCCGAAATAGAGTCTTTGCATTCAGGACTGCTACTTGACCCTGAGCTGTCTATCACGTGCACTATACTGCCGTACAATTTAAAAATACAGTAAGTAACAGATTGATAGTTTCGACAAAATGGCGCTTAAAGATTTTATTGTATTTTGTGGTGTCACGAATTCTACAGTACCTTTTAGTTCGTTTCAACTCGCTTTTCATACAGAAAAAAATTCTTAGATTTAAAATTTTGCATTTAAAATCACATTAATGTACTATTAGATAATGAAATAATTAATAATGACTTTATACGAAGCATCACCTCACTTTGATAGCAAGCGTAACCAACACATGAATGCAGTAACTTTGTTACTTTGTTGCGATTCCACCTAAAATTAATTTGAGTGATGCAGTTAAGTATAATACTGCGCTCATAAGAAGGAAGAGTCTAAGCTTTATAAGCAGGTCATTAGTTTAATAATGATATTCGAGTATTTTATAGAGAAATTCCTGGCAGTTATTGGTGTGTTACGCCATATTATGGCAAAAATTTTGCAGCCGCAACATGTTACTTGCCATATTATGGCTTTTTTTTCTTTCTTTTTGTCATTTTTTGGTGTGTGCCCTCGTTTTAGAATCGGTCTGTGGTTTGTTTGAAATGGCCCCAAAAAACAGACAAAGCAGTCGTCGTCCTGCAGCACCCCCCCATAGAGCAGGTCATTGGTAAAACTGCTTCATATTAATGTATTTACAAATGTTTTATGAATTTGAATTTTACATTAAAATTAGTGCAAGTAATACCTTCTAACCTACGACAATTTTTTTGGATATTCTCATTTATTGTGACTACAATTACGCCCATTAACGAGTATTACGTCAAAGTAGGACCTCAACCTAAATTTTTTCGGTTCGTCATAGTTTTGCTCATCATTTTAATTGTGGTTTGTTCTGTAATAACAATGAACGAAAATGTAGAATCGTTAAGATAAAGAAGATTTTTTTGACTTTCTTAAGAAACCATTCAAAATTTTAAAATATCAAACGAATTTTGCGTAGAAATGAATCATTTAATATATTACACGATTCGGACGATATGGATGAAATAGGTGATTTTGTGACAATTAAAAAAGATAAGTTAATTCGTATTTTTAAAGTTTTGCATGTTTTGGGTTATTATGTTTTTAAATGTCTGATTGATCATAAGGTATAACACAAAATATCTCTCGGCACCCCGAAAACATTTGTTTCCCCCGCCCCGCGTCGAACTTCACTCCCGGTCTTGACACTAAAGGGGTGAAGTGCATTTTTTCGAAGTGCCGAGATATTTCCGACGTGTTATAAGTAATTAATTGTTGTGATTGACCGCACTAGGGCAGGTCATAATAAGAAACTTCCTGAGGAACAGAGTAATATATTTTTTATCATAAAAATATATATCATTACGATATGAATCTCCTAGGAGGTGTCAGAGGTGTTCTGAGTCACACTCCACTTTCAGAACACCCGCGTTTCACCGACGATTATAACGTCCGAACGTGATCGGTGGTAAGCCCCATCGCCGTAGGTACTTCAGGAACAAATACACGCTTTTTATGGCATGCAGTTTTCCTTATGATGTTTTTTATCCAAATTCACACTGGAAACTGGGTAAGACTCAAGGTTCAATTATCCTTTCTTTTAAAAACGCAAAATAAAATGTAAACTTACTAAGCTAATTGACTTGAGTTGTTCGTAAATTAGTATAGGAGCACAAATTTTCATTGCGTTTTTCCTAAAAATCGTAATTGAACCTTGAAGTAATTGAAGTCTCCAGTATGAATTTGACTATATAATTAGAAGTCACTTATTCTAGTCGAAAATGAACCCTCTAGCTTTATTCAAATCTTTGATTCAGAATAACTAAAAGAACACAAAATCTTAAAAAATAATGTTCTTTTTAATATGTTTCCTTTTTTGTTTCCAAAATTTCGAATGAATTGTCAACCTACGTGACGCGACATGTCACTGATAAATAGACCGTACATATTTCCGGCGGTAAATAATGCACATAGGCTATGTACACAGAGGTTTTGTAGAGCGCAGTCTCTGTCATTGAAGTATTACTTGACGGTCGATATCTTTTTTTCATTATGAACCGTGACAAAGGTAACAAAACATGTATTTTTTTTTTCGAAGATAGAACAGTTTCCTTTCTTATAGGCAAGGGGTTCATTTTAAACCGGTTACTCCAGTTCCTCGGGAAGTTTCTTATCTATAACCTACCCTAGTGTCGTCAATCACAACAATGAATTACTTATCACACGTCGGAAATACCTCGGAACTTCGAAAGAATGCACTTTACCTCCATGTTTCATCGTTCTTCACCCCGGTCTCGCCCCGTTGTATCGAGATCGGGAGTGAAGTTTGACGCAGGGCGGGGGAAACGCATTTTTTTCGTGGTGCCGAGATATATCCGACGTGTAGCTTATGATCACTCAAAAACACATAGTAACTCAAAACTTCAAAAATACGCATAAATTTACCTTTTAACGATTGCATTGTCGCAAAATCACCTGTTTAGACCATCTCGTCGGAATCGTCTAATAACCGCGTTTATACTAAGCATGTGCTCTTATTTTCCATGAATTTTGTTACGAATAATTTACCCTTAACGTACTTAACGTCCCCCTTTCCCCGGACCTCTGTACAGTTCAGACGTGTTTTATTTTGCTTTTGTATTTATTAAAAATATTAAAAAACTATAAAGTATTTCACAAAATTAATACCAGTCAACAAATTAGGAGTGCATAAAAGTGTCAGTGTACTCGTATTCAGTCTGTTTACGCACATCTTAGTGTGTGTGCCTCTCTCTTTCCGTGTGTGTGTCTGCGTGTGTGCCCCCATCCACAGCGCAGCAACTGCGTTAGAAAGAGATAAATATGTTGCGCGAGTTCGATTGAATACGATCAACGAGAGGTCTATAGTAAGTGGACGGAAAACAAAAACGTATGAAATCGTCGATCGTCACCAAGTTCACTTGACCTCTCACTAGATGAGTGGTCTGCTTATACTGGACGGAAACCAAAATCGTATTAAATCATCGATCTGTGCCCAAAATACTAGAACCCTCTAGCATCTGTTTGTTATTTTTGATATCCTGGTACATCGGCTGCAAATCCAACACAATTCAATGCCTACGAACCGTACGCCACCCGCATCCCCCGCCCCGATTGTGTCGGCGGATTTCGATGCGGATTCGAGCGCACACAGCGCTCCGCCAAGAATTTATCACTGCGGCTCGGCTCCAGATCTTCGATTGGAAAATGTAAAGGAGAGAAAGAAGAGGAAACTTGAGGAAAGTGACTCAAGTATTACCAGTGTCATCAAAGATATGTTTACTGCTTTCGCTGATGATCAAGCAAGACGCTTTAATGAGCTGCAAATAACTATCAATGGTCTAAAAGAACAGAATAATCAACTGACAAATAGTGTTGAACTCATGACGAATAAATACGACGAGTTTTTGAATAAAATTTCTCAACTTGAAACGGAAAGGAAGGAAGACAAAAAAATTATTGAATCTCTTGAAGAAAAAATTGAATTTTTTGAGCGCAAGACACGATCTACAGGTATTGAAATTCGCAATATACCTAAAAAATCTGGAGAGACAAAGGCGGACCTCTGTAAATTGCTGCAAAATATTGGAAAGTCTGTTAACTTTGACATCGCTCATGACTCTATTAAGGATATTTACAGAATAAAATCAAAAGATACTGCTAACCCTATAATAGCGGAGTTCACTACGGTTCTACTGAAAGAAAAAGTCATTGGAAGCACCAAGATTTTCAACAAAGCTAAGAAATCTGGCGAAAAGTTAAATACAACCCATCTTGCCCTACAGGGCCCAAGCAAGCCAGTATATATTTCTGAAACACTGACTGCTAAGACTCAAAGACTGTTTTACTTGGCCAGAACATTTCAGAAACAATACAATTACGCTTTCTGCTGGTCATCGCATGGTAATGTATATCTTAGAAAAGAAGAAACTTCTCCTCACACTAAAATTTCCTGTGAAGAAGACATTGAAAACCTAAAAATAGCAGAATAAAATTTTACCACACTACCTAAGAAATAAGTAGAACCTAGTCTTACGATTTATAGATACTGTTAAGTCACTTTAAATTATTAAGGCTTTAGTTATTAAACCTAAACTGTACAAGAAACACTGCTCACACTTACAAAACTACACAAATAAAATTTATTTCTGATTCTTATCACCAGTTACTTATATATTTATTGTAGTTTATTAATTTATATATTTATTTATTCATTTTCAGTTATGGCGAATGTGGAAAACTTGTTATATGACTTGGATAAATTTAATGTCTTTGAGTCCCTGGCATGCGATGTAGATGAATGTAATAAAATACTACCACTTCAAACTTCTTTGTCTATTGTAACACAAAACATTCGTAGTTTGAATTGCAATTTTTCTGGTTTCGAGGTTTTGTCAGCCAGAATGGGTATAGACTGTGATATATTAGTTCTTACCGAATGTTGGCTTAAAGGTGGCGCCTCTATCCCCATTATTAAAGGTTACTACTCCTTTACAACTACTAAGAATCTACTCCAGAATGATGGAGTTGTGGTTTATATAAAAGAAGAAGTTTCGTTCTCCATTGTGGAATCTAATATTGAAAACTGTAACAGTCTCATTATCAAAATCGGAAACAATGAGACAGCAGTACTTGCTGTCTACCGATCTCCATCGTATACCGATACTAAACCTTTTTTTAAATCCCTCGATGAATCTTTAAAAACCCTAGCAGCATATCAAAATATTATCCTTATCGGTGATCTGAATATAGATATTATTCCTGAAAATCCTAGCCCTTCATCCAATCAATATCTGGCCTTATGCGCTTACCACGGCCTTTATCCAGCACACACTCTGGTCACTCGCGATGCGAGTGGAACATGTATTGACCATGTTCTATTAAAAACTAAAATTCCCTGTTTAACAATAGTACCTCAGTCTACTCTTACAGATCATAAAGCGGTAATCACGTGTCTTAAGGTGGCTCAATGTCGTCAATTTGCCGCTGCAAACTGTACTAAAATCAACAAAGAGGGCCTCAGAAATGACTTAAACAATATCAATTTTAAACCAATTTACGACACTAATGACTGTGATTTTGCTATGAACTATCTTATAAGAGAAATAAAAACAGCAATTGATGAAAACTCTAAATCAGTTTCCCTACCTCGACGTAAAAAGATTATTAAGCCCTGGATTACACCAGGTCTTTTACGTTGTATGCGAAACAGAGACAAGCTACACAGAAAATCAAAAAATGCTCCGGAAAATATAACATTGAAAAGAACCTACACTCGTTACAGGAACTTTTGTAACTCCATTTTAAAAAAAGTGAAGCGGAGCTACGAAAGGGACCTGGTTCAGAAGGCAGGAAAAAGTAAAAAGAAATTGTGGGACACTATAAAAGATATTACCAATACGTGTAGGAATACCTCTTACCCAAAAGAATTACTGTCTTTGTGTTCCAGTCCTCAAGATTCTGTTAATGAAATAAATCAATATTTTGCGAATGTTGGTAAATCGCTAGCAGAAAATATATCATCCTCCCTACCTTGTTCCAAAGGTGACCTATACACCAAACGAAATGTTGACTCATTTGTATTAACCCATACAGATGAAGATGAAGTTGGACGTCTCATCTTAACCCTGAAAAATGTTTCTTCCGTAGGCTGGGACAACATATCCAACACCTTGCTTAAAGAAAATAAAGATATTTTTGTCCCACATTTAACACATATTTTTAACATGTGCCTGGAAAAGGGTGTGTTTCCCAGTGCCTTTAAAATAGCTCAAATTCGTCCAATTTATAAGGGGGGAGACAGGGACCATATAGGTAATTATAGACCGATTTCTATATTACCTTCACTATCGAAAATCTTGGAAAGGATTGTTAACCAACGGCTGGTAAACTATCTGGAAATTAAACAAATTTTATCAAATAATCAGTTTGGTTTTAGACAAGGAAGATCCACAGATGATGCTGTTAACAATCTTACCGACTTTATTACAACTAACCTGGACAAAGGAAGTAAATGTATATCAATTTTCCTAGATCTATCCAAAGCGTTTGATACGGTCTCTGTCCCCATTCTCATACAAAAACTTGAAATTATTGGCGTCAGAGGTATACAGTTAAGACTTCTAACAGACTACTTGTCCAATAGATCCCAGTATGTTAGAGTGGGTCCTCACACTAGTATTGACCTTCCAATAACTTACGGAGTACCACAAGGCAGCATTCTTGGTCCAACTCTTTTTCTCGTTTACATTAACGATCTCCTAAGTCTCAACTCTTTTCATGGAAAAGTCATTTCTTATGCAGATGATACTGCACTCACTTTCGTTGCTAAGACATGGAAAGAAGCCTATGAATCTGCCCAAGTTGGTTTTAACATGATCCAAAGATGGCTTCATGATAACGTCCTCACCCTAAATACGGATAAAACTAAATATCTTGCTTTCTCAATACGCAATACTACTTCTCAGGACGATTTTAAATTGATTGCACATAGCTGCTATTTTTCTCCTGGGTCGGTTTGTAATAGTCTTTGTAAACCCTTAGTTCAGTCTAAAACAATTAAATATTTGGGCATAGTATTGGACGATAATGTCAACTTCAAACAACACATCGAAACAATGAGTAACAGAACTCGTAAACTAATTTACGTATTTAAGACTTTGAGACACGTAATTGAGCCTAATAACCTGAAAGAAATATATTTTGCTCTATGTCAGTCACTAATCACCTACTGCATATCTTCATGGGGTGGCGTACCAAAAACGACGCTTAAGCCATTAGAAGTTGCACAAAGAGCCATTTTAAAAGTGTGTACTTTTAAACCTTATATCTACTCAACTGAGCTCCTTTACAAATATTGTGAAGTACTAACTGTGCGGCAGCTCTTTTTGCTTAGCATTGTGATGAAACAACATAGTGAGTTGGAATACAATCCTGATCATCTAACTAGGCGAAGAAAATATGCAGTGTGTGATCGAAATATGGGAATCTCAATGAAAACCTCTTTTATTCGGAGATATTACCCCTTCCTAGGTCCCTACCTATACAATAAAGTTAATAAAATACTGAATATTTATACCTTGACCAGGAGAGAATCAAAAAAGGTTTTGACAAATTGGCTCCAAAAAATATCCTACAATGAAACAGAAAAAATATTAACCGTTGTGAAATAAAATTGTAATTCTTTGAATTTTTATAAATAATTTTTGTTTAGCCTAATTGAAGACTCTTTATTTACTTTAGGCTACATTTATTTATCGATGTATAAATGTTATAAATGTATGAATAAATACAAATTATAATGTATATATTTTGGCCTCCATAATATTTATACATCTAACAGTCAGTCACTTCACTACACATACTATTCACCCTCTCACACACACTCACGTACATCTTCATTTCACACACAGAGAGGACTGAAGTTAACATGGTTTATTGTTTATAATTTACATCCTTTTTCTATTTTGTTAACATTTGATTATATCCTTTGTTTTCCTTGCACGCCTGAATTGTTTTTAAAATGGGCTTTGTGATATAACTAATATATCTGAGGATAGAGGCGCTGTATGCTGAAATACAGGCTAACAACCTACTCAGCAGCAGATGCTACATATGTGATACACATAAATATGTTTGTTAAGCAGAGTTCTTTCTATATGTATAACTTGTGTTATGTACATTTTTTGGAATTAAATAAATTTATTTATTTATTATTATTATTATTATAATGCATTTATGCTAAGATTTTGTGAAAATATAGTACTGTATCTCCTTATTTACCTGCAGCAAGATCACTTACTGCACACATTGGTAGGATTCGCTATGTCGAGGGTGCACTTCCTGAATTTATGGTTTTTGTTTTTCTCCCTTCTAAAGGACATAGCGAAAAACGGGTCTTTGTTTCCGAAAGATCTCATCACGAGGATGACTAATATGTAATACTGTAATTGCACGGCAGTATAAACTTATCGACCGTTTTGTCATTTTGGTGATACATGTTCCGCATTTTCACCTCTTCTTTTTTGATATGTTCCACACAATTCTCCCACTTCTCTTTTGACAGTGGGGAAATCCGTCCAACAATATTTTTTTAGGTCACTGAATTTGAAAGTAGTGTTGTTTCTGGCTACATATCCTTTAATATCTGCCCAAACAAATGAAAATTCAATATGATTCAACTCGCAGTGGTATGGTGGGAGTCGTAACACAGTCGCGCCTTTTTTTCGAATTTCTATATCAAGGATCTACCCGGATCGAGAACATTGCGACGACGACGGCGTTTCAACGATACACTAATAGAAAAATAAGCGGTGGCGGTTCCATCGTTCACTTTAGCAATAACAAAAAAACGAATGAATAAAACCTAACATAACTAACAATGACAAACAACTAAACAAAACTAAAAATAACACGATAACATTCGAATCAAGTAAGCGCATTGGGACACGGAATGACTGAAACAAAATGCGGAACCGACTAAGTTGCGCAGCCCTGTAGCGTCTTACGCCCCGGTAAGCCATGCAGAAAAATAACAATGTAAGTTTAAATTTTGAATTTTGTGACATTTCTTTAAGATAATAATGTTGTCATATATCTTAAAGAACTTATGAATCATTAATAAAACAGTTTTATTCATTTTCAAGGATTTTTATTATTATTATATTAAAGTAATGTATAATAACATCTGTTTCATTTCGAAGTTTTAGTGAATTCATAAATTTGTGAGATATTGTTTTTTTGTTTTACAAGGAAGTACTATGATCACTAGCGATATGACATTTGGCAACAGTTAGTATGGATAGGCGATAATTTTCGTTTACAAATTGACTTCGGGATCCAGGTTGGGGTCAATGCTCTCTATCGCCGTGCTAACCCGCACCGACTATAGACGACGTCATCATGTAATTACTTCATTTGGGAATCAGCCAATCACTGTGTATACGTGTAAGCAAAGACATTGATGTCTTTGAGTGTATGTGACAACACAAGCTCATAAAAAAATTACGTCTTGTTGCACGAAGCGCATTCTAAATATTAAATCATCTCAGTGTAGCCATACGAGCTCTTTTCCTCACTCATTCTAACTCATGCAAAAATGCATAATAATCTTCTTCTCTTCATCTTCTCCTTCTCTTCTTCTTCTCTATACATATAAAATACAACGTCTGTCTGTCTGTCTGTCTGTCTGTCCGTCTGTCTGTTCGTTCGCTTATAACTTGAGAACCAATCAATGGATTTTGATGCAGTTTTCACTGAAAGATAAAGCATTTCTTCGGGAAGGTTTAGGGCTATGTATCATCACGCTATGACAAAAGAGAGCAGCGCAATGAGAATTTTAGTGAGACATATGGAAGGTTCGCCGCCGTAGCATTGTCGATCGTCGCGGGTTCAAACCCCGACTGGTAAAATTTGTTTTCACTTTTTATTTTTTATTCTTTTATTTTATTTTCAGAAAAAATATTTCCTTTTGTAAAAAAAATATTAAAGCCGAAATTATATTTCTTGACTGCGCAAAGACCAATAACTAAAATATTTTTATTTTCAAGTGCTTAGAAAACGCCATCCTGGGAAGCTATCTTGGATAACGGCTCAGTAAGCTGAAGTTGAAATTGTTTGTAAGCTGGCGTTGAAATTGTTTTTATTTTAATACACTAGATGGCGCTGCATGTTTCAAAATATCGAATTTGACGCAGTCTGGTTCAAATCAACTCACGTTAAAGTTTGTCTACACTATTATATAAAGAAGAAAGATTTGTTTGTTTGTTTGATATAATGGATAATATCTAGAACTACTGAACTGACTTGAAAAATTCTTTAAGCACTCAATAAGATTTTTAGTTAATCGTGTGGTATGTACGCCTTGCGTAGTCGTACGTATGTAGTCTCATCGTCGGGGTTTCAATCATCCACTGGTAAATGTTTTTTTAGGAGACCTCTCAAGTTTAAGTTTATTTGATCGGTATTGATGAGTATTTTTGTAGAACATCGTGACCAGGATCTAATGACGGGACTGTGGGAGGTGGGTACGGGATCTCCTCAACGGATAACAGCAGACCCATCGAGTCTGGGCTTATTTTATTGGTCTTTATCAGCACTTTGGTAAAACATGATGACCAGGGTCTGATGATGGGACTGGAAGGTAGGTATTGGATCTCCTCAACGGACAACAGCAGACACTTCATTCGATTGGTATTTATTAGCACTTTGGTAAAACATGGTGACCAGGGTCTGATGATGGGTCTGTAAGGTGGGTACGGGATCTCCTCAACGGACAGTAGCAGACCCTTCGAGTTTAGGCTTATTTAGTTGGTATTTATTAGCACTTTGGTAAAACATGGTGACCAGGGCCTGCTTATGGGACTGGAAGGTGGTTATGGGATCTCCTCAACGGATAACAGCAGACCCTTCAAGTTTGGGCTTATTCGATTGGTCTTCATTAGCACTTTGATAAAACGTGGTGACCATGGTCTGGTGATGGGACTGGAAGGTGGGTACGGGATCTCCTCAACGGACAACAGCAGCTTCGAGTTTAGGCTTATTTTGTTGGTATTTATTAACACTTTGGTAAAACATGGTGACCTAGGTCTGTTGATGGGACTGGCAGGTAGGTATGGGTTCTCCTGAACGGACAACAGCAGACCCTTCAAGTTTGGGCTTATTAGCATTAATTTATTAGCACTTTGGTAAAAAATGGTGACCGTTGCATATTGTCGTTCAAAAAATCATATTCTTTTATTTTCCTTATTTCCAAGAAAATCTCTTCGACGCGGGCGGAGCCGCGGGCAAAAGCTAGTAAAATAATAAAATAAAATAAAATGCTATCCTGTTGTCAGTGTTCAAATTGAAGTATGCGCAAGTTTTGGTGTGCAAAACCTTGGAGCAGGCCTTGTTTTTTTCGGTCATGATAATAGCATTTGAATGAAACGGATACATGGTAATAGTAACATGTGCAGTTTTAGATTAGACGGACCCTATAGGTGCCACTTCTGCTTTGGATTATAAAAGCTCCCTTCCTTTGTTGATTTTAAAATAAAATTTCAAGTTTTTATTTCCAGTAATAACTGTGAAGTAAACTTAAAAAGTCCACTTCAAAATAAACAAAAATAATTCTCGAAAAAGATCGTGTAAAAGTGTAATGTTATATTTTTGTTCAGTTTTACGTCATTTGACCGCATGATTTTTCGAGTATAAAAAGCTTCTTTAGGCCGACTTGCACCAAGCAAACTTAACTCGGGTTAACAAACTTTTTATGCTTTGTCCTTATCTGTATGGTTTGATGTGAAAGGGACAAAACATAAAAAGTTAGTTAACCCGAGTTAAGTTTGCTTGGTGCAAGTCGGCCTAAAACGCATCGTATCCGTCAATTTTAGATAGCGATAGGGATGTTAACTCTTTCTAAAAAAGATCGATTCCATCGTGGTGAAAAAATCGGTCCAGAAAAGATTGGTTCACAAAAATCGATTCAAAATCGGAACAGAAATTCGCACAATTAGCGTTAATTAATTTTCATTTATGTTGGTAATCCAGGTAAAATTTCATAAGCGTTATTTTTTCCTGAGTTTATTGTAAGTAAAGTTAGTTGTTTTCTCATAAATAAAATATTAACTGAAATATTTGTTAAAGTTTTATTGCCAAAGTAACCGCTAATGCACATATATAATACAAATTAAGACTTTGACCTGTAAAAAGTATACTTTATGTATCTCTTTTACAAAATAAATATTTTGATTTTAATTACAATTTTCTTCGATTATTATTATTATGTTGTTAATATTATTTAACACTATTTATGAGTATCAATTACCCATTCCAACTTCCTATCTTCAAATGCAAAGCTCTTCATAAATATTTTGAATTTTGAAATCAAAACTCGCTAGAAACGTAATTAAATGTAGGTACTCTTTTTAACTGTGTGTGATTTGTTAACAAAATTTTCTGTGAAACCGCAAAAAAATCGTGTTCACAATTCTGCGGTTGTATGGATCGATTCAAAGATCGAATCGCCTCGAAAAAATCGATACAAAATCGACTTAAAATCTACATCCCTAGCAAATATTATGCTTTTAATTGCTTTTCAACCAATCTGTCAAACGTGTTCGCTGTTGGCCGAATTACTAAAAACTTTTTTCATATAGGTAAATTATTCAGCCGTAAATAATTTTTTTGGAAATAAAATGCAGAGAGAAGAAAAGCAACAAGAAGCAATACTACAAGCCATCTCCAACCGAGTAACCGACCTGAAAACTGCCATACAAGCGCTTATAACCAAACTCGAGACAGAATATGAAACAATCAACTGGCCTACTTTTCTCGATAACTACGCTATTCTTTCTGGACATGTACGTAGCAGTGACACCTACGTACACTTCACTTTGGCCCCTGTACACGCTGGGCCAGTTACTGTAAAGCTAATTATGATTTCCTAATATTGTGCTATTTACAGCTAACAGGGCTCAGTAAAATCTTGCAAGCTGAAGTAGCTCCGCAGCTGCGGTCGCTAGTGGTTTTGCCCTTACAGCTGGGCTGTGAGCGGGATGAGGCTTTAGCTCGACTGACAGAGGGCAGAGTTCCGGCGTGCACGCATGATCTTGTCCCAGATCTACTTAGAACTAAGCCCGAACCTCAAGCCGAACAGAGATTACAACAGTTCAACCACAAGGCTAATACTCTTTCCTTTGATACAGCTCAGGTATGATATAATTAAGTTTGGGTAGATAATGGCAAAAAAGACGGAAAATTTTCACAGCCCAGGAATCCTTCAGTGCTGAAGCAAGTTAATAGGTTAGGCTAGAAGCCTGCCATACATAACCTCCGTAGTTATTTTTTTTTAGAACAACCCAGCATTCCTTTAGTTGTACCCCCTTATTGACACTTCCCACATTTGTTTATGTAATCTTGGCCATAGTTGCTAGATAACTCAACATGTTTATTGTGTAGGAATTAATTTAGTATAGATGCACAATGATACAGTTTGGGCCACTTCAGAGGCAATGCTTGAAGTTAGATGTCACCTGCCCAGTATCCTCCTGCACACCTTCTTTGTCGAAGCGAGAGATACGACACCATCTGTGACCATCTTCATGCACACATTCTGTACTGGCCTTAACTGTAATTCTGGAAAATTTGTTGAGAAGAGATCTAATCCTTATTTGGATTTGATAAAGAAATATTTTAATTGAAAAGGAAAATGCCTATTGGGATCTGAGTCCAGGGAGAATTTTGGTTAAGGCATCTTTTTGTGCGTTCATTCAGACCTCTGACATGGTCTGATGAATATTATTGTTTGAGAACAGCAAAAACCAACAGTTTTGTGCTTTCCAAGGTGCAACATGAAAATTCTACTAATAGTCACCCACTATGCTTGTCTTGCCTTGCTTTACTGCAGAATTCATGGTAATACAAAGGAGGTGGTTAACATCATTTTTGTAGGAAAGCAAATAAGTTGAACTCTCAAACAAGGGGTTAATTTAAGTCCATCTGCAGGCCTAACATGGTGCCACTTTAACACCATTTGACAGTAAATTCCATGCATTTACTGTCAACCAAAAGGTGTTAAAGTGGCAAGCATGTTAGGCCTCCAGCTGCCAAACTAAAGAGTTTGAATTCAAATTGCCCCTACTATGTGATAGCTATAATGTGCACATTCCACAGATCATAGCCAATAAAAATTCATTTTGTTACAGAAACAAGTCGCACAATTTGCAAAAGTTGTAAGTCATGTGTGGGAAATCATATCTAAAGAGAGAGAAAGTTGGGAAGGGGAATCTATGCGAGCTTCAGGTATGATGCGTGTGTTATTTATGGCCCATTACTTATCGGCATATTATGGAGTATAAAATAAAAAGAAAAAAATTGGTGTGAAGATGAGCAAAATGAGAAGGAGTGTTAGGTTTACATATAAATAAATTTGGGGAGCCAAGCGAGGCAACCTCCATTTTAACAGAATTCTGATGCCCAATTCTATGATTTGCTGACGACATATGTAATATTATGATATTAGCTTAATTGAAAAATGTATTATTTATAAATTTCTTACCAACCAAAACTGCGTAAGAAGTTTATGTAATCTGTCAATACATTCTTTCTAAATGTTTTTTCTATATCCAGGGATCCAGCCGACGCACAACCTAACAGACACCCATGCTCTGGTAACAGCTGTAGGAACAGGAAAAGGACTGCGACCCGGCATGCCTCAAATGCCACCAGGAGTGGGGACCCCTGGTGTCATGGGCCCCAGAGGTCCATCACCACAGATGGGCCCCTCAGCATCAACAATGCCTAAAGCTCCATCTACTATCAAGACCAATATCAAGGCTGCCAATCAAATTCATCCTTATCAGAGATAGTTTTAATTTATTAAATAATCATAGTAATATGTGTTAATTGAACATAAATATAAGAACCAATAAACAATTTTTTTTATTATTAATACGACAATGTATTTCCGACCCACAGATCAACTATGACTACGCCTATGGATACTTTATAATTTTTCTTATTGGTTATAAATCATAATCTACACAGAATACCAGATTCTAAAGATAACATAATACATAATGAGCCAGTTGGTCAATTTGGTCATGCAAAAAATAGTACCTTGAGGATGAAATTATTAAAAAAAGTGTTTTAATCCTCAATTGGTCCATAGGTAACAATAAAACATCAATTATCGAAACCATAAAAAAATAAAACTACTATTTAGATTAGTAATTAGTTATTTATTTTTAATTAAATTCATACATAAATTAATAGCTAGCTAGCATTCTATTTACCTAACAAATAAAGTGTGTGTGAATTCAATCACGTAGCGTTTTAGAAACAGCATTAAAACATTGAGCCCTGAACATAAAACGTAATTTTGACTCTTGATACATACACTCGGTAAGCTCATATTAGATAGAAGAAAATAATACTTCAACGAAAGGTGTGCGGGTGTTGTTAGTTGATCGTGTTTATCTGAAACAAATAATTTTTACATTTTAGATTATAACAAGGAAGGTTAACTTAAAACCACACAAGACGGTTAACTCTTGCAAACAGATTCTGAAGGGCTGCCAAAAATTAATTTCTATATAAAATTTAAAGTTAAAAAGCTTTCAAAATCATCCAGAATGCCCACGTGTTAATTAAAGTGTTAAAATTTTATGGCTAACATTTTAGAACTTGTTTCCATGGGATAGATAGCACTTCTCAAGGTGGCTAGGTGGTAAATTAAAAAAAAAATATTCTGTGTAAGTCTTCTTCAACACACGGCGATAGGGCTCACCACCCATCACCAATACTCTGGGACGTAATAATCGCTGGTGAACATTTTCAGTCCTTACTCGAAAGCACCTGACAACCTCCTCGGGAATTAATAATTAATTTGGTGGGGACGTATGGTTTTTTTACTTTTATGAACCTCTACTTCACATATATAATTGCAGTCTTAAAAGTACCACATACCCTGACTTGTGGAAAATCACAAGGGTTATACCAGTTCCTAAAGGTAGATTGGGATCTGATGTAGGTGATTACAGGCCCGTGGCAGTTCTTTCGGTGTTCGCAAAGGTCTTTGAATCAACGTTACAGAAAGGTATCTACAATGAGGTTCATGGTAATTTGTCTCATTCTCAGCATGGTTTCCGTCCGGCACACAGTACTACTAGCAATCTTCTCAACTTCATGTCCTATGTTGTACCGTCGGTAGATGCTGGAGTGCAAGTCGATGCTGCTTATTTTGATTTTAAGAAAGCTTTTGATTCGGTTGACAATGACATTCTTCTAAATAAATTAGCAGCTATCGGCTTCACACCACATTCACTTAAGTTTTTTTGTAGTTACTTGCACAATAAAATGCAGTACATCCAGTATGGAAATAGCTTTTCGAAGCCTTATTACACACCCTCAGGTGTGAGTCAAGTCAGTAACCTGGGGCCTCTAGAATTCTTAATTATGATTAATGACCTTCCGAACATCGTACAGGACGCCACATGCTTGCTATTTGCAGACGATCTCAAGCTGCTCTTAGCTATTAAGGATAAAAGTGACTGTGTTAAACTGCAACAGGACATTGATAGAGTAGTGAAATGGAGCCACGACAATAGGTTGCAGTTTAATGGGTCAAAATGTGTACAGATCACGTTTAGCCGCGCGCATACACCGAGGCAACACCAGTACACGCTAGACGGTGACGCGCTAGTGCGAGTTCACTCTGTGCGGGATCTAGGCGTACGGCTATCCTCGGATCTCTCTTTTCGTGATCACATTGTAGACACATGTAAAAGTGCTTTTAAAACCTTGGGATTTGTACTCCGTAGGAGCCAAGGCTTCTCAGATGTACAGACGATAAAAGTATTGTACAATGCACTAGTTAGGAGTAAATTAGAAAGCAACGCAAACATCTGGGCTCCGCATGAAATTAAATATAGTCTCATGCTGGAACGGATCCAAAACAAATTTTTAATGTTTTTGTATTTAAAACTATATGGAGTCTATCCGGGCTATCCATTGTTATATCCAACCTTATTTATCTTAGGTATGGTTGGGTTCACCAAAATTGAGGTTAGGAGAGACCTATCTTTTGGCGATAACCGTATTTAAGATATTTAGAGGAATGTTGTGCAATCCTACAGTACTTGACGCACCTGACGGTGGTTCTGTTTGGTGAGCATGAGCTGCGGCAGCGCGAGGAGCGGCTGCTTGCTTGTGGAAGGGCCGCTAACTAGAGCTATTAAGTTGCTCAATAAAATTTCAGAAAACACGGACGTTTTCACGTGTTCTCTGGGTGAATTCACAAGGATAACTTTGCAAATTTTATGTTACTATTACTACGCCTATGGTTTGTGGTTAATTAATTGTTTTTTATGGCTCTTTGTCCTTGTTTTTTTGTTATTGTGTAAGATAAGAATATATGTAGGTAAGTTAATTGTTTTTGGTATTGGATGTGTATGTTGTATAGTAATTATGATGTAGTATATGATGTGTTACTTCACTATTGAATTAGGTCCAGCCTGTAATGATAGTGTAAGTTCCTTAATAAATAAATAAAATTTCGTTATCTCAAAGATTGAGACAGAATACACCCCTCTCGCTTCGACAACCCGTTCTGCAGACAGTGTTGCCACCTTAAAGTCGCTAGATCTAGCGGAATTGTAGTCGATTTAGCGACTGGATAAAACAGACATTTCATACATGTTAGCGACTTTTTTCAAACTGGTATTCCATACTATTTGGCGACATTTCGAAAAAAATTCAGATAATCTGGTGACTTTGTTATAAAAATCTAGCGAAAATAATAAAATGAGGTGGCAACACTGTCTGCACACAAACACTTACAATGTCATCAATCTTGAGTATAGCGCGCACGGTCTCGGTGCTGAGCTGCAGCGCGGAGGCGGTCACGTGCAGTGGCTGCAGCACGTGCTCCTGCCGCATGTCGGTGACGCGCCCCCGTCGCACGTTCACCCCCGCACCGCACCCCCCCGCGCCCGCCGCGTGCGCCGCGCGCAGCTCCGTCACCGTCTCGATCGCGTTCAGACCTGCCGATGTAGACACGAGTGTAACATCGCGCCCGCCCAGCGTGTGACTATGGGCATTTCTCACAGGAGGACCACACATGTTCCAGTAGTGGACGAACCACGATGGATGGATATAGTATAAAATTAGAGAACAAAATGTATTTGGGTTAATACATTGTTTTAGCGAAAGTAAGAATTATATGGGTAATTAAAGTAAGTCAAAAATGTTATAATAATAAGGTTCTAAATTAATGTTATTAATTTTTATAATATTATTTAAAATGAATGAAAGACGGAAACTACGTCAAGAAATCAATTGGATAACAGAGAAGATACAAATTGGTAATAAACTCCAAGACCAAGATAAGGGCGTCCTTGTACCGCCATGATTGAAACACGAATCCAGAAGGAATGCCGCTCGGGCGCAACCGCCACGGCCTCGATAAACAGGGCATATGAGTAATCAGTAATCAGTAATTCTTTATTGACCATTATAACAGAGAATGTTACATGAGGCATGTCAAACATTACACCATAAAAGATTCACAATATCTTATTGATAAAATAAATAATTTATATAATACAAATAAAACATTAGGTACATATAAAACTTATGTCATTGAAAAACAAATTGTCAGGTATGTATGATTATCATTTTATGACATATACCTTCGTATTATAGACAAAATTATAAAAATTGTATTATACCTACAGAGAGAATGAACATTTATTAAACTGCTTGGTCAGGTACTCATTTACGGAATAAAATGGATTTAATTCGAAAAAATATTTTAATTTCATTTTAAAATCAACCAGAGGAAGTCTAGTTATTTCTAGTGGCAATTTATTGTACATATTAACCTTATTGAACAGTCCTTGTTTTTGCGTTTTCGATAGTCTTGTTTTTGGTAATACGATTTCTCTTTGTTACGGGTGTGATAGTTGTGTCGGTCCATATATTTAGGTAAATTATGTTTGTTATTATGAATTTCTATTAATGATTTATACAAGTAAAGTGATATTACCGTCATAATTTTGTTTAATTTAAAATATTCTCTTGCTGAAGAGCGTCTGTAAAGTCCATTTAAAATTCTGATGGAGCGCTTGTGGCTGATCAAGATTTTCTTGATCTCCGCAGCATTTCCCCATACCGTTATGGCATAATTCAAGTTTGACTGTATGTAAGCATAATATACACTCGTAAGGGTAGTTTTATTTACTAACGGTTTAAGCTTCAACACAGCATAGTTTGCGCTGGACAATTTTTTCCGTAGTTTCTCTATGTGAAGTGAATGGGCCAATGTGTGATCTATAGCATACCCAAGAAATGTTGCCTCTTTAGTTTTTACTATAATGGACTTATTTTTGTGTGTCTGGTATGCTAACACAACACTTTTATCTGCGTTCAGAACAATACCATTTGCTTCATGAGAGCGAGCAAGATGAAATTATTATATCTGAAAGAAGAAAGAAAGAAAGAAAAAATGTTTATTTGGTACCAGAAATTACTCAAGACTTTTATCTAGTTGTATTAACAAAACATCTTATAAAATATTCTAACTACTTAAAAACTAAATGATACCAAAAAGGTCTCCGCTCAGCATAATATCGCAGCTACGGCCACGACGCTGATTTTCAGCGGATGCCCATGTTTTAAAGTTGGGTTAGCAGTTCCAGTTATACCATTCATAACATAACAAATAACACACAAAAAACAGAACAACTTTTGTAAAACAAAAATGAATAAATAGCTAAATATATATATATTATATTTATCTATAAAAATACAATAAAAATAAATATAAATGAAAACATATAATATACTTTATTTTATACAATATGTAACGAAAAAATATCAATTAAATTGCTGCTTCTCTTTTTGGACATTGATTAAAAATCTTTTATACCTACATCTGAAACTATTTACTGATGAAGAGAGCTTGAGAGGGGGAGGGATATTATTCCAGCATTTTGTGGCGCAGTAACGAAAACTTCCTCGAAATAAAGATGTTCTATGGGATGGACAAAGTAACAATTGGGGAATACGTAACTGATGTTGAGAGAATTTAAGTTTATTGTACAAATAAAGCGGACTTTTTGTTTTAATTACGCCAAAAAGTAACGTTGCGAAGTGTAGTGCGCGTCGTGATTCCATGTTTAATAAATTACTTCTATTTAGGTAAGGTGTAATATGTGCTCGGCGGGGAACCGGAAAACAGAACCTTGCGCAGGAGTTTTGCACTCTTTGAATTAATTTCCGAGTTCTAGCTAATAAGCACCCGCCAATAACTGTATCAGCGTAGTTAAGCTTTGATAAAATCAGCGATTCACAAAGGTGAATTCTCGTATCCACGCTAAGATGTTCACGTACTTTGTATAGTACTTTCAACCTATAATAACAATTTTTCACTGTCTCTAAGACATGCTTCTCAAACCTTAATCTCTCATCGAATATAACTCCTAAATTTCGCACTTCAGGAACTTGTTCTATCTGGATGTTTCTAATTTTAATATCAATAATATGACTTTTAATTAGTTTAATTTGATTTTTTGTCCCCAAAACTAGATACTAAGTATCTTAGTGAATCTCTGAGATATCTCTAACAGAGATGCTACTTATTTACAGTAATTGTACCAAATTTTAAGGGCTTTAGTTGCTGAGAAAAATATTCAAGGTAATTTAGCTTTTATTGGATCCATTTAAGAGCTATATTGCAATGAACAAATTTTAGTTTTGGTAGCATTAAAACGAAAACCTTTATTAAAGTCAGCTACATTGTTCACTGAATCGATTTTATGTCTATAACTTATACTTGCGATTGTCGGCACTTGGTGAAACATGGAAAGCATCTTGATGAAAACCACTTGTACACTGTTTACACAAAATTTACTAAACTATAGGTACTTTTAACCCAACCGGTTTCGAAATTCAATTCATTTTCAAGGGCTTAACAACTTATTTTAATATTTTAAGACCTAACCTACGTGCTGTAAATAAAATTTGATTTGTTTAGTACATTTTGTGTAAACAGTGTACAAGTGGTTTTCATCAAGATGATTTTATGTCTGTTTCTCTAGTTCTATTTGATATGTCGATTTTATCCACCAAGAATAGCTGTTCCATACATTTTGGTCAAGTACGTATTAAATGTTCTATGGAACAGTTGATTTTTTGCGTTATCATCATTGATTCCATAGTAAAAGTAGTACGTATAGACGAGTACTACCACAGTTTAAAAATCCATACAGTTATCCAACGAAGGCGTTCGCTTGTTTGAAAATTGTATGCAGGTTGACCTCCCGCGTCTCGGAGCGCTTTCGCTAGACAACTATTATGGATTCTTCAAACTGTGGTACTAACACTATCCCACTAATATTATAAATGGGAAAATTTGGATGGATGTTTGTTACTCTTTCACCCCGTAACTACTGAACCGATTGGGCTGAAATTTTACATGAATGTAGTTCTAGACTTGGAATAGGACATAGGCTACTTTTTATCCCATAAATCAGTTCCCACGGGATTAAAATGAGTTTTCAAATTTCTACAGAAAAGTGATGTGTCACGCCATGCTTACGAAACCGAAATTTTGCATAAATGTAGTTCTAAACTTTGAATAGGACAAATACTACTTTTTCCCTTTGTTCCCATGGAAAAACAGCAAACGAGACACGCAAAATGGGAAACAGAGGCGCATAACACAAACATTTCAGCAGCTGTGTTTACTGCAGATAACAGTCCGAATAATATTGACTGATTTTATAGGAGTACACTAAAACTAATTCAACGCGGGTGAAACCGCGGGCAAAAGCTAATGTTATATAATGTGAGTACGTTACCAGCGTTCTCGGCGAGCGTGTAGGGCACGACCTCGAGCGCGTCGGCGTACGCTCTCAGACAGTAGTGGTCGGCGCCGGGCGCGGATATGGACGCGCGCGACAACGCCGCCGCCGCCGCCGCCTCGGGCGCGCCACCGCCTGGAGTAACAATCACAATATATATAACTTACAACAAAAACATTAGGGCGCAAGCCACACAGGATCGGGCGCTGACATGGCACGGGCATCCCCAACGGACTACAAATCCTATGTACGCCAACGAGTAAATTTTCATGTATAAAGTTAACTAGATGCAGTAACAATATTTTTGAGGCTGCCAGCTGGTTTAAAAAAGAACAGTATTTTCTCTCAACAGCCAGACTTCCTTCACTATCGCCTTCTCAGTAGTCCGTGCGTGTTGTGTGTACGTACCAGGCACTAAGGCTGGTCGCCTCGCGACGCAGCGCACGGCACAGAGCGCGTCGTGCAGCGAGCGCGCCGCCTCAGCGACGACCGCGCCCGACGTGCCGCGCACCAGCACGGAGACAGTGTGTCCGCCGCCGTGGCACCCCGTCATCTGCGGAACACGGGTTGTACAGGCTGGGTAATTCCACGGAACATGTCGCAACCGTTGCATTTTTTCAATATTTTATGTAATAACATGATATAATAATTATTTAACAATTTAAGGATTGTATACTACCTAAATAGGTACCGAATTATTAAAAATGGACATGTGTGCATGTGTCAAAATTAATTTTTAGACTCCTGATATACGCGGCATAATTAAAATTGTTAGAGCTAACTTTGTAAATCTTATTCAAAAACTTGTGGTCAAGCGAGGCGATAGGCCGACAACCAAGAGTATCACAGGTATTTTACACACCTTAATGTACTTGCCAGAAGGCTCGCTCACTTCTTCCACCAGGTCCACGTTCACCAAGTTCTCTGCAGTGAAGTGGTCAAGCGAGGCGATAGGCCGACAACCAAGAGTAGCACAGGTAGTTAACACACCTTAATGTACTTAGAAGGCTCGCTTACTTCCTCCACCAGGTCAACGTTCACTAAGTTCTCTGCAGTGAAGTGGTCAAGCGAGGTGACGGGTCGACAGCCAAAAGTCTAGCTAGGATTTGGATATTGTACTCACCTTGATGTACTTGCCAGAAGGCTCGCTCACTTCTTCCACCAGGTCCACGTTCACCAAGTTCTCTGCAGTGAAGTGGTCAAGCGAGGCGATAGGCCGACAACCAAGAGTAGCACAGGTAGTTAACACACCTTAATGTACTTAGAAGGCTCGCTTACTTCCTCCACCAGGTCAACGTTCACTAAGTTCTCTGCAGTGAAGTGGTCAAGCGAGGTGACGGGTCGACAGCCAAAAGTCTAGCTAGGATTTGGATATTGTACTCACCTTGATGTACTTGCCAGAAGGCTCGCTCACTTCCTCCACCAGGTCCACGTTCACTAAGTTCTCTGCAGTGAAGTGGTCAAGCGAGGCGATGGGCCGGCAGCCAAGGGTCTTGCACACGTGCTCTATGTCTTCACGCTCGATGTCCTTGATGACCATGCACTTGATCTTGTCGAGGAAGTGGACGGCTAGGTCACTGATGGCATCTCTGAGGAGATAAAGTTGCGGTATAAAGAAAAGGCCGAGAAAATGGTGTATGTTACTGTCGAAATTCGTGGAGATTCACTTCAAAATAAGAATAAACACTAAGCGTTTTAAATTTCACTAAGTATCCCCAAAGCAGACACATTTCGACGTAACCATTGCCAGAGGCGGATTAGCCCTCTTAGCCGCTCAAGGCTGTTCAGTACCTGCCGCCCTTTCTCCCAACTTTTTAACGTATAAATGTGAAGTTATGTGAAAACTGGCGTTGTGTTTGGTTGAACCCGATATAAAAGTATGTTATTTCTGAGATTTGAGATTTCATTTTCACACTAGCCTTTCGCCCGCAGCTTCGCCCATGTTACCTTATACTTATCTATGTTGACTAGGGTCACTACAACAATAAAGAAAACGGCATTCAAATCCGTTTTCCGTAAATTCTTCATACAACTTGAACTAGACAGCCTGAGGCAAAATCCGCCACTGACCGCTGTTACTGCCACTGCTAAACTTTTTTGCACAAAAGAAGAGAGAGAGAGAGGCGTTTAGAAATAACATAATCGAGGTTGACGCCGCTTTCACCTGACGACGACGGCACTGAGGGACAACTTTATGTTTCGTCACGCTGATGCTGACCATTATGGCGCTCATTTAAAATACATCGCCACGACTTTGTTTCATGAGGGCGTGTCAGAGGTATTTTCGATTATGAACCATAAAATGCAAGTCACAGTGTCCACTCACGTTTCACCGAAGAGTGATATGTCCCTGCGGGATGGGTGGTGAGCCCTATCGCCGTACTTCGAACACACACAGACCGAGCACAAATTTGCCTTTACGAGATTTGAATCCGCTACTAGTAGTGGTTGAAATGTTCGAACCATAGACCGTAGAGCCGGCAATGCTAATAGTCAAATGAAGTGTCAGACCTCATTTTGCAGCGTTCAGTCTCCTCGGTTCAACCCCTAACAGCAATAGTCATCAATATTATTATTAGAGTGCATTACAAACTGGAAAAGATAAATTAGAAACAAATGTAAAGACAAGAATTTGAAAAAATTCCTCGGGGCAGGATTCGAACCTGCTACTTCTTGTTATCAAGACAAGCGTGCTACCGACTGCGCCACCGAGGTACTTACCTAGACCGTTGAATTTTTCCACCATACTTGTCCACCGAATATTTTTGTAATTATTTGGTCTAACCAGCTTGTAATGCACATACTGAACGCTCACGAGGGCGTTATGTGATTTCACGCCTTGCTCAGGAACTTGAACAGATGGCGCTGTCGTCGCTACAATGTGTTGCTTCAGACAGTTAAGAAATTCACAGTTCTCATTAATAATATTTAGAGTATTCCAAAGCGATGGATTTCGCAATAAAAACATAATAATAGTCTTCAAGTATACCTCAAGATGGACTTCTGCACCAGCAGCACGTTGCAGCCGGCCTTCTTGATCTGCTTCACTATGTTGAGGATGTACTGGCGCTCCTCCTTCAGCACTCGGTCCATCGCCGCGTAGTCCGACACGATCACGTTGTGGTCCATCTGGGAACGGTACACTGTTAGTAACGTTCTGGGGGCTAAAATACATTATTTTTTGGGCAAAACCATTGAAAATCCGCTACATCTAGCCAAGAAGTGGCTAAAACGACATCATTGACTGTTACAGAAATAGAGAGTGAAGTGAATATAACTTTGACAAAAATACACCTAGTCCTGCCAAAAGTTCTGTTAAGTTGGATATAACTTTTTCAATCATAGCCCTTACAATTAGAATATTTTCTCTTGGAGATAGTCAATAAAAATTGGAAAACAGGAGTTTGAAAGATTTTGGGAGCCATTTTACAGCACCACCGTTATGAAAAAATCACGTCAATAACATGACTAAGAAAAAAAAATTTGCCTAGCGATTTTACTAATTATTTTGAGGATTTATAGTTATAGCTTATAATTAAAAAAATATTGTCATTGTCTATCCTATCATTGGCATAAAAATTCAACCTTTAACTCTTTTTCACCCGTCACAATGGAATTTTGTAGACCCAAAATCAAACCATGTTTTTACAATATAGATCTGCTACTTGGAGATTCGTTAAAAATACATATTCTAATGTTATAATATTATATTACAATCACTTGTTTATTGTAGTTTGAAACCTACTCGTTCCTGTGGATATAGATTTGACTTCTAGAGTTTTCTTGGAACCTTAGAACTATCCATAAAAACAGGGACAGAACTTATGGCAGGACTAAGTAATAAAAAAAATATATAATGAACCACTAATAACTAGTAGGCTCAAAAGGACTCTATTCCAGAGCCGTAATATATAATAAAAAAAACAGAAATGGAGAAAGGGACAGAACTATAGGAGTAAGCGAGATAAAAATGTCTCCAATCATTTTAGATTATGCTCGAGTTGTCACATACATACGATTACTAAAGCTCCTAATACAATGAAAGCATAATAATAACATAAGGAAGTTACATTTTTTGTTTGTATGCAGTGGCTTATCTCTGGAACTATTGAACCGATTTAAAAAACTGTAGTCTGTATTTTGTTCTCTAGAGTCGAGCAGTTCCCAAGGGACATACTCATTATTCACATTCGCGAGGGTAAAATTGTGGGCACAAGGCTACCCATCATTGTTTTTACACGCATCAATACTGCAAGAATTCACCACCGGCGATTCTTTTCTATTGCATTATTCATCCCCACTACTAAAATTATACTGTGTGTAAATAGAATAGTGTTAAATGAAACCACATATTCTAGCAATCATACTGAACCAATTTTCCCAAGAAACATACCTGCCCCAACCATTAGTTTGGGAGATGTTTGAGTTAAAAAAAAATGCGTGAACTCTAACGCACTGAGACACGGGCATTTTTGAGGCAGCGTCTTCTGTGAAACAGCCGTTCAGGCGTAGCGGTCTAAAATAGACCTTCCCCAATGAGTTTTTAAGTAACGGTTGAATATGTTCTTGTCTAAAGGTTTGTGCGGGTATTTTTCTTAAGAGAGTTGTTCAAGTCGCGGTCTCTTTACATCTTGTATCCATCCATCCATCCATCAGCCTGTTTCGTCCACTGCTGGACATGGGCCTTTCCAGGATTTCGCCACTCTTGGCGGTCCTCCTGGAAGAAATGCCCATACTCACACACGCTGGGCAGGCGGGTTGGTGAGCGCGGTGCCGAAACCCTTGCACCAGTGACGCCGCTGCCTGTCACCTGTCTGTTTTATATAAGTCCCGGCAATTGGGGATGGATATACCGCCATCCATCATCGGTCCCAGGCAAGGGTGGGCCGCCTGGTTTTGCCTAAGAGCTGTTCTCTTACTCTCCCCCGAATAACTTCGGGAGAATTTGCGAGTAAGATGGTGGTACCTCCACAGTCGAGCCCGGCATTAGCTCTACCACCTATTACATCTTGTATAAGATCCTACAAATAAAATATTTTCGGTGGGAAGTGGTCTATTAGCGATACTCAACCACTTATTATTTATTTTACTTATTATTGTAGGACCTTATATATCCCAAAGTTAGTTTGTTAGCTTATCGTATAACTCCGCAACCAACCAACAGATAACCATAAACTAGTGACCTTCAGTAGCGGAATAGTTTAAGGCCCTGCCTAGCATAATAGGCTAATTTAATTCCACTTTAACTCACGTCAGTTTTGGGCGGAGAGATGCAGAACTGGATAAGTCCAACTTTAGCCTTCTCGATGCGGTGCGGTCCGTTAACGTTACAGGACTTGTGAGGCACCACTAGCCCTTGTACCAGCTCCGTGTCTTCGACGGTGCCGCCGACTCGCTCGATCACCTTCACGTCTCGAAGGTCGACGCGGGCACCCACACCGTTGGGGATTGGCTCCATTACTGAAGCAGACAAGATTTCAAGTGTACAGTTATGCATCAGGCAAGACATCTATACTAATAATAAAGTAGTAAAAAAGTCGTGTCTGTACATTGAATATTTTCGCGAAATTTTAAATGTAATGGGTTATTGGTATTTGGTACTGTACTGAGGCCGAAAGTTTGAATTTTTGTCTGTCTGTCTGTATGTTCCGTTTTAACCCGAAAACCACTTAACGGATTTGGATGCGGTTTTCTTTATTATCATCATAGTTACCCTGCTCAACACATAGACTACAACGGGTGTTCATAAAATAACGCCCAAGCTGAAAACGGGGCAATGATTGAATAAACGATTTTATAGCTCGAGAACCACTCCACGGATTTGCATGCGGTTTTCTTTATTATCATCATAATTACTCTGGTCAACACATGGACTACAGGGGGTGTTCATAAAATAAGGCCCGAGCCGAAAACGGGGCAAAGATTGAATAGACGCAAACGGCAAAGGCTACTATATAAATCTATAGGAAGTCTGATTCGAATTTATATAAGATAAGATAAGATAAATTTATTCAGCTTTCTTGTTGTACAAAAGGTGTCTTAAATAATAAAAGTATCAAACAAGAACCCTGCAAGGGCGCTGCTGAATGAAGTACAGGTACAACATTAACACATATGTAACAACTTACAAGTCTTACAACTAATTTGCTTATTTGTTAAGAGTAGACTCTGCTTAGAAACAAAAATATCAATAAGATTTTATACTTAGACAAAAATAAAAAATCTTTTATCGGCCATTTTTGGCATGTTCATTAAAAAACTCTTGTAGCGAGTAGTAACTTTTTTTTGGTAAGTATTCATTAAGTGCATTTTTAAATAAATTAGTTTTTTCTAAGGATTTTATTGAGTCGGGTATAGAGTTAAAAATCTTTACCGCCATATGGTGGGGACCAGAATGTACTAGCTGCAATTTTGATGGACAGGTTGCTAAACTTTTGCGTGGTCTTAAATTTTCAGGGCGTGAATATTGAGGAAATAGGCGTAAGTTATTTTTTACAAAAACACATGCTTCAGAAATATATAATGAAGTTACTGTAAGGAGTTTGTATTTACTAAAATAGGTTCTGCAACTGGTCATTGAGTCAATGTTGGCGCGAATTCGAATACACTTCTTTTGGAGAATGAATAGTTGCTTAGCTTGCGTACTATTACCCCAGAGGAGGATACCATACGTAAGCCAGGCCTGTGCGTAAGCAAAGTAGGTGCACATTGCACTTTTGAGATCCGAGGTTCTTTTGAGCTCTGATAAAGCATATATAAAACTGGATAATTTACTTGCTACTTTATTGACGTGATATTTCCATTTTAAGTTGCTATCTATTGTAATTCCAAGGAGGCAATATGAATCTACAAGTTCTATGGTAGTGTTATTAAAAGAGTAGTTTATACTGAGAGGCTGTTTTTGGTAAGGTCTGAATTGCAAAGTTTTGTTTTACTAAAATTAATTTCTAAATTGTGGTCAATGAGCCAGTTATTTAATTTTGATAGATTAGAATCTAAAAGTTCCACTAGATGTTCACTATTATGGCAAGGCAATACCAGGGAAATGTCGTCTGCGAATAAAGAGCATGGAATATTTATTATTTCAGGCAAATCATTAATATATATAAAAAAAATCAAACAACCAAGTACGCTTCCTTGGGAAATCGATTGGGTTAGGTAAGCTTTGATGGACCTTATGCTACTGATTTCACCGGTGATGAAATTGTAATATTTCACGACTACGTACTGAACGCGGTGTGAAGGGTAGGAGACAAACCAGCTCAAAGCTGTACCGCGTACTCCTATTCCGTACAACTTTCGAAATCCACGCGAACGAAGTCGCGGGCAAAAGCTAGTTATCTATAAAAATGCTTCTGTAACAAACATTTGTGCTAATGACATTAAAGCACAAATGCAGACAACAGAAATTTCGTCACAATCGTTGCCTTGTGCTCAGAGGATAAGCTCTAGGTTTTAGGTTTTTTTTCAGTATGAGAGATATAGTTGGTTCATTATTTACAATGAATATTTATTTTTAAAAATTTGTCTTGTTACATTTGTGTAAAATTAGAGTTAACACACTTTCAGACCACACTCAGCAGCAGGTGACTGATAAGGGTCAATAAAAGCTCATCCAAATTTAGGGTACATATTTGATGTGAGGACAGACCTTATAGCAGAACTCCGTACACCTGTATAATTATGTTGAAAAAGATGCCAACATAATATACGGCCAAGTAAAAACCTATACAATAAAACACAAGATATTGTACAAAACGCGGCACGAGTCTTCAGTGCAAAAACGGCGTAGTGGGAGAAGAGCATGGTCTTTATTTGACAGACTGTAGAGCGAAATTCACCAGTAATTTTGAACTAATTGAGAAATATGGAAAAAGCAAAAGAGCAGTGTCTGGAGAGGAGTGGATGAAGATTGTCATTCTTTTGATGAGAAATTAGCAGTTGCTGTTGCTTACCTGCACGAATGGCTTGGACAGCAATGGGGGCCAGCAGAGTGGAGTGTTGTGAGACCACTTTGGAGTTGAGAGATGTGGCTGCAGCTTTCAGGAGGACATCTTCATTGGCCAGGTCCACTGAGGTGGACATGCTTTCGACAACCTACACAATTGTATGAATTAAAAACATATTTCAAAAGCATTTTCTACAATATGAAATGTGTAAGGAAAGCTAATTATATTTTTTTGTATTCATGTCTGCTTTTCAGTGATATGTCTTCCAGAGGGAAAGGCAAAGACAGATTTTGATCTGCCATCTCTTTTACCTCCATCAAAGTAGCTCCTTTATTTAGTACTATGTGTAATGATATTAATTAACCAATCAATCAATATAACTTTGATTACTGTGTCAAGTGCTTCATACATACAGCCAAGGTCCACCTTGCAACAGGAAGTGTCATGAAGCTTGCCAGCTGTGGGCTGTGGGGGGGGGAGTGAGAATGACTTGTTGGTTACGTATGTTAACTATTCCCCCTGCTCCTCCCACAGACTGTGAAGCCAGTGAGCTACAGTAACAAAATCCTTACTTGTAATGCAATCTGTAGAGCCTTCTGGAAGCCTTCAGAAATGACAGTGGGATGGATGCCCTTCTGCAGAAGTTTTTCAGAAGCGTCAAGCAATGCTCCGGCAATGACCACCACGGTGGTTGTGCCGTCACCTGCCTCTATATCCTGGGCACGGGACAGCTCCACCAACTATAAAAGATTATTTATTAATTAGTAAGACATGCTAGTAGGCATAATAATTATTAGTTTGTTTCATATATACCAAAAATGCAAAATTCATGTTAGACTGTGGACGATTCTAGAATATTTCATAATAAAATACTGATTACCATTTTAGCAGCAGGATGAATCACACTTATTTGTTTCAGGATTGTAGCACCATCGTTTGTGATTGTCACTTCACCATTTGCAGCTTGGATCTAAAAACAGAGGCAAGATACTATCATCAACACTGTCCAAAGGATTGCTCAGTAACCACTGGATGTGGACCAGTAATTTTTCATTTACACATTCCACCTTTGTGCTACCTACCACAGTTATTTCATGGTTTGATAAGATTTCACAGTGAACGTTTGGCTGTTTTGAACAACAATGAATGTATACTTTTATCCAGAAACTGTGTTCAAGCCAAAATAAAGGGGAACACTTATTTCAGACAAAAAAAAATATAACATTGGACAAGCAACATTTTTAAGTCAACACCGAAATTTGAGTTAAAAGTAAAACATCACACTATAGCTTAGAGACATTTAAAATATCTAAATAAAATTTTGTTTGATATCTTAGGAAGAGTTAGATGGTGAACAATTATCAACTTACCATCTTGTCCATGCCTCTGGGTCCAAGACTGGTGCGAATAGCATCTGCTACAGCTGCAAAGGAAATCACAGAAAAATTACAGACATGATACAGAGAGACCTTAATTTAATATACCACATAACAGTAATTATAGAAGACAACTGGTTAAGCCAGTGTTCTTCCTAACAAAATAAAAAGTATTGAAAACATTTAGTTTAGGTATGTTTAGCTAACTGATAAATAGGTATAATAATAGAATGTCATATCTCTAACATAAACTATGCATTTTACACAATGATCAAGCAGAAACCTCTTGAAGTTACATAGCAAAACCACTTAAACACAGAGAAAACAGGAAAATAAATAGCAGATGTAGTAACCTTTTGCGGCATTTATGTTGCTTAGCCGAATATCGGTAGGCTTGCTTTTATCCTTGTATACAGCTGGATTAACCCTCATTGAATCACCACCAGCTTTTGGGCCCATTTTTTAATTAGGTAATTGATGTTTTCGAATTGAGATTGCTGAGATAAAAGAGGATAGAAAAATCTTTTCTTCCTCGAATATAATCACAACAAATGAAAATGAAACGAACAAATGACATTTGCCAATCAAATCAACTGTCAGCTGACATTTTTTATCTATGGGTCGGTGACAGTTTGGATGCGTTCACATTAGATTGAGTGCCTTAGCACGGTCATGACATTCAACACATTCACCATGAACTTATGACTACGTGCGCTTATGCCTGTGTGTGACTGTGAGAGTGACCCATTTGATCACACACTCATCAAGTCATCACATCACTGACAGCAGGAAAGCTTACACAAATACAAATATTATATAATAATATAATACCTATTATAAATGCGAAAGTTTGAGTGTGTGTGTGTGTGTGTGTGTGTGTTTGTTACTCATTCACGCTAAAACGGCTGAATGGATTTGGATGAAATTTAGAATGGATATAGCTTATAACCCAACTTAAGACAAAAGCCACTTTTATCCCGGAAAAATGCATGGTTCCTGTAGGATATATCAATATTAATATATAATTAGCGCGGTCCTAATCGTTTGTGGTGGAATAAGACAAGGCTTTGTTATTTCATAGCGCGGTCTTTAGTCGTTTGTGGTGAAATTAGACAAGTCTATGTTATCTCATCCATCACACATCACACTAATATTATAAATGCGTAAGTTTGTGTGTGTGTGTGTGTATGTTCGTTACTCTTTCACGCTGAAACGGCTGGATGGATTAGGATGAAATTTGTAATAGATATAGCTTATACCCTAACTTAACACATAGGCTACTTTTTATACCGGAAAAATGCATGTTGTTAAACCAAATAACTCGCGGGCGCGGAGCCGCGGGCAAAAGCTAGTATACAAATAATTTGTGTGTAATGGGTCACAGTGGGTGATCAAGTGGGTCACAGTCACACACAAGCACAATTACACACAGGCGCAGTCATAAGTTCATAAGTTCGTGATTTATTCAACGCGTGCAAAAGAGTTGTCATTTTATCTGAGTTGCCAGGCGTCGACGGGCGATCAAACTGAACTCTGCCTTTTCCCCCCACACGATTTCTATCGTTTGTTGAACATCGTGCTTAGAGATGGGCGGCGGAAAGATTCCCGTTACGAATCTTTCCGGGAATCAACCCGGGTAAATACCCGAAATGGATGTTTATGCGGGTGAAATTTTAATTAGTGTAACTAAATGAATTAACAAATATAAAATGAGTTCTTGATATGTAATAGACTCCAAATATTTAGTTTTGTAGTTTTTAGTTATTCTCTTTACTTACACTCATTACTATTTTTAAAATAGATGTACTTCACGAAATGATCAGTAAATTAATTTGTCAGGCAATATTACGAAATAATAAACGTAAGGCAGCGTTTAGATTAAAAACACAATTACTTAATTGTATTTTTATTGGGCTTACTATTCTTTTACAATAAGGGACTTATCAAAAATAAAAACAGTACTTTATTAACGTATAATTTGTTTTTTTTTGTCGTTCAGCACTCGACATCGGCTTGTACTAAAAGTATTTTATTTGTCAATATTTTTATTAATTGAATTTTTTATATAATGTTTGTCTGTTAATTCTTACTTATGTAAGCAGGTATTTTAGTTGTGATATGAGCCATGAATAAGAATTATTTCAATTATTTTACACATGGATATATGTAAATTTTCTTACGTTGCTTCAAGTTAATCCGCGGGACTTTCGTGAATGTCTAATTTTCGTGACCGTGCGGCAGGTGTTGTAGTCGTAACCGAGACCCTAGTTCCTAACTAGAGGTGTAAATTGCCGGGAAATTTATGAGGAAGTTTTCGTGAAACTTCCAAAAACTCCGAAATTTTGGAAGATTTAATTTTTTTGTAATTCTTACCAAAACAATGAATTTAGTAACATTGGGAATACTTTTTATTCTAGTGGTTTCGAAAACAAAGAGATAAGCTTATAAGTGAGTATGTTGTTTCTTCATTGCAACTAACGAATTTTACTTTTCAAGATGATTATTCTATAATAAAATAACATAAAGTTTGTATAGTTGACAGATAAATTGTATGAGTCTTGCAATAGATCAGGCATCTTTTTATGTCAGAACGTTAATTTTATTCTGATTGAATTTGGAATTTTGTTTTGGATGTCATTTCAACAAAATAATACTAATATTTTGAACTCAAAGGGCAAAATGGTATGTCTGTCGGTCCGTATGTCACTATATTTTTAAAAATATTTTTTTTGGTTTATTCTTGTGCAGTCTACTTTTATCTTTCTCTATTAATTTATTAAAAAAAGTAATGTTCAACAGAAACAATTTTATTTTATTATTTAACAAGGAATAATGGAAATATTTTAAAGCTAATATTTTATAGATAATATCAGGTAGGTTCGTAATAAAACGTCTGATATCACTATTAAACAGTTTATTAAGACTCACGACACCTTGAAATTCACATGAAATTGTTAGACGCTCTCTCCCGTCTTAAACGAAATCGCCATCTTGTCTCTCTCTTATTTTTTGTCTCTCTCTATGTGGCCTGCGAGCTTTTACGGAAACAGTCGGAAATGCGCGCGAGTTTTGCGCTGCAAATTTATAAGGCAAGGTTGTACGCCACAGTTTTTTCTATTGATAAACCAGCGTGGTCTCATGCACCGCAGCTGGTTCTGGCAGAATAACCAGCGTTGCAAATCCATCTGCGGCATTATGCTGAGTCAGAACCATTTTGCCGTCACAATCTCATGCGACTTGCGTTTTACGTAGATTTAGGTACAGGTACTGTTTTTGTTAAATGTCTATTAACATTATCATTGTTGTTATTTTTTGCTTGAATCTACTGTTTATATTATTTTGTTATATGTTTTACCTTTTCTTTTTCTGTGTCTTATATGATTGTGACAGGAAATAAACAATTTCTATTCTTCTATTCTATTCTATGTATGCCATCAAAAACAAAACTTGTAAAAGAACCAAGTCTCGCAACATAGTTTTTCTACCGTAAAAAGTTGTGAGATCCATGTAAATCCAAGTCGGTTAATTTATTCAGTCCCTACTTCTGTCTTAAGTTATTACATAATTAGCTAACCTAACAACATCTTAAAGTGACCATATAAATATTAAAAATCTTTTATGTTTTAAATAAATATATTGAGTTGGCAATCGCACTAAAGAATCTTATTTAATATAATATGTATTACTCGTGAGATACATCGTGTTTTCATGCGATGGCCAAGTCAATATATTTGTTTAAAACATAAAAGATTTTATGGTCACTATAAAATGTTGTTGGGTTAGCTAATTATGTAATAACTTAAGACAGAAGGTCCCTTAAGTAGGGACTGAATAAATTAACCGATATGGATTTACATGGATCTCACAACTTTTTACGGTAGAAGAACTATGTTGCGAGACTTGGTTTTTTTACAAGTTTTGTTTTTGATGGCATCTCGTATCTTTTTGTAAAAAGTACTACTTTTTTTCCTTTCCAGTATCTTCTAATTCTAGCTGTAAATGTTACTTTGTAATCCTATATATTTATATGGGATTACAAAGTTATTTATGCAGTTATTGTATCTAGAGCACTGGACCGAAATTGCAAAATACTTTAGTTTTTACATGATTACTAAACACTAATTGCATTCCAAATTTGAAGCTTCTGTGTCTGCTAGAAGTACCTTAGAGTTTTGATGATCGGTCAGTCAGTCAGTCAGTGAGTGAGTGAGTGACAAAATTGAGAAACTTTGACTAGTTATAATTCTTAAACTACTGCTTCAAATTGAATGAAATTTATAATATACCGTGCTTATACAATGAAGCCGATTTTGAAGGTTTTCATTTTAATCTAAAAAACTTACTAAAAAACGTAACTTTAAGTGACAGCACTATATTTTGCTATTCTGAAGGGTACACCAACTAAAATGAGCAAGTCTTACAAATGCTCACAAAACAAACTAAATGTTTTAAATCCAATCAAATGATAGCTCTAAAATGTGCCTTGAAATTACCAAAACAAGTTAAAATCAATAAGTTGAGTGAATTATGGCTGTCAAACTAAAACTTTTGTTTGGCATTTATAAAATGGTGACTTGAAAATGGCTGTTCGTTTTATCCATACTTAAGTTTAACTTTATGTACGTCAAACTAAAACTAAAGCCTTCAAAATCAGCTTTATTGTTTGCTTGGTAACAGAAAATTCAGACTTCTAGTTTTGTCCACAACGGAGTTATAGGGGGTCGAAAATGGCCTTTACTGTTTCGAGAAAAGGATGGCATGGCCGTGGCGCTTTTTAGAGATTTATCCAGAGTTTCTTGGCGTTATTGAACAAGGCACAAATGCGATAGGTATACACTTTCCCTATTATTCACTGTATTTTCCCGCTGAGACCTATATGTTACTGGGACGAGTTCAGTCCAGAGAGGCCCAGATGTTTTGTGCCGTCTTATTTATGTGGAATGGCTTGAGGCAAGACTATATCAAAAAATTCTACATACATTGATTTTAATTTTTGGATACGAAGGCAAAAGACGCATCAAGGTGCGAGCGGTAGCGGTGACCGTTTTGGAAATATTCCGGAAGTTTTACGGAAAATTTATGGAAACTTTCAGTAATATTCCGGAGTTTTCACCTCTGTTCCTAACCTAATTAGGAAGCGTTTAAGAACATGCGATCATAGTGCGAAATTTCACTCGTTTATTAGTAAGAGAAGATCTAAAAAGAAAATTAGAAAGAAAAATCTGTTTGAACCAATCAGGCGGCCCAGTGTGATTTTCGCATTACTCCGAAGCGTTTCAAAACACTTTCGTGCAGCTGTCAGGTAACAGTTCGTTTACCCTCGGCTTAACTCGTGTCAATTTTTGAACGCTCTGGGGTGAAATTCGCATCACTCCGAGTGAATTTCCCACAGTTTTGAAATGAACCTTAATCTGTGAGTTTTGTCTATGGTTATGAAGGTTACCAATTATGGGAACAATCCCTGATTTACAGGGTATTGAGGGTTAGCGTAGGGAGAGCCCACGGAATAACAAAAATCGGGTAATGTTAGGGAATCCAGACCAATTTTTTCAGTGGGCTGAAACTATTATATATCTATAATTTTTTTTTGTTTAAAACAGTGATTTTATTCGGAAAATATTATTTCGGGGAATTTGCGGGGAATGAATCAATAGAAGCGGGGAATTGACAGCGCTGACTCACGCGGGAATTGATAATTTTTTATTGGAAGCACTGATGGATAGATAAATTGAAAAATTAAACTATTAATCGTAACGTAACTTTTATTTATTTATTGCTTCAAAGTCCAAAATAAATAAACGATGCTCAAAAGGACAAGTATCCAGGGCAGTAAAATTATTAACAAAAAAAAAAAAAGATTTTCCAAATAAATGGCGATTGGCGAAAATCTGCAAATAGATTACGGAATTGCGTCTTACTTGCATTGTACTTAATGAAAATTGTTCGTAGTGTTGTGAAACGTGGCCTTAGTTAACACGCTGTTCTTTTTTGATGAAGATAGAGTTGTGTTATAGGGCCGATTATGATTATTTGAGTAAGTAGCACAGTCATATTTCACCTTCATGTTTGTCCTCAAACATGTAATTTGTTATTATTTATTAGTGTTATTTTTGTATACAACATCATTACCAGAGTGTGGTGCATTTGCTTATAACCAAGTGACAATCAGTTTAATATTACGTACATATTGCAATGGAAAAGAGAAAGGTCCATCACCACTTCCGCGATTTTAAAATGGTGTATGTAACCTACTTAATCAGTAATAAGAATGGTTCTTGGTCAATATATCCTGGAGATATTTATTGATAAAATCATTGATAAACAAAGCTCAAAATTTTCCTTAAAACTGAAAAAGTGAATACTTGCCAAAAAAACTGTGTGGGCTTAGTTCATTGAACTAAAATCATGCTTGTGAAGTCTCTACTATTATTTCCTTTCATTTAATAGATCTTAGAGCTTATCTCTAAACATCTCAGCGCTAATTTGTTGGCATTTACAAAAATGAATTAGCTTTGGATATCTTTTATGCGTGAGTGAGGGTTATACCCAGATTTTGTTGCAAAATGAGGATTTTCACTCTGAAAAATGGATTTTTATTTGACAGTTTCATGAAAGCGTTTTGAAATGCTTCATTTGTAAAGGGAAGAAAGTAAAAATGATTATTATGAAAGTTGTACCAGGCTCCTGAGAGCTTTTTCTTACCGTTCATCATCACCACTCTATCCACTGGATGAAATCACTTGCGAGCATTTCAAAACTAGATTTTTCTGTCTCTTTCTCATATAGAGCTCTATTTCTTTGTGACTGAGATAAATTCTGCATGAGGATTACACATTTTGAAATGGATACCTTCTTTGTAATTGTTAATTCCATTCATTATCTTCTTTCCAACACCTAATATACTTACTTTAAACTGCATAAATATATTTCTATTGTGCTATAACATTCATGTTGCAGGGTTACCAGTGGAATCTAGACCAAGAAGGTAATTTGCCCAATTATTCAGTTTCGTTACAGTAGGCACAGTTTGTCTAAAACTTAAATGCATTTGAGTGAAGTTAGCTCCAGTTGGACAGATAGAGAGAAATATATGACAGGGATCAAAGAAATCTCACTGCAGTGGCACATTTAAGTTTGACGCAAACTGTACTTACATAAAAATAAAAATTAACATCAACTTACACACATTGGAGTTTGTTATATCCTTCACTATAGAGACTAATGTCGTACTGCAAGTGTTTTACGTGATATGTTCTTCACTGAACACTGTTTCAACATATAATTTTAGCTTAATATCTATTCTATACTCACTAATAATAAAGTAGTAAATAGGTCCTGTCCTATTGTGAAATTTTAAATGAAATGAGTTATTAGTATGGTACTGAGGCCAAAACCACAAGTTTTGTCTGTCAATATGTTCCGTTTTAACTTAAAAACAACTCAACAGATTTGGATGCAGTTTTTTATTATTATTGTAGTGACCCTGGTCAACATATAGGCAATAAGGGGTGTTCATAAAGTAATGGCTTGGCCGAAAATGCAGCAGAGATTGAATAAACGCAAGGCTAGGTTGTTAATATAGATAACACTTTTCATCAAACTGGTTTCAAATATGAATTCATGTTAAGGGCTTATCCAAGTTTCATATTTACGTACTAGCTCTTTCTCGTGGCTTCTTTTGTGTGGAAATGTTTGTCTATGAGTAGTATTGACAGTTCAGTTTGGCGGTTATTTTTTCAACACCCTTATAGCCTTTACATAGACTATGATCACTAGGATGAAAATAAAACTGCATCAAAATCTGTTGAGCAGTTCTCAAGTTGGAAGTAGTTACGAAACAACGGACCAAGCAACAAAAAAAAAAAAAGACATCAATGGGATGCTGTTCTAGACATTAAAATGATTCACCTCAAGTGGTTTTTCGAACAGAAATCGATCCTACTGCCTTAAAAACTTATTTTTGCCTTAGCAAGATCAAGCGACATCTCACAGTAACATCTTAAAGTTTAAATACATTGTGGCTCATTTTACTTGAAGTGGCGCATAATCCGATAATACGTAACTACGTCGAGTTAAAATGGAACAGACAGACAAAAATACTAAAATTTCTTGTTTTGCCTCAGTAAAGTACTAATATAACCCATTTCATTTGAAATTTTGCAAAAATATTGAATGTACAACCATTACTTTTTTATTAGTGTATCAAACAAATTAGTTAATTTCCTTATCATTTCTAGTATCCATTGCAGGTTAACTGTTGTAATTAAACATAGTTGTAATGGCAGACTGCTAGTTGAATTGTTACTCATACAGAACTTGTAGCTGAACTGTACTTCTACTCCAGATGGCAGACGTAGATCCGGAGACGTTGCTGGAGTGGCTGTTGACAGGGCAGGGTGATGAGCGGGACATGCAGCTCATTGCCCTGGAGCAGCTCTGTATGTTGCTGCTCATGTCTGACAATGTTGATAGGTGCTTTGAGAGGTAAGTAAGAAAATATATTAAGTGTAGGGTATTGTTATTAGAGTGCATTACAAACTAGAAAGATCTATTACTAACAAATTTAAAGACAAGACCTTGGGCCAGGATTCAAACCTTCGACCTTTTTTTATTAAGACAAGCGCGCTACCTACTAAGCCACTGACGTACTTATCATAGACTTGAATTATTCCACCATACTTGTCCACCAATATTTTTTTGTAACTATTTGGTCGACACAGCTTGTAAGGCACATATTTTAATAAGTATAATTGTATGTAATAAGTCAAGGCAGAGGGAGTTATGTGATTTCACGCTTTGCTAAGAGGTAACTTTTTACCTCGGTACAAAATGCACAACATAATATTGTTTTCCTTACTTTTGTATAAAAAGTATGTAATAAATGTGTTTTAAAGCAACTTGTGGAAATAGTTTAGTAATAATATATGCTTCACAAAAAAATTACGTACCTTAGGCCGAATTGCACCAATATTTAAATCTAGATTTAGAACTTAAGCTGAGTTTAATTTGACAGAAATGTATTGACTGACAGATCGTAAACCTGATTTAGCGATAAAATCGAGATTTAAGATTTTGGTGCAAGCCGCCCTTAATGTATTACATTTTGTTTGCATTACATTAACAAACTTAAAAGCGTGTTCACAGTTGTAATGGAATGCAGCTCAAATGTAACGCATAAAATTGAATAATTTTCTTGTGATCACCTAACTACACTGGTGGACAAAAAAATCGACTCAAGCATTGTTGTCCTACATTCAAGGGAATAACCCAAACATACAAACATAAACATATGAAATATATACATCATTTTAAAGGTATAGGCCTCCACCTTTGAATATATGCATTTTGGTTTAAAAGTATTCGCTATACAGGACGTGAAATTCATTTACCGTATTTGAACAGTTTTTACCTCGTACAGAAACGTACGCGTTAAGCTCCCTTTATGCCGTTTAAAGGACGTGCAATAATTTTTTTTCCTCACTTGCTTACACAATTTCAACCTGTTAACACCTACCCTAATTACCCAGTGATTACGTCATCCGAAAATGGACACCACGCCATTAGAGGCCACTCAAGTGCTTGCCCTATTGCGATTGGGGCGGAACCAACAAAGCGTGGCTGCAGAATTACACCTAAGCCAATCAGCTGTCTCCAGAGTCTTCAGACGCTTCGTGGAGACCGGCGGCGTCATTCGGAGGCCAAGGTCTGGCAGAACAAGATGCATTTCTGAGCAAGATGACCGCTTCATCGTTTTAAGTTTTTAAGAAATCGTCACATGACAGCAGTTGAGATCCAACAAGAACTCAGACAAGTACGAGATCGGGCTGTAAGTCGGCGAACGATCGCTAGAAGACTAAAGAAAGCTAACCTGACACCAAAAAGACCAGCAACCGGGCCCCAACTGACCACAGCTCATCGGCAAGCGCGACTTCAATTTGCCCGAGAACACGTAAACTGGACCTTGAACCAATGGCGCTCCATTTTGTTCTCTGACGAGTCCTGAATGTGCTTGCATGGCAACTACGGAAGAGCACGGAAGAGCCTATACCTTTAAAATTATTTACGGATTATGTTAGTTTATGCTTGTATGATTGGGTTATTTCCTTAAATGTAGAACAACAATGCTTGAGTCGATTTTTTTGTCCACCAGTGTATTAACAAGCAGTTTGCGCGAATTGCGATAAAACGCATTTATTGCAAACTTTTTATTCAAAAGTAAGGAAAACAATATTTTGATGTGCATTTTGCACCGAGATCCTCCGTTACCACCTTAGAAACAGACGACACTGTCTGTCATCAACTACAATTACGTGTTGCTTCAGACATACAGGTGTAGGGTACATCAATATAGATAGTACTTTGCCTGGTAAAATGTAACATCATGTGAGATTTCCAAATTTTGATATCATTAAATGTAAAAAAATTTGCCTCTGTGCTCGAGCAACGAGGACAAAGAAAAGTATTTGTATCTTAACTTAACGTTTTAAATATGTAACAGGGAATAAATAATCTGGTGTCAATGTCAGCCTTGATTTAACATTTAACAATAATTTAATTTTAAATTAGTCATTGTTTACTTTTAAGAGAATCGGGGTCATCTTCATGAATTGTGTTTGAGTTGTTCTCTTGCCTTTCTATCAAGGACTTTTGGTCTTGCGTGGTTTTGGAGGCACTTTATTTTGTCCATTGAGGTACCTGGCTGACCATGGATAATTTTATTTATAAAGTAGGTCAAACTGGATAATATTGCATCATCAATTATTTAAGATCCTAACTCTAGTTGGTTCATTTTTCATTGTTCTTCGTCCAGAGCCAAATCTTTAACTTTTTGGTAATGTGCAACTTTTTCCTTTGTACGAATATGGTCACTGAACTTGATCTTATTCTAATATTGAATACTATTCTCTCCACATTTATGGTTATGTCTTCTATAGAGGATTCAAAAAAAGCCGACTCGCACTTTGCCAAATTATTCAATACACTGCGTATCTACTTTCAGCTGTCCACCAAGGACGTTCTTGCCTGCTCTCTGCAAGATATTCCTGGACGAGTGCGCCCCCGACAATGTGTTGGAGGTCACTGCGAGGGCCATCACCTACTACTTGGATGTCTCAGGTGCGTGGAAAATTACTGTATTCCTAAATTTCAGATTTTATAGAAATCAATTATGTGAGTCTCATAATAGTAGTTTATGAAACTGGTACATAAAAAGGTCATTAGAAACACGAGTGTTTTAATACCTAGTTATGTATAGTTTCATACACTACTTTATCTAAACTCATGCCTAACAATCTTGATAAAATTTGTCGTTAGCCATTTTTGATTTTTCTTCTAAAAGCTCGTTTTAAAAGTGTCCGTAATTTCCGTCGTTATTTCCAGAATGTCAGGTGGAGTTATCATCACCATCACTGCTGTTAGTAATTTTAGGGCAAAATAATACTATTGGTTTGACCCATAAAACCACAGTAATTAATAATTTCCACGTAAGCTATGGCGCCAAAATCCAACAGTCCACCACGCATGTGTACGCGTTGCGCGCGCCGACAGCTATAGACAAAGCAGGCCGAAAATAAAATTAAATTGTGACCTCCTTTGTCACGCCGCATTAGAGAATATCATATGATAACGTCATGGGTATTTGATATTAAACCTCAGATATGGCTGTTTGGGCTAAGTTCCCTGCCTTCCTAGTTAGTATCACATGTACTGTAATCTCAGAAAAGTTTTTTTCGTTCGGAGACCTATACTATAATTTAATTTTTAATTTTTTTTTAGAGACGTTCATAAAAATATTTTTCATTATGCCAGTAGTTTTGAGTTCGTAATGAGAAATATACGATATGAGGTTAGATATTAGTAGTTTATGTATGTATGTATGCATGTAAATTCTCTATTGCACAAAATATATAATGAACAAAGGCGAACTTAATGCTTATTAGCATTCTCTGCCAGTTAACCTTCAGTTATATGGAGAGTTCAAGGGTAGTGCCAGATAGTTTGTTAATCCGATAAAGAATTATATTGAATACTTATTTTACTAAAAATAGATGATATTTATATAGGTATATACATTAAACTACACTGAATTATACCACACAGATTATATATTATATAACCTGAACCTGTTTCATGGACGATGCTATCTCTAAACTCGCCCGTATGTGGTGCGTTAGGGTTCACGCATTTTTGTTTGGAACTCAATTATTTCCTAAACTAAGGGTACCTGCGGGTATGATTCTGGGGAAAAGTGGTTCAGTAGGGTCGGTAGAATATGTGGTTTCATTTAATGGCAGCAGTCTATTTACACCCGGTATAATGTACTAGCTTTTGCCCGCGGGTCCGCCCGCGTCGAAGAGATTTTCGTGGAAATAAGGAAAACAAAAGAATGTGATTTTTTGAACGACTTTATGCAACGGTCACCATGTTTTATCAAAGAGCTAATAAATACCAATCAAATAAGCCCAAACTCGAAGGGTCTGCTGTTGTCCGTCGAGGAGATCCTGTACCCACCTTCCAGTCCCATCAGCAGACTTTGGTCACCATGTTTTACCAAAGTGCTAATAAAGATCAATCAAATAAGCCCAAACTCGAAGGGTCTGCTTTTGTCCTTTGTAGAACTCCCGTACCCACCTTTCACTCCCATCAGCAGACTTTGGTCACCATGTTTTACCAAAGTGCTAATAAATACCAATCAAATAAGCCCAAACTCGAAGGGTCTGCTTTTGTCCTTTGTAGAACTCCCGTACCCACCTTTCACTCCAATCAGCAGACTTTGGTCACCATGTTTTACCAGAGTGCTAATAAATACCAATCAAATAAGCCCAAACTCGAAGGGTCTGCTTTTGTCCTTTGAGGAGATCCCGTACACATTTTCCAGTCCCATCATCAGATTCTGGTCACCATGTTTTACCAAAGTGCTTATCATCAGACCCTGGTTACCATGTTTTACCGAAGTGCTAATAAAGACCAATCAAATAAGCCCAAACTCGAAGGGACTGTTGTTGTCCGTTGAGGAGATCCTGTACCCACCTTTCAGTCCCATTAGCAGACCTTGGTCACCATGTTTTACCAAAGTGCTAATAAAGACCAATCAAATAAGCCCAAACTCGAAGGGGCTGCTGTTGTCCGTTGAGGAGATCCCGTACCCATCTTCCAGTCCCATCATCAGACCCTGGTCACCATGTTTTACCAAAGTGCTCATCATCAGACCCTGGTTACCATGTTTTACCAAAGTGCTAATAAAGACCAATCAAATTAGCCTGAACTCGAAGGATCTGCATTCTAACCAAATTTTACAAACATTCGGAAATTATTATTTGTTATATAACTTATAAAGTACATTCCAAAAATCTTTAAATAACAGTCACTTTTTCCGAGATCCGATTTTAATGAAATAAAGCCTATATTCTATTTTCTCATAGGTTGTGATGAAAAATTCTCACTCCGAGCCAAAATATTTTATTCTTGGGTGGCGTATATTGATTTACTCGTTACGTTCAGGATTCTACTTTAGGATTCACATTCCCGTGAATTTTCGCTTCGCTCTGAATTCAAACTAACGCCCTCGAGGAACAAAATATTACTTTGTCCCCTTGTAAGACAAATAACTATTTCTTCTGCGTTTCTATACCACAATTAAATTATATTAATTCACATAACATACGTACAAGGACGTATGACGATATCAACTGAGTAGGATGACTAAGTTATCATTATACGCATCTGAGTCTGCCGAATATGGCAAGGTGACCAAGTACGGATCTGCCAATAGAAATATAAAACGGTTTGTGAATCATAATGATAATCATGACATGCACCCTCCAGGAGTCAGAGGTGTTTCGCATATTCGTACACCCACGTTTTACCGACGATTATTACGTCCCAGCGTGATCGCCGTACTTCGGGCACAAACATGCACAAAATGAAATGTGTAATACGTTTAAACAGTTCTTATAATATTTATTTATTTAATTTAACAACGGCTAGTAATAAAAGCTCCGAAAACTAAATTAAATATGAGGATCTTCAATTTATGAATGTTACTGCTTTAAATACTAATTTACCGAATACTACCGTGCTAATAAATAAACTACTCACTAGCGAAAACTACCGAATGAACATTAACTACTATTAAATACTATTTCACCAGCTGAAAATACATTTCAGCGAAAACTATTGTCAGCTTTTTTTGTCGTGGATCGCCCAATAAAAATTCAAGTTTCCTGACCATTCATGACTTATGTTAAAACTTCAGGGGTCGCCTCACTCCGCTCCGCTTCGCTCGACTCCCAATATGTATTTACATGTCAACCTAACACGCTCGTCGTCGCACCTATTTTTTGACTCAGCAGTACATTTTTTTCGTTAACTTAGTATTTCTTTCGGAAGTTCTGTAATTTATTCGGAGGTTCATTATTTAAACCAGGTGGTCGTAAGGAATTTTAGTTTGCTATTTTTTATTTATTTGGTCGGTAGATGTTACACAGTTATATTAGTATATTTTTCGGTAACTAATTTCACCGCTGCTTAGATAGTATTACAGTGTGCAGCAGTTCGCTGGGATTTAATTTGTTTTTCGGAGGCTTTATTATTATCCTTTAACAAATAGCACTATTATTACACGTTTTTAATGGAAACCTAATTCAATAGTGCAGGCATAAAACACAAACAATCTAAAAACGAAATATACGAAATCATAAAATCTACACAAATTAAGGATAGCACAAATAATATAATGTTTCTCTTGTGAATTCACACAATGAATACACAAAAAAAACAATGTGATCTCCAACATCCATAGTGTTTTTTAAATGTATTCCCTGTATTTTTTTAAATCATTGAATTTCGGAAGTTCGTCCTCGTTCTCGGCAGCCAAAACAGCCTCCCGTGACGTTGACCAAACTATCTGTTGTATATGTTGCAGCTGAGTGCACGCGACGCATCGTAGCTATCGAAGGTGCTGTGAAGGCCATCTGTAACCGCCTGCTCACCGTCGACCCCAACAACCGGACCAGCAAGGATCTCGCTGAGCAGTGCATCAAGGTACACCAGCGAACATGCACTTCACCTCATCACTTAAATAAAATATACACAGATGATAAAGGGACAGGGGCCTTATTGTCTAACTTCAACATCCGTGATTGGCTAGAAATTCCATCACACATCATTTTTGGCCAATGACAACACCTTTGATGGCTATAGCCATTGACGTACTACCAAGTGGACATCAGGTCTGTGCTCAAAAGTGTCCGAACCAAAAGAGTCAAAACCATTGAAAATTAAAAAGGGTTTCAGTCACACGTCAATCAAAATTAAGCCGTGCAGCAATGACATACGATTGAAAAATGTTTTGTTTCTTAATATTTTAACCCTTCACTAAGGACACTTTTTTGGTAAATTTCATACTACAGACCATTCATCATAACTTGTCCCTTGGAGTCATGTTGGCATCACTGCTTGTCAAGCTTTTGCCGTCATATTGTTGTCAGTCAGATTTTTCAAAATGATTTGATAAATTATGTATTATTATTGCCAAAGCCGTTGAACAATAGTGCAAAAGAGATTGTGTTGAAGGTACGCCTTTTGTGAAAGAGAAAATGCAAACAATGCACCGTGATTCCTCTCGATCAGGTTCGATCTCGTGTCAGTGCCATGACGGGTTAGTAAAATAGGGATACCAGCTTTAAACATAAAGCCAATTATGCTATGCCCTCGATAGGAACCGGGTGACAATCTTTCTGTTGTGAGACGACGACGCGACAGCATTTCACGACACACTTAGATTTGGGCTTAAAGACGGAAGCACAAAAGCGATGGATTTCGATGTAAATTATAATAAGTAATCTTAGTTTCATGTGTGTGGTTGGCCCTGTGCAATGTCATCTTTCAGCTGAACTTATCTTTCTAAAGCCAGACTTTATTCACTGCTGTTCACTCCCCATTTTATGAATACAAAAGTTCAAGTTTTTTAGGGTTGCTTACTTCAAAATGAAAAAAAAAAATCAGCTCTATAGGATCACTTTGTTTTGTTGTCCGTCTGTCAGGACATTTTTTCTTGGGCCCCGTTAGATCTATCAATTTGAAACTGATACCTATAGAAGTCTTCGTACGTTCACAATTAGGTAGATATTATAGGAATAGCAGAGTTTTGAAAAAAAAAAGTTTACTTACTTATTTTGTTATTCAAGAAAAAATTAAAGGTCAACACAATTAAACCCTTGGAAAAGTTGTGGGTAGGTATGTGCTCACAATAAGGCATCTTGTTTACAACAATCACTGGGTGTTTATCAGGTGTTGGAGCTAGTGTGCACGCGCGAGGCGGGCGCGGTGTGGGAGGGGGGCGGTCTGCCCGCAGTGCTGCACTTCATCACGCAACATGGCGCCGCCACGCACAAGGACACGTTGCACTCCGCCATGTCTGTTGTATCCAGGTATATGTGTTAGATGCTGCTGTGCGCAAGGCGGGCGCGGTGTGGGAGGGGGGTGGTTGGTCTATCCGTAGCACTTTATCACTCAATATCAGTTGTTTCCAGGTAAATAAATAAAGGAGTGTGGGTGTCGTCGGCAGATCCTAGAATTGGCCAGAACGTAAAGTAAAAAACCGAAAATCTTTCACCAAAAGTTAATAATAGGTGCGACGATGAGCAGAGTGAGGAGGAGCGTGTTAGATTGCTGATTTGGGGAACCGAACTCCCTAGTTTTAACATAAATACGATATGCCCAGGCAGATCATGACATGCCCAATTTTACGATCTGCCGACGACATTGATATAATTAATACACGCCTTATAGCAAACAGTGTTGATTTGTCTGTTTGGAAGAAGCCAAAAACAGAAGCTAACTTCAAATGATTTCGAGAATTGTATATGTATAATAAATAATTTTTATTCTTATAAATCTTAAATAGCTTGTCGTCGCCGTCATGACGCAATCATCAGTGACGTCATGAGAAGCCGTAGTGAGTAGGCGTAAAATCACTCATCCCTTTGTTGGTGACTTTCGTAGATTTTATGGAAGTTACTAGGCAAACTGATTACCGCCTCGCCTGCTCACTGTCCGGGCGAGCTTTTATCCTAGCAGCAGAGGGTCTACTCCGAAATGGAAAAATTCGATCGGGTATCGGTCGGTCGTATATCCATATCTATCACACTAATGCGCGCGTCAGAGATGGACGTATGCTCGAACGACCGAATCTGTTTGGGAGTGCGGGGCCAGGTGTATAATTTTATTACATTTTATTTAGTAAAATTGGGGACCTACATTAATTTATATGTGTTTCCCGTATTATTTAATTTTTTCATATTCTATTGTTTTTTGTAAAGATTAACTTTGACCTGTAAAACGTATACTTTATGTATCTAAAGTATTTCGTTCTAAAAACTGTTTTCTCCAGGGTATGCGGTAAGATGGAGCCAGGAGACGCGCGAGTGGGTGACGCAGTGTCGTCACTGTCCGCGTTGCTACGTCACTCGGACACGCGCGTGGCGGACGCGGCGCTGCGCTGCTTCGCCTCGCTCGCTGACAGGTTTGCGCGTGCGCACGCCGATCCGCAGCCGCTCGCCGAACATGGTACGTTGTACACTTTTTAGGGTTACGTACCCGAAAGGTGCCAACGGGACCTTATTACCACAGTATAATATACTATGCTATTAAAAAGCCTCCGCTGTATGTCTGTCACAGCCGTAATAATAGTTTGACAGTTGAAATTTTCACAGGATAAGTATTACCATGCCTCCACCACGACAAATAATAAAAACATGAAAAATGTGAAAAAAAAATGCCATTTTTTCAAGGTTATTTGTTTTAGCTCTATCTTAAGGACGGTACAAGTTTCAAATATGGCCAGATTGTTATACATACTAGAATAACTATAAAAATTAGGGTTCCTTACTCAAAGGTTTTATGTTGATAAGGTATCCATATTGTTGTTGTTATCAAGTTTTTAGGTTTCCTTCCCCGTTTTGTGTGGTGGTACGGAACCCTTTGGGCGCGAGTCCGACTCGCACTTATCCAAATTATTACAGGTTCATTTAAGCGCAACTTAAAAGGAGGGTCCAAAGTATTTGTAAAAATTACTTGTGTGTAGATAAACAAATTTTGATTAATTCTTTTTTGTAATTTGTAGAGTTCAATGTCGAATATTTTAACTCATTTTAACCCTTTGAACCGGTAGAATTTCTTTAGCAACGATCGTGCTGGAAAGTAATGTTAGTCAGTACGAACTTAGCCCAGAAGACCATAAAGCTTGTGCACTCACCTTCCCATGATAAGCAAAAACTACAAAAACATTGCTTAATGTCACCCAGTACATGTAGATTTACTCACACACCCGCCTGCCCAGCGTGTGTGAGTATGGGCATTTCTTCGAGGAGGACTGCCCAGAGCGGCGAATACTTGGAAAGGCCTATGTCCAGCAGTGGATGAAAGAGGCTAATGGATGGATGGACATGTCGATTTTATTAGCTTCAGAATATTTTGATTAAGAGCCCTTGAATGAAACTTGGCGGAGGTCAACCGAGCGGTTGAAATATCAATCCAGCAGTATGAATTTAAGTGGCACGTCTCTCAAATATTTTCTTTTCGTTTCAAGGTCTAATCGAGGAGCTAGTGCGTCGACTGGGCAGCGCGGAGAGCGGAGAAGACAAGTGCCCGTCCCCTTCCGTGTCCACGACCGTCAGTCTACTGTCCACGCTGTGTCGCGGCTCCGCACAGATCACACACGTGAGTCACAGTTAACTATACCGGTGGTCTGTCTGTCAAAAGATACATAAACTTTGATAGAAATAAATTTCTATTTTTTAAATAATTGGTGATTTATCCATCGCAAAGAGATAACAAGAAAGTGTAAAAGAAAAGAAAGGTTCAGAGCTTCTCACGTCCTCTCGTTGAGTCGGTTGCTAACTGGTTGCCAAATTGCCGAACGTCAAAAACATGGATAAACTATCGAACTCCGATTATCTTAGGATACGTTCGTGCTTAAAGTGACGTCACACTTCGTGAACAGTTCCATACATACTTAAGGCAATTTAAAAAGTTTTTTTACCAATATTTTTAGTGTTTAGCAACCAAATGGCAACCGAAACTAAGATTCAAGATTCAAAATGTTTATTTGTAAAATACATACATAAAATATACGTTTTACATGTCAAATCTAATCTGTATAAAAATAATATTTTATAATAAAACAAATATGATACTTACGGGAAATATATATAAAAAAACAACTATCTTTAAGTTGGGCCACTAAAGTTATACACATGCATAAAATAAAGACTTATTGGAATAATAATATTATTATACACAATGCAATTAATAAATAAGTTGATAAATAAACTGAATAGACCATAAATAAATATAATGCCTAACCAAATATATACTAACTTAAGTAAAAAATTAAAATATTGTGTATACCTACATAATGCAATGAATAAATAAGTTAATAGATAAATAAACTATAAATAGATTTAATGCCTAAATCCGCCCATTCGATTAATCTTGCTATGAAGAAGGGCAAGAAACTTTGCAAGATCATGTCTTTTTTATCAGTATTTTTTTTTCAATATGTTTTAATACTATTACAGTCTTTTTAACTTACACAAAATTATGCAAAACAATGTATTAAACTTTAATAACTAAAGGATAAAAATATAAAAGACAGAAGGAAATTGTGTCATGAGGGAAAAAAATACATCTTAGTCTACCTCTCTAATGAGGTAGTAAGTTAAAATACTAAGCAAAACATCATCTACCTGTCTGATATAGTTTATCTTTTTTTTATAGTCAGATTATCAACTAATAAATGCTAAGTTTAAGTTATAAAATGTTCATGTCAATATGTAAAAAGAAATGTCAAAATAATAATAAAAAAACAAAATAAAAATATTAGTCCACATAAAAACAAACGATTTGAAAAACACAAATCAGTTAGAAAATTAACGAACAGTAGTATTAGGCTAGGATCAATATTCTCATGACACCAAGCATCATTATCGTCCAAATAGTCATTGATTTTATAATATGCTTTTCTCAAGAGTCCCTGCTTAATATATAATTTAAACTTATTTTCTGAAAAACAAAGGACCTCCTTTGGAAGTTTATTCTAAAATCTTATACCATGTCCTACAAAAGAGGTGCCTACTTTTGCAAGTCGTATTTTTGGGAAAGCCAGTTTATGTTTCTTCCTAGTGTCTATAGAGTGATGCTCACCGAGCCTTGGGAAAGCATCGATATTTTTTCTGATATATTTAATAACTTGGTAAATAAATTCACAAGGAACTGTTAAAATATTAATTTCTTTGAATTTTCCTCTTAATGAATCCCGGTGCTTCATATTGTAAATAGCTCGAATTGCTCTCTTCTGCAAAACAAAGACTGCGTTTATATCCGCAGCTCTACCCCACAGCAACATACCATATGAAATAATGCTGTGAAAATAACTAAAGTACACCAATCTAGCAGTATCCTCATCAGTAATTTGCCTCATCCGTCTAACAGCGTATGCGGCTGAACTTAGTCTACCACAAAGGCCTTCTATGTGGGGACCCCACTGAAGACGAGAGTCTATAGTAATGCCTAAAAACTTCGTTTTGTTGACTAACTCTAGCTTGGACCCCTGCAAAAGTAGATCAGCATCTACTTGAATTACATTTGGTAATGTGAACTTTATACATTTTGTCTTTTTCCCATTTAAAACTAAATTATTCGCGGTAAACCAATCAAGAATCATAGATAGAGTTACATTCGCATCATCAAGGATATCTTTATGTCTATTAACTTTAAAAATAAGTGACGTGTCGTCAGCGAATAGCACAATCTCAGATAAGTCTTTAACTAAATAAGGAAGGCCATTTATGTATATTAAGAACAATAAAGGTCCCAATATGGAGCCCTGTGGGACGCCCATTGTAATTAATGCTCCAGCTGACTTTACTCTGTTAATATCTACCTTTTGAATTCGATCACTAAGGTATGACTTAAATAACGCCAAAGATTTGCCCCTAACTCCATAGTGAGCCAATTTGCATAAAAGGGTTTCATGATTAACGCAATCAAAAGCTTTAGAGAGGTCACAAAAAACACCGAATGCATCCTGCTTTTCTTCCCAACCATCAAATATGTGCTTGACTAAAGCAACTCCTGCATCTGTAGTTGACCTCCCTCTAGTAAATCCATATTGTTCACAATGGAGCAACTTATTGAAGTTAAAATGAGACAATAATTGATTTAAAATTATTTTTTCGAAAACTTTACTCAGAACTGGTAAAACTGACACTGGTCTATAATTAGAAGGGTCTTCATTGTCACCTGATTTAAAAAGGGGGATCAATTTACTCAAGTTGCATAATAGGCCCGCAGATTTACTTTTCTGGTTTTCTATGCCGCAGTGATTAAAATTTATTTTTTATCACAAGAGTTTTCTCTTGTGTACACTATCATAAGTAGGGATAGGATATTCGGATCGATATATACCTAAAGTTGGAAAAACTGAGAAAGTTTGTAGGTGTGGAGTCGGCTTCTTATAATATTATTTTGATATTTGATTACTAGAATTATGGAATTGCTTGAAACGTTACGATAATTTAATATGATTAATGATGTGTTACCGGAAATGTAAATAATAAATAAATAAATAAATTCAGGAATTGAATACAATTACTGGGAAATTTATAAAATGCCAAGCTGATTTAGGCCGAATAGAGCAAGATTCAAAACAGAAAACCGAAAACTAATTATCTCTGCCTAAATCAGCTTGGCATTTTATAATTTCCCAGGACTTGTATACCATTCCTAAATAATATACATTTACGGTAACATCTGTTAAGTATTGGCTACATCATCATAACGTTTTAAGTAATTTCGTAATTTTTACTATCACAATAAATAAATTATACTCCACACCTACTAACTTTTTCAAGGATTTTCTCAACTTTAGGTATATATCGATCCGATTATTCTATCCCCGATCATAAGTTACAGTTATTGTATTACAAGATATTCTCTAATTTTTACAAACATACGTACGTTTTTCCAGAATAGACGTATAAATAACGGGTTATGAAGTTGTTCTGTAGTTATTTATTTCATAAGAGTGCCATAGGGCTTATCGTCGATGGAAAGCAGGTGTACCAAGTGTGACCAGTCCACTTGAATTTTGGAAACACCTCTGACACCTCGGAGATTAATGTCGTCACGAATGTACACTGTGTTTTATGTTGTTCACACTTGTGGTTTTGATTATGCCCTATCTATACAGCCTTATTATATAGTCCTAGGACAGTAAGCTACACGTTATCGTATCAATGTCTTGGATTTCCACGGATTATCATCATTACCATTATCGTCATCGTCCCTTCTTTCATTACATGATAGAGTCCGTTGTTGACAGGACTTGGTCCGCCTGGAGCTGTGCTCAGCGATCGAGGCGGCGGTGTCTGCGGACGAGCGCTGGTGCCTCGAGTGCATGCGGCTCGTGGATCTATTGCTAGTGCTGCTCTGCGAGGGACGACACGCCATACTCACGTGAGTACACTGCACTTGCTCCCTCTGTTAAGTTCCATTTTGCAATTCTTATTCTGCGTAAACGTGAAATGAAAATGAGTTTATTTATTTAAATAAGTTAATAGACTTTAATGATTTGAATAAAAATTATAAACTTATCAGTACCAAACTGTAAAATTAATTTGTTCGAGTATTCGAGTACGTAACCATAAACTTATATTACTATGGGGCCGGCATCAGTCGAATAAATTGGGCCGAAATATATTTCGAAAATACCATTTTTTTATTGTTATTTATGTCTCAGTGTACAAATAAATGAAAGGCTTAATATAGCTTATAATATTATATATTTTAATTTAAACTTATATCCAAAAAATTCAGTATTTGTTGTTTAAAAACAGTGAAAGCCACATAATAAACAGAAAATTTCAAAATTTAGAGATCGATCCCGTAACAAAAATGGTCTGAAATTGGCAACGTTGATGGCCCCTCATTTCTTCATTTTTAAAGATAAGTTCTAGACAATTGAGGGAAAGTCACCAATAATTGACACGTTAAGGAAATAACCGCGCAATTTGTTCACAGAAGCGACAAATACTCGTATTTAGTTACTCAAACAATATTTTGAGAGGTATTGCACCTGTTGTTACAATTTAAGATAAAAGTAATGTAAATTGATAAATGTTCATGCAAATATTTTGATTTTTTTACACCTCTTCTGTCCTGGTACCTTAAGTTGACACGGAAAAAATCAGTTTTACCCAATTGTTGACACAAATATAGTCCACTAGTTGATAGTCATAAATTAATTTAAAATCGTCAAATCTTTCAAATTCCTAGTCGTTTGGCTAGGTGCTTCACTATTTGTAAATACAAACAAGCTCAGTAAGACATTGTTCCCCCGATAGTTTTCGGCGAAAGTTGTGAAAAATTATGGCACGGAAATTTTCTCGTGTAAACTCCATTTTATTTATCGACTCCGTAAACTTCAATTTGATTCTGCTCTTCATTTTCAACTTTTTTTTTCTTGTAAACGGTATTGCATAAAAAAATAAGCCAGTATTCACGTATCAAAAACATCGACCTCTCATAAACAACTAGACACACAGTCTCTAAGAAAAGTTCGTCAAAAAGTGTCCGAACGTGCGACGTACATAACAGCAAAAATGCTTCAACCAAATTAAGACGTTATATCGTTAACATAAGATGCAATGTCCGTTGTAAACAATCGTCATTCGACTTGTCACGCCATAGCGGTGACAAGATGCATCGCGGACACTTTTTGAGCGAGATTGTGAGTCTAGTTGTTTATGAGAGGTCAATGATCAAAAAGTATCAAATCAAATTAAATAGTTTATTTTGTCAAATACCTAAAGATACATAAAGTATACTTTCAACAGGTCTTTATAAAAACAATAGAAAATGATGAAACAATTATAGTTCAGACCGAAGTACTCTTTTCCCGATCATTTCGGTTTGCCCCTCGTAATCTAAATTTGATGACGTAGATATCCACTTTCCAAGTTATAGGTAATTTACGGAGGCACCCGTCGAACCACTTATTGCAACGCTTGTTTTGCGCGCCATCTCGTGTTAAGGGGCTATTTCGATAAAAAATGCACTTTTTGAAGTTGTATACCTGCTTTTCAGATGAAGCCACTAATTTGATAAATCAGTATATAAATTTCGGAACCTTTTTCTAGTTTTGTTCAGTACAGAAACGCGATTGCGTAACTTTCGCTCGATAGAAATAATTATTGAAATGAGGTCTTCTTCTACACTTTTTTTCATGGTATAACAAACGGGAATGACATACAGACCTGAACGATATTTTATTAAATAGATTTTAACGATATCAAAATTTTCTCAGTTGGAAATTTTGATAACTATTTTAGTTCATTTTATATTAATTTAAACCCGACATATTGCATTTTTTTCCGGAATCCGTCCCTCTCGCACTGCGGGGCGTTCCGCATGGAGTAACAGTGACCTTTGCAAGTGTGACATATCCTCTTAAAACGACGGTTCGCCGACTTAAAAAAAAATAAACCTTACAACAGATCGTCAGCGCGAAAAGGGCCATCGACGGCAGGGTCTACGTCCGGTGCGGCGGGCGGTGCGGCGGGAGTGGCGGGCGCGCGGGGCGACAAGTCGCATCGTCAGCTGATCGACTGTATCCGCGGGAAGGACACCGACGCCCTATTGGCTGCCGTCAAGAGTGGACAGGTACGGTATATGTTGCTCTTTTGTTGAGGCTTGAAATCTAACTAGTTCAGGATAAGGATAATTAAAAACAGGACAAGTGCGAGTCGGACTCGCCCACCGAGGGTTCCCTTAAAAACTTTATTTTTTATGATTTAATTACAAATTAATAAGGTTTTTCACTATACTTGTAGTATAAGACGGTATTACTTGCCATATTTCATAGTTCTAGGTCAACGGAAAATACACTATAAATTTTGATTCCCTTGAGAGTGTCGAAATATACGTTTTTTGCGGTATAAACGGCCTTATCTTTTTTTTACGTTAACTTAGAAGTTAAACTTTTTCCATCTCCAAGGGACTGGTAGACCCAAGTATATGGTTTTAATTTCAACTCAATACCTCCACACGTTCCCGAGAAGGGTCTGATGGATTCTAATTTGACCTCATATTTTCCCGGTTGAAACGTCAAGCACATCTTTTTCAAGGTATTTTGTATATCTTTGCAATAGACACATGTTTTGTTTACATAGCCTTTTTTGACACGATAGTTATTTGTTCCGAATTTTTCAGGTTGACGTAAATTTTACGGATGATGTCGGCCAAACGCTGCTAAATTGGGCTGCCGCTTTCGGCACAAAAGAGATGGTCGAATTCCTCTGCGAAAAAGGTTTGTACAATACAAGTATTTATTTAGTTTGATTAAGGAAAACAAACAGTCTATAAAACATACAAGATTAGAACACACTGAATGAAATACAGAACAAAAAATGTTTTTACAGACTAATAAAACATAATAATACATCACGACGACAAGATAACTCAGTACGACAAACGAATAAAACTAATTATAATGTGTTAAATCTTTACTACCGGCTTAGAAAAATGTACAGATCTTCTAAATATAGAATACATACAAATCTTCGCCAGTGTTCGTATTTTCGAAAACAAGCAGAATCATACATTTTAAGAGCCCCTAGCATTTGAAAATATATTTGAGAAAAAATAGAAGTCAACGTCATTTTAGAACATGTGAAAAAAATCGTAACCGGAAGCAAATATGGGTGTCTATGGCGGACCGAAAGTGCACTATCTGTCATGGATTGTGTATAACGCTTTCTACACAAGTGCGAACGTATCCTTAGATAAGGGTTATTCGATTGTATATGTATGTTTTCGACGATTAGGCACTCGGTTGGGCACTGATTTTAAGATACAGAATCAGGGGGCTGCACGCTCTAAAAAGCGTTTATTTGTGCCCGAAGTACGGCGATACGGAACCACGTAAAAATAGTCTACGAAAAGAGCGTGTACTAATGTTGACTCTCGGGTGTATATATGTGATGAGGTATTCTGTTCGAAGGAGCGGATGTGAACCGCGGACAGCGCAGCTCGTCGCTTCACTACGCGGCGTGCTTCGGCCGGCCGGCCATTGCGAAAGTGTTGCTGCGGCACGGCGCCAACGCCGACCTGCGCGACGAGGACGGCAAGACGCCGCTCGACAAGGCGAGAGAGAGACACGACCAAGGTTACCTGTTACTGCATTTGCATTTACTGTTTTAGCTTATACTAGCTTTTGCCCGCGGTTCCGCTCGCGTTTATTTAATCTCTGCCCCTTTTTCGGCTTGGCCGTTATTTTATGAACACCCCTTATAGCCTTCATATGGCATTATTATCTAATTAATAATTTTTGGCCAATCACGACGTTTTTGAAGGCTATAGCGATGGATATTGAAGTAAGACAATAAGATGATAATAGAAAAAACCTGCATCCAAATCCGTTAAGTGGTTCTCGAGTTTAAACGGAACATACAAACAGAGAGACAAAAATTCTAAAAATTGTGGTTTTAGCCTTAGTTAACCAATTTCAAAAATTTCGCGAAGGTATTAATTTGTACAAACACGACTTTTTTACTACTTTATTATTAGTATAGATATTTTGTGAGCGCCTCTGTGGTCTGGTGGTACGTCTAAACCACTGATCCGGCACGTTAACCTCTTGGTTATTGTTTGTATCCGAAGTATGGCGCAAGGGCTCACCTCTAGGACGTAATAAACGTTGGTGAAACGTGGGTGTACGAGTGTATTCACAGACACCTCTGACACTAACCCTAGGCAAAGTTTCAGCGGTTTAGCTAAGGAATACCTAGGCGGATAGAGCCAAAACCTTTCATAAGTAATCTGGGACCCTAGGAAACATTGAAAAGTGTCTAATATATGATTAGGGCATAGTCGGTAACCTTAACTCATCGAGTACCAGCGTGACATAGTCACTGTGGGAAGCAGGATATAAAGTGACTCTTAAAAAACTTGGCCGATTTTGGCGAAACCTGGCAGGTTGTGTACAGTCATGAAAAATAACATAAACTTGTTCCGACAGAAAAAACGGCCAGGCCGAATTATGTCAGACTAAGAGATTAATAGGTGGGTCGAGGTCACGATATGACGTTGGTTGCATGCTGATACGCTGATGATCTCCGTATGCGACCCTAAAATTAGTCTGACATACTAAACTGCCAACCCGACTATCGCCAAAAAATGATTTTCTGGCTATTCTAACCGAGTGTTATCGTATGAACACATTTCAGTGCTGGTACCTTGAGAAGATATTTTGATATGAATAAAGATCCACCCTTTTTCATGGCTGTACACAACCTGCCAGGTTTTACTAAAGTCGGCCTGTTTTTTTAAGAATTAAATTTATTCCAGCTTCCAACAGGGACTGTGTCATACTGGTACTCGATGGGTTAAGGTTACCGACTATGCCCTCATGGTCTATAATGAGGCGTATTTTAAATTAGATTACATCCACGAAACACGTATAGTGATGACACAAAATAAATGCATATAGAAGGACAGATCCATACAAACAACGATTCCCGGCACACGCACACAAAGACGCGTGCGTACGACGATCTTGGTAGACTTGTGTACCGGCATTCGACCGAATCCTACACGTATATATGGCCTTCTGTATGTATTTATTTCGTGGTGATGACGTAATGTCGCCTGCATCTCAAGCTCCCTACGACTTAACAGCTATCACGCCACAATAAGAACTTCCAGTAGGTAGCCTGTCTGTCACGCTGGCTCTCCTGCTCGTGTAAATAAAACCAATAACGTAAAGAGATGTTTATACTTTCCTGCTCAGGTCACAGAGAAGTGGCAGCGATCCTGCAGTGTCCTGGCGAATGGCTGGTCGTCGGCAACTCTCCCTCGCCGTCCAACAGCGACGAGTTCCCCGACACCGGCGACAAGGAGATGGCGCCTATCTACTTGGAGTGAGTCATCCATCCATCAGCCCGTGTTCGTCCACTGCTGGACATAGGCCTTTCCCAAATTTCGCCACTCATGGCGGTAATTCCTCCTCACCCAGCCGCAACGTCCTTCAGATCGTCAGTCCAGGAGTGAGTGCTGAGGCCTTATTGTCTAAATTCGACATCCATTGCCTCCAATCGCACCGTGATTGGCTAGAAATTACATCATCACATCACGTTTAGCTAATCACGACACCTTTGAAAGTTGAAATATTGAAGTTACACAATAAGAGGGCTGGTTATCGTATGAGTATTTTGATTGGGTTGTGAGGAGTTCTTTGCCTTCTGTCAATACCCTAGTGATGCTTGAGGATTTCTTCATAAGGGAGCACAGCCTACTCTTAATTAAGGACAGGCAAACCTCCAGACAAATGCAAACAAAAAAATATGAGGTGACATTGGAATTTTTAAAAAATATTTTATGCGGAATCCATTGACAGTATCTAGACATATCGGGAAATTTGAATCATATCTTAACTAAGAATATCGTTGTGAGAGGAGCAACTCAGTTGTGGACTTGATCAAATGTAATGCTATTTTATTTCGCTAATAGCTTTTGCCCGCGGCTCCGCCCGCGTCGAAGAGATTTTCGTGGAAATAAAGAAAACAAAAGAATTATGATTTTTTTAACGACAACATGTAACGGTCACCATGTTTTACCAAAGTGCTAATAAAGACCAATCAAATAAGCCCAAACTCGAAGGGTCTGCTGTTGTCCGTTGAAGAGATCCCGTACCCACATTCCAGTCCTATTATCAGACTCTGTTCACCATGTTTTACCAAAGTGCTAATAAAGACCAATCAAATAAGCCCAAACTCGAAGGGTCTGCTGTTGTCCGTTGAGGAGATCCAGAGTACCCACCTTCCAGTCCCATCATCAGACACTGGTCACCTTTTTTGTTACAAAAAAACATTTTTTTCCGAAAAAGAATATTTATGTGAAAACAAATTTTAACAGTTGGGGATTGAATCCGCGACGCTCGGCTACGCTACGGCGGCGAACCTTTCCATTTTTTACTAAAATTCTCACTGCGCTGCTCTCTTTTGTCATAGCGTGATGATACATATTGAACCCGCGACGATCGGCTACGCTACGGCGGCGAACCTTTCATGTTTTACTAAAATTCTCACTGCACTGCTCTCTTTTGTCATAGCGTCATGATACATAGCCTAAAAACCTTCCCGAAGAAATGCTTTAACTTTCAGTGAAAACTGCATCGAAATCCATTGAGTGGTTCTCAAGTTATAAGCGAACGAACAGACAGACAAACGTTCTATTTTATATGTATAGAGATTACGTGTCCATGGCTGTCCTTAAGGGCTATTTTAAGGTGATAGTAAGCTAAATATTAGTGTATGACTTATCATTGGCGTGTGCGTATAATATTTACTACAAATTGACAGTGAGATATATTACTGGCCCTATACTGGATCCGGCAATTTTATTCGGTATAACATAAACTCCATCATAAAGACAATCAAGTTAATTAGTAATATATATTTACATTTAGAATTTATCGAGTTTATCTGTCAAAATTATCGTATCGATGCTTACGTACTTGCTATGCAGCATAGCTATGTATTTTGGTTTATCGAAGCTAGGTCGAGTCGATAGCATGTTCATACTTGGTACCAGCCAGCGGCTCTAGAAGTAAAGCCGTTCGGGGCGCACTCGACAAACGACAAAAGGAACAAACTTATGCGAGTGAGCAGGATGCCTGTTATTTGTCTCTCTTGTATACATTTGCCGTTTGACGGAGGAGCCTCGAACGGTGGTGCTTCTAGACCCGCTGGTAACTTATGACCTGTCGTGTGTTCTCCCCAGACGGCTGGTGCCGGTGTTCTGCGCGCGGTACTTGGGCGCGGTGTCGGCGGGCGTGCGCCGCGCGTGCCTCTCGCTCGTGCGCAAGATGGTGCACTACACGCCGGCGCGCCTGCTGCCGCGCATCTCCACCGCGCGCACTGCGCACGCGCTCACGCAGCTGCTCGCCGCCGTCATTGATAACTTGGTGAATAAACTTACGTTATACTAATATTAATTATTAAAACTCACGTAAGCTGATATACTAAATTATTATTAAATACCGGCTTTTTGGCCTATAGTTGACAGTTGGCATGTAATCAGCAATAATGATTTTTATACTGATATTTACTTCAACATGTTTTGGATTAAAGAATAGTTACTTGCATTAATTTTAGTATAGGTTTAGTATTTAATAGGTCCCTGATAAACATTGGGGATACGGGACTCCCCGTTTTAGTTTTTTTATTTCCCGTATTTTCGGCAAAGTCACATAATCTGCCATGGTCACAGGAGTATCAGTTGTACAAAAAAAAAACGTAACTTGATGTAATTGAGATTTGAAAGTGTAGGTTCAAACTGTGCTGATGCATACTCTGTTTACTTTACCGTGTGTAAAAGTTCTGGTATATTTTAAAGAAACCACACACTTTATTAATAGTACAGAACAACTTTCTCAAATAAACATAAAAGTTTTTCCTTAAAACCCACCGTTAATAGTGTATGGGCGGATTGGGCGGTCTATTTTTTATTTCCGCGTTGTTTCTATGGAATAGTTGTTACAGGCGGCCGCCTCTCGTTCTCCCGACTTCAGGTTTAAAAGTTCCGGAATCCAACCTCGTCGAATTGACATGGTTTCGCTGAGAAAACACATACGGCCTCGATATGCTCGATGTAAGGATATTCCAGGAGTCGTTAATTTAGTTAAATTATAGGTACACAGCAACACGTATCATTCAGGCAAACCCAAAATGTTTTGATTCCACCTGCAAGCAGGACACTTTCACTAATTACATATTGTACAATTTGTTTCAAAACACATAACGTAAAATAAATAATCACAACAGCCACAACCCAAATGTGGCAAGTTTAGGGCAACAAGGTACGAGAATCACTCGTCACGGTATCTATCGGTGGACGAGGTTAGATTCCGGAACTTTTCCACCTGATGTCGGGAGAACGAGAGGTACAACCAGTAGAGTATGTGGTTTCATAGCAGCTATTTACATCAGCTAAGAACAAAGAAATAGGCTATGGTTGTTAATTACTGCTTCAGTTGACGTGATAATTTGTAAAGCGGCTACATCAGCTATAATTTAGAATGTTAAGACATTTATACAATAATGTGTGTGTAGGGTCGGGACACGGTGATCCGCAGTGAGCCCCCGCGCTTCCTGCGCTGCCGCTATATCCGCCCGCCCGCGGTAACGTTCCGATGGTGTGATGGACATTAACTAATCTGTCATACTGTCCATACAGATGATACCTACTGGCAGAAAGTTACATTGGCTGTACATTTACTTGTATAAGTAGTCCTTGGATTCTTCGGAACGAAAATTGATGTATCTTATAACATTTTACCGGATTTTACGCGAGTAAAAATATGTTTTGTCACGGTTACTAGTACAGTCGTCATTCCCACGATTGTGTGCAAATCGAGCCGTTATAAGTCTTGAGACCTGCAATAAGGGTTTCGAAAGGTGCCTTCGTGAGTTAAACGACGTATAACGAGGTCGTATAGCTTAGTAGTATTTTGTGCAACTGTGGCATAATGAGAGCTTCGTTTCGTAATTAGCTGCACGAGTGTCCTAATTATGGCCAGTTGTACAAAATACTTTACACGACCATTAAAAATATCGTCTTTATAACCTTTTTAACAATTTCATAAAAAATTACAACAAGGAAATCGCATTCTTTTCTTTGAGGTTCTTTTGGCTTAGGCTAGGATCTTTGTTTAGCCTTATTGTCAGCAATGTAAATATTGAAAGTGTTCTGTGGGAGCATTCGAGGCTGCATGGCAGAGATACTATTTGCCTAACCCAAAGTAAAAGAAGAAATACTAGTTGCTGAATGGTTATCTAAGCGGTGCTATAATAATTTGGGCGAATTATAACATAGAAATCCTGTGTTATTAATATAATTAAATTATAAACAATTTATTGTCACTTCGGTTTTTGCGATACTGACAAACAACGCAGGTACTTTTAAAACCGTTTTTGATATTACATATACCTTATTTTAAATAGGAGTAGATTAAAACGTATTTTCGTATGACCCGGTAAAGTATTATTTCATATGTGTGAAAGTTGCGAAAAATGGACTTGAGACTTATGAAACATTGGCAAAAAATATACCAAAAAAAAAAAGTTTTTAAAATTTGAGTAGATAAAAATTTCGTCTTGACTCTGTATGGATTCTTAACAAAGTCACGGCATGCAAATAAAATTAAACCCTTTCTAGAAACCCATCGCAACTAAATATTGTACAGTTCTCCAAATAGTTTCATTAAACATTCAACGTAAGCTTTTGTTCCGCTAGCCATTGTTTCCACTAATATTTGAGCCAATGATGACGGCTTAGTTTTAAACGCCATGTTTGTTTGATCACTCTCATCTCGTTCTGTGAACATTTCGTTTAAACATCACACCATCGAAATTTACTTGCATCTGTTTGTTTTTACTGTCTATGATAATATCCCTTGATGTATTTATGCAGCGTGTTCCAAGAACTAAATAATTTGAGCGCGAAGATGAGGTGCGATGCGGCCTTTCGTTACAGAACAGACGAGCTATACAAATAAATATAAATTATATACAAAGTGAATGTGTGAGTGATGTGTTTCTTCTATTTACCATACTGAATAACTTTGTTTAATGACCTGAGGTGCAATTGTATAAGCCAATCGTATTCAGATCGATTGTCATATAATAATAACAATAATAATAAGAGATTTATTTATCTTCTTAATATAATACAAATTACAGAAAAATACAAATTAAAATCAAAAGAAGACAAAACGGTCCCAGGCTCTGCATACAACTGTTTAAGCATGCAAACAGTAGCCGATTTTCAGCCTGGGCCTTATATACAGGAAATAATAAATTATTGAAAAACATAAAGTATAAAATAATAATATTAACTATAAATCAATTGTAATTATTAAATGTCAAATGTAAAAACTATTAAATTATAATCAGAGTAACAAAAACTAGAAATGTCACAGAAATTAATAATAAAAAAAACCAAAACATAATTAATTAGAACATCACAATATGTACAATACAGTAAAAATCAAAGCACAGATTCATTTGTCAAACGGGCTAATTTGCTTAGCCGAATAGCCATATGACAATCAATTTGAATACGATTGGGTTACACAATTGCACAGAACACAAAAACATTTTCACACAGAAACTGACTAGTAAGTTTTTTTTCATCATAAGCGAATGATTTATTTGCGTAATTCTAATAGTGAAACAGATGTCTAGTTAATACTAATTAACTAATGTTTCGATTCTGATCAGTGAAACACCTCACTACAAATACACTTTGTATGGAACTGTGAATTGAATAAGCTAACATCGCGCCGCATCTGAGAGCTATTTCCATGTTTGAATACTAATTACGAGATGTTATCAAAAGGACGACGATGACGGCCATCTCATCGTGATTGGAATCGCAGAGGAACTGATGGTTAAAGCGCCGGAAATCTACCTGGAACAGTTCGCGAGGCTCGGCGTGTTCAGTAAAGTGGAGGCATTGGCCGACGCGCAACCTTTCTCCGGTGATCCAGCCAATCCGGACAGGACTTGTGGCGATATGGGTAAGATACGCGTTGCGGATTGGTGTATAATTGAAGACGGTAACCGAACAACGTGCTGTGGTTTTTGAATTTAAATTGTTTTGATACTAACTCTAGAATATTATTACTTAGATGACTGTTTTTAATAAATATCACAGGTATTTTCTTTAGAAAGTAAAATATTTATAACAAAATTTTGAAATAATATCACCATAAAAACGTATCTTTATACTTATTTTTATTTATTTTCTTTCAGGAAGATAAAAAGGGATATGAATTACTACAATAGAAATATTCATAAACAACTGAATGCCCATACAAATTCTTTACCTGATAATAAAAACGTGGTATAGCACGTTGTTCGACAAATATCTGTTAATCGTTCGTCGTATATATGAACGCTAATATAAAACCAGGAGTCTAGCTAGTTGGTCCGCCCTTTATTTCTTAAAGTAGTCAACACAGTGGAATTTTTTTAGAGGAAAAGTTGCTGTCACTACTAACAACACCCTAAAAACATAATCGAATAAACTTAAAATACATTTCATGTATATTAATATTCTCAAAACCCCAGTTAGAGTGAAATCGGACCCGAGTAAAGGCTGATTTGGGGTTTGTCCATCCATCCATCAGCCTGTTTCGTCCACTGCTGGACATAGGCCTTTCCAGGATCTCACCACTCTTGGCGGTCCCCCTGGAAGAAATGCCCATACTCACACACGCTGGGCAGGCGGGTTGGTGAGCGCGGTGCCGAAATCCTTGCACCAGTCTCGCCGCTGCCCGTCACTAGTCTGTTTTAAGGCCTGGTAATTAGGGATGGATATACCGCCATCCATCGGTCCCAGACGATGGGGGGCCGCCTGGTTTTGCCTGAGAGCTGTTCTCTTACTCTCCCCCGAATAACTTCGGGAGGATTTGCGAGTAAGATGGTGGTACCTCCACAGTCGAGCCCGGCATCAGCTCTACCACCTACAACCTACCTACCACCTACCTACCACCTACCTACCACCTACCACCTACCACCTGGCGTTTGTATCGACACCCAGTTCGACGAGACTGTAAAATACTACCTAACTACGTTGAGAATAAAGTCGGAATTTTAATGAGCTAGAGTAAACCGACAGTTCGTGATAGTGGTAAATACACTTTTAACTCGTATGGTGCATGAGCCATTTTACAAAAATATGTGAAATGGCTTATGCGCCATAGGAGTTAATAGCGTATTTCTCACTATCACGAACTGTCAGTTCACTCCAGCAAATTAAAAATCGTACTTTACGTCTATTGTTTTATAAACTACCTTAAGTGAGTAGGCTCCTTCGGAAGCGGAGCGGTGCAGGAGGGGTGTAGTGACGTGATGTAGACTGAGAGAGAGATAGCGAGAGAGACAAGTTGTCACGCCTCCCGCTCCGCTCTCTACCGCAGGAATCTACACAGCGCTAGACCTGTAATTTACCATATTAAATCGGTAGTATAACTCCTAAGGTTTCTCCGAAGACGCGACGTCCCTATCCTCCGGCGTGGGCTACCTGTGGGCCGACTGGGCCGTGTGCCGCGGCCGCGACGCCCTCTACGTGTGGAGCGACGCTGCAGCGTTAGAGCTCAGCGCTGGCAGCAACGGCTGGTTCCGCTTCCTTCTAGACGGGAAGCTAGCTACGATGTACTCTAGCGGCAGTCCCGAGCATCAGACTGACAACTCCGGTAAACTTACAGCGCAGCAAAATTATCCGTAGGCCTACCAGTCGCGAAGGGTCCATATAAAACGATTCCCATCGGCTTGTTTAGGAAATGGCATCCATACTACATTTCTTTATTCCGTGCTCTTCGATTTGTCAAACATTTCCATAAATCTCAATAAGACATACACTTGGCTGACAGGGAGTTGCAAAGTACAAAAAATGTTATGTTTTCCTTCGTTGCTTTTCTGAGTAAGGCGATTTCCTTTAAATAATTTTCTGTAAACACAAATCATTTAATGGCTTTCAGAAAACAGAGGCGAATTCATTGATAAGCTACAAAGAGCAAGGGCATCCGTGAAGAATACAATACCACAGCCAATACTTTCAAAACCTGGACCAACTAAGTTGATATTGGGCAACTGGGCACTGTCGTGCAAAGTGTAAGTATCTAGAAATTATAAGCGTAGTGCTAACGACTGTGCCACGCTGCGGGTGATGCGCGACAGCGGCTAAAACAAAAGTACTCTCGCCGCTCGCGTCCGTCTACAACTCTCCGGCACAAAATAAATACATACAGAACACCAGCTCCATACTACCAGCGATTCTAGGCGTACGCACACATAGACGCGTACGTACGACGATCTCGGTAGACTCATGCACTGGCATTCGACAGAATCCTACCGAGATCGTCTTAAGTACGCGTCTATATGTCCGTGCGCCCGGAATCGCTGGTTGTATGGTGCAGTTGTATTGTTACTTATAAAGCCAGGAGACAATTGTGTTGAGATAATGTTTTTAGACGAGACTTGGAACTGGTTGTACATAAAAACCTCAAAGGTTTCTGATACACTTATGTAAAATTGCATGTTATGTTTGTTTAAAATAAATAAATACATACATGATATATTATGAGTAAAATATACATCTACCTGTCCACTTTTATACGACACTTTAATCCACACGGCTGGTTTCGCGATATTAGAATTTTCAAGCTTTTTAAAAATATAATTGAAAAAGATTAGTTATTTACGTGCAATAGGTGAGCTCAGCCGGTAATTACCTGTGCTTAATTCTGTATTTCGTCTGCTTTCATTCGAACACGAATTGTGATTCATAGTTCGCGCCAAATTTAAAGGCGCCTGAGTGAAGTTAGCACTGGCGAGACGGATAGAGTTGACAGATATAGATGAAAGAAAGTGATAGATAGAGACATAGATGAACTTTAGAGTCGTAAACATTTAGGCTTTGTTTATTTCAAAGGTTTTTGCTTAAATATGCTGAGTTTACTTAGCTGATCAATGTAAAACTGACAGACATTTCATATCGAATCTTTATATTTCCGTTGTAAAGAGAGTTACCTAATTAAACACTCGTTTGATTTTATTTTTGAAAATTACTACTTTTTGAAGTGATAAATAAATTTTAAAGCGGCTGGAGCTTTACGTCTGAAATAACTCCTATACTAAGAAGACATAGTTCATTTTCCGATGTAAAGCTAAAAAATACCATAGACTAAAATGAAAATACCTACACCATAGACTAAATAATACAAGTATTAGTATTATTTAGTCTATGCCTGCACCAAATGTTTACCGTAATATCTATACACTGATTACGCGTGACGGCATCGCGTGAAGCGAGCGTTCTAATGCAGACTTTTCGACAATATACTTAAAAGAGAAAATAACTGAATGAACGAATTTGAATATTTGAATTTAAATTAAGTTTGGTGCCATTTGTACATTAGGAAATGATCAGCATAAAACGTTTCTTTTCAGGGAGAAAGAATTACAAATACACAATACAGATGGACAGCAACAAACCACCGTACTAAGAGAAGACTTGCCAGGTTTTATATTCGAATCTAACAGAGGGACCAAGCACACGTTTACAGCTGAAACGTTTTTGGGTCCAGAACTAGCGAGTGGTTGGACGGACAGGAGGCCTGTAGCGGCGAATAATCAAGGGGCCAATCAGAATCGTTCTCGAGCGACCGCTAAGAGCGAAGCCTTGAAAGTTCAGGTAAAAACTACATTTATTTTTAACTTGGATTTTATGTATTTCTCTCAAATCACTTCTAAAATACGGGAACGAGGTTTAAATTCACATTAATAGCAAACAGGGGCCTTATTGTCTAACTTCGGCATCCATCGCAATTTAATCGCCTTCAAGCGCGCCGTGATTGGCTGGAAATGATATCACACAACATTTTTGGCCAATCACGACGCTTTTGAAGGCTATAGCGCTGGGAGATTAAACAATAATAAGGCAGGTTTAATAAGCGAAATCTGACTATTAAATATTGAGAAGCCGTTTCCTATCAATATAATAAATTACTTGTCTTATTTACCTTATACATTGTGTTAAAAATGTGCGTATTGATTTTTAGGGTTTCTTTAAAAGTTTGGAAACCTTTATAGCGAAGGTTCGATGTATGTGTACGCGTCCGCCTGTCCGCGTCATAAATCAAGAACGGATGGGCCGATTCAGTTGACGTTTGGCTGAAGATTAAACCTAAAACCCGGGGAAAATTAGTAGAATCTATATTGATGGGATCCGAACTGTGTATATAACGTAAATAGGCGCGCGAGTTAAATGAAGACCTGAGGAATGCGCTATAAATACACATGGCCGTTGTCTTTACAGCACTGCAGGCGTGCGAGGGAGGTATGGGGACGGCGGTGGCAGGTGCTGCCGACCCCTCACCATAGCTTCCGCCTGTATTAAACTCGTGCGCGTGTCTACTTGACTTTATTTCTGTTATTATTTTTAGGTTTGCGAGCGAGCTCGAGCCTTATACAGTCGCCATCTAGCGGGTGCGGCGACCAGGCAACCGCGACCTCCCGTCGCGAGACTTAGAAACGTTCTAGCTTCTTTGGAGAAGACCGCCACGCAACCGCAACGTAAGTCATCTGTGATAGTGTAAAGGTGCCAAAAAAACATCGTTTCCTGATTAATCAAGTTAAAATTGGTTTCCTTGCAGAAAACTGGCAAAACGATCTTAAGAATGCCTTGACAGAACTGACAGAGCTATTGTGTGGAGACGAATTGCTGTCGGCTTATGAGTTGCAATCTTCTGGTATTGCGCCGTCTTTGCTTAAAGTATTACAACAGCAACCAAATGGTAAGTACCTTTAAAGACTGCGGGTGACGAGGCATAGCGAAGAATACACGAGTCGCGACCCCGTTGCGTCCCCTACGTACCCCTCTTATAGTGTATGGTGTACGAATAAAAAAACCGTAAATAGGCATACAATCAAGCCGTTTAGTACACATGTACTTGAGGTCCTAAAGATCAAAGGAGCCGACAATTCATGAAAAAAAATGTAGTAGGTTATGTATGACCCCCTTAACCTTTCTTATTACACACGAAATAAAAAACACTACCACACTTTGGCAACACATACACACATATAAAAAATATAACACCACACTTTGACAGCAATCGACATAATTAATTTTAATTTTAATTTAATCATAATAAATTTTTTCATGGATTGAAAATAAAATATTAATTTTAAAGTATTGCCAATTGAAGAAACTAGTTCTATTGATTTTCCGCAACATGGCAGGGTTTTTTAATTTCCTGGTTAGGCTTGAGAGAAACCGTCTGATGAAGCCCACGCTCCGCCGTTCTCTGCACCAAACCGCTGCGGGATCCGAAAAGTTCCAAATGGAACTTTAGAACCGATTTGCCCTGTTTGAAACCACCGAGGACGTTGACCCGCATGGTAACAATTTCATGAATGTCGTGCGTGAGGTAGGCAGGGCTTATTTTAAGCCGGAGCGAAGGACTGAGTGGAACTTTGGACCTGATGAGGCAGAGACGGGAAATGTCTTCAGATTCTGCAGATTACTCCCGTTCTTAATTAATAAATGCATGCTGAATCCACTTTTTATGGAGACCGCAGTGTCTCATTTTCATATCATTGTTTTGTACGTAAATGAAAGAAACAAATTGGAATTTATTGCCAAACAAAACACATTAAACAAAAGAAAATATTTAAAAAGGAATTAGACTAATTTAAATTCTATAACAAATTGAATTTTTGGACAAAAGGTGTTGTTTAAATGTCCAGATGCCCCGGGCCAGCTGGCGGCGCGCGAGCGCGTGGTGCGCGAGTGGGCACAGAGCGACAACGCTGAGGACGGCGCCTGTCTCGCGGCGCGCCTTGTCGCCGTGCTCGAGAGTGTGGAACGGCTGCCGGTGCTCGCGCCCACCGGCGACGCGCCGCAGGCCACCAGTCTGCACGCGCTCACCAAGAGGATAAGGCGAGTATACATAAAACTTCGTCCACGACGCTACAGGGGCGCGGGGGCGGGCTTATGTTGCATTGAGAGTGGAGGGATAGAAAAAAGATAAAATAAAAATGTATATAAGGTGACTTTAATTTATGCAGCCAAATTCTTATTGAAGACTCGGTAAGTTCTCACCAACAAGGTTTGATGACCCTTTTTGTGAAATTCGTAAATTGATCTTTTTGTGTTCCTTACAAACGCAAGCCCAGCCCCGACTCAATTACTAGTGGGACGTCAATATTTTATTTCGCGAAATTAGCAAAAAGTGTTATCGACCCGTGTTACTGATCACTTACCAAGCCTACAGTATGAGTTTGGCTGTATAAAAAAAGTCACCTTATATTTTACGATATATTTATTTTTATTCACATTATGTCATTGCTTTGTAGAAAGGCAGGAGTAAATCTGGATGTAAATATTGATTCATATATTGTACGTAAACAACCAAACAAACCTTTGATAATGCTTTAACAGCGAAACCGGTAAGGGAAATTAATATAAATAAGTGGACAAGTACAAGTGTTTATCAAACAAAAAATGTTTCAAAAGTTCCACCAAGTGCCAACAATCACGAGCATCAACTAAATATTTTTCGTTTATATTATGAATAAGAGCTCAGTGTAGCTAATATTGTTTTTATTCATATTGAGAGAGTATACCTGGTCACTTGGTGCCCACTAAGCACCCGGACTCAACAGACAGAACTTACATACATGACGCATCCTATCGATAAACTACACCGCTCAAAATTTCAAGTAATAATAACGACCACATCGCACCGCAAGCGACCATCATCACCAATATATTATTGTGCAAAAAATTAAGAAGAGCAAAGCATTCTGGACATTATTAATTTATTTTATAGGATTAAAAATTTCCCCACTTAAAGGGAATATTTCTGCGGCTCCAAATGTTATATAATAATTTATCGTACCCTCTATGACATTATTATTTACCATCTTCTATAAAAACTGCTACATGCACGGTCTACATAGTTGTTAGTTTTATAGTTATTAAGTTATTGTGACCTGATGATGCCGTAAGGCAAAACCGGTAGTATAATATAGGAAATTGAAGTGAAACAGTATAAGTGTATTTTTAAGATCTTAAGACGAGCAGTAATTAACATTACCAACACCATCTAGCAGCAGAAAAAGTTCACAAATTTGTTAATAGTCGTCATTTAACTTTATTATTTATTTACTTATTTGTCAATACTTTCTTCCATTCGACTGATGACATACAAATACTTTTGCCCCATACAAATATATCGAATACAAAATATTTTCACTTTTTTTAGGGTTCCGTAGTACCTAAAAGGTACAAAAATAAACTTTATGCTGAGACTCCGTTGTCCGTCCGTCCGTATGTCACAGCCTCATAACTTTCGCACCGTTAAAGATAAAGACTTGAAATTTTCCTCAAAAATAGCATTCACTCGACTACATAATACGGTACAAAAAAATATTTAAAAATTTAGATTTGTTCAAAATATTTCCAATACAAAAGTGAGAAAAATTAAAAATAAATTCTTAAAATTACAATATGGGTATAAAATTGTAGATATGAAAGAGCTTATTATAAAAATATATACTTTTACTATATTTACTGGCACCGATTTAGAGAAATCTTTGAAAAACCACAAAAAATGCCTGTACCCCCCCCCCCTTTTTCGGAAATTGTTGGACCGAAAAATATGAAAAAAATGACGATTATAGGTCATAACTGGCCAATTACAGGAAAAATATAGCTATTAAAAAAAAGATGATAACAAATGAGAAATATAAAAAAAAAATATATATAAAAATAAAATATGGGTATCAAATTGTAGATATTAAAGAGCTGATTATAAAAATATATATCCATCCATCCATCCATCAGCCCGTGTTCGTCCACTGCTAGACATAGGCCTTTCCCAAATTTCGCCACTCATGTCGGTCCTCCGTCCTCCTCATCCAGCCGCCCCCCGCAACATCCTTCAGGTCGTCGGTCCAGCGGGCACGAGGTCGGCCTACACTACGCTTTGCTGTACGTGGTCTCCATTCTAGAGCCTTTCGGCCCCAACGGCCATCATCTCGGCGACAAATATGGCCTGCCCACTGCCACTTCAACTTACTGATTCTGCAGGCTATGTCGGTTACTTTCGATCTCTGACGGATCTCCTCGTTTCGGATTCTATCCATCAGAGATAATCTCTGAAAATATATAATTTTACTATATTTACCGGCACCGATTTCGAGAAATCTTTGAAAAACCACAAAAAATACATATCCCCGCCTTATTTCCGAAACTAATGAACCAAAAATATGAAAAAAATCATGGGAATTTGGGATCACGCAAAGATTACACGAAAAATATAGCGGGTGAGAAATTCACGATAACATAATTACAAAATGAAATTTTTCATCCACGAGTTTTATTTCGAGTACGGTATAAAAATATTTGAGGCTCTCTTTTGTGGTACAATCAATTCTTTTTTTAGTTATCATAAACAGTTATGGGCAAGATTTTAAATACCTTCTTCCTGACCGTTCCCAAAACTCTCGAATTACGGAACACTAGGTATGCTGGTATGACTCGCACTTGACCGGTTTTTTTAATTATTAGTTGTCATTATAACCGAAAACAAAAGAAATCCAACTTTAGTTTACAAATTCCACCAAGTCCTAACAATCAACAGTATCAAACACAGGTATTAAGTAATAAATTTGTGGTATAGCCTAACTTCCCATTTATTAAGAGATCTAATGTATAATATCTGTAACACCCAGATTGCGAGTAGAAAGGGCTGCGGAGAGAGAGGACCCGAGCGGTACCCCGCCCCCCTCCAACAACGGCAACCAGCCCCGCAACCTCAAAATAGAGGCGTTGACGACCGTACGGCAACTAGAACGGTTCCTCGCCAAGTCAGTCGCGCGGCAGTGGTACGACATGGAACGTACCACGTTCACCTTCTATCAGAAGTTATTGGCTGAGGCACCGATGGTGTTCAATTATGACGTAAGTGTTATTAGTAATTAATTACATTGTGTTTTTTATTTTGAGTTGTGTTGATAGAGAGGCTATTAAATTTTTCAACACGCTTGCTTATAAAGTGGCCATTATTGCAGCGTTCTTAGGGTCATAATGCAGCATATTAAACACGCGTGCTTTTTACTTTACACTATCGCACTAGTGTTTTTTACATTACAGTTTTTTTTAAATCTTAGCAAGGAGTTTGGATGTCTTGAGAAATTGTTATGTTTTTGCGAATAAATAAACTGTCTCAGTTAAAATATAATAAATAATAATTAAATTTTTATCGAATAATTTATTTTTATCAAAAAATTAACTAATTTTTTTGTTGTAAATACAAAAAATATTCAGTTTGTTAATATTTAATATTTAGCTGTTTGAGGGTCAGTGCTTCTATTTCCATCTGCGCGCGTATAAACAATTCATAGTTGTGGTTTCGATTATGTGGAAAAATAAGACAGTGAAATTATATTATTTTTCCTCGCAAGTGTGTTGAAAAACGTCGTATGAAACGCGTGAGCATTAGACATTACACTCTCGGTTCGGTCTGCAATCCCGCCTCGACTGTAATGTCCAACGCAGCTCACTTGTATCATAAAGTACTAAAGTGCTGTTGAAAGTTCATTTCTTTGTTAAAATCATAATGATTATATTAATCATAGGTTTTTATTCTAAATTCCCAAAAAAGGTGGTCGTACCTTGATATTACTTGACGAGTCTTCATTATCAATTTGGCTGAAAAAATAATGTTACTTCATATTTATATAATTTAAAATTAAGGTTGATTAATTTGAGTTAAAAGAAAAATTTATTTATTGCGATATAGTATGTACTTACTCGTAAATGGACATAATAAAAGCAGCTTACAAGAATTTTAATTTTGACAGCACTAAAACGAAAGCCTTCAAAACCAGCTACAATATTGCTAAAAGAATAAATAAACAATATTTAGCAAGTAAGTAAGGGGCTCCAATCCATTTTGTGTTTTGATTTAAAATGCCTCTTTAATAAATTTTTATAAATATTCGCATCTGCATTTTTTATCTATGGAATATGCCCTTAAATGGAAGATTTATTATTATAAAATAATAATTTTATTATTATTATTCTATTCGACTTTGTATCAAAACAACAAACAAACCAATGCTTTGTATTCACAGCACGACTTCGACGAAAACGGCGTCCTTTACTTCATTGGGAGTAATGGCGGTGCTTGTGAGTGGGTGAACCCGGGCGCGCACGGGCTAGTCGGCGTGTGGTCGTCGGACGGACGGCAACTGCCTTACGGAAGAGCTGAAGATGTTCTATCAAGGTATACGGGGAAACTATTTAAACATCTTAAAAGAGAAGCCTTTGTTTAAAGTGTAAGGTGACCTTCGTTTATGTAGCCAAATTCATACTTGAGACTCGGTAAGTGGTCAGGACCAACGTCCTAGACGCTGTTTGCGAAATACGAAAAATATTTTTTTTGTGCCTCTATAATTTGTTCAAAAACAATCTCGACTAAATATAGTATAGGAAGTCGTAAATTTCATTAAGCCTGTTTCACAGAAAGGGTCATTGAGCCATAGTCCTGTCCACTTACCGAGGCTCCAGTATGAATCTGTGTACATAAAGAAAACTCATGTTGTACTAGTAGTTTGCCCCGAACTGTGAATTCGCGCTCGCCCGATTCGCGCTTGACCGATTTGGCTCGTGTTTGAACTTAAGAATTCTTTTTGCTTTATACTCGCCTGCCAGATTTCATGACATTCAGATCAACTATACTCGAGTTATCGTCGAACAAACATTCATACATATGTACATACAAACGCCGGATTGTTCTAGTAGACTCGAAGAACTCGCTCGCTCGTTCAATAATAATATTGATTTGCCTTCAGCTATAAAGTATGTAAAATATTCATTATATTTGTCTTATTTTCCTTTATTCATTGAACGAGCAAGCGAGTTCTCCGAGTCTACAAGAACAATCTGGCGTGTGTATGTATGTATGAATGTTTGTTCGAAGATAACTCGAGTATCAGTGGCAGGCGAGTAAATAAGGCAAAAAGATTTTTTAAGTTCAAATATGAGTTAAATCGGTCAAGAGCGAATCGGGCGAGCGCGAGTTCACAGTTCGGAGCGAACTACTAGTATTAGTTAAAATCGTCATCTTAACAATAGGGCTATATCTGCGCCAATAGCGTGCAAAAATTTAATATGAGTCGCACGCGCAGATGACTTCACTGACAGTCCTATTCTTAATTGAGGTGCGTAGTAGTATTTAGCGCGGTAAGACACAGGTGTAGCCCTAGCATTATAGTGAAATAGAAACAAGTTTTGAACAGTTAATAAAAAAAATATATTGTCCAGTTGAAATGTCCAGGGGAAAATATAACAAAAACACAGTGTGGTAGAAGGTGTTTCGCAAATTTCCAACAAGTTGTGTCACAAACACCATTCCCAGATCTCCGGAGCCCCTCAACGTGCACACGAATGACGACAGAAGGGCGTTCATCGCGATGGATCTCGGGGTACATCTGATACCGACGGCGTATACGTTGCGGCACGCGCGCGGGTACGGACGCTCCGCGCTTAGGAACTGGCTCTTCCAGGTTCGTTTTATCAATTATACACAAATTCTTGTACTTTTTATTCCATAGATATTTATTTTTATTATTACTTCATATTTGCTTGCTCGATATGTTTTCTTTCTGTAGTTTAAATAGTTGTTAAAATCAATAATTTGTTTGCCCGATGATGTGTGTACGAAACCGGTAGCCAGAGTAATAACTAGTACTTCGCCTTGAACTTTGAACTCGCGCTCGCCCGATTACATATGATGCATACATTCAAACGCCGGATTGTTCCACCAGACTCGGAGAACTAAATGTGGAGTAAAAAGTACAAGGTTATATGTATAATTTATTGAAAATGATATTCCACCAAGAACCATCAATCGAATCCATCCAATATTTGTTTTATGATATTTATTTATTTATTTATTTATTTATTTATTTTATAAGAAACAAAACGTCTTAAACTTAAGATGATAAACTTAAATATTAAACAAAAGGACTACATGTTTCATAAATGGTACAATAAAAGGATATTTTAGTGATTTGACCGCTAGGCTTCAGGAGTTTACAACAATAAATGCATACTCAACACACTGACATGAAAAGAAAAATGACTGAAATTTAGAAAAAACAATGATGTTTAGAATAACAAATAACTTAGATACATGAAGGTGTTGACTAAGGTAATTATTATCATTATTTATAATAGCAGGTCCTTACAGATAATAAACAGTGAAGACAAAATTCTAACAAAATCACACCTATAGAAGGAATTCAAACACGTTCTTATTTTTATTTATATTAAGAGCTAACATTGGTTCGTAGCACTACTAAAACCTGTTTTTGGAAACAAAGAGATGACATTTCTATGGTAGGTATGCATTAGAAAAGAATTTCACGGAGCAGATTTTTAAATTGATACAAACTGGATGAAAACATGTCTGTGGATTCTAGTTTATCATTATAAAGTTTAGAAACTCGTCTTAAATACGTGTTGCTAGCGTAGTTGGTTCGACATAAAGAATTAAACAATAGGTAACGAGAACGTGAAGAGGGTCTGCGCAAATAGAAAAATACTTTTTCTAGTAAAGTAGGTGAGTCAATTTTCCCGTTGATAATTTTAAACAAAAACAAAGCATCCAAATATTGACGGCGCTTAGCAAGAGAAGGTATTTGATGACGGGTAGCTGATTCAGCATAATCCTCAAAGTAGTTACCAGTTCGATAGTCTAAGGATTTTAAAAACTTATTTTGTATTTTTTCTATACGATCGATGTGGACAACGTATTGAGGATTCCACACAATACAACAGTGTTCTAAGAGACTGCGGACAAATGCAAAATAGAGTATTTTATAGGTATCTGACCGTTTAAAGGGCTTACCCAGACGCAAAATCAATCCCAATTTTTTATATGCCTTATTTATTATTTTATCAATATGAAGATTAAAATGAAGTTTACTATCTAAAGTTACACCTAGGTCTCTAATCTCACTTACCCGCTGCAAAATATTACCCGATAAATTATAATTAAAGTTAAGTGGATTAAGCTTTCTACTAAAAGAAATGGTGTAGCATTTATTAAAATTTAGAATAAGTTGATTTTGATTACAATAGTCAACAAAATTACTAAGATCATTTTGAAGGTTTTCACTATCTTTAATACAGCGAATTACACTGTAAATTTTAGTGTCATCTGCGTACAGCAGATGGTTATTAGCACTGAAAACTTTGTCTGAAATATCATTAACATAGATAGTGAAAAGGCAAGGGCCCAAATGTGAACCTTGTGGAACACCAGAAGGCACGCGTAAAAATGTTGATGTATACCCCTTAAGAGCAACAGCCTGGCTGCGGTTACTGATATAGGATTTAATCCACCTAAGAAGATCGCCGTGTATACCGAACTCATACAATTTACAAATTAATAGTTTATGAGAAATTTTATCAAATGCTTTAGAGAAATCGGTATACACGGCATCCACCTGATATCCATCATCCATACTATTCAAAATGAAATCAGTAAAGGTAACAAGGTTTGTGTCAACACTCCTACCTTTGATAAAACCATGTTGTTTACCTGATATATGTTGCTTGACCATTTGATTTAACTCAAGCGTAACAATTTTTTCGAAAACTTTACCAATCAAAGATAGCTTTGAAATAGGTCTATAATTAGGAACTTCATTTGCGTCGCCACCCTTAAAGATTGGTGTTATATATGCTTGTTTCCAGACATCTGGAAAACATCCCTCTTTTAGAGACTTGTTAAAAATTAAAGCAAGGGGTTTAGCCATTTCTTTTGCGCATTTAGAAATAATGAGTGGATGAATGCCATCAGGACCAGCACTTTTTGTTGTATCAAGTTTTTGAAGATGTTTAAGAACTATTGTTTCATTCATGTTAATGGAAGTAACATCAACAGATGAAGATGATGCACAGCTAGGAATATTCGGTAACGTACCGTCGCTTGTAATAAAAACTGAACCAAAATATTCATTAAATAATTCACAAATGGATTCTCCATTATTACTAATTTTACCGTTATATGACATAATATCCGGGATCCCATTAGATGATGATTTTGACTTAATGAAATTCCAAAAATATTTTGGTGATTTACTTATATTATTTTCGGCATAACTAATATACAAGTCATAGCATTCTTTTTCCATTTTACTTTGTCGAGCTCTTAAACATTTGAATTCTAAATAGTCAAGAGGATTGCTATAAGATTTCCACCTTTTATGAATTTTTCTTTTTTCTTTAGTTAACTTAATGAGTGCAATGGAAAACCAGGGTGGATAGCGATGGCATGAATAAATTTTACGCCTAGGCACATGCTCTTTAATAAGATCATTTAAAATTGAATAAAAAACAGAGACAGATTCATCAGTGGACAGATTTTCTAATGAACTCCAATCAAATGAACTCAAACCGGCAGAAATACCGGCGAAATTTGCTTTATTGAAAATATAATTGTTAGTACATTTCGGCTTTAGAAGTTTCTGCAAAGATTGTCCGAGATGAAGGTCTATATCAAGAGATACGTGGTTCAAGTCTTCACCGGTAAGGGGCAACTCGCATGGTGAGACTATGCAATTACTGTTTGAAAATATTAAATCAAGGATCCGAGCATTTATATTTAAACACCAGTTATATTGTTTAAAATCCGAAAATGACATAAAGTTAGAAATTACAGTTGCAATTTTATCATTATTGGTTGACAAAGATAAGTGTTTTGAACCGTCACATTGTGTATTCCATGACGCATAGGTTGAATTATAATCGCCTGCCAGGAAAAATAAATCGTCGGGATGACTCGATATATTTTTGCAAGCGTTATCAAAAAATCGTGACAAACATTCGAGGTGCATTGTTTCATTTTTACTTGTTTTGTGGGGTAAATACACACAAGCAATATGCAAATATTTACGTCGATTCAATGAGTCGGTACGGTGACATATTGGGATACTCACCCATAACTCCTCGAGAGGTGGGTGTGCACACCAATTCACCCGACGGATGCAGCCCAACTCTCGGCGTACAGCCACGAGCACGCCGCCACCTCGGCGGTCAGACTCCTCTACCTCTGTACGGTCACAGCGGTAAACATCGTAACGATCATCAAAATATTCCCTACTACTAAACTCGTTATTCAACCAAGATTCTGTCAAAATAACTACGTCATATTCGTTTTTTACCACGTTAGAAAGAAAAACATCTGATTTAGTGCGCAACCCTCTTACGTTCTGATAGTAAATATTAAGTTTACTCTGTGGAGCCATCATCGCTAACTAAAATCAAAAACGTACATAAAAAAAATTAGTGATGAAATTTGAAAAGTCGACCAATGCACGCTCACAACACATAAAATATGAAAAATACCGTAGAATTTATAGCAATCTGTTTCATCCTCAATACACGATAAATATGAGCAATTCATTAATAGAATAACACAAAATTTATAATTTATAAGACGATTTAATATACCTATAGGTATATAAAAGAAGCATAACTTTATATTAAAACGGTTTCTAGCACGAGTACATCCCTTTATGTTTAAGTGAGCACAATAAATTAAATGCAGTAATTTACAATAAGATTGCATACACATACCTGCATAGATATACATGTTCACACTGGTACAAAAATACTGCAACTTATAACGTGAAGAATAAATGAAATTTATGTTCAAGGTTCTTATAGTGTTACCATAATAATGCACAACATACACAAAACAAATAGATAAGAAAAGTCATTTTATTTTATCGAAATCTGAAGCGTTGGCAATTTTAAAGGATTTTGAATTTGGATTCTTTCTAAGGAAAATCTTACAGTCACGAACCCATAAAAACTCCAGGTTCCTTTCAGCTTTAACTTCCCTGGCACGTTTAAGTAATATCTTATTTGTACGCGTTAAGTGATCATTTACAAAGATGTCCACGGGAGGTCCAGCAATCTCTAAGTCCGAGGTTCGTAGACCGCGACGCGCGCGCACTGCAGCGAGGACCTCATCCTTCCTTCTCTTCTGCAGAAAACGCATGATGATGGCGGGAGGACGGGAGTGCGATGCTGCATCGCCGGCTACATTCCCCGAATCAAATCGCCTGACACGATGTATGGTGTCAATTTCGGAAAGTGAAATATCTACGCCTACCTTGCGACACAATGTTAGGGCAAGGTTATTTAAATTTTCGCCTTTCTGTATGGGAATTCCCGATATTTCCACGTTGTTTAAGCGCAGGAATTGGTCACGTATGTCGTTTTCTTGAAGGAGTTGGCTAATTTTTTCATTCGCTTCCACTAACTTAGTTTCAGTAATGTTTATACGATTTTCCATGGTGTCAATCCTTTCGGTCAACTTGGAGAGCTTATCGTTGACTTTATCAATTTTTCTAGATGTTACATCAAAATCAGCACGAAACCTCTTTAGTTCATCCATGATGCACTCAAATTTTCCTTTTTCTCGACAGTTTAAGCAGCACCAATCCAGTTTCTCATCCGAACGCATGGCTTTGAAAGCAGCTTCACTCACACCACCACATTTAGAGTGGTAATCATTTCCGCATAATTTACACGCCAATGGATCTGCCACGGCCCTATTGCACTTATCACATGAGGACATTGTTTTATTAATTTATCGCAGATACAAGCTCCGTAGAAAGGTCTAGCTGTCCCCGTGTTATGTTATGTCTATTCCAACAACAGGGAGCCTCTCAGATGCCGAGTGTAGATAGGTATTGACGCTCACAGTCGAAACTCGCTGATCTTTGATAGGCGACTCGAACCGGTATCCGTCGTCATACAAGCGCTCCGCAAGCGATTCTCACCCGTCGTCCGCACACCTAAGAGTAGAAGTTGCTTGACATAGAACAACCGGCCTTATGTTAGCCTTTGCCCGCGCTCCGCCCGTGCTTTTTAATCTCTGCCCCGTTTTCGGATTCGGCGTTATTTTATGAACATCCCCTATGGTATGGGCCTATATGACGACCGTGGAACTAAACTGGTCTAAATGACATTTTTTTGACAAAAAGTTTACTAGCATAGAACTATACACTTCACTTTAAAAAAATCGAATGAAAAGGTTAGTCATAGTTGTACTGGTTTATTTCACGTAGATTATATTTTGTTGAATATTGGATAGACCAGTTTAGTTCCACGGTCGTCATTATGTTGACCAGCGTCACTACGTTGATAATGAAAAAACACATTCTAATCCGTTATGTGGTTGTCGAGTTAAAACGGAACGTACATACAGACAGACAAAGATTCTAAAAATTTGGGTTTTGGCCTCAGTACAATACCAATAACCCAATCGCAAAAATATTCAATGTACAGATACGACTTTTTCACTACTTCATCAATCACACTTTATATTCGATCTGTTTTTACCACTGACCTCAGGTCATTAATTTACCTCTGAACTCGTAAAAAACGCAATCGTGAATTAATTGAGTCTAAACGTGAATTTTAAGCCTATATTAGCAGTCTCATAGAGCGTCAAAGCTTAAAATTCAAGTCGAGGAAAATAAACGTGACTCGGTCTTGAAAATACTACCACTTTGTTACGATATACCTATAATAACTATTCCAGATGTCAATGGACGGTGTGACGTGGACGACGCTGCTCGCTCACAGCTCGGACCAAGCGCTGCAAGAGCCAGGCAGCACCGCCACGTGGCGAGTTCGTTGCGATGCGCCGTACCGATACCTGCGAGTGCAACAAAACGGGAAGAACGCTAGTGGACAAAGCCATTACCTGTCGCTGTCTGGCCTTGAGATCTATGGCACTGTGAGTTTTAATCGCCTTGTACAATTTTGTTGTATTCTTATTTCCAGTATAATCTTGCATGCTGAAATACGCCTGTCCAATACGGTATATGTTACTGTATAAATACTGATCTGTTTATAATTTCATTCATCATACATGAGACTGATTTTTGACTAATTACTTTCGTTTATTGATTTTTGCAACGTCCAACATTACATGGCGACCCTGCCATTGCACATTTTGTGCAGTGCTAAGGTTGAGTGAATTGTGAATGACATTACAAGAAATATATAAATTATACAAAGAAGTTCGTACGTATAATCGTGGGCTTATCTTGATACAAACGTTAGCTTTAATTTTTGCAGCGCATTTGCTACAAGCTCCCCTCGTATAGTGATTCCCTGACGTTAGTGTTATAAAATTTTATTTAATGTATTCATATTCTATCACTAGGTAATCAGCGTGTGCGAAAGCACGCCAAAATCAGGCGGGCCTGCGTCTGGAGGGGCGACATCGGTGGGGCGCGGGGCGAGGCGCTGGGCGCGCGGGGGACGTGGTGTTTGCGCAGGGGCGCGCGTGGTCCGAGGACCGGACTGGAAGTGGCGCGACCAGGATGGACCGCAGCCTGCTATGGGCACGTTGACCTCCGACCTACATAATGGATGGGTCGATGTCAGGTTTGTTTTTAAGGACTCATTTTCGTCGATTGAAGCCTTTCTCTGAGACTGCAAACTCGCCACTTTTACAGGACTTCTAAATCGTTAAGCAATTTCCAAAGTTTTCTAACCTGTTTTCTCTTAGGTGGGACCACGGCGGCCGCAACTCGTACCGTATGGGCGCGGAAGGCAAGTTCGACCTGAAAGTAGTGAGCGGGTTGCCCGGGTACCAGAGTAGTGAAAATCGCACCTCGCGCAAGAGCCATTCTACGCCGAGCCTCCCCGACGCCACTGCTACAGATCATCAGGTAACTGGGATAACGCCGAAAGCAAAGAATATTAACTATAACTACTAGTAACGAATACGTAAAGAAGCGATACTCTCAAAATCAGAAGTACGACTGGGGTACGCAAACTTGCTCTCATTTTTATGAGCTTCAATATTATTTATAATAAAATATGTTGTTTCCCGCCAGGTGTCGGTAGCTTCGACCGAGCAAGCCTCCTCAGCAGACAATATATCATCAGAAGAGATGGCGAGCAACATGACCCGCGCACGGCCTACACACGCCACGGATCTTTCCGCTATCAATAACTCCTCGCACCACATCAATATGGGTTAATATTTACTTAATATGACTTAACAAAAAAAAAAACGATGAAATTTCTAAAATAATTATCCCGAAATGGCGAAAAAAAAATCTGTTGCTCCATAAATTTTAGCCAAGTTTTATTGGAACAACTGATTTTTTTTGGTCTTTTTGGATTGGCTCCATAGTTAAAGATGTTCGTATAAACCAATACAATATCTTCAGTATGACTTAATAGAAATAAAATATGGCGGATTGTAGTATGTAAAGATAAAAACCTAGATTACATAGTAGTTTAAACAATCTTGTTGTACTTGTTTCGTTTACTAAACAAGTACCTCGGGGACGGGAAACTCTATTATAAGAGAATCCGTGGATTTGGTAAACTAGAGGTAGCACGAAATTTATTTTCTGAATAATTCCTTAAAATTGCTATAAATGAAGGCTTGATTCATTAATTGAGTCATATAAAATCAAACCCGGCAATCTTTACTTCACCATCGAATATAAGCTGCAAATTTTTTATCTGTGTTTTAAAATTCAATAGAGAAAACAATTTCATCTAATTCTCCGACAGATATTATCTTTTTAAAGTTACAATCTGAATCAAATGCAGCAATCTTCGATAATATTATTTTTTTAATGTTTATAAACATTTTGGTGAAAATGGAGATTGCCAGGTTTGATTTTAGATGACTCAATTAATTGATTGTTTGATTAATTGGTTGGTTGACTGACTAACATTGTCCACAGATCTCACAACTATAGTAGAATCGTTGACGCTAGGCTCCGAAGGCAACAACTGTATGGCTGATCTCGGCAATAACTCACTCACAAACATGGAGATGGGTCCCGCCAGTATAACGGACATCACTAAACCGTACCCCGCTAAGGAACCGTTACCAGAATCAAACGCGCAAGAAGTAATTATTCCACTGTAATTTTTTGGTGTTCGTTTGACTAATACAAAAATGGAATACTAACTATCCTATGAAATTTGATCTACTTTCGCTTCATATGTGTAATAAATTGTGAATTTTTGCGCATAGCATACTAAAAGGTTTTGATTGAGCAATTTTTAGCCTTGTATAAATAGCACGCAGTATTTGAATTGTATGACAGTTTTAGAATGGACACGGAAATAATTTTAATTTATAAAAAATACGTAAAGATTTTATAAAAACGTCACTGGCTTGGATTACATATTTTTAGCGTGTATTTTGATCTGTTATTTGCAGGTAAATTAAAGATTTTATTGTTGCTTATGCACACCATGCACAGCCAACAGCTTTGTACAAGCATACTAATTAGGTTGTATATAATTGACGCAGCTTGTATATTATATTTGTATGGGTATATGATGTGACTTGGTATATGATAGGCAACGTGTCCATTCTAACCGGGTTGTGGGGGATACACAGGAGGGCCACAACTCAGACGAAGCCGCGCGCAACAGCACCAACGCGCTGCTCTCGGGCGAGCTCTTAGCGCTGCCGGCGTGTCTGCTGCGGTCGCTGCGGGGACCTTCCGACACCCACCACATACAGGTACACACCGGCCGAGCTCATTCCATACTGTACTTTATACAATGTAGTAAGGCACAACTCTGACAAGGCACGCTACAGCTCAACGCGTTGATCTCGGGCCAGCTCCTAGCGCTGCCGGCGTGTCTGCTGCAGTCGCTGCGGGGACCTTCCGACACCCACAACATACAGGTACACACCGGCCGAGCTCATTCCATCTGTACTTTATACAATGTAGTAAGGCACAACTCTGACAAGGCACGCTACAGCTCAACGCGTTGATCTTGGGCCAGCTCCTAGCGCTGCCGGCGTGTCTGCTGCAGTCGCTGCGGGGACCCGCCGACACGCGCCACATACAGGTACACACACGGGCCGAGCTCATTCAACCTGTTCTTAATTACAATGTAGTAGGGCACAATTCGGAAAAGGCACGCTACAGCTCAACGCGTTGCTCTCGCGCCAGCTCCTAGCGCTGCCGGTGTGTCTGCTGTAGTCGCTGCGGGGACCTGCCGACACGCACCACATACAGGTACACACACCGGCCGAGCTCATTATCTACTGCACTTTATTACAATGTAGTAGGGCACAACTCGGACTAGGCACGCTACAGCTCAACGCGTTGCTCTCGGGCCAGCTCCTAGCGCTGCCGGGGTGTCTGCTGCAGTCGCTGCGGGGACCCGCCGACACGCACCACATACAGGTACACACACCGGCCGAGCTCATTCAATACTGTTCTTTATTACAATGTAGTAGGGCACAATTCGGAAAAGGAACGCTACAGCTCAACGCGTTGCTCTCGGGCCAGCTCCTAGCGCTACCGGTGTGTCTGCTGCAGTCGCTTCGGGGACCTGCCGACACGCACCACATACAGGTACACACCGGCCGAGTTTATTCTTTACTGTACTTTATACAATGTAGTAGGGCACAACTCGGACAAAGCACGCTACAGTTCAACGCGTTGCTCTCGGGCCAGCTCTTAGCGCTGCCGGCGTGTCTGCTGCAGTCGCTGCGGGGACTCGCCGACACGCACCACATACAGGTACACACACCGGCCGAGCTAATTCAATTCTGTTCTTTATTACAATGTAGTAGGGCACAATTCGGAAAAGGCACGCTACAGCTCAACGCGTTGTTCTCGGGCCAGCTCCTAGCGCTGCCGGTGTGTCTGCTGCAATCGCTGCGGGGACCTGCCGACACGCACCACATACAAGTACCTATACACACATCGGCCGAGCTCATTATCTACTGCACCTTATTACAATGTAGTAGGGCACAACTCAGACAAGGCACGCTACAGCTCAACCCGTTGCTCTCGGGCCAGCTCCTAGCGCTGCCGGCGTGTCTGCTGCAGTCGCTGCGGGGACCCGCCGACACGCACCACATACAGGTACACACACCGGCCGAGCTCATTCTATACTGTACTTTATTATAGTGTAGTAGGGCACAACTCGGACAAGGCACGCTACAGCTCAAAGCGTTGCTCTCGGGCCAGCTCTTAGCGCTGTCGGTGTGTCTGCTGCAGTCGCTGGGAGGACCCGCCGACACGCTCCACATACACCGGCCGAGCTCATTCTATACTGTACCTTATTACAATGTAGTACATAGGGCATAACTCAGACGAAGCACGCTGCAGCGCAACGCGTTACTCTCCGGCTAGCTACTGTAGTTAAATGCAGCACTGAAACACATTCTCATCTTTATTACAATGGAGTAAGGCACGGAATTTACTACCAGTATTTTTGCCAACAAGCCCTTCGACCGGCATGCCTGAAAGCAACCTTATGACATTTTAACATAAGTACCTGGTCAAGTTTCTAGGTTTCATTGACTTTTATTTGACGGCTGCTTTTAGTTCGCAACATCTATTTATATTATGGTTATATTGATTGATATAAGTGCATGCGGCTTTAGTCTTTATTGCCTTATTGTTATTGGTGTACGTGTAGTCATGTACGTGTAGTCGTGTACTCTAAGCTAACACTATGTTTATGTACTCGTATACAGAAATCAATTATGCAGAATATACAATTTTGTAAAAATAACAACTTTTTATTTAAGTATATCGATTTGTAAAACAAACGTATTATGTACGTTCTCGATGACTTCCTTAAAAGTCGATGTTCTTATCTTGGTGAACCGAATGAAACATGATGATATTTTGATGACAAGGTGGAGGTATGTGTGACAGACCTTTCGTCCCTAATTCGTCGATGTAGAAGAATATCTTTCTAGACTTACGTAAATTTCAAATTCCAACTTTAGACGAACGTGAAACTTGTCCAAATTTCATTCCGCTTAAATTAATATTTTTCTGTTATCGTTTACTTATAACGCAAATAAAATGTAATGCTATTCATTTATGTGTACAGGTCAATAATAATATTAAGTGGCTAAATACGGAAGTCGTCCGTCGGCAAGGGTTTTTAAAAGAAAACGGAAGGAAATTTTAATTATTGTGTAATCGATGTGTGATTACAAATCTATGATAATCTATCTTACATTAAACTTATTTATAAGTGATCTCGATGATCAGAGTGGTGTCCTCCCGCTACCGCGATGTTAGCGTAAAGGCGGCGCCCTTTTAAAACTTTGGTCGATGAAGCGTCAGCAATTCGGGAGGTTGCACAAACTGAACGGTGGTGTGACGACTGTTGGAGTCGGTAAGGACGTAGTCCTCGACGTAACAGGCTCCAAGCAGCTCGATGTGTGTCTGTACAAATATCGATAGAAACGACATTGAAATAATATTCATATCAGCGTTCATTGCAAAGTGGCTGTTACAACGGTCGCTGCGTTACCGTATAGCGCAAAATAGAGAAAATAATACTTTTCATGCATGATAAATTAGATATTTAAAAGTTTAAAACATCATCATGCTAGATTTTGTATTGCTTGTGTGTGTATAAGTATTAACCTAGTCTCTTTTGAATTAAAACGGTTCAAGCATTTTAACAGTTTTTTCAACTACCTTCATTTAAAAAATCATTTAAAAGGTATTTATTTACTTGTTGTAGTAGTAAAATGTTTACTACAACAAGTAAACAAATACCCTTCAAATGCTTTAAGGTTTGAAAACAACATAATTGCAGGACATAAGTCAATGAATTCTAATTTTTTTTTTTTCGAAATTTTGTAATAATCCTATAGAAAGTTTAAAGTGATTAATAAACATCCCTGAACGGAGTTTACCTTGGGTAGCCCTTAACAGGTATGTTTTCTTGTTCTTGTAGTGCGATGACAATGAGAGCGGTGACGGCCAGTACGGAGACCACAAGAAGAGTGGGCAGGCGGGTAGCGGCTCCGGAAATATGAGCGCCAGCGAGCCCGATCTCACACAACAGGTACACGCTCTAAACTAACCTCTATTACAGTGATCTTTGTGTGAAGACTATGAACAACTGCAGGTATAGTAGGAATTTTTTTAAATGTCGGGATCGGCTTAAGAGCTTATCTTCCAATGAATGGCATTGTTCTATTGTTAAGTTCCCCAATTAGCATCACCAATTAGCAGTGCACAACGAAACGTTAAAGTTATTAAGTTTAAAAAAGTTAATTTGTCTCCTTGAAACTTTAATTTAACACACATTTGTTGTTTATTAAATAACGATGTTTACTTATACTTATATAATTCCAATAAAACCAGTAAGTACCTACAAATACAAAAAAAATTGTTATGGCTACAATCTACGGTAATTATTGAAGTTACATTTATAATTACATACATTACATTTTTGTACCTCTTATTCCCGCTAAATCAAAGTCCATATACACAGCCGGGGTTGTTATCGAACACACTTTTCATAAAAATCCAAATAGTAAGCAATCAAAATCCTACAAACGTAGGCCAGGGTCAAATTTATGAAATATCCAGAATAAAAGGCTGAGAAGTATACAATATTAAAATCCAAAAAGCATTACTTAATCATCCTGTAACTGACACACAAAATAGCTGCCGCTTCCAATTTCAAAAATTAAATCTGATATACGTTGGCGACTTGGCGTTCAAATTTGAGCCTTTTTGTTTAGGTGGTAAAGTTGCTATTAACATAAAATATTTTGTTGTTTATGCGTTTCGTTATGCACTGCTCATTTAGCGGTCGAACTTAACAATAGATGATAATGCCATTCATTGGAAGATAAGATCTTAAGTGGATTCCGACACTTTAAACAATTCCTACTATACCTGAGAGTAAACTTTATTTTACAGACTCGTACAGATAGCTATAATTAAAGCACACTGTATCTAATTACTGTCTTCTTCAAAATCTCCAACAGGAATGAATATCCAACCGACTGATTTGATGCCTCTTTCCCCAAGTTTTCCGCCAAAACTTGATTGCTGTGGCGTTCTCTCATTGGTTAATCATGTTCAACTCTGATTGGTGGATTTTTGAAAGTTAACCAAGTGACAGCGGTAGGTTGCTATTTTAAAATAATACCGGAATATTAAACAAAATGTAGACAATCTTTTCAAAATCTATTGAAAATCATGACATTTGTACTAAGATATAAGGTGAATTATTAGATTCAACTCGTTAAAATATAACTTTGTCCTGTAGGGAGCTGTACGCCTGCTGGAGTCCCTGGGCATTTCCCGCGCAAGCGCCGGCCCGGCCGGGTGTGTGGGCGGCGTGGGCCGTGGCGCCTGTCCCCAACGGGCCAACCGATCCAACCATTCCAATAGTCTGTTCCCCAGGTTAGTTTACGAAACATAGTTCTCTGTCTAGGTGAACAGTTATTGGCAAAATTTACGGTGTTTTCCAGTTATAAATGTGATTTATTCTAATAGTTCCGTGGCAATATAAGTTTCTGATGCCATACGGGCGGTGAATATTTGCCATTTCGTCTCCTTCTCACTACTATGATTCCAATTTCAGATTAACCTCTCATTATCATTTAAACGATAGATCGCAATCTGGATCCTTAAATAAAACAAAAGGAAGATATGATGCACGGACATCTAGCAACAGAAAGATTGTTTAAATAAATAATTATATATAAAATTATGTAATTAAAAAGCCCCTGATGATGCTTATATAGTGAAACCGGTTGGGTAGTGTAGAATTAAATATTATCTGTGGAAAAGTACAAGTGTTTTTTTTTATCACAACAAAAGGAAGATACGGTACCCCGCTTCTCGCGCGCGGCACTGCAAATATAAGCCGGGCTTGTTTTGTGTAGCCTGTCTCGCTTGGGCCAGTGTCGAAGCTTGTCGCTCTATCTCTGTCGTTACGTGGCTTTGGTGTCCTTAAAAAAGAGGTCCTTTTTTCAGTTGACGTTGTAAGAACGTACCGTATCTACCTTTTGTTATATCTTGTCTGGATCGTGGCTCGAATCCATCTTACACAGCAAGCTTATAGAATATTACTTTTATATTTTTTCTGTTATTCTATCAGTTGGCTTTTCTACAAAATGCAAATTACTGAACTGGTAACTGGTAGGATTTTGCCGCCACTAAAGCTATAGCCCGTTTAACCCATGCATGTGGTGAATATAGCCCTGGATTAATTTTAAAATGAGGATCATTTCAGTGTCGTTAATGAGAGCAAGGCAATGATCGTTTCTTTTTAACAAGCTGATCAAAATTAAAACGGACGGAATCAAATTCCATATTGACATGAGCGGGACCGCGGGTGACACAGTATCCAATCGAATGGTGATTTTGTAATTATTTATCTGAACTTGCATTAAAGAGCTTAGGGTTGTAAAAGCATATTTTACCCAATATAATTCCTACACAGTAGGATCTACCACAAGCAAGTTGGTAACGTGTCTTCTGTTTGATTTTTTGTTGCTATACTTTATTTCTAGCTAGGGCAGCTGAAAAATCGGTCTTTGACCTTTGTGCATTTTGTACTGGACCCGTACCACGAAACGCAGTAATTTGCGTTAAGCGATAAAGATTGTATGGCGAGATTGGCGAGAGATTCGTATCGTTTTGTTCTGGCAGGTATATAGTTTTTCAATCTGCCCTAGAAACACACTTTGTGTATTTTTTTATTTGTTACCCGTCTTCAATGTATATATTTATGTTCACAGCCTAGTCAGACTGGCGCTGTCCAGCAATTTCCCTGGAGGACTGCTTTCGGCCGCTCAGAGCTACCCCTCGCTCGCTCCCAACGCACAGAATGCTCTCACTCTCTCACTCACCTCTACCTCGAGCGAGAGTGAACAGGTAAGCTGTATAGCTAGCGATATTAATATTGCAGCCACGGTTTTTCTCCTTTTTTTTACACTTGCCTATCTTGCTCAGTGGAAGCGGGCCGCTCAGAAAACTCACGTTTTAGAGGTGTTTTTGAAAATACTAAATACTTTAATAATTTGAACTATTTACTTGAAACAATATTTATAGCACACCGTGCGTAAAATGACCACTTTACGCACGCTGCGCTTGCGTAAAGTCGGCATTTTCCGCACTTTTGCTATAAAATATTATACGAAACTCGTGCGAGAAACTTTTTCTCGACTCGTGTGATTGCAGCACTCACCTTCGGCTCGTGCCGCAAACTCACACTCGTCAGAAAACGTTTCATCGCTCTCGTATCGTAATGTACTATTATCGGAAAAAACTAGACAATACTAAATCATTTCACTTGATATATTCTATCAATACGCATATAATAAATAAAACGGTTTTTAGGTGAGAATTATCTACATACATATATTTCAGATTATTTAGAGAATTGATGTAAGTCTTAAAGGCCAGATTAAAAAAAAAACACGAATACTTTGCCTGAATCTGAAACTTGGCACATAGGCACACCGCTATTCGGAGAAAAATGTTAAAAGCCTTCGATGACGTCCCATTTCGAAAAATCATGTTAGCAGTCAAATCAAGTGTCTTTTCGAGCCGGTTTCGTCTACATCGACAGAACTGGCTCGGTACTCCCAAAAAGATTCGGTACATCGTTAATCGTTCGAGCATACATCTATTTCTAACACATATTGGGAGTTTGATAGATATGGATATACCACCGAACGGTAATCGATCTAATTTATTCACTTAGGGATAGGCCTGTGTACATTTTGGATGGAATCAAACGATTATGGGTTAAGGCATAGACTAAATAGTATTTCGTCTATGGTTAAGATGAATGTATACTCAAACTGCAATTTGGGCCTATCTTTGAAGGGCTACTCCTCCTACATAGGTGATCAAAACACTTAAAAAAATACATAATGGGCATAAAATAATAAAAAATAAATTCCATTATTAATAAAAACAAAATCGTCTTTCTTTCTGACAAAAACAAATCGAAAGGTTCCTGTGATTTACGCAAAAAATGTCTTACTCCTTCCGAATGCTTGAAGCGATTTTAATGATTATTTCACCATAGTATAGACAATTTATAGATCTACAAAACTATTGTTTAACATTTTTTTCCGTCTATCGCGTCCATGTGGAAAGTATTATTTTTTCTTATTTTGCGCTGTCTGGAGACGCAGCAATCGTCGTAACAGCCACTTTACGCTGATATGAACGTTATTTCAATGTCGTTTCTGTCGATTCTTGTGCTGACACATATCGAGTTGATAATTTAGCGTGGGCACGCTCCTAAAGGTATAGATAGATTAGCACTGTAATCCTTCGCTAACCCCGGTATAATATACAGGCTGACTTTAAAAAAAAACAATAATTTTAGAGGTTACTTAGAGACGTCTCAGTAGAACACATTTACATGTAAAAACAATTAAAATTTGAAGTCAACAGTTATTAAAAAAATGTTACTTAAAAATAAAATAAGTGGTTATCCTAACCATTCCCATACGGAACAAGTTTAAAATAGACCAAAATATTGGGATCAGTAATAAAAATTACTTCGCGCGATCTAATTATCTCATCTCTTCGGGGGGCCTAGCACAGCAGATCATATCGAGCTTTAACCGCTTGATACAGAATGTCTATCCCTCTCGAGGTAGATCAACAGAGTGAGAGAGAGCACTGTATCACGCGCTATCAAGCTCGATATGGTTTGCTATGCTAGACTAGCAGGTGACCATGATTTCTTTGGATTTTACAAAAACCTTCAAGTGTCTGTTAAAAAATTATGAATATAATTTTGAGTGGTTTTTATAAAACCAGTTTTTATTCTTCTAAAAAATATTCAATTATTGGGGTTAGGTTTAAAGTCAACCTGTATATCAGTAAAGTGGGCGATAGCGCCCCCTTGTGGGCGCTAGAGGTCTTGACGGGGGCGCGGGCAGTAAGGTGTCCAGAAAAAAATGTGTTATATAGTTGCGTTTTAATTGCTCTAACTGGTAAAAAGCTCTAGGTGGTAGAGCTGATGCCGGGCTCGACTGTGGAGGTACCACCATCTTAGTCGCAAATCCTCCCGAAGTTATTCGGGGGAGAGTAAGAGAACAGCTCTCAGGCAAAACCAGGCGGCCCACCATTGCCTGGGACCGATGGATGGCGGTATATCCATCCCCAATTGCCGGGGCTTATATAAAACAGACTGGTGACGGGCAGCGGCGTCTCTGGTGCAAGGGTTTCGGTACCGCGCTCACCAACCCGCCTACCCAGCGTGTGTGAGTATGGGCATTTCTTCCAGGAGGACCGCCAAGAGTGACGAAATCCTGGAAAGGCCTAGGTCCAGCAGTGGATGAAACAGGCTGATGGATGGATGGATGGTAAAAAGTCTCGTTTAGAATGTAAGTTTAACAGACCAGACTATTAAAAGCGCATAATAATTAATTAATTAAAGTAATGGACGTCATTGTAGTTGAAGTAAAAAAAAATGGGGGCGCTGAAAAATAATTGATTTTCAAAGTGGGCGGTAGATGAAATAAGTTGAGAACATCTTTGTTAAATAAAATAAGACACTTGTACGTATCCAGAAAATTATTAAAATATTTCAATACACCTGACCGCTTTCGCTTATAAGCATTTTCTTGGGATTTATAATTATAAATATTTATAATTTTTGGACATTTATCGCACGCATGAAACGTGTAAACAATGTTGTGTGATTATCTAAGTTATTTTTTAAAATTAATTTCCCTACAAAATGCTTATAAGCGAAATCGGTCGGGTGTATTGAAATATAATAAGTAATAATTTTGTGGACAAGTACAAGTGTCTTATTTAAGTTCCACCAAGTGCCGACAATCAGAACCATCAACATGTTTGAGAACCTCTGCTGTATATGTTCGTAGACGACTGCGACTATAGCGATTCCTCTGTTCTCCGACAGGTGTCGCTAGAAGACTTCCTGGAGTCGTGCCGTGCACCTGCGTTGCTCGCCGAGCTAGAGGACGACGAGGAAGGCGACGACGGACTCGACAGCGACAAGGAGAACGACAACGCTTACCAGGAGGCAAAGACCATTTCAATAGAACTTGCGCATGATGTAAACAGACCTTCTTCTTTATACTTCTCGGTGATCTGTCAAGGGTGTCTCGCTCGCTGAATAATAATAAACCATATGGTATTTTTTGGTTGTCTTACACTGCATTTAACTATGACACCATTATATAAGGTGACTTCTAATTATATAGCCAAATTCACACTGGAAACTTTGTGAGTGGTCAAGACCAAGGTTCAATGACCCTGTATGTGAAACACGCAACATAAAATTCAGGCTTGCTATACTAATTGACACGGAGTTGTTCGTAAATTAGTATAGGGGCACAAATTTTATTTTGCGGTTTGCACAAAAAGGGTCATTAAACCTTGGCCCTGACCACTCACCGAGTCTCCAGTACGAATTTCGCTGCATAATTAGAAGTCTCTTTATACAACGTGAAATTAAGTCATTTTGTTAACGAAAACTGGTGATAGTACTCGTTCATATGAACAACTTTTACCATGAAGCCAACCCTGAAATCGTGAAAAAAACATCAGCTGTTTCATACAAGTGGGTCGAGTAGGTATTTAACTTTTCTATGGAACAGCTGATATTTTTTTCACGATTTCAGGGTTGGCTTCATAGTAAAAGTTGTTCATATGGACGAGTACTATCACCAGTTTTCGTTAAAAAAATGACTTAAATTTCACGTATTTTCACGTATTTAAGGTGACTTTAATTTATGCAGCCAAACTCATACTAGAGGCTGGGTAAGTTCTCAGTATCACGGATCGATTGCTAACTAAAATCTTGACGTCCATAGTAATTGACTCGGGGCTGGGCTTGCGTTTGTAAGGAACACGAAAAGAATTTCACAAAAAGGGTAATTGAACCTTGTTACTGAGCACTTACCGAATTTATAGTTATATTTAGAGAAATCTTGATTCACTCACTGACTGACTCTTCAACGTCCAGCCCAATCTCTTAGACCTAGAAAGCTGATTTGCATAGAGGTTCCCTTTATAATGTAGACAAGGAATAAAGCCGGATTTTTCGAAATTCCAACGGGATCGGGAGAAACGGGTTCCACGCGAGCAACGCCGCGGGGCGTCCGCAAGTATTCAATAAAAACTATACTTCCCGTCACGAGAAGATATGAAATTTGTAAACACACATTCAGGAGTCCGCATTCTTTGGATTAAGAGACGCATTCGAAACATTCGAATGACAGCATTGACAGCGTCAGAGTGAACTTACTTCAAAATAGCGGCCCAAATGTTTACGTTCTATGAGAACATTAGACGACAGCGCTTTATATCGCTAAAATATAACCCGACCGAGTGAAATTGCTCGTCAGTTTCGTATTACACGTATGTTACTTTGAGTTGACTGAATTTGGGATTATTTGTTGTTGATTGAACTGTCGCTACGTAACTTAGTAGGAGTTCTTTATTTACAAAATTTATAGCTTCTCGTGACGGGGACTCTAGTAATTGTATATGAAAAGGGTCAAAGCAGGAATTGTTAGTTGCATGGAAAGAGGTTTTGATTACGAGGGGGTTTGATGAAACAGAATAAAAAAATAGGATGTGCTGTCAACGGCAAGCTGCGTATTTGTAAACGATTTTAACGGCTATGACGTCACAATAAGCACTGCCTTTAGGTAGCCTGTCTAGCTGGCGTCCGTACAAACGGGCTTTAGAAGTGGTAGAAAAATGGGTTGCGTGGATCCATTGACCTCTCTTAAACAACTAGACTCACTATCTCGCTCAAAAAGTGTCCGCGATGCATCTTGTCACCGCTATGGCGTGACAAGTTCGAATGACGATTGTGTACAACTGACATTGCATCTTATGTTAACGATATAACGTCTTAATTTGGTTGAAGCATTTTTGCTATTATGCACGTCGCACGTACGGACGTTTTCTGACGGAACTTTTCTTAGAGACTGTGTGTCTAGTTGTTTATGAGAGGTCAATGCGTGGACCAGATATTTTCTATACGAAGTATATCAAAAAAGTATCTAGAAAAACATCAACATTTTGTGCGTTTGTAGTTTTAGGAAAGGTTAGTGAACTTTAAACAGAAAATATTTAAAATCTGGATGATGTAATGAATAGGGCAACAGACGCTGTGTTCGTTACTAATGTGGGTGAATCTGATGATTACTGCTACGAAACAGAATATTATTGTGGCGATGTAGCAAAAAAAAAAAAAAACTAATAACATTATATTTTTTTCGATATCTACCCCGTCACTAATAACTTCATTAATTCATAGACAATGTCAATATAGCGCTTTGTTCACATTATTCGCAAGTTCTATTGAAATTGAGTGTAGGATATACACTCATAACATTTTCACCGTCAATACTTTTCTGTAGTGTTACATTTACTTTGACGAGCAAAACCCGCGTTTTTTCCTATGTGAAGAAAACCGCATCCAAATTCGTTAAATAGTTTTCGAGTTAAAACAGAATATACATACAGATATACAGACACACAGACAAAAATTCAAAAAATTATGGTTTTGGCCTTAGTTCAATAACGTATTAACATTTCAATTAAAATTTCGCAAAATTCTTCAATGTACAGACACAACTTTTTTGCTACTTTAATTATTAGTATAATAACTCAGTTCGCCAAACTGCAAAGCATTTTTTGCAAAGCTTACAAAATTTATTTTATGTCTACACAGCAAAATCTATCTCTCGGTCACCGAAAATCGCGGGTTCGAATCCCGCACATCTGTGCCTGCGTGAGGCATGCTGAGCTGTGTGTATAAAATTATATGCCGATAAAATTCGACTGACATAAAGTTATTAATTGAATGCAGGTGTCCCGCAACCTTCTCTCTTTGATGGAGGAAGAGGCGCTGGAAGCGGTGAGCGGGGTCGCGGGGGGCGCGGGGCGATCCCGCCGCCCCTGGGACGACGACTACGTACTTAAGCGGCAGTTCTCGGCGCTCATTCCCGCATTCGATCCCCGCCCGGGACGGACCAATCTTAACCAGACTACCGGTAAGTTGTGTGGTAAATGGTAATACATACATATAATATACAGGTTGAAAATGAACCCCCTAGCTATAGCAAAGGAAACTGTTCTGTGTTCGAAATAGAAAATACATGTTTTTTTTACATTTGTCATGCATGATTCATAATTTAAAAGAAAGATACAGATATAGATCTAAATAGATGCCGCCAGTGTATGTACTTCGCGTGCCCAATCGCGCGCCAAAAGGGAGAGCACTGCTCTTCCTTCACAGATATTGACTCCTTCAAGTTTGACTCTTATGGATTATGTTTTAAGTCTTACAATTCCTTCTAGGATTCACACCGCTGTCAACCGTTTTCATTGTAAAATGTGACACGCTTGGTTTTCATAGAGTTTAATCCACTTGCGTCATCTATTTAGATCTATATCTGTGATATCGACCGACAAAAGAAATAAACTTTAGTCTGACATCATTTTTCTTTGCACGCAAGTTGCCAACTTCACGGAAATAAGCTGCTTTCAGTTTGATGAGTTCGTAGGCTGCTTTCAGTCATAATATATCTTGATACTGTCCTGCTGTCAATGGTAGGCGGATGTCGTCTGACGTTAACTGAACGCAGCCTACGAACGCATCAAACTGAAAGCAGCTCATGTCTGTGAAGTCTATTTATGGCACACAAGAAATGACTGGCAACTTGTTATTAATAAATAAATAAATACTCGTGTGGTAAAGTTGACGTTGCATTGAAATAGTAGTTTATGCTACGAGTGCGTAAAGGAGGCAACAGCTTATATGAGGAACGATTTGAAACACGAGCGATAAGCGAGTGTTTTAAACGTTACAAGTTATTGCCCTTACGCACGTGTATCATACTACGTTTTTCAATGCATAGTGTGAGTAAATAAATTAAGTAAGCGAAATTAAGGAAACAAACAAACAATAAATACTTACTTCATATGAACTTTAGGCGAGCATTCTTTTTCTTTGCACGCAAGTTGCCAACTTGACGGAAATAAAAGCTGCTTTCAGTATGATGCGTTCGAAGGCTACTTTCAGTCATACATAACATAATTCGACTCCACCAGCTTATTCGAATATTGCAAACAACAATGGCTACAAACAATGGCTTGTACCCGAAATTATTCTTAGATACAAAGAATGTTGGTAACAAGGAAGACCGATCGATAACGTTGTATTTTCTTTTTTATAATCTACAGAGAATGCAACTGGCCAATATCATTTCGCGAATTTTTGTCAAAAAGTTCTTATTCACATTACGATTAAATGAGTTTATTTTAACCGGATTTCAGTATCCTTCTTGTTACCTACTCGTATATATTATCAAAAGAAAAGCGGCGGTAGCTTAGGGGAAGAACGCTGGCCTCTCAATATTTGAGATCCAGGTTCGATTCCCGGCCGGGGCATGCACCAATGAGTTTTTAGGAATTTGCTGAACGGTGAAGGAAAACATCGTGAGGAAACCTGCATGCCCTAAAAGGCGTGTATTTGTGCCCGCAGAACGGCGATAGGGCTCAACACCCATCACGTTGGGACGTAATAATCGTCGGTGAAACGCGAGTGTACCGGGTGTGGGCTGTGACTTGCATTTCACAGTTTACACCCGGAACACCTCTGACACCCCCTCAGGGATTCATGTCGTGACGATATATTTTTATATTTTATTAATTCTATCAAAAGATTGGTTGGTTAAGTTTCATCAGAATTTTCAATTTGTAAAGTTACAACCTGCTCAAAATGTCGTCTCAGCAGTTTTCATTTCATTTCATCAATCATACTGAACGCAGCCTATGAACGCATCAAACTGAATCTGGTACACAAGATAAGACTGGCAACTGTATTCGATAAATTAAAAAAATAAAACTTACCTCGGATATGGCTGTATGAGCTAAGTTCATTTGCCTTCCCACTATGTACTGAAAAAATAAATGAAAAAAAAAATTAAAACATTAAACACTCGTGCGGTAAAGTTGACTTTGACAACGGATTAGACGCATATAAAACAGAACTTTTCGAGCACATGGATTGAAAAAAATACTGATTTACGATTCTCATCCCAATAGATCTCGAAATCCCGTTAACCGGCGGGCTGGACATCGAAGACTTCGAGACGGATGTGCCGCCCCCTGCAACTGGCGCGAGCAACTCTCCCAGCGCTCGGCTGCCGGCGCTCAAACTGGTGCTGAGCGCTAACGGCGCCTCGCTGCCGTTGGACAAACCCTCCTGGACCATCTACCGTGCCGTCCACGCTCTCAATGCCATGCACAACGGCACCGAAACGCACAGGGATAACATTTACACGTAAGTCGTTTACAGATAGGCTGGCGGCAAGTGTTCGTAGTATACCGGCTGTAAATGTATATTTTGTGAATATGAGATAACTTTTGTTTAATCAGCCAAATTCATACCGGAGACTCGGTAAGTGATCGGGGCCAAGGTTCGATGATCCTGTTTGCAAAATACCAAAAATACTTTTTGTGCCTCTATACTTGTTCAAGAACAACCTCGACTCAATTAGTATAGAAAGTCAAAATTTTATTTTGCGTATTTCCCAGAAAGGGTCATTGAACTTTGGTCCTGACCATTTACCGAGTTTCCAGTATGAATTTGGCTATATAAACGAAAGTCACCTCATATTATCTTTGAATGAAATCGCATAATCTACTTATCATACTTGCTCAAAGAAAAAACTGTGCAATTTTTATATTTTTTATTTCCCCAGATGTATTTCTTTGGGAAAGTTGTTGAGATCATTAGATTATTTGGTATTATTAAATATACCTGTCCATACACACCCGGTATAAATCACGGGTTCCGTTACTGAAGTCAGAAAAAATCTTTTGAATCTTCAGTAGTCCATCAATCCATTAGCCTGTTTCGTCCTGCTGCTGAAGTATAGGCCTCTCCAAGATTATGCCACTCTTAGTGGTCTTCCTGGAAGAAATGCCCATACGAACTTTCGCTGGGCAGGCGTAAGTGAGCGCGGTGCCGAAACGTACCCTCGCACCAGTGACGCCGCTGCCTGTCACCAGTCTATTTTATATAAGGCTCTGCAACTAGGCATGGATATACCGCATTGACCTCTCATAAACAACAAGACACACAGTCTCTAAGAAAAGTTCGTCACAAAGTGTCCGCACCTGTAACGTGCACAGTAGCAATAATCTTCAACCAAATTAAGACGTTATGTTGTTAACATAAGATGCAATGTCAGTTGTACAAAATCAGCGGTGACAAAATGCATCGCGGACACTTTTTGAGCGAGATTGTAAGTCTAGTTGTTTATGAGAGGTCAATGATATACCGCCATCAATCGGGCCCCGGGCCTATTATGTAACTTAGTGTCGGTTGCTATCTGTGGTTGCAATTACAATTTAATTTTATATTAATTGACATATTTATACGCTTATTTTTTGTATTAATTTGACATTTCAATCTACCGATATTATAATTACCTAGGCAAGCATTTTATTTGTTATTTTTTTTAATTTTTATAACTTAATAATTAATACTATAATTATATGAACTTAAAATATCCTGTATATTAACTGGACGATGTAATTTACTGAATAAATGAATATGAATATGGATATGAATATTCACCAAAAAAAGATAAAAACTGAACTTCCAAAGTAATCTTCAATGGTTATTGAACTATTGACGAATTGTGACGTCATTTAAAGTGCGAACGTAATCTTAGATAAGCGGATATGTATGTTTTCGACGATAGGCACTCGGTTTGGCAACTGATTTTACGATACAGAATCAGGAGGCTGGCATGGTGGGTCACCTGTTTGAGAGCTGTCCTCTTACTCTCCCCCGAATAAATTCGGGAGGATTTGCGAGTAAGATGGTGGTCCCTCCACAGTCGAGCCCGGCATTAGCTCTACCACCTGTCATAATAAATAACCAGTAATAATTTGCATTTATTCCTGCATGTCCGATTTTAGCTCAGTATATTGTAGGGACATGTTTTATATTCACGGTTTATTTTAGGCATCGAATGAAACTCACGGCTGGGTTGTGGGTTTTTTTCCCAACGTTAGTATTCGCTTGTGTCTTAAGAACCCGCTCCGTATTTTTCTTCTGTTTGATGCGAAGCATTATTATAATTATTTTTTTCGCCATTGCCGTGACGTTTTTGTAAAAATCTGGGACATACACCAGTCCATATTGGCCATCCAAATAAAGACCTAAAACTTTATTTGATTCAATTGTTTCTCCTTTGCGTTTTATTTTGCTACTTAGATATTATGAATTACGATTCGGAGCAGGCTCGTAAGTATCAAAATAACTCGCAAAAGACAAACAATTCAATCAAATAAATTCTAGGCCTTCATTTAGACGGCCAATATGAAGTGGTGTATGTCCCTAGTTTTTCCAAAAACATCGCGATAAAGACCAGAAAAATATATAACATATTGCTTTTCATCAAAATTGTCGTAGTCGCGGACCGGGCTCTTAAGGAATCCTTGCGACTTCTATTGGCTATCAGTGGTGCGTCGAGAGAAAGGTGTTCTCACGAATAATCAACGAATATAAAAGCAGAATGTCCTTTTCAGAGTGACATACAAGGAGATTGAGGGCTCGGAGACGTCAAATTCTATTGCTACGCTGAGTGATAGTGAAGAAGAGGAGCCTTGTGATCCAGGTTTGTTCACCTTTTTTATTTTAGTTTTACTGAAACAACTGTTTTTGGCTATGACGTGGTGGTGTCCTTTACACGAAAGTTCAACAACTAAACAAAACAAAATATGTAAGGTGACTGTCGTTTATGTAGCCACATTCATACTGGAGACTCGGTCAGTGGTCAGGACCAAGGTTCAATGACCCTGTTTGCGAAATACGAAAAATATTTTTTTTGTGCAAGAACAACTTCATTAAGTCGAAGTTGTTCTATTCTATTCTATTCTATTCTATATTAAGAAAAACGTAATTTTTTTTGCAAAAATATGTCTTCATTATTCACTCTTAGGTTGCCTGTATGGTTGCCATATAAGGTGACTTTCGTTTATACAGCCAAATTCATACTGGAGACTCGGTCAGTGGTCAGGACCAAGGTTCAATGACCCTGTTTGCGAAATACGAAAAATATTTTTTTTTGCAAGAAGAATATTTTTCATTAAGTCGAAGTTGTTCTTGCAAAAAAAAATATTTTTCGTATTTCGCAAACAGGGTCATTGAACCTTGGTCCTGACCACTGACCGAGTCTCCAGTATGAATTTGGCTGTATAAACGAAAGTCACCTTATATGGCAACCATACAGGCAACCTAAGAGTGAATAATGAAGACATATTTTTGCAAAAAAAATTACGTTTTTCTTAATATAGAATAGAATAGAATAGAATAGAACAACTTTATTTGGTATATTTACATTTTTGTATACATCTTATAACTAGGAACTAATAAGGATACCAAATAGGTCTCCACTCAGCATGTGTCATAAGCATAACATGTGCCATGACGCTGATTTTCAGTGGATGCCTACATATTATCTTAGTTATATAAATTGTTAGTAAAACTTAAAATTAAAATTCTAAATTATACAGGAAACACATTCGAAGTTCAGAGTTCAGAGTGCTACATAAAAATAAGAAACAAAAGACAAACAAGAAACAGTAAATTACAAATAACAAATTACAGTAAATTACAAACAACAACAAATCCCCAACAACAACAATTTTCAAATACAACCGCTACTATTTCAATATACTAATTAAATAATTAATTAAATATTGCTACGATATCGTAAAGAAGAAGAAGAAGGTAAATCTGGATGTTTGGCTGGTGTACCTAGCTGATATGCGAGTAAGTAATATTTAATTATGAGAGCATTTTCTGGAAATTAAGAAGATAATGTTTATAGTGTATCTTAAAAGAATTAACAGAAACAGAACTCTTTAAAAGAGGTGGTATGTTATTCCAGCACTTAGTCGCACGATAACGAAAACTCCCTCTGAAAGCAGCAGTTTTGTGAGTTGGACATTTAAGGCGATCAGAGAATCGTGGCCTATCAGAAAATTTTAGTTTATTATACAGGTACTGCGGATTTTTATGCTTAATGACGCCAAACAATAATACAGAAAAGTGGAGGTTACGTCGAGAGTCCATGTTCATTAAACTATTGCTATTAAGGTATGGCGTTATATGTGCTCTACGTGGTATCGGAAAACAAAATCGCACACATGAATTTTGTAAACGCTGTATGAGCTTCTTAGTGCGCACTAACATACAACCCTCCATAACACAGTCTGCATAATTTAATTTCGACAAAATGAGAGTTTCGCACAGTTGTATCCGACTTTCAACGCTCAAAAACTGTCGTATAGGATACAAAACACTAAGCCTATAATAGCAATTCCGGACAGTATTTACCACATGTTTTTCAAACTTAAGATTAGAGTCCATTAATACACCTAAATTTCTGGCCTCAGTTACTTGCTCAATATCATTATTACATATTTTAACTTCCGGCTTATACATATTTATAGTTTGCACCTGCAACTTTGTGCCCAGCACTATAAATTTAGATTTGCTTGGATTTATGAAGAGATTATTGTTTTTCGACCAAATAGCGATTTGTTCAAGGTCTTTATTGATTTCATTTACAGCGGTTTCGGTTTCTATGGGTTTGAAAGTTTTGTAAATTTGTACATCATCTGCATATATATGATGGCCACTATGTAAAATACAGTCAGGCAAATCTGAAGTAAACAAAATGAAAAGAATTGGGCCCAATATCGATCCTTGTGGGACTCCTTTTGTAACGGAAACAGTGTTAGATTGTTGTAGTTTTCCATCACAATTGATTTCAACTCTTTGTGATCGACCGGTCATATAACTAGAAAACCATTTAAGTGTAGGGCTATCAAATCCATAGTAAACTAGCTTTGCCATTAGTAATGTTGAGTTAATGGTGTCAAAGGCGCGTGAATAATCCAATAAAACCAGAATTGCACCCTCGCCAACATCCCTCCCTGCAAGTATGTCGTCAAAAACATCCAAAAGAGCTGTGCTAGTACTTCTGGCTTTGCGAAATCCTGATTGCCTTTGAGGTAAAATATTGTTAGCATGTAAGTATTCAGTGAGCTGCATACATACAATTTTTTCTAAGACCTTAGATAAGATTGGTAATTTACTGATCGGACGTAGATCTTTTAACTCGGATGGATTATTGGTTTTAGGAAGGGGTACCACGAGAGCTTCTTTCCAAGAATCAGGAAAGATTCCGGTTTCAATTGATCTGTTTAAGATGGAAGTAATTACACCTAACGTTCGAGGAAGTGTCAATAAAATCATATTTAATGATATACCATCAACGCCTTGTGCATCTGTTTTTATATTTTTTATAATTCGAAAAACAGTTGCTTCATCTACAGGTTTTAAACTAAAAACTTTAGAGCCGAACCTATTAAACCAGTAAAAACATAATCGGTTCATGTCAATATCAATGTTATCAGGGAGGTCTAAGAAATGACTGTTAATCAGATGAGGGTTATTCAGATTATTCGGCAACTCTATATGTTTTTTATTGAAGTCAATTACATTTTTTTTAATGTTTTTCCAGAGTCTATGAGGATCTGTCAAATTATTATTTATGTTTTGTTGAAAATATGCCTTTTTTTCTGTAAACAAAGCTGCGTTAACCAAATGTTTCAACTCTTTGTAGTACTTTTTGTGATATTCTAGTTTTGTTTCACGGTATTTGGCATGTGCCTTGTCCCGGAGATCAATCATTTCCCTAACGGTATGCGTTATCCAAGGGTAGTTTTGCTTTTTTATAAAAGTTGTTTTCATAGGTGCGTGTGTATTAAAATGAAGTAATATTTGAGTATTAAAAGCATATATCGAGTCATTAACATCATCATATAAAAGATTTTCCCAATGTATTGCATTTACATCCATATCAAAACGCTTTAAATCTATATCCTTTAAAGGTCTGTATGTTATATGCCTTGGACTGAATTTAGGTTTCTTAATATTTAGTTGAAAAGATACAAACGCATGGCTACTGAGAGTGGGAATATAGTCTACTTTAACATGAGTAATTTTGGCACTACTACACACTAAATCTAGTAATGTCTCTGAATGATCGGTGAAATGTGTGGCCTGTGAAATATGTTGTTTAAGATTTACACACTTAAGAAACTCAAGTAACATTTGAGTATTACCATCACTTGTTTTTAGTAGATCTATGTTGAAGTCACCTAACAAGACAATATGATCCACTTTATGTAAAGAACTAATCGTTTCAGCTAAAGCATCTAAGAAAGTTTCCACGTTTAACCATGGAGGGCGGTATGCTGTACCTATCGCTAACTTGTATCCGTTCATACTGACACGAAGCCACATTTGTTCGACAGAGGGCGCAGCTGGATGTTGAATTAGTCTCGCATGAATTCCACTGCGGAGATAGTACCCAACCCCACCGCCACGGGTTCTCAGCCCAGCCGGGCGGGGTACGTGCCGCAGCTGGTATCCGGGCACTACGGGAGCACGCCCATCTTCACCCGGCCTTAACCACGTTTCGTTTATTGCCATGATATCTACAGAATGACGTTCCATTGCTATCAAAAATTCATCATGACGTGTTCCGAGTGAGCATGGATTGAGTAAGCCTATGGAAAAGTTTTTGGCAATTATAAACTGAATTACAAAGGTACTTGATAGCTGAATAAATTTACAACACGATAAAATGCGTCTGAGACAAGTCACATGACGCTTACTTAATTTAAATAATGATATCACAAAATACAACTTACGATGAAAAACAGCCACAGCTTTTATTACTAAACTTGCATAATTATAAACAGTTATTCTTAGTGAAGCTGTGTGGAAAGTCACTTGGAGGGAGTTTGTCTGACATAACATGGAAGTGAAAAAAATTAACTTACCTTTAAAGTTTGTAGTAAAATGAAAACGTTTAACAGCTATAAGTATTGAACAATAAATTATAATTTTAAACAGTATGATTTCTAGATATAATTTGTTAGGAAAGATACTTGATTGCATATTTGTTTGCTTATTATTACGCACAGTCCTTTTCAGCTGACTCGACTCTAAAAATATTTATCAGATCAGTTTCCGTGCGGATGCGGTGAGTTTTCGATAACTCGGTAAGCTTTGCGAGAACTTGGCCCTCCTTAGTCCAAACAAATTTCCAATTATGCCTAATACGAAGCTCTCGTGCTTTGGAAAATAGTACCCGGTTCAGTTTCGTCAGCCTTTCACTTATATAACATCTTCTAGTGTCACGCTGCGGGAGCCCTATATCGTCAGTAGTAAACCCACGTCTCACGCGCGCATTCCTCAAAAAGTCATCGCGGAGTGCGCGCCGCGACAAGCGCAGGACAATAGGACGTGGACGTGCATGCTGGCTACCGCCGCCGCTACTCGGAGCCCCTCCAGCACCAACCGCCGCCGACGCCGAGGGTAACACACGTCGAGCTCCAACACGGGAGACGTTGACCACATCCCGCTCCTCAAGTTGAACACCTAGCTTTGCTGCAGCCGTCATGACTATGTGGTTTAGAGATTCATTATCGTGTTCTGGTATGCCTGAAAGCTCGATGTCGTTAATAAGTAATGCCTGTTCACGGTCATTAAGTTCAGCACGCAACTGTGCAACAGTATCCTGTAGCTGTGTTGAGATGGACTCTGGTCTTTCCTTCTTACAGGATAGCAACTCTTGACGTAGGTCTATATTCTCATTTTCTATAGCCTGTAATCTTTTATTGACTGCGTCTATGTCGTTGGTAATCTGCAGTTGTTTCTGAGATAGCATGTTTATCGCAGTTGTAAACTCTGCCTTGAGATGGGTGACAGTTGAGGAGAGCTCATTTTTAAATTCCATTGTTATCGCCCGTCTTTGCGCTTCTAGTTTTGTATCCAATAACATACTGATATCCGTTAAACTAGCTAATAGTAGACTCAATGAAAAGCTTATAACCAAATTTTGCGAGGTGTCCACGGAAGACCAGCGTCGTGGTACGGGATGGTCCCATGACACATGCTGAGTGGAGGCCTTTTGGGTGTCACTCTTGTCTTGTTTTGTTTATTGTGTTGTGTTTTAGTTGTGTGACACAAATAAAGCTTCTTCTATTCTATTGTGAAAGGCGAGCTAATAACCAGTAAATGTCCAGGTCAATCCGGTATCGAAGGGTCGGACGGCTCGGACAACGCAGCTGTGTGCGTGAGCGTGCTGCGTCGACTCAGGAACGCGGCGCCTGCGCTCTCCGCCGCGTCGTTCCTTTCCACCAAGCTGACGAACAAGCTGCATCAGCAGTTGCAGGAGCCGCTGACTTTGGCCGCTGCTGCCACGCCGCGGTGGTAAGTCTATCCACCCATCCATCAGCCTGTTTGTCCACTGCTGGACAAAGGCCTTTCCAAGATTTCGTCACTCTTGGCGGTTCTCTTGGAAGAAATGCCCATACTCACACACGCTGGGCAGGCGGGTTGGTGATCGGGGTGCCGAAACCCTCGCACCATTGACGCCGCTGCCCGTCACCAGTCTGTTCTTTTATAAGGCCCGGCATTTTGGGATGGATATACCGATATCAATCGGTCCCCGGCAATGGTGGGCCACCTGGTTGTGCCTGTCTGCGAGCTGTCCTATAACTTCGGGAGGATTTGCGAGTAAGATAGTGGTACCTCCACAGTCGAGCCCGGCACCAGCTCTACCACCTCCAAAAAGGTGGTAAGTGCCACAATATAGCATAGGGTCCTAAAATTCAAAGTTAAAAACATTTCAAAATTTGCGTATCACTAATAATAATAAATATAATTTTCTTCAAAAAACCTGTTAGTGGCTTTTATTTGTTAGTTTTTATTTTTATTAATTAACACACATAAATAATATTTAGAAAAATGTGCTATATTTCGACCCCTCAGTGGGGTCGTCATTAATAATAATAAAAGACTTTCCATCAAACGTAAATTTTAATTGCGCGAACTTTGTAGAAGACCAAAAAAAAAAAACTTATGATGATGCTTTGCTCGCGTTAACCTCGGCAGAATTTCCAAAAATATTTGTATACTTACATATTTACACATACCGGGTTTAAATAGACTGTTAACATTAAATGAAACCGCATACTCAACCGATCATACTGAACCACTTTTCTCAAGAAATATACCCGCGCTAAACATTACTTTGGGAAACAATTGAGTTCCAAACAAATATGAGTGAACGCTAACGCACCGACATACGGGCGAGTTTCGAGAGAGCGTCGTCCGTGAAGCAGCTGTTCCAGTGCAGCGTTCTAAAATAGATCTTCCTTCTATGAGATAAAGTCTTTGAGTTACAGTTGAATATCTTTTTATCTAAAGATTTGCGCGGGTTTTTTGTGCAAAGTGTTGTTCAGTATAGTCAGTAGAGTATGTGATTTTATTTAAAGGTTGCACTCTATTTACTCCCGGTATACTCACGCTTCTCTCCCAGAGGAGTAGGCAGAGACTACAGATTTCCATCTGCTGCGACACTGACACACCCCTTTTGCTTCTCAAAAAGTAGAATTTTACTGCTATTCCCGCTTGTCTGCATAACCAACCGAAACAAATTGTTAAAAAAAAAAGTTTTCCGTAGTAACCTACAGAGAGCTAACTAAAATTGGCCTAATCTCTCCATCCAGGTGTCATCAACTGAACGACTGGTGCCCTTTCCTGTTCCCGCTAGAAACGAGGCAGATGTTCTTCGCTTGCACAGCGTTCGGCACTTCGAGGACTATAGTGTGGCTCCAAGCGCAACGGGATCGGGCCATCGATAGGCAACGGTATATTCAGAATACTCACAGTCTCACTTACAATAAATAAGCCAGACTCTAATACCAGTGACTACCAAACGTTGATGGTATTTAAGTGGGTATAGTGAAAAGGGGTACAAGTCCAAATTTTGTGAAAATGAGATATGTTACATTTACATGCATGTTGCATATCTCACTTTCACTAAATTTGGACTTGTACCCATTACTTGTACCCTTTTGTACCCATTATTGACTGATTTCTGTAACGTAAAAGTTTACTCGTGTCAGTTGAACGTTGGGTTTTTAGGAGGGCCCATAATGCTAAACTTCAGTCCTGCTCTAACGCTTTTGTTTTTCAATTGTCTATCCTGCTCTAATCAACTGCCGCGCACGCAATACTACAGTTACTTTAAAATTGTTCGGGCATTAACTATATGTTCATAATATATATTTATAATGATATATTTTGTAGAAAGTATATGCGTGTGTTAGTTTCTTTTTAATGTGTTTTGAAATATGTGAGCTGAATCGCTTTTTTCGGGAAATTTGTACTCTTAAAATTAAGTAAAGGATATATGAATATAATTTGCAATATTCCGCTAAACAATTCTTGTCGTGCTATTCAAAATGCAGACTCGTGCACCGCCCGCCCGCCCGCATAAAAACATGCAACAAGCAAGCAATACAAGCAAAGCAATCTTAAATAACAAGCAAGAAAATAAGAATAAATAAGTTTTAAAAATAGATAAGTTTTCTTGCTTGTTTTTTAAGATTGCTTTGCTTGTATTGCTTGCTTGTTGCATGTTTTATGCGGGCGGTGCACGAGTCTGCATTTTGAATAGCACGACAAGAATTGTTTAGCGGAATATTGCAAATTATATTCATATATCCTTTACTTAGTGATGGACTTCCGCAAGGTAACGCCTATTTCAATTAATCATCTTAAAATTAAATTAATTGTAAGAACATTAAAAGTATGTATACTTATAAAGTGTAATGAATAATGGTTTTGAATCAGAAAACACACCATATTTTAACTATGATAGAAATAAATTTCCATATTTTGAACACTTGGCGATTTATCCATCGCAAGTTTTTTTTTGTTGTCGAACTAGGGTCCAATGTACAACGTACACACTTTGGCTACCCAACTAAAGAAATGCTTCGTGCGCAAGTCCGACTCGCACTTGGCCGGTTTTTTATTATTACTATTGTCTAATGGGCTTACGCTTGGCTTACCGCGCCTGATAGAAAGCGTCGATAAGACAGCAGGCGAGGCGTTAATCATTTCCAGGGACTTCCGCAAAATACTTCCGCTTACCATTGCCGAAGCCTACCACTAGTAAATACCCTACGTTCTCTGCAGACGTTGCCAGGATCCGATGACCTAAGACTTTTAATACTACACAGACAGATTGTTGGCATATACTCACGCCTGTCTCCCAGATTTCCATCTGCTACGATCCTGACACACCTCTTGCTTCTACATCCATCAATCTATACATACAAGCTCTTTTATTCCGGGTACTTTTTACTTTGCCCTTCTTCAGTATGTCGCCTAGTTGGTCGGCATACGTCCTTCTAGGGCGGCCCGGTCGAGCTTTTACTTGTGCAGCATGAATTTCTTTCGTCACTGTACTTTAATTCATCCTCTACATTGTTGGCATACCTTTTTATAATTCCTTCCAATTATAATTCATTTAGATGACGTTGCCATACGCCACAATTTCTCTAGAACAAATATAAAGTGTTCGGTACTTGTGCGCAGGGCCGGCAACACGGTGTCACCGCGCCGCGCCGAGCTCGAGGCGACAGAGTTCCGCATGGGGCGGCTGCGACACGAGCGCGTGCGCATACCCAGACAGCCAGACCTGCTGCACTCCGCTATGCAGGTAATTGATACGTTTGAGGATTGCCCCACGGTGAAGTGAATTTTCGAAGTTTTTCTGGATTTTACGAAAAAGTATTTGGTGCAGGTATTTTCTAGCTTTACATTCGAAAATAAACTATGTTTTCCTGCCATAGCAGTAATTTCAGACATAGAACTCAAGCCGCTTAGATATAAAAACGTATTTGTAACTTAAAAAGGCATCATTTTCAAAAATAAAACCTATCGAGTAAATTGTGTCCAATTAGGTAACTGTCTTTAGGAAAGAAAGATAAAGGTCTGAAAAAACATGTGTGTGAGTTTTAAATTGATCAGGTAAGTATTTGTTTTAGCATATTTGAGCAAAAAGCATTGAAATGTAGAAGACCAGGCCTTAAGGCGAGGAATTGGTAAACTTTTAATCTCAAATCGGCGCCTCAGGCGCAAGCCAGACAGTAACGACGCGGGTGCGGGCGCGCCATAAGCGCACCTTTTCTATCTGTTTTGCACCTCGTCCCTCCTACATTTTGTATTGGAAAGGCTTCGTGACGCCACACCATGGTTGGGACGCGGGCGCGCACCCCCCGTAACCTCGCCCACATCTTGTCAGATCAAAATCAAACACTTGAATACCACCGATACACACCGTCCCGTCGTGAGCGTGCCACGGGCGCATCCAATGCGCGCCGGTAGCGCGCCAGTGGTGCGCCCGATGCCCAAGCGCTTCTTCTGTCTGGCTTGCGCCTTAGAGGAGCGAACCGAGGGGGAGTTACTCCAAACAAATATACGCTCGCGAACTAGCTTATGCATTATGGTCGTATGCGTCTAAACAGTATTTCTCGAAACTACGATAGAAATAAATTTCGATATTTTTAAACACTTGGCGATTTATCCATCGCAAGGAGATATACATTTAATTTGATATACATTTAACAGTATTTCTCGTTTAAATTTAAGAATTGCTAATGTTACAAAATCCAATTACCATTTTGAATAATGTACTTAGACTAATCTGTACAGAGAGTTTTGGGCTTAAATCGGTCTCGTGTCCCCGTAAAATGAAAATCTTTGGTTTTAAAGTGCAATTTTGGTTTTTCTTTTCTCTGCCGTAGAAGTTAACCAATCAAGAAAAACAATTACCAAAATGATGTCAAAGAAATGATGAATGAAATGCATAAATGTTAGTTCCAAATGTTTTGTAATGGTTGAGAAAAATAAGATCCGTGCCATCCGAAATGAATGCACCAATGAGTTTTTTGAATACTTGCCACACTGTTAAACCTGCATGCCCTTTGTGCTTGAAGTACGGCGATAAGGCTCACCTTCTAGCACGTGAGGAAGTAAAAAAAATCGGTGAAATTTGGGAGTAGTGTTGGCGGAACAGTCTACACGCAGGAACACCATTTTCACCCTTCGGGGATTCAAGTCGTGACGATGTATTTTTCATTTTTAGGGTTCCGTACCCAAAGGGTAACCAACGGGACCCTATTACTAAGACTCCGCTGTCCGTCCGTCCGTTACCCTGCTCTGTATTGCTTGAACCCCCTTACAAATTCATTTTTTTGCCACAAAAATGTCCCTAGCCCGTCTCCCCCTCTCTGCGTTTGGGCATTATAACCATAGAGTTGGTATGGCCATGGGAAGGTTGGAGGGTAATGTCCGTCCGTTCGTCTGTCACCAGGCTGTATCTCATGAACCGTGATAGTTAGACAGTTGAAATTTTCACAGATGATGAATTTCTGTTGTCGCTATAACAACAAATACTAAAACCAGCCAAGCGCGAGTCGGACCCGCGCACTCCCATACCACAGACATGATTTTTTTGCCGTTATTATAGATAATGGTACGGAACCCTTCGGCGGCGAGTCCGACTCGCACTTGGCCGGTTTTTTATTTTATATTTTTTCCATACATACATACTCGTACATATACACGCCTGTCTCCCAGGGCTGCGTTCATAAACTCGGAGTTGGGACTCGGGTTCTAATGCTACCAGGCATGCCTTTTAAGTTCTGTCATTTACATATTTGCCGCCAATTTTAAATTTAGAACTGTTCAATATTCAAATTTGGTGAATTTAGAATTTCAAAACAATTGAAAAAATTAGGATTAATGCAATTGTTTAGTCACAGCGTTGTTTTGAATCTGTCAGGTCACGTACGAAAATGAATCTTACTAAGGAAAATGTCCGTGCAATCATTTTCTATAACTTCCGAAGAGGCCTAACACGGATTCAGTGTTCCGAAGAGCTAACATCTGTGTTACATGATGAAGTCCTATGTCTGCGGACATAGAATTCCAACGTGGATATACCAGTCTTAGTGACAAATCTCGTGAAGGACGTCAAAAATCCGCCTTCACTGAAGATAACATTGTTGCTGTGAGAGATCTAATCCTCGAAGATCGTCATGTGACATATCGGGAGATAGAGGCGTTATTAGGCATCTCAGGGACAACCATTCAGAAGATCTTGCATGAGGCGCTTGGTGTGAGAAAGCTAGTTTCCCGTTGGATCCCGCATTTGCTTTCCGACGATTATAAGAGGGGCCGCGTCAGATGGTGTAAGAAAACTCTTCAAAGGTTCAACCGTGGAGAGTCAAATCACGTCCACGACATTATCAGTGGTAATGAATCTTGGATCTATGCCTACAATCCTGATTCCAAACATCAATCCACGATCTGTGTCTTCAAAGACGAACCAAAGCCGACTAAAGTTGTTCGCTCTCGAAGCACTTCAAAGAAGAGGGCGGCTACGGTCGTGGCGAAAACCGGGCATGTTGTGACAGTTGCACTTGAAGATCGTAGAACGGTTAATGCAGAGTGGTATACCACAGTTTGTTTACCACAAGTCATCGCCGAACTTCGGAAATCTAACACAAAGCGACGCATCATCCTGCATCATGACAACGCAAGCTCACACAGCGCTCATCAAACGATTGAGTATTTGATGCAGGAAAACGTAGAAGTTCTTGACCATCCTCCATACAGTCCTGACCTAAGCCCTAACGATTTCTTTACATTTCCTAAAATTAAGAAAACTCTTCGTGGTCAAAGGTTCCAGTCCGGTGAAGAAGCAGTCGACGCTTTCAAATCAGCCATATTGAACACCCCCACTTTGAAGTGGAATAAATGTTTTAATAACTGGTTCGAGCGAGCGAAAAAGTGTTGTAAACTACGTGGAGAATACTTTGAAAAACAATAAAAAAGTACTATTAGGTTCCAGTTGTTTTTGTTTCTTCAAACGACAAAACTTAAAAGGCATGCCTCGTATCTCTTTTGCACGCGTCATAAAATGTATACGTCATCCTGTTGTCACTGTTGAAACTACCCATAGAGTGAATTATTGAACGCGACTCAGACGGGTAGAGACTACAGATTTCCATCAGCTACGATTCTGGCACACCTCTTCCAAGTCCATCAATCTAGCCATACAGCTCAAGTGTATCCAATGTGCAGGTGATGCGGGTGCACGCGAGCCGCAAGTCCGTGCTCGAGGTGGAGTTCGCCGGCGAGGAGGGCACCGGGCTCGGCCCCACGCTGGAGTTCTACGCGCTGGTGGCGGCCGAGCTGCAGCGCGCCGACCTCGGCATGTGGCTGCACGACGCGCCGCATCCCGACGACTCGCCCGGCCCGCAGCATCTCGCCACGCCCGATGGTACTATCTCGTGACGTTCATTATACTTATTGGACATTAACACTGGGCGCATAGGCATGCCATCGTTTTAGTACAAAATTTAATAATCCGTTCCTTTGTTGTTTTTCGTCATAGACTAAAGATTAAGACCTCTGTAGTTTAATACAGGCATTTACAAAGTCGCTATCTGACTGAAATGTATAACTTTGGTATATAGGTACAATTTAAGGCAAGACAACTACTTTGTACTAAAACGGTGGCGTGCCTATGCGCCTTAAAACTCGCGTGAGCTGTCATACTAAAATATTTTGAAAGAAACAGATAAACTCTCACGAATTTTTGTTGTTGACTGCATGTCAACTGTTTCACCGACACAATGGAGTTTTCAAGGCGGGTGTAAGTTGGCATTTAGTCAACAATAATACATGATATCATCTTTTTCTTTCTGAATATCTTGGTCTCTAGGGATAACACGAAATCCCTGTTATCGACATTTCCCTGCGACGTAATACAAGTTGTAAATGGACAGGTAACTTTAAATGAAAGCATATAATTTACTGATTATACTGTAATTATTCCCCAAAGAATATACCCGGAATACTAACAGCTAACCTTACGCACACCTTTTATTCTGGCCAGAAGTGTAACCAATACGTCTGTTCCAGAAAAACCGGCCGGCTACTACGTGACGCGGTCGCTGGGTCTGTTCCCCGCCCCGCTGCCGCAAGCCTCCCCCGTCTGCGATCACGTCAGCAAATACTTCTGGTTCCTGGGCGTCTTCCTCGCTAAGGTAAACACCGATATCAATCAATGGGAATCGTTCATTGCCTCTCATAAACAACAAGACTCACAAGCTCGCTCAAAAAGCGTCCGCGATGCATCTTGTCACCGCTACGACGTGACAAGTTCGAATGACGAATGCGTACAACTGACACTGCATCTTATTTGTAACGATATAACGTCTTAATTTGGTTGAATGCATTTTTGCTACTATGCACGTCGCCGTTCGGACGCTTTCTGACGAACTTTTCTTAGAGACTATGTGACGTGCCATTTTTTCTAAAGAAGTGTTTAATGCCTTTTGAGGTCATATACGTGCCTTCTTATAACTTTGACTTAGTGATTATTGGGAAGATAATAAGACTAAACCATAACAACTCAAAATTCTTCAAAAACTACCAAAAAAAACCGTTTCGATTGGTAGCGTACCTGAAACATATTGTTGCGTGCCATCAATGGCACGGGTGCAATTGGTTCGCCATCCCTGGTCTAGTTTATGAGATGTCAATGAAATCGTTCCATTTATTACTCAATATTTTCAAAAACAAACTAATACATTAAAGATAGAGTACCTTTCAATTCCGTAAGTATCTATTAGATAGTACAATGTATATTTATATACAATTTTCATGTACATTTTTGCTTATTTATCTTATTTATAATAAATATTATGTATATAGGCATATTAGATTGTATTTATAAATTGTAGGGTGTAAGTTTATTAGTATATTTTAGTGTACACGTGTGTATGTCCACTTATTTATTATAACTTCTCTCTATAAATCTCTAAATGAAATGTAAAAATGATGTTTTTTGTGTGTGTACAATAAAGAATGTGAATATGTATTATTTTACGGCCTGCATTTGGAAAAGGTCAGATTTACAAGTCTATACATAAACATAAACAAGATGGTGCGCTACCCTCTCGCTGGGTCACAGATGTTGGCAAGGACGAGGTACTAAGATGACAGCGGGGGGTGGGGGACGTAGCGGGGCAGGGCAGACTGTGTAACACGTCACTGTTAAGCGTCAGTTTCGAGTAACGCGTCGCTTTTGCGCGTCAGTTTCGAGTTTGAAATAAGAATTTATATAAATCCAGGATTGTATGATATTCAAGATGAAATGGATAACATTTACTGACAATTTACACGACAGGACATGTAATAGTTTTTTCAGAATTAATTTTCAAGCAAGTGTTTGTCGTCGCGTCAGTAAACGTCAGTAGTAAAAAAGTCGTGTCGTTACATTGAATATTTCGCGAAATTTTAAATGAAATGGGTTATTAGTATTGTACTGAAGCCAAAACCTGTCTGTCTGTCTGTCTGTATGTATGTATGTTCTGTTTAACTCGAGAACCACCCAATAGATTTGGATGTGGTTTTCGGTCAACACATAAGCTATTAGGGCTGTTGATAAAATAACGCCCAAGCTGAAAACGGGGAAAATACTGAATAAATGCGGGCAAAACCACGGGCAAAGGTTAGTAATAAATGTAATAATAATAATAAATACAAAATGTAATTGTTTAGGTCCTCCAAGATGGCCGACTAGTAGACTTGCCGCTGTCGGAGCCGTTCCTGCGAATCATGTGCGGAGATGAGCTCACGGCAGACGATCTGCACCAAGTCGACCCCATCAGACACAGGTAAACTGCATACGGTTGACAAGCTCGTGCGCTGTACGCCCAATATGACGCGTTGGGTCTAGCGATGCAAAGCCGAAAAATTACGCCTGTAAGATACGGTAAAATACGGTAAGTTTCGGTAAATAACGATATTTTACGTAAGTTACGGTAAAATCCGTAAAAACTGTATTATACGAACTCGTATCGTACCACATAATGTGGCCTCATGAGGGTATGTAGTATGATATGATTATATAGGTTTAGTGGTTTTTACAATTTTTTATATAACTTTCATTGTAGTTATGTCATGTTTGTACGGGTCAAATCAAAAAATATAAATATTAATTGGGGAAACCGCGATTATAGATTACAACTGCGGCGTAAAAGTACTCAGTAAAAGGCTATAACAACAAATTTCTGTAAAATAATAATTTCTCAAAAAAGCAATACTAAAAGTAGGTAGCTAGAAGTATTTAGATTCGTTTTTGTGTCTAAAATTTATTGTCTTTTGGCTAAAACCGATGAAAATCCACTAGTTCTATCCACAAAGTGGCTAAAACGGCAACACTGGCCGTCGCGACAGCGGAACGCCGAGAGCCGCGAGAGCGGAACGGCAAGGGCGCAAAATCGATTACGAGTACTACGATGACTATTTACACTAATCGGCAACGTCACGTGATTATTTTGCAAGTATACGCGCGCGGGATTTAAAAGAAATCAAAATTTCAAATGTCATAACTTGACGGTAAGTTCACGGTAATATATAAATATGACCGTAAAATTCCAGTATTTTACGAGCGTTTTTGCTAAAATTACGTAACTTTGCAACCCTAGTTGGGTCGCGATCGGCTTGCACAATTTTATCGTCCCGTTGTTCTAAGAGCATGGGCGTATCGCGCGACCTTGGCAAGTTATTCTTAGAATTCATTACAAGATATCAAAATATAATACAAGAAGTAAGTAGATATTGTCAAGTTTTCAGGTGGATGGCCACACATGGATGACTCATTATTATATCAGCTCGTTTCTGCCCACTGCTATGAAGTACTATCCTCGCAAAATTGCTAATGCTCTCGGACTTCATTTTTCAGCCGCTTATTACCGTTCGCATTGCTGTCGAGTATACGTATAATATTTGTGGTTTTAGCTCGTTAATATCTATTGATTCCTACTTAGTGTCAAGCTTTACTTTTTTTGTGACCGTTCTTAAACAAACTTCGTTGTGAATTATTTAGACAAAGTCCCAACGCATTAGCAACTTGCGAGGATGGAACGTCAATGTCGATCAATGGCATCGCATTTATTCGTAAACTTAACTTATGTATTTCACACAGGTTCCTCGAGCAAGTTAAAACTGCGGCGAACGAATACGATTCGATATTGGAGGACACCTCCATCTCCGCGGAGATCCGAGACGAACGGGTCCGCGGCATCACCGTAGATGGCGCCACTTTCGAGGAGCTATCGCTGAGTATGACGCACGTTGCCAGTCACGGCGACTCGAGGGTTGCCGTACAGCCGCTGTGCTGTGGGGGCGAGAATGTCGAGGTTTGTATACGCTGTTCAAGTTTCAAATTTACTCAGAATTCAAGCATTGAGTCTTGAGCTAGTTAGTGTTGCAATCATGTTGTGGTAGTTTGATCATTATGATCGGTGTACGAAATAATTAGGCCTAGTGCGTTAAAATTTTAAAATTCTTACTTTTATCCAACGAAGGCAGACAAAGCATTCGGGGCAAGACGCGGAAGGTAAGCCACCGAGCTACATACAATTTACGAACAAGCAGTCCGAGATTTTAAAATTTTAAAATTCATACTTTTATCCAACGAAGGCAGACAAAGCATTCGGGGCAAGACGCGGAAGGTAAGCCACCGAGCTACATACAATTTACGAACAAGCAGTCCGAGATCTTGCCCCACACGCCCCGCACAACCGATCCGTCCTCCGTTTTGGCAACTGCGTGGATTTCTGAGAGATTGACCACCCGCGAAGATATATTTTTGAAGAGTGACTTCCTTTCTCGGTTCCGTATCTTCAGATGTTTACTTCCGACTTAATTTACAAAATAAATATTTATTTTATTACGAGTTGATATTTTTGATACACAGATAAATTCGCTTTCAAAATCTGGGTATTTAAGCAATAGGTCGAACTTTCGAAAATATATAATAATGAGTAATAATCTCATCGAATGCTCGACCATGAGGCCCATGGTGTCACTTAACACCATTTGACAGTAAATTCCATATATTTACTGTCAAATGGTGTTAAAGTGGCAACCATGATATAGTAGGTTTTTTTTTAAAATGTCGGAACGGCTTAAGACCTTATCTTCCAATGAATGGCATTGTTCTATTGGTAATTTCCACCACTAATTAGCAGTGCACAACGAAACGCATAAAAAACAAAATATTTTATGTTAATAGCAACTTTAACGCCTCAACAAAAATGCTCAAATTTGAACGGCAATGCATTCCAGATAGTACTTTTAGAAACTGAAAGCGGCAGCAAGGTACAGGTGTGATACAGGTTTAAACGATTTAAGATTTTTACATAATTTTATATGCATGTTATTAGGAAAAACAGTATTTAAGTTTTAAAAAGTTCATTTGTCTCTTTGAAACTTTAATTTAACACACATTTGTTGTTTATTTTAAAAAGGTAATTATTGAAGTTACATTTAAAATTACATAAATTAATTTTTTTTACCTCTTATTCCCGCTAAATCAAAGTCCGTATACACAGCCGGGTCGTTATCGAACACACTTTTCACAAAAATCCAAATAGAAGGTAAGCAATCAAAATCCTACAAACGTAGGCCAGGATCAAATTTATGAAATATCCAGAATAAAAAACAGAGAAGTATACGATATTAAGATCCGAAAGCCATTACTTAATCATTCTGTAACTGACACAAAATGGCTGCCGCTTCCAATTTCAAAAATGAAATCTGATATGCGTTGGCGACTTGGCGTTCAAATTTGAGCCTTTTTGTTTAGGTGGTAAAGTTGCTATTAACATAAAATATTTTGTTGTTTATGCGTTTCGTTATGCACTGCTAATTTAGCGGTCGAACTTAACAATAGATGACAATGCCATTCATTGGAAGATAAGATCTTAAGTGGCTTCCGACATTAAAAAAAGTCCTACTATAGGACTGCTGTGGCTTAAATATGCAGATTTTTTCGAGTGAATTTATCCTTTTATCTAACAGTAAAATTTTGCTTATTAAGATATTTATTACAAAAAAGACACACATTTTGATATAATTAATATAATTTCATGTTTTATTTCATAGGTTCGACCAGAAAACGCTCGTGAGTACGCGACAGCTAGCGCCCTCTGGATCGTGCGGGATGGATTAGTTAACCAAACGGCCGCGTTCCGACAAGGCTTTGCCAGTGTATTCCCTCCTAGACGACTTAGGGCCTTCTCGCCTTCGGAATTGAGGCTATTATTGTGTGGAGAGAGGGGCCCAGCGTGGACCAGAGAACATTTGCTGCAGTACACAGAGCCTAAGCTTGGATATACGCGAGACAGGTTAGTCTACTGCTGTTTACCTTTTGTACGCCTAGTCAAGGACGATGGACACGATTCGCCATGTTCACCAGGAAAACTATTTTTTTTTCGTAGAATATAGACCATAAGTAATTTAAACCAATTTTAGTTTTTTGCAATCAATATTTTTTTTATATATTTTTAAAGTTACGAAACAAGTGACGTCACTGACCAAGATATCCTTTGAATGGTACGAAAAATCAATTTATTTGGCATTTATTTTAATGTTAATGTCAAAGTAAAGAGGTAATGTGTGTAATATTTGTGTCAAAGAGACGGAAGATATATACATGAGACCATTACATAAGTGACAGATTCTTCTGTTCAGCAGATTCTAGTAATACCTATAATCGTACGTTATTTTGCTGCAGAAACAATGAAATATGACAAAAAATATTTTATCTTGAAACGGTTTTTCAATCCGCATGCCTTGGCATAAACATTCCATACCCAACTGTGATATTTTTGTCCAGCCATGTGAGAAGTTAATAAGATAATTTTAAATAGTATTGAGATCGTCCTTTCCTTATGTACCTATATTACTGCAGTGGATCAAAAAATCGGCAAACAAATGTTAACAGACTACTCGAATATCTAAAAAGGAAATTATATGTCCCCCCAGCCCCGGGTTCCTTCGCCTAGTGGAGGTGCTAGTGGAGATGACGTGGCGGGAGCGCAAGGCGTTCCTTCAGTTCGCGACCGGCTGCAGCAGTCTGCCGCCCGGCGGCCTGGCCAACCTGCATCCGAGGCTTACTGTCGTCAGGAAGGTAACTCGCTTTTTAATAGTTTTTAAATTATTATTAGATAATTTAGCACTCACTTATTATTATTGTTGACTATATGCCAACTCTTTCACCGTGGAATTTTCAGCAGTTGGCATATAGTCAACAATAATAATACGTAGGAGTTAAAGCTTGTATTTGTTTCTTTGTATTTGGTAGTTTTTTACTTCATCTGAATTGGAGGTAGGTAGCAGGAATTTTCGGCAGTTGGCATATAGTCAACAATAATAATACGTGGGAGTTAAAGCTTGTATTTGTTTCTTTGTATTTGGTAGTTTTTTACTTCATCTGAATTGGAGGTAGGTAGTAGGAATTTTCGACAGTTGACATATAGTCAACAATAATAATACGTGGGAGTTAAAGCTTGTATTTGTTAGTTTTTTTACTTCATCTGAATTGGAGGTAGGTAGTAGAAATTTAATACGGCAGCGTTTCATTACCTACTTTTCGCCGACTCAGTTATTTACCTAAGATGTAGAACGTTTATCTACTAGCTTATGAACTGTAGCTTATTTAAGTATTTAAGAGGAATGGGGTGTGCGTATAAACCCTCACAGGTTTTTGTCGCACCTTTGTCAAAATTATATAGTTACTCCTTTAATACAATAATAAAAAAGTACAATAATTTAACAATCCATCCATCAGCCCGTGTTCGTCCACTGCTGGACATAGGCCTTTCCCAAATTTCGCCACTCTAGTCGGTCCTCCGTCCTCCTCATCCAGCCGCCACCCACAACGTCCTTCAGTCTTCTCATGTTCGCTGGACGAGTTCACAAAGGCCTGTCTGTGTCTATACGTGTTTGGTTCAATTAGGATTTAAGTTGTTATGCATTACTGTTTATGTAACTACATACTGTTATACCCGTATAATAATTTTTGGAGAATATTTATATTGTTAATTGTATAATGTTCATTTGTAACTACTCTATCGCATTAGGTTCACCCTGTAAAGATAGTAGTAAGTAAAGATAAATAAATAAATAATATATATTTTTTTAATAATAATTGAATTTAATTCTTATCAAAGAATACAAATTATTATCGTGTAAAGAAGCGACACTCACCGCCCCCCTGTTAGTTTAAAGTTGCGAGCGCGCACTGTTTGAGTGCCGCCCGTTCGCCGCGTGCACGTGTTTTGTTCAGTTTGTGCCATCTACTGTTGTTTTCCTGTGATGACGTATGGCGCTGAGACGTGGTCTCTTACAAAGGGCCTGATCCACCGATTTAAGGTCACTCAGCGAGCTATGGAGCGGGCAATGCTTGGGGTATCTCTAATGGATAGAATCCGAAACGAGGAGATCCGTCGGAGATCGAAAGTAACCGACATAGCCTGCAGAATCAGTAAGTTGATGTGGCAGTGGGCAAACCATATTTGTCGCCGAGATATTGGCCGTTGGGGCCGAAAGGCTCTAGAATGGAGACCACGTACAGCAAAGCGTAGTGTAGGCCGACCTCGTGCCCGCTGGACCGACGACCTGAAGAACGTTGCGGGGGGCGGCTGGATGAGGAGGACGGAGGACCGACATGAGTGGCGAAATTTGGGAAAGGCCTATGTCCAGCAGCGGACGAACACGGGCTGATGGATGGATGGATGGATGGACTGTTGTTTTACTGTTAAAACAATAAGGGTCGATGTTGCATAAATTTAATTCTGTACGCATTCGCGCCGTTAGTAATGCTTGTTTTTCTACCTTATGTAGGCGACATAAAGGTAGAAAAACAAGCATTTACGTTGTTGAAATAAATATAACATTGTCCCTCTCGATCGGCTATGTTCACACGATTGAAAGAAATAAAGAAAGAAAAGGCGTTTATTTCGATTGCTACACCAACACAAAACCAAATACAATTGATAAATAGTTTCCAACTTCCATCTATACAGCTTTAGGTATAGATTTACCACACAACTGAAGGATCGCCCGCGCGGTAAGAGGTAGGTGGGGGCGGAGAAATGTTTAGGTGTTTCGGGGGTGAAGCGCAAGGGAGCTCAAACCACATCTCTCAGTGCAGTCGCGGATCTCGCCGTGCGCACTTGGCTTATTTGTTACGGACGCTCGGAAGAAAATGCATACGACATTAAAACCTTCCTCAGATGAATAGGCACCAACAAACAAATGGTATATAACGTGTATTCGTTATTTAAATGGGTGATGCCCGATCTCCCCAAGTTCCAAGTTCCCCAAATTGATTTTTCATACATTCATTCCCAACGTCCCCGAAATATAAAATTTAATTATTTGTAAAATTGTTTGTTTGACCAATCCTCGTACAGACGTGTACAAAAGTGTGAGAATAAAATAAAATCAGTAGGTTAAAATTAACCTTATTTTGGAAGATAATAAGGTCCTACAATAATGAGTGAAAATAATTCTAGGGTAGATTATGTATCGTTAACTGATCACAATCCAGAAGAAAAATATTTTGTTTTTGAATATTTTTTTTTCCAAGTACAAAGTGGTTCAATCAGATGACTAAAGTTCTATGAAAAGGTGAAAAAAAAGTTTGCGCAAAAATATTTTTCTGGTGGAAAGTGGTCTATTAAGGATACTCTATCTCATCTCTATTTTTTCACTTTTAATTGTAGGACATTGCATTGATTCGGTGACTCTACCATTCGCAATTTCGGTCATTTAGTTACTAATAAAAGGTTTGAGGAACTTGGAACTAGGGGAGATCGGGCATCGGACCTTTAAATTAAGAAAACAAGAGTATTCTTCTACGGATGCCTGCCCCCACCTACCTCATGCCGCGCGGGCGATCCTTCAGTTTTGTGGTACACTATAGTTTATAAGATGCAGCAAACAAAAAGTCTCTGACTCAGCAGAACTGTGACGCTGATCTTCCGTCAGAGGCCGCGAGTTGCGAGCGACACATGCGTTATAACTAAAAAGGATTGTCTCTGTATTTGTGAAGACATGAAAATTTACTAGTGTTGGCTACAAACTCGAGTAAAAAATTCGTTTTTATATAATAAATTACAAAAAATAAGTAAAATAAAATACACACATATTAAAATACATACAAAATATCATAGAACAATAAATAATGGACAGCGAAGTGTGAAAAATACTTGAATTGCTGCTGTGATAGCCCTAGAAATAACGTACATCCACAAACGTGGGCGGGCAGGCTGATGATCACGTAGTTGTACAGGGAATTAAATCTGATAGCTTGTAGTGGACGTGCTATAGGAATACAACTTAATTGAGGGCTGGGGTATGAGGTGCGGGAAGAGAGCAAAGTTGACAGTCGATAATGATGTTAATGTATATCAACTTGTATAAAAATGCATTCCATTAAATAACTTCCCCAATAGTTACTCTATGGACGTTTGACACGTGTGACCCTCTCTATTTTCAAACAAATTATGACAAGTTGAACGACAATTCAAAAATAAAATCGAATGGTTTTTGGTACAGTTGCAATGTAAAGTTTTCAATTTTTTATAGATCTATACTAAACTTAATACAAAAATATGTCACACCCTTTTTTATTAAATTAATATTAAGAATGATTCGATTCAGATCCAAATCAGAAAAACGATGAACAATTAATGAGGTATATGACAGATTTCAATTGATATTCATTATTGAAAAAAGAGGTCAATTAGCATTTCTCTAGCCAGTAATAATGTACTCAACCTTATCAATGAATAGCAACTGTTCTAATTAACACTTTTCTACGCAACTGTACTGTACTCCTTCCCCTGCAGACCGTCTTCGTCCCGGCTCAATTAAGTTGCTATTCCTGTAGTGCCACATAAAGAAATAATTAAAGAATCGGATTATATTCGTCCGATTCTTTAATTATTTCTTTGGTAATAGTCCGCATTATAAATACTGGGTATCATATTTGAACATTCCTCTTTATAATAAAAGAAATATGATGTGTGTATTTTCTTTTAAATTTAAGAAAGACTTGGGTAAAATACTTTATTTCGTTTTTTTTTTTGATATTTCCAATATTGCTCCATCTCAGAGCGCTGCGGTGGCGGCGTGCTGTCTTGTAAATGTCTCATGTTAAATCTTCACAAACTTACATTAAGGTTTCAAGTTTTCTTTTCAAGTTCAGGTGATATCAAGAATAGTGTTTTATAATTATAATAATTCAAGCATTTTGTCCGCAGTTCCGCCCGTCCCAAAAGATTTTTTTTCCTGCTTGTTTGCATAAAATCACTGTTTCACAAATTTTCTACACAATTAATCGTTTCCCAAATAGAACTCAAAGCTGAAAACCGTATTACAATCTTTACTAATGATAAAGTAGTCAAAAATGTCGTGTGTCATTGAAAATTTTAGTGAAATTTTAAATGAAATGGATTATTAGTAATGTACTAAGGCCAAAACTATAATTTTCAGAATTTTTGTTATGTTATGTTCCGGCTATGTTCCGATATACGGTTTTTTTAATACGTAGTGACCCTGGTCAACATTACAGACTTTATAGTATATACTTATGGGGTGTTCATAAAATAACGCCCAAGCCGAAAACGGGGCAAAGATTGAATAAACGCGGATGGAGCCACGGGCAAAGTCTAGTGAAGTATAACTACAGACTTAAAATTTAAATTCCCTAGTAACATAGATACAGACTTGACAGAAATTGCATTATAATAATTTTGGTTTGGACTGTACCGTTTCTCATTAAGGCTGTACCTGACCGTAGAATATGAGAAAAGCCAGATATTCGAGGGTTCTTTGGACGAAAGTAGGACTATCTTAATATTGGAAAAAATATATTTGATTTATTGATCTTTTAAATAGGTGATCTACTTATAAACAATGTAAAAAGATTTATACTTTTGTCAAAAAACATGTTTTCCATCCTCTTTATTTTGGTTTTCAAACGGTCGTTTCAAGAACGCGTTTAAGAGGTAAACTTGTTTTTTTTTTCATAAAATAGGTAATAGAAATATTCAGGTTTTCTACTTAAATCCAGAATTTTTACAAAATATTTCAGTATTAGCTAAAAACGTTGCGCGCGTAATTATTAGTATTACGCGTCCAAGAAAAATCGGTAGATTAGCTAACCAATAACCGCCTCTATCAAAAGCTAATAAAGTATTTGTCATTGGCCTTTTTGTGATGGACGGGTAATAACATTTTTTCCTAGGGTATGCCCTACTCAAGAGGTCCTTAACAGTAAAAACTAACCAACCGTCAATCAAACACAGTTCAGACGAGAAAGTAAGCTCATAAAATCTGAATACGAATATCATATTCCGAGCAATATAAAACGTGTTGTTAGAAACTTTTTATTGAATAATTTTAGGGCAAACGAACGTTTGTTGCGTGTTTATCCTGGTTTATACGAACGATATCATAAATGTTACATAAAACCTAGTATGTAACAAATAAGGTTCCACGTGTAGAAAGCCTTTCAGTGAAAATGACCGCAAAAAGCCCTTGAAACTCGTAGCTTTTAGTAGTCACCTTGAGAATATAACATAATTATTGTTTACTGCTCTAATAGCTTTAGTTTCGAGAAGATTTAATAACTATGTCGACGTGAATTATAATTTGAGTGTAGTGCTGCGGCTCGGTGATTATAAAGTCTGTCTAGGCATCGTAAACATTAACTTTATGGCAATAGAATTGCCGTTTATAGCACTCTTACGATCCATTTACAATTATTTCGTAGCAAGGCATTACCCCGCGGCCCTTGATCGCATTTTACTTAGAATCGTTTTACTGTTCAGCTCCCTTCAGCCACAGCTTCATTATACCTTCAAACCTTACCAGAAGAACCCTCTATGTAACAAAGGAAACTACATTAAAATCCGTCTTGTGGTTCTCAAGTTACAGGCAAATATACAAGACTAAAATAGTCACAGCTCACAGCGTAACAGCACTATGCTCCTGTTAGTTACAGCGTCATTATACATACTATATAACTCCCCCGCAAACCTTTTACGTAACAGGGAAAGCAGCTTCGATATCCATTTAGTGGTTCTCTACTTATAGACTAACTTACACACGGACTGACAGAAGATGCATTAGATATGTATAGATTTATACTCTGTCGGAGTCAGTGGCGGAAAACATTTGAATATGTATTTATTTATCATATTAATATGCAAGGTGAAAAATTGGTTTTGGAAATGTCACCTGCCCTCTTATTATCTGACTTCAATAACCATCGCTACAGCCTTCAAAAGTGTCGTGATTGGCCACAAATGATGTGTGATGTCATTTCTAGCCAATCACGGTGCGTTTGAAGGCGTTTGCGATGGATGTAAAAGTTCTGGTGGTAGTACTCGTCTGTACAAACAATTTACATTATGAGGCTAACACTCAAATCACAAAAAGAAATTGCTGTTGAGTATATATTGGGTGAGTACTTTTATATGGAACAGCTGATTTTCTTTTGAGATTTCAGGCTCGGCTCCAAAGTAAGAGTTGTTCGTATAGACGAGCAGCACTATACTATAAACATAAATATATTATTGTCACGATATGAATTCCTGAGGGTGTCAGAGGTGTTCCCAAGTGTAAACTTTGAAATACAAGTCCACACTTGGCACACTTGCTTGTCACTGACGATTGTTTCGTCCCAAACGTGATTGGTAGTGAGCCCTATTGCCGTGCTTCACACACAAATGGACCAACCGCTTAACGTGCCTTCCGAGGTATACGCAGACCGAACACAATCTATTGTGCACCGTGGGGATTGAACCCAAGACCTCTGGGTTAGCACGCGAGCGCTCTACCACTCGGACATAGGGGCGGTTTATTTTAATAATACTTACACTAAAAATACAATGAAATTGGTAGCGGTTCAAATTGGTTAAATATTAATTTTGTTTTGTTTTACGGTTATTTTTCTTGTTAAGCGTTCTATAGAATCATCATTTAAAAGCAAATCAAAGAAGAAACAGATAAAAGGTTTTAAAAAATAACAAAAGGAACAACGACAATGCATGAAAATTCATTATATAATGTGGTTTTATACATGATCTATTATTATTAGGTACTGGAGATAGTTTAGAATAGAGCTATATCAGAGAATGAGAATATTTCGTGTTTATCTCTGCTTAGAAAAATAGGTCGTTGTTTATTGTAAATGCGAGCTAAAAGTTTTTTTCATTTTCATTTTCTTTATTGGGAAATAAATAGTTTACATAAACAGTAATAATAATTATTGTAGCTAATAAAATTAACCAAAAACAGATTCCACTTGACAGTTTAAAAAACAAATAAAATAATATTAAAAACCAATCCAATCTCAATTAGACCGAAAAACATAGTTAACACCACTCCATTCCCAGAAAATTACCATCCATAGAGGCGCATCACACAAAAACTTTCTAAACTAGCTCTTCGCAATCTACTGTACCATTATACTAATATGGAAACTTTTGTCTCAAGGTTGACGCCGGCGAAGGATCTTACCCGTCAGTGAACACTTGCGTCCATTACCTCAAGTTACCGGAGTATTCCTGTAAGGAGGTCCTTCGGGAACGGCTGCTAGCCGCCACCAACGAGCGCGGCTTCCATCTCAACTAGACCAAACAGGCTTACACAAGAATTAAAAAACAAATATAAGGTCAACTATGCATTCAAAAACTGTTTTTTTAAACGTTACTACGGCTTCTTGAGGCTATAAAGAAATTAATTGGATATATTTTCGAGGCATACTAAATCTGTGATGTTGTAGATTTTATTGGGTCTTCTGATTGTCTTCTGATGAGATACAATTTAGTTATTAGTATTAGTAATAAGCTAGAGCAGTATTTTAAATTGTCAAACTTATACGCGGTTCTTAACCATTGTGCCTAGGTTTACGTGACTGATCGGATCCGGACTTGACTGATGCAAGATTATTAATATCACATCTTGTAAACAAGTTTGACAGTTTAAAATACGGCCGCCATAGCTGAATTTATTGTGAGTTATCAAAATTTCGGCCTCTACTATGATTATAAATGTATATATTTTTGTAATTAACAAAAGTTACTAACTTGGATTGCAACTTTTGATAGAATGACGCATCATCTTTGTCGTAAGTAAATACTGTAGTTACGCCAAGGATGAATTCTCATAGTTTTAAGTAGTTTTTAGTGCGTAAGAAAATAAATGTTTAATTAATCGATTTAATGGCGTATACATGTGATAACGGGTTGATTTACCTAAAGAGTTGGAATTACTGAACACTATTCGTTGTGCTTCCAAATTTGGATAAAATATCAGAGAAAAAGTTATAGTCGATATGTGGTGCTTTAACATGCAGCGATGAGGCATGTGTTGAAGATATAATATACACAACTTTTATTAATGATACTAAACTGCTCACGAAACGAAGTATTTCAGCGTGCTGTTTTTCCCACTGTCACGAATGGACAAAACTGCATCTTTAAGTATGTATTTTTATTATATTGTATTTAAATGAGATATATTCGGATGAAATAAATAACACCTTAAAACATTTGTGGCCTCTTATATACTTAGAATTTTTCAGTACAATTTAACACTTATAGAAAGAACTTATTTCTCAATTTTAATATTAAGTATGTGTGTGACACGAGTGTATATTTCAATGTTTTGTTCCTTTAGTTTAATTTCTTCGTCAACTGAAAGTTGATATTGTGATTTATTGATTATTACACGAATTAATCGAAATATTTAGGTATAATTACTGTTACTAATATGATGCACGTAATCTGTGCATGCTAAGAATTTAACTAACGCGTGTTAAGGAAAGAAAGTGTAGTTTTTATCAGCATGAATTGCGAATAATTTAAAATCCATTAGCGGACCGGATAATGCCATCTTCTCGTGCAAAGTTTTGAAATTTAACTCTCTTGAGTATGAAATTCAGTAACTTGTAGCAATAGATAATAACAAAGTAAAAGAAATTTAAATATATTTAGCTCTGTAATCATTCTTGTTGTTGAATTATAATTAATAAACTAAGCAAAAATGTGTCAAGCAGTTTTATTCAGAAGTTCCCTTGTATCACCGACACCCTGTGATCGATCACCGAGCACCTTCAAATCTTGATCAGTGAATAAATTTATTTTACATACTAAAATTTACTAAGTAAACTTACTTGGTTATTTCCATGTTTCTTACAACAAAAAGTTTTGTAGTTAACCACAGAAAACTAAACTTCTTTCGATTGAAGCTTTGTTTTAGGTAATTCTGGCAAATTCTACAAAAGAACGGAATGGACAAAAAAGAAACATTTGTTCTATTGTTATTATGAGTAGTCCGTGCAGACCGTTTAAAACACAAACGTATTCCACGAACCATGACACGACAAATTCCACGTATCCAAGTGGTCTAATTTAGTTGGTCCACGATTTCTTCTGGAATAATTAAGCCATAAAAAACAAAACTTGAAAAACACCAAGTCTCGCAACTTAGTTCTTCTACCGTAAAAAGCCAAGTCAATCTATTTAAAACATAAAAGATTTTTAATATTGATTTGGTCATTACAAGATGTTGTTAGGTTAGCTAATTATGTAATAACTTAAGACGACAGAAGTTCGCTTTAGTAGGGACTGAATAAATTAACCGACTTGGATTTACATGGATCTCACAAGTTTTGTTTTTGATGGCATCTTATTTCTTTTTGTAGATAGTCCTACTTTTTGCCCTTTCCTGTGCCCTTCTACTTACAACTTCAAATTTACTTTGTAATCCTATATATTTATATGGGATTACATAGTTATTTATTCAGTTGGTGTATCTAGAAAACTGGACCGAAATTGAAAATATTTTAGTTTTTCCTTGATTTATACACTAAACACTAATTGTATTCCAAATTTGAAGCTTCCGTGTCCGCTATAAGTGCCTTAGAGTTTTGATGATCGGTGAGTGACAAAATTGAGAAACTGAATAGTTATAATTCTTAAACTACTGGTTCAAATTAAATGAAATTTGAATTATACCGTGTTTATACAATGCCTGCTTGGTTACTGAAAATTCAGGCTTCTAGTTTTGCCCACAACAAAGTTATAGGGGTCGAAAATGAACTGCTTCGAGAAAAGGATAGTACGTCCGTGCCGCTGGAGATAGTTGGAGAATCTGTTCAGTATTTCTATATATAGAAATAGTGGGATACACCCCTTCGAGTTTACTTAGAAACTTTAAATTTCGTTTACAGTTAGGTCTTATAGCACAGGAGGTCAAGGAAAAATACTAAGAATTATCGGTAATCTGGACGCACGGCAGTGCCCCCGCCAAGTCGAGCTAAAAAGCGGCACGGACGTACTATCCTTTTCTCGAAGCAGTTCATTTTCGACCTATAACTTTGTTGTGAACAATTATACATTCTTGGCTGTCAAATGATTACAATTGTCTTGTTTTGTTGTTGACAACCAAAGATGTACGGTTTCAAAATTGTCAAACATGCTTATTTGCTTGCCGAAAAGCCACAATATGACAATCGAATTTGAGTACGATTGGCTTATACATAGACATATTATAATTATTAATAAGTAGCAGACCAAACATAAGGATTAAATAGCGTGGCAAGTTTCCATACAAAAAATAAGCCACATTTAGGCTTCGTGGTACGAGGAAACGTATAAAAATGAGTTGTTTTTGCTGGCTTATGCTTGGAACATATTTGTTAATTCCTAAACTAATCTCTAGTATATATTTTGTTTGGAAACAAGCAATATTTATATTTAAAAAAGCCCGAAGTTCACTGAGCTAAAATTGCCACGCGTCGACTCTATGCGTTGTTAGGTCTGGCTTATACAATTGCACCTCTGATTCGTCTCTGTGTGTGTGTTAAGATCCAAGCCATCGCGTGCCATCACATAGACGGTGAACGCGGAACGCGCTCTGTCGTATGATCGGCCCATCACGCTCAAACCTTCATCCATACAAACCTACAAACAAAATTGTGAGGTGTCTAGGTGTACATTTTGATATTTAAGGCTGAGTCTATTGTGACATTATCTAGATCACGGGAAATTTGAATCATTATCTTAACAACAGACCTCTTATTTTTGTTCTATTTTTATAACTATCTTCACTAACATAGTTGTAGTTAATGTATATTGTTTGTGCTGTTCCAATTTTATGTAGGTATTGTGATGTCCTTTGTTTAAGGTACTCGCCTTGAAGATTGAGTTTTAAAAAAAGTAGAACAGCTCACAGTGCGTTTTTTTGCATAAAACTTGAAATTGATGGAACCAAGTATTATGCGGAGACACATTATCTGAAGCCAGATAAAACGACATTGAATTGAATTGACCCCCAGAAACGTAAATTTTACGTTTTTTTTTTCAAAAGTGTAGGCTAATGTGTTCAAATACCAAAAAAAAAACCTATAGGTACTAGTTGGGCCGTTGGGCCTCTAAATGTTATCTAGATTAATATTAACCAAAAATATGTTTTGAAAACGTCCACAATCTTGTCAAAATCGTGTTTCTTTGAAATTGGCAAGATTGTATTGCTCTCGCAAGTTTCGTGGAGCGTGCATGTCATAGCGAAATTGAATAGCATACTTACATCTAAAACGCTCGCTTCGTGCTCTGCAGACACGCATAATCAGTAAATTTTCGAGATTATACCATTGATGTATAAATTGTTCTGAGGATTATACCGAAAAAATATTTGGTGTAGATATTTTTAACTTGATATCGGAAAATAAACTGTTTTCTTGATGTAGCAGTTATTTCAGATGTAAGACTCAAGTCGCTTGAAAAACGTGTTTATCACTTAAAAATGTGTTATTTTAGAAAATAAAATCTATCGAGTGAAATGTTTCCGATTAGGTAAATGTCTTCACAACGGAAAGACTGAAAAAAGATATCGTTTTACATGGATCAGGTACACTGATATATATAGAGTATTAGAATAATACTATTGAGATACCTATGATCAAGTCGGTAAGACTCAGCAAATTTGAAGCAAAAACCTTTGAAATATAAAAGGCAAGGAGGTGCAGCTAAATTGATTGGAAAAAGAATCTCTAAATTATTTTAAATCCATGGACGAAAAAACGAATAAGCTCGCACAGAAGTTCGCAGCCCCATATAGTGCTGTAAAGCAATTAAGCAAAAAGCCTTTTACGAAATCAATTTAATACAAATTGGCCCACCATGAAAACCTATAGGGTACTTCCAGTGGTGTAGGTATCCCACTATTGCCATGGAAATTTAATTTTCCAAATTATATCCCATTATTTCTATTGCGGCAAAAAAACGCAGTGTGTTATTTGAGAATCTGTTTAATTCTGAAATACAATCAGAAGAGTGTAACTGTACTCGATATCGCTTCATCCTAAGAAATTTCAAAAAAGTATTGAAAATACAGTACACAAAATAAATGAACTTACGCCAATAACAGTCAATTACTACTATGTTAGCCGAATAGCCATTATGACAATCAATTTCAATACCATTGGCTTACACAATTGAACCTCAGTTCTGATCGACCTTTGAAACATACTCGATGGATTTTTACTAGCCGAAAAGCCGAAGAAGGTGTTAGTTTCAACTTAGTTTCTTTTAACTTGTATTAATATAAAAAAAATATTAATTTTCGAAATATATTTCGGCCCACTATGGGGCCGGCATCAGTCGAATACTTAATAGTTTCAACTTAATATCTTCAATGGGGCCCGAAAAAAAGGGTCTTGCAAGACGGACAACAAAGTGATCCAATAAGGGTTCAGTTTTTCCATTTAGACGTACGGAATCCTAAAAAATTGAATTTTGTTCACGTAGGTAAGTGTCTTTTCTATGGAACAGCTAATTTTATTTACGCGAGTACCTTTTCCAGTTTTCATCTTTTAGCGACTAAAATCCAGGTAGCAAGCAAAATTATTTGTTAGGGGGCTGTTCATAAGACCGTGTTATCATATTCTTGACCTTCTCCTTCTCCATATGTAAGAAATAATAAGATTGTTTTAACCCCCTCCCCCAAATCAATCTTACGTAAGATCAAATGTTAGTAAAATCCCAAATTAATTTATTGGAAGGCAAACCGAGACTAAAACTGAAGAGAGAAAAAAACCATTCAAAAATCTGGACTAGCCTAAGGACTCAATAGCCAATCAGATAAAGGATTAGCCACTGGGCAATACGCCACATAATCATACGTAAGAAATATCCAAACTCCTTCCCCGCCTCTTAGTAAGAAAAAATGAAATTTGGTCTGACCCGTCTTACGTAGTGAATGAACGGAAAATTATAGTGAAGGGATTTACTGTCTAGTTTTTTCCAGAAACAAAAAACATCCTACACCCATACTATAAGGAAATTATCTACTTACCTACAACATAAAAAAGGGCTTTATAGTATATTGTAACACTGCGCTGTGATTGGCTCAATTTCTTTAAAACCATTTAGATAACCAATTTTAGCGACTAGGCAAAGGTATCTCTATTATAGAAAGTCACATTAACAAATCTGGTAACAATAAGATGGCTGCATCTGGGTTTACAGGATAAAGGGCACCTCTTTGATGCCTCTATACATACATATAGGGGTGAAATTCAATCAACCGACCAAATTCATACTGAAGACTCGATTAGCGATCAGGAACTAGGTTCAGTAATCCTTTTTCGAAACTCGAAAAATACATTTTTTTGCTCCCGTACTGGTTGGACTAGCTTAAGTCAGTAAGGAAGCAAAAAAATATATTTATCGAATTTCACCAAAAGCGTAATTGAACCTTGTTTCTGATCACTAACCGAGTCTCCAGTATAAATTTGGTCGGTTAATTGATTTCCACCTAGGTAGTACCTATATATACCGCCGAAGTCGATATTTTTGATGATCGTAAATAAAGTATTGTGCCCAACTGGACATCACTTCGTTACGTAAACAAGCACTCGTGTCCCAATGGCTCTCATTATGTCACAGTTGCACAAAATACTATTGTAAAACTGAAAAATCATAAAAACACCTCGACATCGCGAGTTTACATGAGCAGAGCAGGATCGACAAGTGTTTAATGTATTCGTTGGAGCATGACAGATATTTCTGTGTAGGTACACAATTACACAATGTAGATATATAAGTATATGGTCGGCGAAAATCGCATCATTTAGCTCTCCAACTCCTCAGACAAACAACGTGAATTTACAACATTGAATAATTCTTATTTAGACGGTCTTTGAATAATCGTAACTATGACATTGGATCGCACTGGGACCTAATAATCGTCAGTGAAATGTGGGTATACGAGCGTAGACTGTGACTATTAATTTACAGGTGACACTCGGAATCATCTCCCACCCACTTCGATAGGGCCACTAGGTACTTTTAACGTTTCACTTATTTTGCGTGGTCCCAGTACAGTATCTATTATCAAAACGCGCAATTAGCCAGCCGTTTTCGATTTCGTCTCGGACGCAGACAATGTGTTCCTATAATGGTTCCCATTTTTTGTCGGATCCCTATAAACACCTGCTGTATTTCTCTATTCTCCGGAAGCAATCAGCGGACATGGGCATGCTATTACGAGATGTTCATTAGGGTTTTTGATGGATTGTTCTCCCTTGATTAATGTTTCTGGTCGAGCGGACCCGTTTCTGTGTTCAAGGATTTATTCTTGTGGGTACAGCTATTTATTGTCTTCTACTGTTACTAGCGATCTAGAGTGTTTTATTTTAACCTCTTTCATTCCCATTATCCCACGGGGTTTAAGAACAACAGGAAACGGATTATTTATTTAAATACATTTCAAAGATTTCAATATATTATACTTAAATCTTCTAAATTGTACACTCATCTCATTTCTTTATCGAAACACTGTGAAGATTGTGAGATATCCTATCTTTTAAAGTTGTAAGCTGTATTGTTGATTTAATAGCTCCATATTTAGCTTTAATCTTTAATAAATGTGTAGATGATGGTGTCTTTGAGTAAATTAATCCCTCTTTTTAAATCCAACTATAGACCGGTCTCAGTTTTACCAGCATATAGTAAGATTTAAAAAAAAAAGATTTTTATCAGTTGTTATCTAATTTTAATTTAAATAAGATGCTTCACAGTGAACAATATGCATTCACTAAAGGGAGGTCAACCACTGATGCAGGAGTTGCTTTAGTCAAGCACATATTCTTTACTATTAATTAAGTATTACTAATATTATTAGTAATAGATATTATAGATATTTAACGTCTACTTTTTTACAGGTTTATGTTAGTTTTCATTTATATTATTTTGGATGAACATGCACTGCGTGTTATCTTTTGGACATGTATTTTTATAGGTAAGTCGTGAGTAACAATAAATATAATAATAGATATAGGTATTTAACGTATGCTGTAGGTAGTATAAAAGTCGTGTCTGTACATTGAATATTTTCGCGAAATTTCAAATGAAATGGGTTATGGTACTGTACTGAGTTAAAAAACCGCGTCCAAACCCGTTGAGTGGTTCCGGAATTAAAGCGTGTATTCAATCTTTGCCCCGTTTTCGGCTTGGGCGTTATCTCATGAACACCCCTTGTAGTCTATGTGTTAACCAGGATAACTACGATGATAATAAAGAAATCCGCATCCAAATCAGTTTAGTGGTTCTCGAGTTATAAAAGCGTTTATGCAATCTTTGCCCCGTTTCCGGCTTGGACGTTATTTTATGAACACGCCTATGTGTTGACAAATGTCACTAAAATGATATTGATATAGATTGTTCTTAAATGCCTTCGGTTAATAATTTCGGAGCTTTTTACACCAAGGAAGCGTCTGCAGATTTTTTTCCGTCGGATCATATTTCTATAATAACTATAGAAAACCACTTCGCAATCAGCAAGTTTCAATGCAGTTTCAAATTTGATTGGTGATGTTGTCACCGCTGCAGTCGTCGATAGTTGGCTTGAACATTTTAATAGCCCATCCCATAATAATTGTAAGCTGAAAGATGCATGCATTCAAAAAAAGTTACACCAAATCGATCACTACCGACCGACCGGTCTATTACAGATAAGTACGGAACCCTGCGCGGTTCGAAGTCTCAGAGCCCCGTTTCCTGCGCGGTTCGAAGTCACAGAGCCCGGTTCCCTGCGCGGTTCGAAGTCACAGAGCCCGGTTCCCTGCGCGGTTCGAAGTCACAGAGCCCGGTTCTATTTTCTGAGTCCCAGACCCACATGACACTCAGATTGATTTGAACCGTTTTCGAATTGTAATTTCAATAGCCGTAGAACAACTTTTGTTTAGTGTGATGAGTAGAACACGTGGTTTTTAGGGTTTCGTACCGGACTGGAGGGTCCTTAAATACTCCTGGGGGTGGGTTGCAGTGCTCCTAGTACCGGGCTAAAGCCGAGGAGGCCGACGTGGAGCCAAAAGGGTCTAGTTCCGGAGAGCGGCTGGCTGGCTTACTTGTATTTATTTCAAAAAGCTTGGCAGGCGTTCTGCAAACATAAAGACGTAGAGGGGTTTTAACCATGGAAGCAAAATCAAAAGAGAACTTACCCCAGGAGGGTACCAGCATTGCTGGAGAATCCCTCCCTGTGCATTGCACAGGCGGCCCCACGTATTCTGGGGGGGGCCAAATTTTGCTAACTACGGAAGAAAGCGAAAATAGTGAAGATCCTATGAGGAAGACTTCGGATGCAGAGAAAAAGATACCTACAGTAACTCCACCTCCTTTTGCGCGTCACAGCCTTCTAGACAGAACGCCACCAAAAAAACATGCAGGCATTACAGTTTTGGAGAAATATTCCAAGACTATAGGGCTACGGGAGCGCAGTGGATCGCTTGGTGCATGCGATGAACTTAATAAAACTAGATTTCTATCAGTGAAAAGGCTGAGACCAGAGGATGACTACGAAGAGGAAGCTAGGGTAGATGAAATGGCTCTTATTACTAGTAAACTTGCAAGAACCATTGCCGCCCTGGGCAAATTAGTAGGTGAGAACCCCAACACAAAAGTTGAAATTAAAACGTGTGCACGAGAACTCAAAGGACAGATAGGAAGCCTAACTACAAAAGTCAAGGCGCTTAGTGAAAATCCTCAAAAATTGCAAAAAAGGCACCTCATTTCTTCGATGCCTGACCTGTCGGTAAAAGACATGGGCGTACAGACAGACATCATTAGGACAGAGCAAATAAATACACCAAAAACATTCACAAGTGCAAGCACTCAGACCGACCCAACACAAGATGACGAGGAGGAACTCAAAATAGGAATATTGAAACAAAATATCCGGCAAATAAACAGTTATGCTACGTTCTCCGAGGTTGTAGATAGCGACTGGCCAGAGGACATCTTTTCTGTAACTTCAGTAGAAAAAGGAAGCCCATTTCATGACTATAAAACATGGGACCTCATTGTGCTGGCCCAATATGGTAAAATGGAGCCAAAAAGGACAAAAGGAATGAGAAAACTCTTGAGTAGCGGATTTCCGGAAGTTATAGAGCTTCTTAATGAAAGTGAGCTGGACTCAGTCGAGTACACAGTACGTTCAAACAAAAGCTCTAAAAGAAAAGGAATTGCAGAAGGAGAAAAGAACGTTTTTGTACTACCTAGTACGATATCACCCGAAGAGAATAATAACCCAGAAAAACATTTTAACCAAATAGTCGAGCTGAAGAAGATAATGGAAAAATTAGGAAGACCCAAAAAGATTACTTTAGTGGCTGAAGAGGGTATAGATAAAACCTTTATTAGAAAATGCTGCGAAGCTATCTACAAAGAAGAAGGTTGGGAAATTAAAATACTGACCGATGGATCAGAACTGAAAAGGAAAGAAAAACAAAAAAAACGGTGGATGGAAACAATAGTTATAAAAGGGGAAGGGTCATATGCAGATGTGCTCAAAAAAATTAAATCAAATGTGACTACTTCAGAGATACGTCAGCTAGGGATTTCTATCCGATCCGTGAAGAAGGCTGGTGAAGGTAAAGTGATGATGAAAGTAATGGGAGACACCAATCGCATGGAGGCCCTTAAAACCAAACTAACGGACAAAGACGATAAAACTGAAGTAAGCATGGGAAGGGAAATTATCTACCATATTACTGGAATTGAGGCTGATGTAGACCTAGAAGAGGTGAAAACATCAGTTGAGGTAGAATTAAGCGTACCGGCTCAAGTCAGATCCTTAAGGCCTACTAGATACGGCTGCCAGACCGCTACTATCGCAATAAGTAGCAATCTCACTCGAAATCTGGGAAACAACCCATGGGTCACCATCGGATGGTCAAGATGTAGACTAAGGAAAAGAGTAAACATTGATAAATGTTTTAGATGCTGAGGGGCCGGGCATATTGCTGTAAACTGCAAGGGCCCAGATAGAGCAGATCATTGTCGGAGGTGCGGCAAAATTGGACATAAAATGGCCACGTGCACGGCTGAAGAGCACTGCCCGCTATGTGACACGCCAGGCCACAGAGCTGGTGTGACTGGATGCCCGCTTTTTAGAAAGGCAATAAGGGATGCTGAGTACGAAGGCAGCAGCAAAAAAAAGGTGAAAGTACGAAGCAAGCAAGGCCGTGACTCTGAAGATATTGCAGGGCCATCAAGGAGAGAAAGAAATAAAAATGACCCTTAAAATCCTCCAGATTAACACCGACCGAGTTCGTGCCGCTCACGGTCTCCTCGCGGTGACGGTTTCAAATAGGAACATTGATCTTGCATTAATAGCGGAGCCAAATCGTAAAATTGCTGAAGCTGCTGGCTGGGAGAGAGATAAAAGAGGAGACGCGGCTATAGTCTTATTCAATAAATCTATAGTAGTTGAAAAAACCTTCAAAGGAAACGGCTTCCTAGGCGTACGATTGAATGGAATCACTATATACAGTTGCTATATATCACCAAACTGTAGTTATAAACAGTATGAAGAAGACCTTGATGAACTACGGGAAAGTGTGAAATGCCAAGAGGGTCCAATAATAGTCACAGGAGACTTTAATGCCGCCTCTAAAGCATGGGGAAGCAAAAAGAATGATAAGAGAGGACGGTACTTCCTAGATATGCTGGCAGACCTGGACTTACTTATTGCTAACTCCGGCACTGAGCCAACCTTCGTAAGGGGACCTAAAACGTCTAGAACTGATATAACAGTGACGAGTTCAGACGTTGCAAGCAAGGTCACCAACTGGCAGGTCCTAGATGAAGAAACCATGAGTGGTCATAAATACATTACCTACCAAGTAGGGAAAAAAGAAGCAGTTACGAGAAAAGCCAAAAGCAATGGTTGGAACCTGCGCTTGCTGAATCGGGAGACATTCCAAGAGTCTCTGACAGATGCTGATATAAGGAATACCGAAGACCTCATCCGAGCCACGAACACAGCCTGCAATAAAGCAATGCCTAAGAAAAAGCCCAGTCACAAAAAGCCGGTATACTGGTGGAACGATGAAATAGCAGAAGCCAGAAACAAGTGCATTCAATGCAGAAGAAAATACACCCGGGCTAACGTGAAGAAGAAAAACTCACCAGTCACTAGCGAAAAACAGGAGGAGAGTAGGGTTTTGTACAAAACATCTAAATTGACTCTTCAACTACTAATTACAAAATCGAAAGAAAGACAGTGGAAAGATATATGTGAAGATGTGGACAAAGATTTGTGGGGATTGGGTTACAAGATCGTAGCAAAGAAACTGCGCGGAACTCCCCCATTGCCGATCGACTTGACAAAGATGAAGGAAATTGCAGAAGTGCTGTTCCCTGTGCATGCAGACTTCCCACGAAACATCCAGAAGGCTACGGAGGTACCGGAAATCACAAACGAAGAGCTGCACTCTGCATGTGCTCGCATTAAAACAAAAAAAGCACCAGGACCAGACAATATAGCCCCGGAAATTGTTCACCTGGCTGTTAAAGTCATCCCAAATGAAATAAGACAAGTAATGAACCAAGTCTTGCAGTCAGGAGAATTTCCGGTGGTATGGAAAATGGCAAAACTTTTACTGCTCCGTAAGCCCAACAAACCCGCAGATGATCCAACAGGACATAGGCCGCTCTGTTTATTGGACTGCTATGGGAAGTTGCTCGAGAGATTGTTGCTGAACCGAATTGAGACGCTGCTCCCATATCATGGAGGCTTGGCAAACATGCAGTTTGGCTTCAGAAGTGGTCGCTCTCAACTCGGCGCTATTGAACAAGTGATACGGATCGCTGGTGAAGCCAGACAAGGTACGCATCGTACAAGAAAACTATGTGCTTTGATAGCTCTGGATGTGAGGAATGCGTTCAACTCTGCTCCATGGGAAGTAATAACGCGAGAATTCCGGGATCGAGGGTTTCCAGCTTACATCTGCAATCTAGTGAACAGCTACCTTGACAACCGTAGTATCACTATGAAAGATGCGGCTGGAAAAACAGCCAAAATCAAAGTAAGTAGTGGGGTACCACAGGGATCTATTCTGGGCCCGACACTGTGGAATATCCTCTACGATGATGTTTTCGGACTCTGGCTGGGAGATGGAGCCCATTTGGTAGGCTTTGCGGATGACCTGGCACTGCTCATCACCGCCCGCAAAGAGAACGAGCTTATGGAAGTCGCTAATGAAGCACTCAAGGATATAAGTAACTGGATGGGGAAAAGACGGCTAAAACTGGCCCCTGAAAAGACAGAAGCTATTATGCTGAGTGGGAAAAGGAGACATGGCCCGGTATCATTCGTAGTGCAGGGTGTAAATATCCAGGCTAAAGAAAAAGTAAAATACCTTGGCGCATGGCTGGACAACAGTCTTTCCTTCCGAAAGCATATCGAGGAGATCGCAGGGAAAGCTGATAGACAAGTCTCATCATTGGGGAGACTGATGCCCCGAAAAGGTGGACCCAGAGCAAGCAGAAGAAGAGTGCTTGCTTCTGTGGCTCACTCAGTTATGCTGTACGCGGTACCCATATGGGAAAAGGCCCTGCACGTAACAAAATATAGGCAGATGCTTAGCAAAGTGCAAAGGAGGATGGCTATATACATCTGTGGTGCATATAGGACCATCTCACTGGAGGCAGTACTGGTAATATCGGGTCTCATACCTATTGAAAGATTAGCAAAGGAGCGGAGTAGAATTTATTACAGAGAAGAAGGGAAGTCACCAGCAGAGGAGCGTGTTAGAACCATAACTGAATGGGAGAGCCAGTGGAGGGAGAGAGGAAAGGGAGCATGGACAAGAACTTTAATCCAATACCTAAAACAATGGCTGCAGAGAAAGCATGGAGAAGTGGATCGATGGATTACTCAAGCTCTCAGTGGACATGGCGTCTTTAACACCTACCTGAGTGCAATAGGCAAAGCGGGTAGTGATGAATGTCCAGATTGTGGTGAAATGGACACCCCAAAACATGCAGTTTTCGATTGTGTAGCATCTGATATAGAAAGAGTGAAAGCACAAGGTGCAGATAAGGTGTGATAAATAAGATGGGATAAATGTGCCAACATGCTCAGAAATATAATGAAAAAGCGTGAAAAGGACGAATGGGATAGGCAAAAAGAAGAAACGACCTAGATACCAGCCACCTTGCTGATGCAATGCGTTAGCGGTTCCGGCAAGGAGGAAGTAGAGTGGGAGGAGGTTTTAGTCCGTAGGTCCCTGGACCTTCAGGGGAGTCGGGATTGCAATGTTGCTCTTGCTGCCACTCTGGCTGCAATGGCACATGGTATCCAAGAGGATTTCCTCCTCCCAATAAAAAAAAAAAAAAAAAAAAAAAAAAAAAAAAAAAAAAAAAAAAAAAAGGGTTTCGTACCCGAACGGTGCCAAACGAGACCCTATTACTAAGCCTCCGCTGGCCGTTTGTCCGTACATCCGAATAAGTAGCATTTTTTATCTTATTTGTTTCTTCTCATACAAGTTTCAAAGGTCAGATTCTTGTGTATATTCTGAAGCAAAATAACAAAAATTTGTGTTTATTTTCAATATTCAATAAAATTTGATGCAGAATACCTATCTATATATATCAATAATATCAATATCATTAAGATTAAACTATTAACAATTAAACAATAGATAATAAACTAAAAATCCCGAAAGAAAAAGAAGAACCTATGCTATAAAATAAAATTAACTTAGAAATAAAACCCTAACTATCAAAAACCGGCCAAGTGCGTGTCGGGCCACGCGCAATGTAGGGTTCCGCAGCTGCCCGGTACATTTTATAAGTTGGTCTACTGATACAGACCGCGCCAAACTTGTACATTAGAGGGAACAAAAGTTTGGCGCTACCTGTACTCGTAAACCTGTAAAGCCTACTTAGCTGTGATAGTTTACCTTTTAAATATACTACTTCTGTAAAATTTTTCACATTTCTATAAATAACCGTCTAGCCGGCACGGGAGGTCGACGACGACGCTCCACTCTAACTAAAATTTTCACTTTAAAGCTTAATATTTCGCCGACGGATGCATAAATCGAAGAATGGTTTTCACACACCCACAATGTTTTTGAACGGCCTATCTAACGATACCCCACACTACGAGATAGACGAGAAAAAAAAATTCATCCCCAGTTTACGTGTATGAGAGGTACCCTTAAAAAATTTTTTTTCAAGCTTTTATTTTACCATTTTGTCGGCGTGATTAATATTTATATCCATACCAAATTACAGCTTTCTAGTACTAATAGTCTCTGTGCTAAGCCGCGGACAGAAGGACATGGCGAAACTATAAGGGTTCCTTGTCGGACTACGGAACCCTAAAAAGTCCGCTCTTCATCATACCCGGCGCAAAGGGCCCCATTACGCTAGCCGCGTTCTGTACACCTACATATTATTAAAAACCAACAGGGCGCGAAAATTGCATAATACTAAATCAGAAATGAGGAGAAACTAAGACCTAAAATACAGTTTGTTTACAAACTAGCTTGGGTCTCAGGGCTCATTATTTACAAAGCTTAACATTCGCAAACTAATATTCAAAGATCGCTATAGGTATGCCTGTACTTTATGTAAACCTAATATTTGTATACCTATACTCTTTTGTGGCTACATATATTCGAAATTTACAAATTTAAATTTAATTAGGTTGAGCTGTTTCTGGTTACTTGAATAAATTATTTGCTTGGATTTGAGTTTAAAATATTTGAACGTCAAATTTTATTGAAATTATTTTAAACTAGCCTTTGTCCGCGGCTTCGCTTACGTAAAAGTATCTATGAGTAGCATTAACAGTTTTTGGCTTAGCAGTTATTTTATCGAAACCCCTTATAGCCGATTTGTTGACCAGGATCACAACGACGATAATAAAGAAAACCGCATTCAATCCCGTTGAGTGGTTCTCAAGTTAAAACAAAACATACATACATACAGACAGACATACAGACAGACAAAAAATTTAAAAAAGTTTTTAAAAAAGGTTTGGCTTCATTACGATAACACCTATTTCATTTAAAATGTTGAAAAAATATTTAATGTACAGTTACGACTTTTTTAATACCTTATTTAATAACTATAGTTTTACCCGCGGCTGGCCCGCGTTTGTGCAGTCTTTGCCCCGATTTTCGATTGTAAATTATTTTACTAACACCGTTTATAGCCTATGTGTTGCCCGGGATCACTACGATGATAACAAAAAAATCCGCATCCAAATCCGTTGAGAGGTTCTCGAGTTGAAACGGAACATACATACAGACGGACAGACAGCCAGACAGATAAAAATTCTAAAAATTGTAGTTGTGGCCTCAGTAATACTAATAACCCATTTCATTTCATTTGAAATTTCACGAAAACATTCAATGTACAAAGACGACTTTTTTCCTAATAAATATAGATTGTTGTTATTTGCCGTGATAGAAGTAATAATAACACGTATTCTGTGAACATTACAACTTGCTACCATTACGTACGGCTGAAGCTGTTACGTTATAGACGGATATACAGACAGACAGCGAAAACTTAGTAATAGGGTCCTGTTTGAAGCCCTTCGGGTACGGAATCCAAAAAAGTTACTTTACAGAGATCCATAACGAAGTGTGAATCCCATTTAGCGAACCTAAGTGGTAGTTACGGGCTCTGTCCATTGACCTCTCATAAACAACCAGACACACAGTCTCTAAGAAAAGTTCGTCAGAAAACGTCCGAACGTGCGACGTGCATAATAGCAAAAATGCTTCAACCAAACTAAGACGTTATATCGTTAACATAAGATGCAATGTCAGTTGTACGAAATCGTCATTCGATTTTGTCACCCCATAGCGGTGACAAGATGCATCGCGGACACTTTTTGAGCGAGATTGTGAGTCTAGTTTTTTATACTCTGTCTGCATTTTGACTCAAAAACCACTGAACATGGGGTAAAAAGGGTTCCTTAGATGGTAAAGTAAAGTAAGATCTCAAATTTAAGTCATTCTATAACCGAAATAATTAATTTAAATGCAAAATTACTTCTTTGAAAATCCCCGAAATAAAAACTGACTGATTGAGCTAGGCTTAACGTCAAAGTTTCAAAAAATGTTTGATAAATATTTAGTGCTTGGACAAATAAACCACGGGACACGAAACGCAAGATATTTGTATGAAAACACGGTCGACTAACTTTTGCGGGGTGAGGGGAGTGGCCTTTGTCTTTTTTCTGTCAACTGTGTTACAGTAGTGCGAGGCAAAAGTCGATAAAAATGGTATCGATAAGTAATGAATGAATGAATGAACGAGTTCGAGTATAAAGAATTACTAGATTTAATATTACGCTGTTGGAACACAACATATTTTCACGACATGAATCCCCGAGGGGGTGTCAGAGGTGTTCCCGAGTATGAACTGTGAAATACAGTCACAGTCCACACCCGGTTACACCCGCGTTTCACCGACGATTATTACGTCCCAAGTCCCAACCCGATGGGTGGTGACCCCAATCGCCGTACTTCTGGCACAATTACACGCTTTTTCGGGCATGCAGGGTTTCTTCGCGATGTTTTCCTTCACCGTTCAGCAAGTGGTAAGTATTATGTAAAAACACAAACACTATGCACATAAATTCCGAAAAACTCATTGGTCCATTGCCCGACCGGGGATCGAACCTGGGTCTCAAGATTGAGAGGCCAGCGTTCTACCGCCTGAGCTACCGCCACTTTGTGTATCGTGTTTGACTGACGGTGAAAACGTTATACGTGATTCGATCGACTCATTTTTCCACTCGCTACCTGCTGGTAAAACTAGTTATTTGCAAAAACACTTAGTTTCTGAAATATCCAGTACTAAAACCAAGCAAATGACAAGATTTACAGTTTTACTCCACGTAAGAAATACTATAGAGATTGGAGTAAACCATTGAATGAAAAGCTCGAGATAATTGGTTTTTGCAGCAGGACGGCGATAGCGTGAGAGTAACTGAGAGAGATCTCAGCATGACTTATATAATAACTAATATTGTTAATTAGTAAATATTATAGGTATTCATGTCTGCACCGACTACCGACCTCGACCTATTCTCACTCTCATCACTTCAGCATTTTTTCCGCCAACGGTAGTCTGGAAGAAATTGCTTTAAGCAATAAGGCCGAGTAATTGTATTAGGTATCTTTGGTATGTTTTTTCTTTGTATATTTATGGTGCACAGTAAATATTACGTTATTTTTGATTATGTCGTGAAAAACTTCAAATAAAGAATATCTACAGAGTAAACGACAGAAACAACGCAAAAACGAGTAGGTGTGTTTTAAATGTTATGGGGATGGGGGAAATATTTTTCACGTTGTCGATTTTATTTAAGACAACTTTGTTTTAAATAGCCGAATTCACACTGGAGACTTTTTAAATTATCAAGAACAAGGTTCAATGATCCTTTCTAGGAAAAACTAAAAATATATTTTAGGCTCCTTATACTAACTGACTTAGGTTGTTTTTAAACACCTAATATATACGAGCATAAATATTTTTTTTTGTATTTTGCAATAAGGTTCATTGAACCCTGTGCCTGACCACTTACCGAGTCTCTTCTATAATTTGGCTATATAAATCAAAACCATCTTATAAATAACAATATGGTGAGGGAGGGGGGTCCGATCAAATGTTATTTTTTCTTACATGGGGCTGGGAGGGGGTCTAGAGTGGTTAATTCGTTCAAGGTTTAGTGTTCAAAAGCGTCTTGGGTATTCTTTTTACTAAGCAGGAATGCTCTGTAGCTTTTTAAAGTGAAAATCGAATTCGTTTAAATGGTTACTTCCTTGATGTCCGATGTTGTGTGTAGCGTTGCCTTGCGAGTTCTTTGTTTTCTTTTCGATGTATTGTTGGATTCTGTTGACACCTGGTGGTGCGGGCCCCGCTGCACTGCGCAACACTGCAACCAGCGCTAAGCCACCGTTGCAACCTTGGTTATTTACACAATTTTCATACAATACTGATCAAAGGCTCTATCAGTATAAAAACATGATATTCGTAGTGACAAGTATCAGTCAACCCACTTCCGTCTGTCTGGAACATTCAGCATGAGGTCACTACTCCTGTGCTGCGTGGCACTAGCGGCGCTGGCATACGTCAGCTGCCGAGAAGTGAACCGGGAAAAGCGAGATGCCGACCTGGAGCCGGCCGCCAGCCATCATGGCGGCAAGTGGGACAAGGGCGGAGGGCACGAGCACCACGGCCATCATCACCACGACCACGGGGACAAGGGCCACAAGGGATACAAGGGCCACCATCACCACGAGCACGGAAAGAAGGGCCATCACCACCACGAGGGCCACAAGGGACACCACGACGAACACGGCGGCCACAAGAAACACCACCACCACGACGACGGACATCACCACGAACACCATCACGGTGAAAAGGGACACAAGGGCCACGGACACAAGGAGGAGGGCCACTACCACAAGGGACACTCGACTAAAGGGCACCACGGCGTACACAAACACGACGAGTTCAAGAAAGAGAAGCACTTCCACGACAAGCACCACGAAGGTGGACACCACGAGCACCACGGAGGCCACCACGAAGAGCATGGGCACAAGAAGGGCGGACACTTCCACAAGGGACACAAACACGGCGGTCACCACGAGCACGAGCACGGCAAGAAGGGCCACCACGAGAAGGGAGGGCACCACCACGACCACAAGGGACACCATGACGAGGGTGGCCATCACGAGCATCATCATCATCATCATGACCACGGCAAGAAGGGCGGACATGAGGACCACAAGCACTGGGGGCACAAGAAGGGACATTAATAAGTACATAAATACCAAATACTATGATAGTTTACGCCAATTAATTGTGCCAGTTAATTGGTTAACTTGCCTGTACGCTTTAGGTGTTATAATCTTTTGTTGACTGTGATTTATAATTTTCATTAAAATATTGTTTTACAAAGTTTGCCTTTTACAAAAGCTTCGAAAGTACGTATAATATGAGGTAACGGTAGCGTGTTTTCGCTGTTCACATTATTTCCCGACAGTTTTCAATGACAAACTGTCACTAGCACGTTTAATTTCGAAAACAAAATTACGTAAAGCGTTCAGCGTTGGGCGGAGCGTTATTTCTGTCGTCAGCAGCTCCCGACAAAGTAATTCAATGTTGAGAAAGTAGGACGGTGCCCGAGATCGGCCTACATCTGTGACCATTGAATTAGTTGTGGTTGCAATCGACCGTTTCCTACAGTTACTTGCAGTCGAACTGCAATTGATAATGTTTCCCAACCGGTAGAGTTTGCAGGGGCACTCGGCCGAGGGCTCGATAAAGTTTTTCTTTTGAGTGGTTCCGAATGGCTCTCGATAAGAGCATTTCGCTTGCCAAAACGTTTCTCGAACGACCTTTGCGGTGTTGCACACTCTTCTTCTAAATTGTAAACATAAACATTCTTTATTGGGTTATTTTCAATTACAGGTCATACTTATTTCTATTAATAATACTTACTACTTACTGATATGATTAAGTATTTCGATACAATATTCTATCTTGAATATTCAGACACAAATATCTACTGATTGCCCCATGTTTATTCAGCCATGCATGAAATAGTAGTATAATATTACCGATTTACATCATTGTACTCTACGTAAGTAGTTGGTTTCAGAATTGATTTAAAATTCACAAAGAGCCTTTGTAATATTATCTTTATGTTAGCAAAGTAGTTACTCACAACACAATACAATACGTTAAAATTAATAGAATTAAGCCGGCAATTTTCCTTACATTTAAAAGAAAAAGGTAAAACCACGAATCCGTACCTTTTACTGAGACAATGAAAATTTATTCTCTTAAATAATATTCTCTTGTTTTCTTTTCAGGCCGGTGTAATTAATTAGCAATTATTTACAAAGGGCTACACATTTACAATGAACGTATTAACGAATACAAGAATGTATTCTCTTTATCCGAATGTTCATTGAAGATTAAAGAAAATACAATAGACAAATGTAGTTTATACCTAGTAGTTTTATTAACTTAGTTTTTGTTGGTTTTTAGTTTAGATTTATGTAGAGTTTCAAAATTAAAATACGAGTACATAGACAATTACAGAAAAAGAAGCAAAAAGGAGCAGGCAAAATCTAAACAATTCAAGTTTAGTGGATAGGTTGTATAGTTTAAATGCACGTTCAAATCCTTATTCGCATACTATATGTATAATAGAAGAGTGGAAGGTAGTGAGATTCGCGGTCAACCTCCTCTTTTGTTAAAAACTAGAAAGCCCTTTCCGGAGTGGAGTCATTTTTCATCTGGAGCGACGAGCGACGCAGGGTTGCTCCGTCAAAAGAATCTATAAACTATTTCGTGACGGGAAATTCTTATACAATCTTTTGGAACAATGGAATTGGGTAAAAGGAATATAATCTGTACATAACGTACTTAGCTACAATAGCAAGAATAAGTCTCAAGTGCTGATTTTAATGACTTCACAGGGAATTACGTTGCAACTTACTGAAACAGTAGAAAAATCTAGTAACGTAAAAGCCGTAAATTCGCTACGGGAAGATTGATAATTAACTATATTCTTTTATTAAAATTCGAAACCATTGATTCTCAAGTTTGTTACTTTTACTGTCAAATAAAAGATTATTGAGTCAGCGTGAGATTGTAAAATCCGTAATGAAAAAGATGATAAAAACTGCACTTGTTTTTTTAGGTGGTTTATAAATTAACATATTACCTATATATACGTATAGTATATTCACAGTGTAACAATTTATGTACTTCATTGCGGCTTATAAATGTAGATGAAAAGTAAATTTGGATGTGAGGAGGTCTGAATCGGTATATACAATAATGTTATAAACTGCCTAATAATCACCTACCATGCAATTCCTGTCACAAGTGAAATTGTAATACCACGCTTTGATGATAACTAAGAAAGATTCTTCCGCTAAGAAAGGGTGTTTTGGAATTCAACTCCTAATGGGTAAGAACGGCGATGATGTTTGTATGGGGAGGAAAATTGCTTATCAAGTCTTCTGATATGCAATAAAAAATGAATCGAATCAGCGTGTTAGGACTATCAATTCTCTAATAAGGGGTAATGAAGGTTTATTAAGTTAGTTAATTTTGTAGTTTATACCATGAAAATTTGTAATGAGACTCTTGGTTGGAATTTAAGGACAAGTTTTTGGTTTAAAAAAATAGGGTTCAAATGGAATTCAATAATTACGAGAAGAACACGAAAAGTCCCTATAATGCAACCTTGGAAGAAGCAGCTGTTTGTGATTGTTGATTTACCTAAGCGATTACGGGAATGCTTAGCGACGATGCCAATATATTTTCATTTTTATTTCGAACTCCACGCGCTCGGAGCCCAGCTAAAGCTAGTAAATATAAGGCTTTCTTTGTATTTACCTAATAATCATAGTTATAATAATGTAGCTCTTCCTAAAGGCATGAGCTTTAGTGGAGTGTCAAAACTTCAAATTCTAAAAAAATGGGTATTATTTGGAGGTAAATCTCATTTAATTTCATAAAAGCTAAAATACGTTCCAAAATTTGAGTTTTGGCTGTATTTCAACTAAAAGTAAAGTCTTAAGAATAAACTTCAATGTAGTACTAATTAATTCAACACGTCACAAGGTAGGGGTTCTAGATAATAATACCTAGATTCGGTGAAAAAAATATCTACGTTAACGATAACTTATTTCATATTTGTTAACTCGTCTTAATTAGATATGTTGATGTTTTTTTCAGGATGATTTTAAAATTACTCTAGCTAAAAGAACGCGGCTAACAAAAAATAAAAAAACGTCTCTACCAGATAGCACTGACAGAGCATCGGTAGATTCCCCAAGAGGGATGCTGCAACACTACAGCGTCGAGCGAATCAGCCAGCTTACACAACTCTCTATATAAAACGCTCTATAGCGAAGACAACGATTACAGCCGTACTAGATAGCTCGCGGTGACAGTACGAACAGAGATGAGGGTAGCCTTCGCGCTAGGGATGTTAGCGATCCTCGTCGCGGTGCATGCCCGACGTCTTCCATCCGCCAAACTAAACCACGAGCCATCCGCCAAACTAGACCAGGAGTCAGCCGCCACTGGACACAAGGAAGCTCCTAAAAATCACGAATTCAAAAAAGGAGGAGGAAAAGAACATCACGCCCATCATGACGATGAACATGGCGAAAAGGGCCACAAGGGATACAAGGGCCACCATCACCACGAGGAAGGCAAAAAGGGACATCACGAAAAGGAACACCACAAAGGCGAATATGACGACCACGGCGGGCACAAAAAGGACCATCACCACGCTGACGGACATCATTCTGAACATCACAAGGGTGAAAAGGGAGAAAAAGGCCACAAATACGAGGAAAAGGGACACTACAACAAAGGACATTCCACTAAAGGCCACCACGAGGTTCACAAGCTAGACGAGTTCAAGAAAGACAAGCACTTCTTCGACGAAGAGGGTGATTCAGGGCATGAGGAAAAGCACGGCGGCTTCCACGAGGAGCACGGACACAAGAAGGGTGGACACTACAAAAAGGGACATCACCACGGTGGCCACCACCATAAGGAGCATGGCGAAAAGGGCCACCACGAAAAAGGAGGCCACCACAAAGAGCACAAGGGACACAAAGAGGCTGGCGGCCACGACGCCCATCATCATCACCACCACGACCACGGCAAAAAGGGTGAACACGCTCACCATAAGAAATGGGGTTACAAAAAGGGACATTGACCTGTTAATGTCGATTGATTCAACAATTCCACTCGGCATATCGAACAATATTGACCGCGTGCCAAACGCGAATTCTTGCCGAGTGTTTTTCTGTGATTTTTACTTTAGTTGTTGTTATTTAAATTATTTCGTTACTATTTATGTAAATTAAACGATGAACTGACATTTGTTTTAATTAATGGTTGTTGACGTTAGTACATTTGTAAATGATTGACTCGAATCTGCTCCACTACAACTAAATAATTCATGGTATGTCCACGCTAATGAGTCTTTTCGGCTTAAAAGGCAGTTAGCTTCCCTGAAAACGACTGAAACTCAACGTTTTAACTCCTGTTCTCAAATTAAACTGTAATTCTCTGAGCACTTTAGTTATTTACTCGATCCTCGTAGTTAGGTTTTGGAATATAACTTGTAATACGTCGTAACTGTGCGAGCACTCAATGTAAGTAATACGGGAAAAGTAAAAGCGCTTTATTAGGTTTATTTTAATAGGTGTATTGTTTTTATGGTTCCGTACTTCAGGATGAAAAAAAAAACGGATGCTTTATAGGGTCGCTATTTTGTACGTCTGTAAAGATCCCTTTTCTCAGGCTCCGTATAAACTTGAAACTAATATCTCTTAAAGAAGTCCCCATCAAGCTTCTAACTTAACGCGAATAAAGTTATTGACCTTTATGTATTCAATTTCATACAGATTGGCTTACCATGAAAATCTATGAGACTTCTAGTTGACTTAGAAACCTGAAATTCCGTCTACAAGAAGGTCTTATAGTACCCTATAGGAAAAAATCAGAAAATTAGTTATATTTGAAGTTGTAGCTAACAAAATACATAGACAACTGTCAAATTAAGTTCGTCAGTCTTAACTGCACGTGATTCAAGTTTGTGTTTCAAACGGTATACACTTTACTGACGGACTTGGTATAAATACTAAATTCCTCGCCTAGAAAAAGTGAACTTTTATCTAAGACTAGCTTTTGCCCACGACTTCATCCTCGCTGAACACCGATTTAATTATAATTGATATTAAACTTGACTTTAAGCTTGATTGAGGTTAATGTTGGTTAATAATTAACGTCATACCTTGATATATGGTTATTGAAAATCTAGTTCAAGCAATATTTTTAGTTCTGGAGACTGTATTGTGATAATTTTAAAAACAGTAAAACCCATATTTAAATAACTTTTTTGCGTGCAATTAGTTTACCGTTGGCCATTACCGCGCCTGTTGGAAGCGTAGATAACACCTTGGGATTAAACGCGCTCGACCAAAAACTGGGAGAGTGACATCAGACGAGGCGTTCATCAATCTTTCAAAGGACTTCCGCAAAAATCTACGGAAGTTGGCTACGGACTGATACTACGAAACTGCGAGAATGAGAATGAATACTTTATTTTGCAATGTAGGTACATAAATACACATAACGCACGATAGGATTTGTTAAATAATAAAAATAATTAAATTTAAAAGCCTGCAACTACTCCTACGGTACGTCTACTCGTGACGTCACGACGGAACACGGCGATGTCGCTTGGCGGCATGGTGACGTCGTGAGGGTGGTAACACGCCACGGCCAAAGCCTACCACCAGTAAGAAATCCTATTATCTATCAGTTATAAACTATTATTGCTAGCTAAAATTGTGGCAAGTATAAGCTACACGCATTTTTAATAATTAATTGGACGTAGTTTAGCAAAAACGTTCCAATCCACAAGACAGGCAAAAATGAGTTATGTTTACCAAAACGATCAGCTGGTGCCAAATTTTCATATCTCAAAAACACTCCAAGCTATCTGTTATGTGCGCGAAGATAGCTATAGTATGCAAATAAATAAATTACTTACTTACTTACTTCCAACCCAATTCATAGAATCACCCTATACAAAATAAACTCAAAAAGTCAATATCTCAAAACTAGCTTCGTGTGGTTTGGAACGTTTTTGCTAAGCTACGTCCAATTTAGGGTTCGAGTAGGGACAAACTGAAAACCAGCGTTGTGTTGCTGATCTACAGCTCACAGCAGGTGCTGAGTCTGCCCTTCTTTATCACATATGTATGTGCAAATTGAATCGAAATGTTATTAATAAGTATTTTTCAATTTTAATTTCAATGGTGACGACCCTATGACCATCGATACTACCGATACATAGACTGTTGGCATCCACAGGAAGACATGGAATGACAATATTGTTTTTAGATGACGTTGTCACACGCTACATGCCTCCATACAGAAACTTTCAATATAATTTTTACGAGTATATACTCGTAGGTCTCCAAAGAAACTACTTATAAGATTTACTTTTCTCCGGCTTACGAGTCCATCCATCCAACAGCCTGTTTCGTCCACTGCTGGACATAGGCCTTTCCAAGATTTCACCACTCTTGGCGGTCCTCCTGGAAGAAATGCCCATACTCACACACGCTGGGCAGGCGGGTTGGTGAGCGCGGTGCCGAAACCCTTACACCAGTGACGCCGCTGCCCGTCACCAGTCTGTTTTATATAAGGCTCGGCAATTGGGGATGGATATACCGCCATCCATCGGTCCCAGACGATGGTGGGCCGCCTGGTTTTGCCTGAGAGCTGTTCTCTTACTCTCTCCCGAATAACTTCGGGAGGATTTGCGAGTAAGATGGTGGTACCTCCACAGTCGAGCCCGGCATCAGCTCTACCACCTATTACCTACCGCTTACAAGTACTGGCCTATTTTCGCCCGCGTTTATTCAGTCACCGGCCCCGTGTTGGGCATGGATGTTATTTTATGAACACCCCTTAAATAAGCCTATATCGCTCATCTAAAAGAACAAAGACGAAATTTCAATTGAAGTTTTAAAAAGTTAGGAGGATTTTAGTATCGGGTAATGGTGTAACATTACAGTCGAAAGATCAAATTAAATCAATATTAAAACGAAAAAACCGGCCAAGTGCGAGTCGGACTCGCGCATCGCAACATCAAAAAATCATGTTATGGGAGTGCGCAGATCCGACTCAAACTTGGCCGGTTTTAGTATTTGTTGTTATAGCGGCAATAGAAATACATCATCTGTGAAAATTTCAACTGTCTAACTTCACGGTTCATGAGATACAGCCTGGTGACAGACGGACAGACAGACAGTGATAGGGTCCCGTTGGTTACCCTTTGGGTACGGAATCCTAAAAATGCAATTAGAATCGAAATATATAAATAAATATATATATTATTTAAAATGTTTCTCCTGTTTCTCTGTCTTTGTTCTTTTAGATGAGCGATATATTGTCCATTCCATCCATCCATCACCCTGTGTCGTCCACTGCTGGACATAGACCTTTACAGGATTTCGCCACCCTTGGCGGTCCTCCTGGAAGAAATGCCCATACTCACACACGCTGGGCAGGCGGGTTGGTGAGCGCGGTGCCGAAACCCTTGCACCAGTGACGCCGCTGCCCGTCACCAGTCTGATTTATATAAGCCCCGGCAATTGGGGATGGATATACCGCTATCCATCGGTCCCAGGCAATGGTGGGCCGCCTGGTTTTGCCTGAGAGCCGTTCTCTTACTCTCCCCCGAATAACTTCGGGAGGATTTGCGAGTAAGATGGTGGTACCTCCACAGTCGAGCCCGGCATTAGCTCTACCACCATTGTCCATTATACAAAGATAATAAAGAAAACCGCATCCAGATGGTTTGAGTTGTTCTCGAGTTAAAACCGAACATACATTTAGATAGAGACACGGACGATAATTCTAAAAATGGTACAATATGGTTCAGTAAAATAACAATAAATCAATTTATTCAAAATTTAAAAAAAAATCTTTTACAGACACGACTTTTTTACTACCTTAGTAATACTATAGATAGATTTAATCTGAGTTACTACACTTTTTCCAAAAGCTTCAAAAAAAGTATTTCCGTCATACACATACAACGTATACGAAGTTCATACATAAATACGTTTGTCGCACATACGTTAGAACACGTGAGGTTGTTAGTAAAACACCGCAGGAACTATTATAAACTCATAATCTGGCTTCCCTGAAATATTACACGATCGAAGTTGCTCGTACATTTTGCGGGATGTTTGTTGCCTAATAGCTGAATCGACTTATGGGCTACGCCGACCTTACGTGGGAATTGATTGTTATACAACTAGTTATAAGTGAGTATGGCATTGTAACAATGTTATACCGGGTGTACATTTATAAATATCTTTAATTTAAACTGATCATACTGAACAAGCTGGATGGTAGAGCACAATTCAGGTGGTAGAGCTGGTGCCGGGCTCGACTGCGGAGGTACCACCATCGTACTCGCGAACCCCCCCGAAGGTATTCGAGAGAGAGTGAGTGGATAGCTCTCAAACAGGCAAATCATTTCCCCGCCATTGCCTGGGACTAACTGATGGCGGTATATCCATCCCCAACTGCCGCACCTTAGATAAACAGACTGCTATAAAACAGCCCAGTGTGTGTGAGTATGGGCATTTCTTCTAGGAGGATCGCTAAGACTGGTGAAATCTTGTGGATGAAACAGGTTCATGGATGGATGGATGGATACTGAACAGGTTTCCCAAAGAAACATAATCGCGAAAATGAAAAATCAATTGAAACTGCCAGACTTGCATTTCAGAGTCCATACTTGGAAACACCTTTTATATCGTCGCAGGGATTCATTTTGTGTCTCTTATCTCCGAAACCAAGTTAATTAATGTATAAGAAAATTATAAAATATTTGAAGAAAAGAATTTGTAATTCCTCAAAACTGATTTATGTAAGTATTAATATTATAATTCTCAAATGTGTATCTACACTTGACCAATTTATGTTTAGAAAGACTATCCTGAGATTGTCATCCTGTTTTCACGTACTTGAACAAGCTTTTCTGATATACTCGTGCATTTATTAAATCCTGAAAAATGCCGTTAAGGCGAAACTAGTCGAAAGTATAATCATAATAATTTTGTGAAACAGTACAAGTGTTTTCTTGAAACCAAACCAATCCTGAGATAACTATTTTTTCAGCAAAAAGTGATGTTTTTTTGACACTTTTATTTATTTATTAATTTTGTTATTAATTAATATATATAATAATAGATTATTAAGTATAATATTGCTACTATGTATAAATAGTATCTTTTTCAGTGCTATTTTTCACCAACAAAACAAAAAACTTAAAAAAAATTAATAACCGCTTATTGAAATAAGCCTTTATAAAGTTGTATGAAACAAGCCTTCATAAAGTTATAAGAAAATTCCGCTATAATAAAGAGGTTTAAAGCGTTTTAAGTTTTCGTTCTAACTAACGTTATCAAGTATTAAAACGAAACATACAAAATAAATAGTATAATATTACGTTATTTTATTACACTGAAATAACGTTTTATATCGTGATTATTTATATCCATCCATCAGCCTGTTTCGTCCACTGCTGGACATAGGCCTTTCCAGGATTACGCCACTCTTGGCGGTCCTCCTGGAAGAAATGCCCATACTCACACACGCTGGGCAGGCGGGTTGGTGAGCGCGGTGCCGAAACCCTCGCACCAGTGACGCCGCTGCCCGTCACCAGTCTGTTTTATATAAGGCCCGGCAATTGGGGATGGATATACCGCCATCCATCGGTCCCAGACAATGGTGGGCCGCCTGGTTTTGCCTGAAAGCTGTTCTCTTACTCTCCCCCGAATAACTTCGGGAGGATTTGCGAGTAAGATGGTGGTACCTCCACAGTCGAGCCCGGCATTAGCTCTACCACCATTGTCCATTATACAAAGATAATAAAGAAAACCGCATCCAGATGGTTTGAGTTGTTCTCGAGTTAAAACCGAACATACATTTAGATAGAGACACGGACGATAATTCTAAAAATGGTACAATATGGTTCAGTAAAATAACAATAAATCAATTTATTCAAAATTTAAAAAAAAATCTTTTACAGACACGACTTTTTTACTACCTTAGTAATACTATAGATAGATTTAATCTGAGTTACTACACTTTTTCCAAAAGCTTCAAAAAAAGTATTTCCGTCATACACATACAACGTATACGAAGTTCATACATAAATACGTTTGTCGCACATACGTTAGAACACGTGAGGTTGTTAGTAAAACACCGCAGGAACTATTATAAACTCATAATCTGGCTTCCCTGAAATATTACACGATCGAAGTTGCTCGTACATTTTGCGGGATGTTTGTTGCCTAATAGCTGAATCGACTTATGGGCTACGCCGACCTTACGTGGGAATTGATTGTTATACAACTAGTTATAAGTGAGTATGGCATTGTAACAATGTTATACCGGGTGTACATTTATAAATATCTTTAATTTAAACTGATCATACTGAACAAGCTGGATGGTAGAGCACAATTCAGGTGGTAGAGCTGGTGCCGGGCTCGACTGCGGAGGTACCACCATCGTACTCGCGAACCCCCCCGAAGGTATTCGAGAGAGAGTGAGTGGATAGCTCTCAAACAGGCAAATCATTTCCCCGCCATTGCCTGGGACTAACTGATGGCGGTATATCCATCCCCAACTGCCGCACCTTAGATAAACAGACTGCTATAAAACAGCCCAGTGTGTGTGAGTATGGGCATTTCTTCTAGGAGGATCGCTAAGACTGGTGAAATCTTGTGGATGAAACAGGTTCATGGATGGATGGATGGATACTGAACAGGTTTCCCAAAGAAACATAATCGCGAAAATGAAAAATCAATTGAAACTGCCAGACTTGCATTTCAGAGTCCATACTTGGAAACACCTTTTATATCGTCGCAGGGATTCATTTTGTGTCTCTTATCTCCGAAACCAAGTTAATTAATGTATAAGAAAATTATAAAATATTTGAAGAAAAGAATTTGTAATTCCTCAAAACTGATTTATGTAAGTATTAATATTATAATTCTCAAATGTGTATCTACACTTGACCAATTTATGTTTAGAAAGACTATCCTGAGATTGTCATCCTGTTTTCACGTACTTGAACAAGCTTTTCTGATATACTCGTGCATTTATTAAATCCTGAAAAATGCCGTTAAGGCGAAACTAGTCGAAAGTATAATCATAATAATTTTGTGAAACAGTACAAGTGTTTTCTTGAAACCAAACCAATCCTGAGATAACTATTTTTTCAGCAAAAAGTGATGTTTTTTTGACACTTTTATTTATTTATTAATTTTGTTATTAATTAATATATATAATAATAGATTATTAAGTATAATATTGCTACTATGTATAAATAGTATCTTTTTCAGTGCTATTTTTCACCAACAAAACAAAAAACTTAAAAAAAATTAATAACCGCTTATTGAAATAAGCCTTTATAAAGTTGTATGAAACAAGCCTTCATAAAGTTATAAGAAAATTCCGCTATAATAAAGAGGTTTAAAGCGTTTTAAGTTTTCGTTCTAACTAACGTTATCAAGTATTAAAACGAAACATACAAAATAAATAGTATAATATTACGTTATTTTATTACACTGAAATAACGTTTTATATCGTGATTATTTATATCCATCCATCAGCCTGTTTCGTCCACTGCTGGACATAGGCCTTTCCAGGATTACGCCACTCTTGGCGGTCCTCCTGGAAGAAATGCCCATACTCACACACGCTGGGCAGGCGGGTTGGTGAGCGCGGTGCCGAAACCCTCGCACCAGTGACGCCGCTGCCCGTCACCAGTCTGTTTTATATAAGGCCCGGCAATTGGGGATGGATATACCGCCATCCATCGGTCCCAGACAATGGTGGGCCGCCTGGTTTTGCCTGAAAGCTGTTCTCTTACTCTCCCCCGAATAACTTCGGGAGGATTTGCGAGTAAGATGGTGGTACCTCCACAGTCGAGCCCGGCATCAGCTCTACCACCTATTATATACCATATTTATATACCCTTAACTAAAACGTTGTTTTTGTATTTTAGAACGTTAAAGTCGTCATCATTTTCCGTTACGTTCTAAATTTAAAAAGGCTATTCCATGGTCTGGACGGCTATTGTGGCGCGTGCGAAGAAATTGCTAAGCCCGATTTCGGGTGATTTTATAAGGGATTTTCTATGGATAATTATGTATTGATTTTATAAATTGAAAACCTATAGGAAGCGTTCCTTATATTCCATAGTTTTTATTTGATGACGCTTAGACGGCAAGGTATATCATACTGTAAACAAAAGTTGAACGACTGATATTGCAAGTGAAATATGTCGCCAGAAAAGCCGTCCACGCCCTCAATTCTGGCACGTGCGCAAAAATTGCGAAGGCAGATTGCGGGAGACTTTAAAAGGGATTTTGTACAGATATGTTTTGATTTTATTCATTGAACATTTATAGTGGAGAGTCCTCATATCCTATAGCTTCTATTTTATGTGGTTTCGTCACTCTAATTTCCATCGCATGGCATATATCAAACTTTAAACAAATATCTAATGACTGATATTGCGCATTCTCTTCATTCGCAGTGGTTCCATTGCCGAGTTTCATGATGGAACTACTGCGAATCTTTATAAAAATTTATTTGCAGTAGTTCCATAACGCATATTTGATATCAGTCATTCGATATTTGTTTAAAGTTTGATAAATGCCATGCTATGAAAATTAGAGTGACTAAACCACATCAAATAAATACAATAGGATATAAGAAATGCTCTTTATAAGTTTTCAATCAAAAAACTAATCCATATTCGTACAAGATCCCTTTTAATATCACCCGGAATCTGCCTTAGATATTTTTCGCACTTGCCAGAATTGAAGGCCTGTCAATCGCCGTCCAGGACACACATGCGACAATTTGCGAAGGCCGAATGCGGGTGATTTTTACAAGCTCTTTATGAAGAAACGTATCAAACTTTTAAAATATAAACCTGTTTTCCGTATTCATAACATGCTTTCGTGTCTTTTATGGAGTTATAGTTAATAGAATTATCATCACACGGCATTTGTGACGCGACAAACAGAGGCGTATGAAAAGGAAAGCTGTGAAAATGTTTGCGAGAATCGCCGTCCTGCTCGTAAAATTCTACTTTGTGAAGTGATCAGTACTGTATCGTACAGTGAATATTCTCGATATTGCAGGGGCTTGACATCGACATCGGAGATATCGGTACTTTGTGCGACTTGTATCGATGTACAGAAGGAAGCTTTTGTAGAAAGAAGTTTTGATTTAAAAATGCTTCGAATTTATATTATTATTTATATTTTATATCCTATCTTAAATATTTTGCATGGCATATATGTCATTTCTTACGTTGGTATACTATGTAGTTGTAAAAAAATTGATAAAATATAAGAATTAAAATTTATTCTATGCATACGCGTATTCTTGGCTGAAGTACGGTATTATTCTATGGGGCAATAGTGTAAATGCTGAAGATTTATTTAAGATACAAAAGAAATGTATTAGAATTATAGCTAACATACATGTTCCAACCAGTTGCACAACATATTTCAAAAAATTTCAAATTCTCACGTTAACATTAATATACACTATGAAATGTGTACTTTTGTTAGGAAGTATAAAGACTACTTCCACACGGTAGGAAGCACACATACGTACAATACGAGACATAAAAACCGGTTAAATCTTCCGACCTCCCACCTAACTATGTTTATGAATGGCACATACTACACATGTATAAAAATATATAACCACCTACCTGAGACAATGAGAAACTTAGATGATAAACGATTTATATCAAGGTTAAAAAGCCTGTTGCTTGAAAAATGTTCCTACACTCTGAAAAGCTATTATGAGCACAAATTTTGAAAAAACGAACTTTATATACCTAATTAAACTTAATCTTACATAGATAGCATATATAAAATGTCGTCGCATATTTAAGAGCCATGATCTTGTCATATAACATGTAGAAAGTGTAAATATTAAGTTAAGTTATTATTTTAAGTAAATTGCAATACCTTACCTAGGTTAATCTTGTATAGCACAAAAATTTATTTATAAGAACATTATGTACCAAGATTACGCAAATAAATTTCTATTTCTATTTCTATTTCTATTTTAAGATTGACCAGTCAATGCGCGATCGCGCTATTGATTGTAATTCTGTTGTTATCGATAAAAACGGGTTAAAATTATTTTCAATGTATCTTATTTTATTATCCAATATTTTCAACGTATTACAATGTTTTGTTGACACTTACTTACCCATAAATATTTACGTAGCTGGTTGGCACGTAAAAGTGTTAAGTGCGATCCGTCGTCGTCTCGATGACTCCAATTTAGGTCGGTGTTTGTTCAACTATTAGGTAGATATGAAGTTAATTTTATTTAATACTAGTAGTTCGCCCCGAACTGTGAACTCGCGGTCGCCCGATTCGCGCTTGACCGATTTGGCTCGTATTTGAACTTAAAAATCCTTTTTGCCTTTACTCGCTTGCCTTATTTCATTACATTCCGAAAAAACATTTCACTCACTTCGCTCGCTCGTTCAATGAAATATAAATATTTATTTGAATATAATAAATAATTATTATAAATTTTTAATATAGATAATTTATTATTATTATTATTCTCGTGGTTGTATAAAAATGATTTTATTGTCTTAGATTGTATTGAAAAAGTTCCTTAAGTTAAGTTGAAAATATCAGTTTTTGAGTAACGTATATTATTATATACGTATCATTTTGGAAATAAATTATTTCACGGGAAACTCACTAACCATAACCCCAGATCCTAGTTTCTATAACCTCTATGTATCTTGTAGACAGAGAATATAGAAACCAGATACTTGTTTTTGTATTCTCAGTCTACAAAATATCATCAAGTTTGATTGTTATTGTCCAAAACACTACACTTGTATAGCGCGCTACCGCGCTAGTGATAAAGTCGAAGCGTAGCTCTTTGCATCAGTGCTACGGCGTAGTAGCTCTACGAAGAATCCTTTCTAGCTACGCGCCGCCTGTAGCTTTATCATTTACCAATTTCAGGTCTACTTTGCTCCCACTCAGTTTCAGTTCAGTAGCACCGTCGTTCCGGGGATGTTGTAGCAGTAATTAATGCGAAGCACCTTCCCCGTGCTTGCGGACAGCCGGGGCTTAAAATAAATCTAAAGGGTTTACTGAATGACGACAAAGGAATGGTTTTAAAGTGGACTCTACGGGTGATAAAGTGAGAGAGGCTAAGAGGGTTTAGATAAATATGGAGACTACTTTAACATTTTAAGATAAGTTTTCAAAAGAAGATTGGTTTGGAATTTTAACCAACTACGATGGAAAAGTTTCATCTCAAGTTGTTGTCAAGGAAGTAATTATCAGAAAAATAACAATAGCTGTTAACGGTGTATCTGTTTTTTATCCTGTTTTAAAGCTAAAATCACATACTACAGATCATATCAAACAACATTTATTCTACATCTTCACTGATGAAATTCACTTTCCAATAGCAAGCGAGTTGGTATTCATATTTTGCGCGGGGAACTCTTGCACTCTGCGTAATCTCAAATGTCGCATAATAAAAGTTGTTCAATATGCTCAGTAAAGAATGCAACAGGTACAGGTGTATCAGTGGCGAAGGGTCCATATAACACGATTCCCATCGGCTTGTTTAGGAAATGGCATCTATACTACATTTATTTATTCCGTGCTCTTCGCTTTGTCAAACATTTCCATAAAGCTCTATACGACAAATACTGACAGGGAGTATACAGTGCACAAAAAAATATATTTTCCTTGGTTGGTTTTTTAAGTAAGGCGATTTTTGTCTGGCTTCCCTTTTTAAAATGTTCACCCTTCGCTACTGAGGTGTATACAATACAAACAGGAGTAAAGTAAAATAATGAAATAACAAAGTTGAATGAAGCTATCGCAAAAGGATGCCAATACCCGAAACCAAAATTGAATTATTGTATTAAAGGGTAAGTCCACTCGGCCGGTTCCGAGAAGAGTCTAGGTGAGATATTAAAATTGCCTGTCCATACATATATCAAGGAAACGGCTGCTAGTACTCCGTCGACGAGTTATGAAATACGTGGCCGGCATGTTGCGGCAAACACCTCACTGCACACTGGAATAATTCATACACTGAATGAGATTTTCCTTAAAAAAATAACAGAATATACGCTCCGCTCGGAAAAGGCTGCCTAGAGCTAGTTACGAAATGGGGCATGATTTCTGTCGACATGTTTTTATACTCACTATAAGTTCCATGTTCGTGTTATATGTTTTCCGAAGTGGAAGCGCTCTGCAACTGAAAAAGTAGAACTTTATGATTGTTTATTTGCTGAACATTTTTAGTGCTTTGTATGTATAAAATTTCATTTTGAGAAACAGAATTAAATGAGCAAGCTGTTTATTTTGCTTTTTTACTACTAGTGGGATACATGTGCATAATTAAAAGTCCCGTTTAACCACTGCAACAGCAAGTGCCTGATAGTTTGTATGTTATATAACATATACAAAATACGTAATATTTTAAAAACTTTTGTCAAAATAAAGTATACTTTCTACAAGTCAAAGTTAATCTTTACAATATATATCTTTAGAATATAATAGTACATTACGATACGAGAGCGATGAAACGTTTTCTGACGAGTGTGAGTTTGCGGCACGAGCCGAAGGTGAGTGCTGCAATCACACGAGTCGAGAAAAAGTTTCTCGCACGAGTTTCGTATAATATTTTATAGCAAAAGTGCGGAAAATGCCGACTTTACGCAAGCGCAACGTGCGTAAAGTGGTCATTTTACGCACGGTGTGCTATAAAAGAATATAAATACTAATAAGGGACTAAACTAAATAAGGCTCCTAAAATGTAATAAAGTTATACAACTGCAAAAGAAATATAGGAAGAAAAATATTATAATACATAATGCAATGAACAAACGTGTTGAAAAATGAACTTTTTGTCTGTCTGTCTATATGCTCCGTTTTAACTCGAGAATCACTCCACGGATTTGGATGCGGTTCTTTCTATTATCAACGTAGTGACCCTGGTCAACACATAAGCTATAAGGGCTGTTCATAAAATAACGCCCAAGTCGGAAACGGGGCAAAGATTGAATAAACGCTTTAACTCTGGAACCACTCAACGGGTTATAAGTATGGGATATAATATAAAGACCAAAACTAAATTTTATTAAATTTTTGTCTGTATGTGTGGTGTATGTATGTATGTTCCGTTTTAACTCGAGAACCACTCAACAGATTTGGATGCGGTTTTCTTTATTATCATCGTAGTGACCCTATTCAACATGTAGACTATAGGGGCTGTTCATAAAATAACCACAAAACCGAACAAGGGGCAGAAAATGAAAAAAAAACACGGGTGGAACCGCGGGCTAAGGCTAGTATACCATAAACTTGTAAATAAACTTAATTGATAGTTGCATGCCCTTTTATTCTCGTAACTAGCACTTTTTATATGTAACTTAAATTGTTATCAATAAATAAATCTAATCTTATATAATTACTACCAAAGATCATCTGTTTAGACTAAGTAATATTAAGAGAATAGGTTCCGATAGCATTGATCGCTGTTACTCCATGTGGAAAGGCCCGCAGTGCGAGAGGGACAAATTCTGTAAAATTATCAAAATGACGAAAAAAAAAACTAAAGTTTGTATCAAACATCTATTCAGATACGAGTTTAATAAAGTTTTTAACAGATTTTAATTCATAAATAATATAATATGATTTTGCTCAAATAATGTTAAAACTCGACACGAAAACTTTTTTGGAGTCATCTTTGATTTTTAATGATTCAATGTTGGAATGACGTCTGAAGATTCTGTTTCGATAAGAGTGTGCATTATATTCTTGACAGGAGTCCAATTTTTTTTCAAATATCTAGTATTGCTAGATTCTTCAAACAAGAAAGAATATATTATAGTTTTTCGGAACCTATCCTCTTAAGACGTAGGACGTGGGGATAGTGCCACTCGGATGTGAAAGATTTTTTGTCTTTCAAACTCCGTGTGACCACTGCTCATGCTAGCAGTTTCCTCAGTGCTGACTTCTGGCCAGAGGGGATCGTGTTTCGACAAGGACTAAAATCCGTCAAAAATAGGCTATGTAGTCTTAGTCTCAGTTCTATTTTGTATGTATGTTAGTCTGTAAGGTATTTATATATTTTGTCATGTGTTGCTTGAAATAAATAATTTATTTATTTATTATTATCATTATTCATGACCTATAATAATATTCTATAAGATTGTAATTTGTATATGTACTGCATACATATTTTATATCAGCACCACGGACAATCCGTCTTGGTTTAATTGTAAATTTGTATGATATTTAGTATATAATCCTCGACCATAAATTATTGAAGATCGAAGGTATAGGTATATATGAATAAAAAACAATGGTTTCTATTGAAAGCTACAAAATAAGAGGTTGCGTACAGAACCTGAAAGCCTTGTGTAATATACTTGACCGAATCAATACTACGCAGGTGTTTAGCCTGGGGCTCCTCAGATTTAGGTCACATCCATATTTGGTGCAGTCACCACCTGTGTTACAATCTTTGTGATGGTTCAAATTAAGTGAGGAACAGCGCTTGTGTGTGTGACTTAACCTTGTCCTTTGTAACCATTTTATACGGTAACAATAGCATTTTGTCATAGAAGAAAACTAATAAAATAATTTACATGATAAGATGATTGATGTAGTTGTTCCTTAATTTTGTTTTATTAAATAAGGGTGACTTTTATTTATTAAGCCAAACTCGTACAGTAACACGGATCGATAACACTTTTTCTCAAAATAAAATCTTGACGCCCCATAGTAATTGACTCGGGGCTGGGCTTGCGTTTGTAAGGAACACGAAAAGAATAAAAATATACGAATTTCACAAAAAGGGTCATCGCACCTTGTAACTGAGCACTTACCGAGTCTTCAGTAAGAATTTGGTAAGGAAAACAAAAAACTAAATTCACCCTTATTTCTTGGTTTTTTGTCCACTTCGAACATCATTACGGTTTTTTTTTATCGGAACAGTATATAAATGTACAAATAATACTAACAATAATAATACATAACATAATCCGGGTAGGCATGTCACTTTTTTGGAATTTCATTTATTTTATTTATACTAAATAAAAAACACTACTTACGGTTTTGTTCGAAATTTCAACCAACACATATTGAGTTGCTGATTTTTCTGACGGAGTCACCTTAAAGGGACCATGTTGCGCTCTTTCTTAAGTGTGTTACATGAATTTCCTCATTTAACGGAAGCCATTTTAGTCCTTTGAAGAACGGTAGATGAGAGCTTTCCATTGATAAAGCTTTTAGAGTAATTAGTGAGAGAGTGAGTGGTTAATGTCGTCCTACCTCGTGCCAGATTTATGTGCTAGACCCATCAGCTCTTAGTAGCTGGGATGTGTTCACGCCTCGCTATGAATCTTAAAATTTACCAGCTGAATTTTCGACACAAAGAGCTTTTTACTGAAGATTTAGAACAAGGGAGAACCGGCTTAAATATGATTGATGTGTGGAACACGTGATAAGTGTTGTTATGTTGCTCCTGTTTCAGTTTTATCCTTTTCTTTGAAATATCTTGAAGGTCTCTTTTGTTATTTTATAATGAGTCAAATAACATAGATATTGCTATATGATGGAGGTCTGTAATTTTTAGATTGCATTGTCTTAAATCAAATAATAGGTTTGGTATTACAAAATACATGACAAAAATACGTTTTCAAAAATAATGTAATTACTTCGCTACATAAAAATTGAACGGGTAATTTGTCTTTTCTTTAAAATTTCCGGGGATGCCTGTGTGGTTCTGCTTCTATAAGCCTATTTCAGTTCCAAAATCAAATGTTATTGTGTTATGTCGTAAACAGACAGACATAAATTACGTAGTCAATGCCAGAGGTGGTGTTTATCTGGAAATGATAGGTGCTTTAAATATCGAAGCTTCGCAAACGTTTTTAACTAAATCTATATAGCTACATATAATAAAGAATTAACAAAAAGCTTTGTTCATAATATATTATTTAATTAAAAGTAAAGATTATGTTGATAAAATTTCAGCAAATAACCTACGTGATTGCTTGAGATGTGACCGACCGAAACCAATTTTTCAATCGAAATAGAATTTTTGAAAAAGTTGTAGGCCCCGTCACTGATGCCTTATTTCTTTTCTCATCTTGAGAGAATTTTGCTACGAGTTATCAGTACAAAAAAATGTACGGACGCCAGTATGATAGATTACCTATTGCCAGTTCTTATTGTGGCACCATAGCTGTTCAAATCGTTTCAAATAGGGAACTTGAACGGCAGGCGAGTGAATAGGATTTTTATTTCGAGATAGTGTTAGATTTTCATGTACCTACTGTGATGTTTGGACACCTAATTTATTATTTTATTTCAAATATACGGGTAAGAAAACGAACACTGAAGTTCCCTATGTGTCTATAAGCCCGTTTGTAAAATACATCTAATTTCTAAATCATAAAACGTAGGCCCAAATAAAATAGGTACTACTATATAAGGTGACTTTAATTTATTCAGACAAATTGTTACTGAAGACTCGGTAAGTGTTCAGTAACAAGATTCAATTACCCTTTTTGTGAAATTCGTAAATAATTCTTTTCCTTACAAACGCAAGCCCAGCCCCGGGCTAATTACTATGGGACGTCAAGATTTTATTTTGCGAAATTAGAAAAAACTGTTATCGATCCGTAATACTGATCACTTACCAAGCCTCTAATAGGAGTTTGGCTGTATAAATTAAAGTCACCTTATATAAATAGTATCGTTAAGAAACCCACATCTTGACTACACAAAATAAAGAGCCTGTGGTATAAAAATAGCAAGACTTTTGTTAAGAGCTTTGCTGAAAGTATGATGGTATAACGTTTATAGATTTATTTATCAAACCGAGCGCCAAGTGAAAAAATTTTCCATTTCTGCCTAGCAGTTTTGTTTCCTGTCTAAGAAAATATAGACCTTTTTACAAAGAATGTAAGAACGTAGGTACAAATAACGATTCCAATAAAAAATACTAGTATTTTTAGGTAATTAATATAACTAAGGGTACGCTGCTCACATTAATAAAATAATAAGAAACTTAAATAACATAAATAATACTTAAAAATACTAATTCAATAAAATAATAAAAACCTAAAACTAAACCTGTTCTAAAAATGTAAAAAAATTTGCGATGTCGCCGGGCAGTTTGCCAAGAAGGCTGGCGGCATTACCTCGTTGGCTGGCGAGACAAGTCTTTGTCCGAGGTATGCCCCCGCCCTCTTGTCACCCGAGGCATCAACCAGGCGCGACGCTGTCTCTTTGAATAGACGTAGCGCAAAACATGCATCCTTCCCCGAGGTTTGTACAGTGGAGCCCACATCAAGCTAAACACTTTCAGTATAAGCTGACCTCTCATTGTATAGGCTTCCCGTACAATGAGAGGTCAGCTTATACTCAATGTGTATAGCTTGATGTGGGCTCCACTGTACATTTGCGCCGCTTGTTAAACTCTGTCATCAGCGCCGCAGTGCCAGCCTTGGCTGCGGTCGCTTGGACATGGGATGGGATCGACGCAGGTCACATCACATACCAACGACCGGCCGTTCTGCCACGGAACGAGCGTCGTGCCGTCGGGCCTCTTGCCATCGTCGCGTGCGAGTCAAACGGCGGGAACGCTGGCGTTTTCAAGAGCGCGACAGAGGACGTCGTCGTTGATGGTAGAGTAACGTGACAGACGTCAAATTGTTATAAAAGATCCATCACTGTGGTAGAGCGCTCGCCTGCTAACCTGCTAAGAGGTCACAGTTTCAATCCTCGTGGTGCACATTAAAACAATTAATTTGTATTGGGTCTGAGTGCTTCGGAAGGCATGTTAGGCAGTTGATCCATTTGTGCCCGAAGTACGGCGATAGGGACTCACCACACATCACATTTGGAACGTAATAACCGTCGGTGAAAAGCGGGTGTAACAAATGTGGACTGTGATTGCATGCCACATTTAAAATTTGGGAACATCTCCTCGGGGAATCATGTCGTGATGATATGTTATGAAAGAAAAGGTAGCTCATAGCCGAACTGTAGCTAAAAAGTTAGTTTTCAAAGACTGCTTTAACGTTTTGGTCATCCGTTAAGCAGGGTTTACATTTTATGTAGAGTAACTTATCCAAGTACTTACCACATGCGTTATCCACTCTACTCTCCCCAAAATCTTTAGTACTATTTTGTAACTGTACATTACGCTAGTACCTAATATTTCTATCTCTTGTCTATTAGTACTCTACTAGTGTAAAATAGGCGTTACTTGTAGAAACATTTGTCATCGGTTTCCCGTTTTTTATACATATACAGCAAACAAACAAAAAACCAAATAGTCTAAATATTTTAAAGGTTCTCACACTATGTACCACTCATTAGTAACATCGCTTTACTACAGGCCAAGAAAGGCTGGTATAGCACCATTAGCAACCAAAAAGTGTCGAGATGAAGATGAGACGTTTGGTTTACAACGGATTCTGAGCGGCAGTGGTAGGATAGACTATCCTGGATAAAAAACGGTTACAAGATCATTGCTAGTGGCGAAAATGAAATCGTGTCATTACTTGAAGTCTACGGCCATAGTTTTTGGAAATCTTCGTGTTATTTTCAGGAAAATCACAGCGTTTAGTTCATTTATATTATTACTTTATCGATTGAGCACCTAAATGTCGCTTATTAGCTTAACCACCTACGTAACAATAAAATAATAACAATTAAAAAACCGGCCAAGTGTGAGTAGAACTCCCGCACGAAGGGTTCCATACCATTATCTATAAAAACGGCAAAAAATTACCGGTATCAATATGGAGCAAAAACGAGCAAAAATCTGGGAGCCCCCCTTAAATATTTGTTTTATTCCAATTCAATTATTTATTTTTAAAGTGAATAATAACTAAATATTCTGTGAATACTTCAAGCGTCTACCAGTGAGTATATTTTTGAATCATTCGAATTTCAATTCGCATATGAATCCGCATGATTCGCATACGAAAACTTAAAATCAGAATTTTTGAAAATTCGTTCCGTGATTTCTGCAACGAGTGGTCTCACCCACTCGTTTTCAGATTTTAACTAGTAGAATCTACGCAAGAATGACATGCTGACATTGAATTGACAAGTAAAAATTTATTGATGTTTAACCTAAAATAGAAGTAAAAATAGACAACAGAAACGAAAACAATCAAAAGGAAAGGAAACAACAACGTGAGAACGAAAAAGTCGATGAGAGACTGACATTATAACTTTTTATTTTACGTTCCGTTCACCTCCATTCATTACCGGTATTTAAAATCAACGAAATATTGCTTTCCTGTTTTTATTTTTTCTGCCTGAAACGAAAACCATTACATTGGTTTCTACTGATTCAAAAATACGTAATATCGTGACCAATCGAATTGAATTTCAAACGTGAACTGTTTTCGTGTGTGAATATATGATTCACGGCGAGTGATTCAAAAATACGGCTCCAGATGCCGTTATCAATATCGAGCAAAAAAATGACGTTTATTGCATGGGAGCCCCCTTTATTATTTATTTTATTATGTTTTTTTAGTATTTTTGTTATAGCGGCAACAGAAATAAATCATCTGTGAAAATTTCAACTGTCTAACTATCACGGTTCATGAGATACAGCCTGGTGACAGATGGAGAGCGTAGTCTTAGTAATAGGATCAATAGGGTCCCGTTGGTTAACCTTTGGGTACGGAACCCTAAAAACAATGTACGTGTGCATTGGGGCTGTCCGTAGGTTAATGGATAAATACAATACCCAAGTTATACTCGTGATCGATTTTTTACATTTTAACTAGCATTTCTTCCTATTTAACCTGAACTGATAAGAAAGTGGCATTATAATCCGAGTGCAGATAACTTGAGACTAGTTGAGTCCCGCGTTCATTGTCTTGCCTATGATCAAACTACAGGGAGTGTATTTTTGAATCATTCGAATTTCAATTCGCATAAGAATCTGCATGATTACTAATTTTAAGTTTTCGTATGCGAATCATGCGGATTCATATGCGAATTGAAATTCGAATGATTCAAAAATACACTCCCAGGACAGGATAGAATTATCTCTCGCTCGCTAGGTCTCATGTTATAAAAAAAACGCGCAGTAGTTATAATTATGGTCACCAAAGTGGTGCAACAACAAATTGTTTTTCTGGATAATTACTGAATAATAAAGGTACGTTCGGTTCAAGCTTACGTATCGTCAAAGAAATTGCCGATGACCCACTCAGACTATAGGAATACGGGTGATCAATGGGCCTGAGGTTTTCACTTGGATAGTACACGGGGAAGCTCAGTTATTTTCCGAACTGAATTTTAATTACAACGGCAAAATTGAAAATGAAAAAATACGAGTAAACTGGAAATTTCGTGTTATTTGGAACGAATAATAAGTGAAATTGGGTCACCAGTTATTACGATTATTTAAATTGGATTTGTAGCTTCATTCATAAACAATGTAAATCATCTGTATTCTGATAAGGAGGCAATGAAATTAAAACTGTTGTCAAATAACGAAGAGTATGTATTTATCAGTAAAAAACAATAACAATAGTTAACTATGTTTCTTAGTTTATTTATGTCCCTTCTTGTACCCCCAGTGCTTGTGGTCCTCATGTCCGCCCTTCTTGCCGTGGTCATGATGATGATGATGGTGCTCGTGATGGCCACCCTCGTCATGGTGTCCCTTGTGGTCGTGGTGGTGCCCTCCCTTCTCGTGGTGGCCCTTCTTGCCGTGCTCGTGCTCGTGGTGACCGCCGTGTTTGTGTCCCTTGTGGAAGTGCCCGCCCTTCTTGTGCCCATGCTCATGGTGGTGGCCACCGTGACCCTCCTCGAATCCAGACTCTCCGTGCTTGTCATGGAAGTGCTTATTCTTCTTGAATTCATCTACTTTGTGTACGCCGTGGTGTCCTTTCGTCGAGTGTCCCTTGTGGTAGTGCCCCTTTTCTTCGAACCCGTGTCCTTTCTCGCCCTTTTCACCGTGATGGTGTTCGTGGTGATGTCCGTCGTCGTGGTGGTGGTGTTTCTTGTGGCCGCCGTGCTCGCCGTGGTGTCCCTTGTGGCCCTCGTGGTGGTGATGGCCCTTCTTGCCGTGCTCGTGGTGATGGTGGCCCTTGTACCCTTTCTCTCCTTTGCCACCATGTTCATGATGGTGGTGGCCGTGGTGCTCATGGCCGCCGCCTTTTTCGTGGTGACTGGCCGCCGGTTCGAGGTCCGCTTCCCGTTTCTGTCGGATGTCGCGGCCGGATACCACCGCCAGCGCAACTATCAGGCAGCCCACCACCAAAATGCCCCTCATGTTTATTTCGCTACTTACTATCGATACTGGAGCTGTTATTGCAATGCTATTGCTTCGCAACCTCTTTCCGTTTTTATAGACACTGCAAATTTCCTTCGTGCCTTATGTTGAGCAACAAACTGCGGCGCGACACGGTGTCTGATCTCTCTATTGACTGTCAAGGTCAAACTTTCGGACAATGGCACCTTACTCGTTGGCACAAATGGCACTTTTAACTGGTCATGAACCTTTTGCTTCTAATAAAATCAATGAGCATAATACTATCGAATAATCGGTTCATTAAGGGCATGATGGTTTTGGCCATCGTTAATTAATAACATAACGCGTTGGGAAATGTAATTGAATACTAGAACTATGATTGTTCGGTTAAATGCTGATGGGGAATCCTTTGTCTGCCCATCTGGATAACCTTAATCATGTGCCATGCATCTTGATTGGGTATAACGTATGGCAATTGAGTTGATTGATATTCCCAACTGTGCCGATTATCTTGATGTAACAATGTATCTCCATAAATGGTTAAATTTGAGTATTTTTATTTGTAACGATTCTTACAGTATTTTTAAGATCGTATAAACGCATACGTTTCGAACTGAGAAGTCAGTTTCCTTTTTCGAAGTCCATGTGGAATAAAATGTAAAGGAAAAATAACATTTTGAGTGAAACCAATTTTAAATCTATGTCAAAAGCTTAAAAGTTTGATGCTCTTTTAGCAAACAATAAAAACTCTTTTGCTGGTCACGCGAACACGCTACCTACGAGTTCTTTTCATTTAATAAAGCCTTTTTAAAAATAGTTTTGTATTAGTACTTTGTTGTATTATAAGCAATCAATTGTGAAAAAAAAAATATGTAACCGATTTTTGAAAACGATTCATTTAAATACTTATTATGACTAAGAAAAATAAATAAACCTATTTCCACCACAGTTCTCGCGATTACATGAGCCATTTGGCCTACGATTCCCCGCCGGAAGTCTTTTTCCCATTTCACTACTCCTTCCGAGCTTTTTCTCTCGGGTCATTAAGCTTTACTGTAACCACACCAGCCTCCAGTCCGAGTGTAGTTTTCATTGGGACCCTTAAGGACAGTCCTCATGCGCAAACCTCCATAAAAACGTAAAGATAAAGTTGTGAGGTGTATAGAGAATGTTTTTATAATATTTTAGACTGAGTCCCTTAGTCCCTTGACATTATCTAGATCTACCAGGCCCCTCAGGAAGTATTGCGAAAATTGTTATTATATGTGGCAGACTGGCCAGTTATAATGTTTTTCGAAAATATGATTAATTATAAGTAAAAATATGTATGTTCTAATTTCAAAATTTCCCTCCACATTTTTTGCGAGCTAATTCAAAGTATTGTGTCTCGCTGAAATATGGGTCTGCGCCGGGAACATTTTAGAGCTATGATATTTTACGATTTCAAGTGTCGTCTGAAACCGGATGAATCGTACGATATACTTCAAATGGCATTCATGGATGAAGGCCCTTACAAAGCAACCGTGTATCGTTGGTATAACGAATTCAAGCGCAGTCAACCAACTTTGGGGGATGAAGAAAGAAGCGGTCGCCCTTTGACAGCTGTTACCGAAGAAAACGTGCTGGCAGTGAAAAATTTAATCCAAGACAATAGACATATCAGGAGATTCAACACTATTGAAGATTGGATCGGGAAGCGTTCACGAGATTCTACACAGCCATCTTCGCGTGAAGAGGATAGTATCACGCTGGGTGCCGCACAACCTCACCGATGCTCAGAAGCAGGCCCGGGTAGAATGGTGCCGTGATATGCTAAAAAAATTTGAATCAGGCTCGTCTCGGCGTGTTTACGACATCGTTACAGGTGATGAGTCCTGGATTTATCAATACGACCCAGAAACCAAGCGCCAGTCGACTGTTTGGGTGTTTCAAAATGAACCAACGCCAAAGTGAAGCGATCTAGAAGCGGGGGAAGATTTTGATCGCTAGCTTTTTTAATTTGACTGGCCACTTGGTATCAAACCCCTTACGGCATCAAAGAAGCATCAATGCCGAATGGTGTACTACCAAATGTTTGCCAGAAGTCTTCTCTGTTGTTAGCAACAAGCGACCAAACACAGGGCTCTGCGGGCTACTGCTCCACCACGACAATGCACCTGCGCACACCGCACTCAAAACGAGGGACTTCCTGGACAGCACGCCAGTCAAACTCCTGGGTCACCCTCCTTACAGCCCTGATCTAGCACCGTGTGACATCTTTTTATTTCCAAAAATAAAAAATCCGCTCAAAGGAATACAATTTTCGTCGCCGGAAGATGCGCTGGCTGCGTTCGGGCAGGCTGTAAACGAGGTGTCTGCGGCGGACTGGCAAAAGTGTTTTGAAAACTGGTTTAGACGCATGAATTTTTTTTGTATAGAGGCTGGTGGGGAGTGCCTTGAAAAGATTTTAAAATAAAAAATGTACCTATAGAACAATTTTTTTTAGTTTCGCAAAACTTTCTGAGTGTCCCACGTATGTCAAATTAGAACTAAAAAATCGTGAAATTTGAATCACATCATTCAACAAGAAAACCCCGAAAACGTATAAATAAGTGAATTTTTTTTTCTAAAAGAGTCACCGAATGTATTTTCATTGTTTTTGATAAAATTTAAAAATTTCGCATCGAAAATGTTATCTAGATTATCTTAACCGATAATATGTTTTCAATTTTGAAATAGGTACGATTGTATTGCCTTCGCAAGTTTCATCGAGCTTGTTCGTAATAGCGAACTTAAATACCTTTACATTTAGTCACGCCTGTGACTGAGTTGCTGCGCTTGTGACGACCGGACCATATTTAGTGGTGTAATTGATTTCAATTGATGTCGCGTATATGTGTGTTATCCTAAAATATTGAAAACAAAAGATTTACCTAATTGGGATGCTTATGTCACAGTTGTAAACTTTAATATGTGCTTAATTTAGAACAAAAATAATTTATATTAAGAGGGTAGTCACTGCGAAACCATAGTTTAGTTCTTCCTTGTTTTCAGAATGTAGCTGCTCCGATTTAAAAACACACTTCTTTTGCTAAATATATAATGCACACTATTATCGAAACAGAATCTTCAGAAGTCATTCCAATATTGAAAAATACGACTAATAAACCAAAGATGGCTCTACAAGACTAAAATAGTTTTGATATCGAGTTTTAAGAGTATTTGATCAATTATATGTGTTATTTCAGAATAATATTATCATGGCAAAAAAACATACCCACGTTTTATTTACGGATTAGAATCTGCATAAACTTTTTTAAACTTTAAAACGAACAGCAACCTTGAGTTTTTTTAAATAATTAAATAGTACCTAATAATAAGTAGTAACTTTAACTTTTTTCCGGAATCCGTCCCTCTCGCACTGCAGGTCTGTCCGCATGGAGTAACAGTGATTGATGCAAACCTATCCTCTTAAAGGCTTACCTTTGGTCTTTCAACGGTTTTTGATTTAATGTACTGAGTCAACTACTTATCTGATCAATGTATAACTTGGACACTTGTTTTTCAGACCTTTATCTTTCCGTTGTCAGGTCGGTTACCTAATTGGACACATTTCTCTCGATAGAATTTATTTGTGAAAATGATGCTTTTTTAAAATAAATTTATATATTTTCAAATTATTAATTCTTTTTATGTCTAAACAGCTTGAGTGTTATGTCTGAAATTACTGCTATAACAAGAAAACATGTTTTGTTTTCCGATGTCAGGTGAAAAAACCCCTACATCAAATACTTTCTCGTAAAATCCAGAAAAACCTCGAAAGTTCACTGATTTTGCGTGTCGGCAGCGCGCGAAGCAAGCGTTCTAATGTACACTTTCTGACAACACACTGAAGTTCATAATCACTCAGTAAGATTATCGTGCACCATGGGCCAAGCCTTAAGCCTTTGATGTGGTCAAGGCTTCATATCCCATAGGGGCAAATTTCTCGGCCTGCGTACTTCGGAAGACACGTTAAGCTATGACTCTATAAATTTGTGCCTGAATTACGCCATCCATCACGCTCGTCGGTAAAACGTGGGTGTATGACTTTGGGATGACTTGTATTCTACAGTCCATACTAGGAAACACCTCTGCCACCCCTTCGGGTTTTATGTCGTGAAATAGTATTTTTTAACCTTATTAATGTACACCAAGTGTATTTAGGTCAACAAGCATATTTTCCATGGCTCCACTTGAGCTGGAGATTCGTCTCAGCAGTTTCATCTCTACTTTGTGACTTTCTACGAGGCTCATTAAAATGGTCAATGCTTTTTAGGGTTCCGCACCCGAAGGGTTCCAAACGGAACCCTATTACTAAAAACCTCCGCTGTCTGTCTGTCCGTCTGTCACAGGGGTCTACAGCTTCAGCCGTAATAGGTAGACAGTTGAAATTTTCACATAATATAACTATGGCCACTGCCACGACAATTCATAAAATGAAAAAAAATAATGAAACCCTAGGGGAATCCCCATACAATAAGAATCAAATTTGGTCACATTGTTGTACATAGTCTAAAGTAAAACAACAAATAATAAAATTAGGGTTTCGTCTTCAGAGCGTTCTGTATTGTTTGACAGCGCTACCATTTTAGCGTCGCCTTTTTTGTCGCCGTAATATAGCTATGGCGTATTTTGTTGATACGTATGTTTTAGGGTTCCTTACCCATATTATGTGGTGTTACGGAACCCTTTGTGCGCGAGCCCGATTCGCATTTGCCCAAATTATTGGATTTGAGCACTACTGGAAAATACCTCCTGATTTAAGAAATTTTATAATTTTGGGTACTGAAATGGTAAAAAAACAAATTATGGGTATATACGGAGCTCTATAAATATACAAAATAGGTAGATCGGTCTCAGAACAAATTTTTTATCACATAGTTTATTTATCTATTAATATTTATTAATTGCATTATGTAGGTATATACAATATTTTAATTTTTTACTTATCTTCTTCTGAATATATAAAAGGCAAACCTGACTGACTCATCTATCAACGCACAGCCGAAACTACTGAACGGATTTCGCTGAAATTTGGCTTACAGATAGTTGTAATGACGTAAGCATCCGCTAAGAAAGGATTTTTGAAAATTCGCCCCTTAAGGGTGGGAGCCGAACTCCACGTGGACAAAGTCGCGGGAAAAAGCTAGTGTTATTTGGTTAGGCATTATATTTATTTATGGTCTATTCAGTTTATTTATCAACTTATTTATTAATTGCATTGTGTATAATAATATTATTATTCCAATAAGTCTTTATTTTATGCATAGGTATAACTATATTAGCCCAACTAAAGTCCAGTTTTTTGTATATATTTCCGGTAAGTATTATATTCGTTTAATCATATAATATTATTTTTATAAAGATTAGATTGGACTTGTAAAACGTATACCTTATGCATCTATTTTACAAATAAACATTTTGAATCTTGAATCTTTGAATCTTGAATCTTATCTTGAATCTTAAATCTTGACGGCGCTCTATTAAGATTCAAAATAATTAGATCAGCCTCGGAATACCCTATTTTGAATGGCTGTCCGATTTACGTACGTGTGAGAGTAAATAATGAGCAATTAAATGAATGCAGCCCAACAGCTTCGTAGCCTGAGAAGAGCTCTCCTTATTTTAGATTTAAGCTGATACAACATTAATTTTAAATCAATGTGATACATTCATTGTATAGACGGTCGACTGTTTATGTACTTTAGGTACTTATACAACGTAAAACAGAAAGCTGTAGGTAGTCATATTGAACGAGCTTGTTCAGGTAACAGAAAAAGAAAAAAGCTGTTTCATGAAGTGTAATACCTATTATCCCACGAATAGGGGCCAAGTTCAGAATAAATGGCATTGCGGAATTGTTGCCTTCGCCGAAAAAAATATTGAAATCAAACTTTGGTACGAAGTTCTATTTAGGAACAAACAAAGATTTTCACTTGTTAAAAAAAAAATTTTTAGGGTCCATAATTACTATTGAAAATGTAGGACTTAACAAGTTTTAACGGGTATCCATCCATCCATCAGCCTGTTTCGTCCACTGCTGGATTGATTTCGCCACTCTTGGCGGTCCTTCTGGAAGAAATGCCCATACTCACACACGTTGGGCAGGCGGGTTGGTGAGCGCGGTGCCGAAACCATTGCACCAGTGACGCCGCTGCCCGCCACCAGTCTGGTTTGTATAAGGCTCGGCAATTGGGGATGGATAAACCAACATAACGCCATAACGAATAACTTCGGGAGGATTTGCGAGTAAGATGGTGGTACCTCCACAGTCAAGCCCGGCATCAGCTCTACCACCTAAACGGTATGGAAATGGAAATTGGAAAAACTACATACATTTCTGAATTTAACGATAAATATCTCAACAAGGAAACACATACAAAACTTATGAAAAGAGACATACAGTGACAATGTAATCCATGCTCTATCTCGACACAAACACAAAGATGCGTCTTTCCATTCATATATTTCCAGACTGCTGAGTGTACCAATGAACGAAAAGACTGAACTTTTGCTCTGAAACAAATACTATAAAAAGCATTGCGGTCAATAATGGTTACAAAGAGAAATAAACAAACCAAATTCTCAAGACTAAGCAAAAACTACTCGTACAAAAACTATGATACTGCGGCACAGCAGAAAAAGCGAAAGAGCAGAAAAAGTGGGTGCAGGGTATCACGTTCAGGCAAAATTCCAAGAGATAGTCCATATTCAAACAGATATAGACATCAAGCAAATTACTCTTGAATAATCAAGCTTCGTTGTCTTTCAAAAACTACTTATTATAATTCTTAAATTATATGCAATAATGTTCAATGTTACAACATTTAATAACAGAAAAATTCGAGAAAGAAGGTAGAATGTCTAGTTCGTTACACAAAAATCACATTATTTATAAATATTATCGTATAAAATACATTTATTGTTTCCAATTGTTTTCGCTTGATGGTAGCGTGACCGTTGCGACGAATATATTAGTGAAACAAAGTACAAGAAGTTTCAATATTTTAGGATTCCGTCCCCGAGGATGCCAAACGGGACTACTTAGCCTCCACTGTTTGTCTTTCCGTCCGTCTGTCACAGGTCTGTCACGGCTTCAGCCGTAATAGGTAGATAGTTGAAAATTTCACAGAAAACATGCTATAGCCTCTAATATCGGCAAAAAATAAAATCCCACGGAGGTTCCCATACAAAGAACCTCGAGAATGTAGCATTTTTTAACGTTATTTGTTTGAGCTCTATCTTAGGGACGATAACACAATAACAGTAAATACATGCAACTCTTAAATTTAGCTATATTGCTGCAGTGAGCACTCAATATACCAAATAAAGTTTAATTTATTTAAAATAAGGGTAATAAAATATAAATAAAATAAAAACTGATTTTTCGATATATTTCGGCCACTATGGACCCGGACTCAACAGACAACACTGACAGACATAACTCGACCGATTGACTCATCATCACACATTAATTCTGTAATTAACTTACCTTTTCTTACTTTTTTTTGTTTTTGTAAATAGTCCGTAACATAGATTTAGTCATACTTTTTTGTATTACCTGTATATAAATTAATTTTAACTGTCATTAATTCAACTGATGACGGCCTCATAGAAGCGGCGGAAACGTATTGAAAAATCTGTTTTTATTTTATTAATTTTTTATTACCAATATTTAAAGAAAAGAAAAGTCTAAATATAGCAATTATATCTTTATTTATATTTATTTAAAATAAGTTTTTGTGAAGCTAAAGGACTCAAAATCTACTAACCCGATTAAAGTGAAGATTTTAATTTTAGAAACCTAGGCTGTCAGGGGGGAAACGACAATTTCAATTAAACTTTGAACTTTATTATTAAGAACACAAGATCAAAAATTACAAAACAAATATTTTTAGAATCCTTAGTAGCCGTTTCGTAAAAGTTAGAAATTTTTGTTCTTTGCCTACCTACTCCTTTTTGAGACTATGTATTATATAAGGTGACTTTAATTTATGCAGCCAAACTCTTACTGACGACTCGGTAAATGATAAGTAACAAGTTTCGATGACCCTTTTTGTGAAATTCGTAAATTAACATAAATAACATTATATAAAGAGTAATCACAATATAAAACAAAATACTGATAATATTTTTGTAAAAAGTTTATTGAGGCATATAAAAATAAAAAAACAACAACAATGTTCATAAGAAACAAGTAACAAAATTCTTTAGTTGCGCTATGAGAGGAGCTTAGCCCTTGTGGTGCCAGGACTTGTGATCCTCATGGCCACCTTTGTGGTCGTGGTCATGATGATGATGATGATGCTCGTGATGGCCACCCTCGCCATGGTGTCCCTTGTGGTCGTGGTGGTGCCCTCCCTTCTCGTGGTGGCCCTTCTTGCCGTGCTCGTGCTCGTGGTGACCGCCGTGTTTGTGTCCCTTGTGGAAGTGTCCGCCCTTCTTGTATCCGCCTTCGTGGTGATGACCGCCGTGGTGGGACTTGTGTCCCTTCTCGCCGTGGTGGTCGTGGAAGTGCTTGTCCTTTTTGAACTCGTCGTGTTTCTCGACGCCATGGTGTCCCTTGGTGTCGTGTCCCTTGTGGAAATGGCCGTGTTCTTCGTGTCCGTGTCCGTGTTCACCCTTCTCTCCGTGATGGTGATGATGATGATATCCGTCATCATGGTGATGGTGCTTTTTGTGGCCGCCGTGCTCGCCGTAGAGTCCTTTGTGTCCATCGTGGTGGTGGTGCCCGTGCTTGCCGTGGTGGTGCTCGTGATGGCCCTTGTGACCTTTGTGATCGTGGTCACCGTGGTCGTGGTGGTGATGTTCGTGATGTTCGTGGCCGCCACCCTTATCGTGATGATGCGAGGCTGCTGGCTCGAGGTCAGCCTCTCGCTTCTCCCGTATTTCCCGAGTGCAAGCCAGAGTGGCAAGCGCCACCACCCCGCATACCACTAACAAGCTACTCCTCATTGTTAGACAATCGCTGTGCAACTGCAGAGTGATAACTGCACCGCTGAAAATGATTTTATATACCAAGCTGCAGCAGCACTCGTAATTGTTATTCGAGAGAGCCAAGGTTGCAGATCGATTGGTTAAAGCATCTCGGTGGAGGTGATATTACTGTTTATTGGGTCGTGAAGAGATACACGCTGTATTGATCTTCATTATTGTTGCATGGAAGACGGCAAATAATATTCCACGCAGAATGTTCTAGTACAATGCTCCATTAACATGAAAGTCATATTTGAACGTGAAGCTGCTCAACCTTACGTTCGTGCCTCTTCGCAGGTTAAATGTGTAAACTTGGTAAACTTTTGTCATTTTCTTTGAGAATATGAAATTTATGCCAATTTCTGTTACCCTTGTTGCTCAAAGTCGAGGAGATATGTACTTTAACATCGTGTTAGAAAGTTTCAGGTTTTTACAGCGTGCTCTTTCCGGAGTTGTTGTGATCTTGCAGCAAGTGAAAATAACATCAGTAAAAAATGTCTATTACACAAACTGTAAGTTGTAGTTTTGTAGATGTAGATGTTGTCTGTTTTAAAAAACGTTGTAGTTGACGAAGCTTACATGAGTGCCCTGTGTGACGTCATGAAGGAGTTTCTGTATTTTAAATTTAAAAGATGTAACGGATAACACATAAAAACATTTTACCGCGGTACGCGACATCTTTCAATTCTTTCCTCACTCATTGTTTCCATCCACTGACGACAGACACTAGCTCGCTTGGGAAATGATTGCGGAAAGAAATTGAAACATGTCGCATATTGCGCTATAAATTGTATCTAAGTAAGTGTTATCCGTTACATTAATTCAGTATTTAATTTACAGTAGGTTCACATACAATCTTCGCATTTTTCCACATACAAAGCATCGACTATGCCCAGCCATTCTTGAGTTATGTTGAAGTTGGACAAATTACAGGCAGATGAAAGATGTTACTTGACACAATAATCACATCACACTAATCCCACTATAATATAATATCATAAATGTGAAAGTTTGGATGTTTGGATGGATGGATGGATGGATGGATGGATGTTTGTTACTCTTTCACGCCGTAACTACTGAACCGAATGAGCCGAAATTTTGCATGAATGTAGTTCTAGATCTGGAATAGGACATAGACTACTTTTATCCCATAAATCAGGTCCCATGGGATGTAAATGAGGTTTCAAGTTTCTATAGAAAAGTGATGCGTCACCCTTTCACGCCGTACCTATTGAACCGATTGGGTTGAAACGTTGCACAAATAAAGTTCTAGATCTAGAATAGGATAAAAACTACTTTTTATCCCATAAATCAGTTTCCACGGAAAAGCTATAAAAGAGACATTCAAAATGAAAAACACAGAGGCGTGTAACACACACATTTCAGCAGCTATGTTTACTGTATGTAACGGTCCGAAAAATATTGACAGATTTTATAGGAGTACACAAAAATTTATTCAACGCGGGCGAAGCCGCGGACAAACTCTAGTATTATAAATCCGAAAGTTTGTTTGTGTGTATGTTTGTTACTCTTTCACGCTGAAATGGCTGGACAGATTTGTATTAAATTTAGAATGGATACTTTACGCTACTTTTTATCCCGGAAAAAAGCATGTCGTTAAAACGAATAACACGCGGGCGGAGCCGCGGGCAAAAGTTAGTATATTATATTCTGTAAACACTGAATACATTTCACGTCACATTTTAATGTTCTAAGACGCTGTTTGAGTAAATAAGCTGGTTTTGTTCGTGCAATGATGCTTGTTGGTACATATTTGGTATTACATGTACACATGAAAAGCCTTTTTTGCGTCCCAAACTCTTTGTACTCTTAGGACTGTTAGACAATGTTATACAGAAACTTTTAATATCCTTTCATCCCTGAAATATATTTCACAAATATAATTACACAACAATGAAAAGGATTTGAGGGGTGTGAAACCAAAACCAAACACATATTTTGTTTTTCATATTTAAAGTACTTCTTGGAGCTTGAAATATTATTTTGTTGTGCCCGGCAAGTAAATAGAGCCAGCTCGGTTATAATAATGTACAATTTCACAGGAGCAATGCTTGTCTCTAACATTCCTGGCACCCTGCTGTGGGTTTGTGGACCGCGGAACAATAAACTTAAAGAAAATATACAGGTTTATAACGTGTTCTATTCGTATATTTCCCGTTACATTACGAATGTGCTGAAACTCTATTTGAAAGAACTGTGTGTATAAAATAATGTAACCCTAATAAAATAGCAAAATACATTTTGTAAAGTTATATGTTCCTTACTCACCATGCAGTATTTATTACAATCAGTTGTACTCTACATTTAATTTAATTAAATTAACAAAATCTAATGATTTTCTTAAATAATTACTCCAGAAAATTCTAGCGAAGGTTTTTATTATTAGGAGCTTTATTGTCTGAAAAGAAAGACGGTGAAACAAAAACTTTCTAGATCCGTATTTTCAGGCTTCCACCGTTCCTTGTGTAAATATCTAGGGAATAGCAGCAACTTAATGAAACTGGGATAAATATTGTTATAATTTATGTTAATCGTGGCGCTATCTTCAAATTATAAAAGGAATCTTAATAAAATACCTCGATAAATGGCGCAATAGAAGAAAATAATATAGCGTTGCTAATTCCAGGAATAATATTATGTTTTCTCCCATTATTTTAATGCAAGTTGTTTATCAAATATTGACCACACGTTCTTTTTTCGTGACTACTTAAATTTGTCCTTTCCTTTAGCCTTTGCCTTAGTTTTTGGCTTGGGCATTATTTTATAAACCTAATAGCCTATTATGTTGACCAGGATCACAACGATGATAATAAAAAAAACGGCCAAGTGCGTGTCGGGCCACGCGCAGTGTAGTGTTCCGTAGTTTCCTAGTACATTTTCTAAGTTTGTCTACTAATACAGATCGCGCCAAACTTCTAGTCCCATACATTTAGAAGAACGGCCCATACATTGTCGTGACAGCTGTGGTAGTTATTCTTTTAAATTCATTATATATGTCGCAGTTAGTTGGTTAAATCAGACACTTAACTAACACCTTAGACCGTTAATTAAAGATCGACGTTTAACCAAGTCACTAGCATTTTGATTTAAATAAAGCAACGTCGAAAACGTTTAACAATCTATCTTACCGAGAGCGTGTTGGTTAAATAATGTAAAACAAGATGGCGGCAGGACAACAGCTGATTACTTTCAAAGTCTATCGTTTTGGCAAACGTTGGTTTGTTGTGTTTAGTGGTTTTTTATTTCAAATTTGCTCTTGGTGCAATTGTAAAATTTTATTGGTAAAACGTACCAAACAAATGTACCAAACATTTATGTTCTGTAGAAGAGCAGGTTTTATTTTTTTCTAATTACTTAAAGAAAAATAAAACAAAAAAAAAAGCAAGGCATGTTCTTCAATTTTGGTTGGGTAGAACATGCCGTGCAAAGGTGGCCTTTGTCAGATCGATGTTACGCCACACCACCTAAGTGGGCATTACGCCTAATGAATAAACACAAGACAAGTCATGTCTTTTTACTATCCATTTTTTTCCAATCAAATATCTTGGTCCTCTATCAAAGTTGAAATGCGTCTTGTTGTCTAGGCACGTTTAGACAACTCGTTAAACGTTTCGTTCACTCGATTGTCTGACGGAACTTTGGCATCTTGGTTAAACGTCGGTCTGTAATCAATGGTCTAGGGTGTTAGTTAAGTTAAGTTAAGTGTCTAATTTAACCAATTAACTGCGACACATATACTACCATTGTGAATTTTTTCACATATCCCTAGACAACCGTTTAGCCGGCAGGGGGGAAGAGGACGCTTGATTCTAACAAAAATTAGGGGATTAAAAGTTTGGTGCGACCTGTACTCGTAAACCTGTAAAGCCTATTTAGCTGTGATAGTTTTCCTTTTAAATTCATTATATATACTATTTCAGTGAATTTTTTCACATATCCATAAACAACCGTTTAGCCGGAAGGGGGCGGGGGACGGGACGCTTGACACTAACAAAAATTAGCACTACTATAAAGGTTAATATTTCGCCAACAGATCCCTAAATCGAAAAATGGTTTTGTCTCACCTACAATGTTTTTAAACGACCTATCCAACGACTATCCCACACTGGCCCACACTATAGGATAGACTAGAAAAAAATTATTCATCCCCACTGTACGTATATGAGAAAATTTAAAACAATTTTTTTTTGATATTTTATTTTATCATTTTGTCGGCGTAATTAATTTCTGGTACTAATAGTCTCTGAGCTAAGACGCGGACAGACAGACAGACGGATGGACATGGCGAAACTAAAAGTTTTTTTTTTACTACGGAACCCTAAAAACCGGTCAAGTGCAAGTCAGACTCGAATACCTAGGGTTCCGTAATTCGACAGTTTTGGGAACAGTCAGGAAGAAGGTATTTATAATCTTGCCCATAACTGTTTATGATAACTAAAAAAAGAATTGATTGTACCACAAAAGAGAGACTCAAATATTTTTACCGTACTCGAAATAAAACTCTTAGATGAAAGAGTTAATTTTGTCATTTTGCTATCGTGAATTTCTTACCCGCTATATTTTTCCTGTAATTTTTACGTAATCCCAAATTACCATGATTTTTTTTCATATTTTTCGGTTTAATAGTTTCGGAAATAAGGGGGACGACGTGCATTTTTTCGTGGCTTTTCAAAGATTTCTCGAAATTGGTGCCAGCAAATATGGTAAGAGAATATATTTTAATAATCAACTTTTTAATATATACAATTTGATACCCATATTGTATTTTTATAAAATATTTTGTTTATCTATTTTACATTTTCTTTATATTTCTCATTTTGTTATCTACAGTTTTTTAATCTCTCTAGTTTCATTTTTAAAATTGTTTCGGTCTACCATTATTGGAAATAAGGGGAGACATGCATTTTTTGTGGGTTTTCAAAGATTTCTCGAAATCGGTGCCAGTAAATGTAGTAAAAGTACATATTTTTTTCATCAACTCCGTAATATCTACAATTTGATGCCCATTATGTATTTTTAAGATATTTATTTTTCTCTGTTTTGTATTCAAAATATTTTGAACAATTTTTTTACACCATATTATGTAGGCGAGTGAAAGCTATTTTTGTGGTAAATTTCAAGTCTTTATCTTTAACGGTGCTAAAGTTATGAGGCTGTGACATACAGACGGACGGACGGACAACGAAGTCTCACCATAAAGGTTCCTTTTGTACCTTTTAGGTATTACAGAACCCTAAAAACTGCCGAATCCGTTATGTGATTCTCGAGTTAAAACGGTAACACAGACAGACAGACAGACAAAAATAAAAAAATGTGATTTTGGCCTCAGTAAACTTGAATTACAATAACACATTTAAGGAAGGTTATCCCAGATTTGTCTCTTTTTAACTTAACACATATGCTATTTTCTATCCCGGAAAAAAGCTTGCCGTTAAACCGAATAACACGCGGGCGGAGCCGCGGGCAAAAGTTAGTGAAGTAATAAAATATAGTGCCCCAGGCAAGACTTACGAGTATAAAACCCACGTTTCTTGCGGTCTTGGCGGATACGAACCCTAGCATATAGACTTTTTCTTTTATGTTATTGATATTGTGAAGAGGTAAAAGTTGTTGCTTTATTATGTGGAAGATAATCTCTGATTTCATAAATAGAAAGCTACAATATCGTCGAGGAATAGAGACTACATTTTATTATATTAAAAGTAAGTTTCAGCTCAAAATCTTAATATTCGTTTTAATTTTATTTTAGGCGTGTTAACTATTAAGTTTTAATTTTTAAATTAAATTGGGTATTATAGCCAGCATTCTGGCCACCCTAGCCTTTAGATTTATTTAGTTATATTTTAGATTATCATTTACTTGTAGGTAGGTACATTTATTTTTAATAATATTAAATTCATTTTTAGGGCATTAGTTTGTTTAAGTTTCTATTTTCTAATTGTTAAATAAATTACACTTAACTTACATATTTTTTTAAACCTAAATTAGAAAACTTGTTACTTGCTGAATACCCATATTACACAGTCATTTAATATTAAGTTAGCTGTAAGTTTTCCAAACGAAATAAAACAAAATCAAATCAAGACAATCAAGTAACAATATGGTAAAAGTAAAAATACTTAAACAATTCCACTAACTATGGCCATTTAATTTAATAGCCAACATTGGAGTGGCTTTTGTGCCATTTAATCTAAAGGTAAGTTGGCCGCATCCATAGAGGCCTCTCCCTTAATATAGATATCATCATATACTTACAGAAAGTCCCCCATAGTTATATTGCCATGAAAGAAGCGACTTGCAGTAGGACGACCTAATAACAGGGCTCGGAGTGAGTTAACGGACATCTGCCTCAAAAATCTCTCTCAGATTTAAGTCTGGCAGACGGTGACTTGCTGCTTGATGACTAACCAGCAGGATTGTGGGTCTAGTCGATAGATATTGGATGGATTCGATTGATGGTTCTTGGTGGAATATCATCTTGAATAAATTATACACAAATTTCTGTTTATTTTATATTTGCTTGTTAAAAATGTTTTCTTTTGTTTTCTTTCTGTAATGTAAATAATTAATAATTTGTTGGCCCGATGATGTGTAATACGAAACCGGTAGCCTAAGTTAGAATAAAAATAAATATATGTGGAATAAAAGTACAAGAATTTGTGTATAATTTATTCTAGTCGATAGTCTAGCCACCAATGGGCAGCCAGGGGGCAACACTTTGTAAGCAGCTGAGGTTGTCGAGAAATGAGTCTGCGGGGCGCAAGATCCTTTCACAGTCAAGTGCCTCCGGCGTCATGAAATTTTACAGTTCTAACCTGGTGCATTGGTTCCGCTCTTGCAACTTCACTCTGGCTAAGGCAAGCGCAGAGGCATTTACTATGTCAGAGGCGGTGAGGTGTTTTGCTGCGTGTATGTGTGTGTAAGTGCATATGCTGGAGTAGGTTCCGTGGTGTCGCCACAAACCGCCCTGTATTATTAATAAATCTCTTCACGAAAGGTACTTATTGGGTACTTATTTTGTTAATTAATAAATACGAAAAATGCGGACTTCTTTCGTAAACTTCAAGTTTTTCTTTACTTATATGCAATGCAAATACCTTTTTTAGTCTACATGTATATAAAAATACAGCGCGCAGTTGTTTTGAATTCAAACTAAACAAAGTATATACGTAACGAGCAGACACTTAAAAGCTTTTAATGTGTTGTTTTACTTGGACAGTATCTATAAATAACCGGTAAGTTTTTTTTATTCAGTCTACTGAATAACGGAGGCAGTACACAGGATAGCGCGTTGCGATGGGGCAGGGAAAAATCTAAACTAATAGAAATATAGAAGTTTGATTTTGGAGATAATAAAAATTACAATCAACGCTTTTTGAAAAATAATTGGTTAAAATTTTATATTGTGACAGCATCAAAGGGGGTTGTAACGCAGGGGGGTTTAAACCCCCCTTAAACATATCCCCCCCTTAAGAAATGAATACTTTTTTAAACATAGGTAGGTATATGATATATTAAGGGAGAGGCTTCCATGGATGCGGCCAACTTACCTTGAGATTAAATCGTACAAAGCCTCTCCATGTTGGCTAATAAATTAAATAGCCATAGTTATTGGAATTGTATAAGTATTTTGATTTATCGATATATTTTGATATATAAAACGTTTGATTGCGGAATAACGATTTTGTGTTAACGTTAGAGAGGTCATCTTCAAGAAATTAATCTTATACTTGTACCTTTATGGGTTTTCTAAAGCTCCGCGCACACAGAAAAGCGTTCCGCGTTCAGCGTTCAACCCGCGTTCTTTCGGTAGAGTTCTCTGCGAGTTCTAGCGCACACAGGCTGCGGTCAACAAACATACGTTCTCCATTATCAAAACAAGCTTTGTACATTGTTGATTAAATAACACTTAAGTGTGTCCACGGTAAGTGGACAAGTAGATACAAGTGCTTTTTAATCAAAAATGTGTCAAAATTCCACCAAGTACCAACAATTACAAGAATCAACTCCACAAACTTTGTACGTGAAACATGTGGTTCGACAGTTCATTTTCTGAAGGGGAAGCATTCATTTTGTGGAACCTAGAAGTCAAAATAAAAGAAAATACTGTGTGTTGTGTGATTAACCGACTTAAGACCAAAGGAGATGGACAAAGAGGTTAATTGTAATTGTTCTTTTACCTGATCTGCTTGAACAAAGACAGTTCTATTTAATTTAAACAAATAGCCATGCTGCTTTTATTTTGTGATTTTTAAGCTGACGATTTTTTAAGACGAAGTATTACTTTTGTGGATTCTGTCCTGAAGTCATAAAAGAAAATATTGTGTAGGTTAGTGTGTGTGGTGTGTGTGAGGGTGTGAAGGGTGTGTTTGCGGCCCCAATAAAGTGCGGTCTTTAACATGACAAGAACCTAGGTTGTGCGGTCTGACTTGATTGTGCGGACGTCCGCATAATATTTGAACGTATCTTTAAGTATATGTATAGAATTCTCGTGTTCTGATTGGTCAACTGGTGAAATCTGAGGATTTGTTACGATGTGCCCGCTTTTTCAATATTTTTGTCATGTTTTACTAACACGTGAGAGAGATTTGGTTCAGTGGTGTATCCACCACGTGGCGCCACTAGTCTTAAATGTGTAAAAATAAGTACGTATACGGTGTTATGCGGACCGTCTTCTCTTTCTTTCCAGATCATGCTTATTCTGTGTAAGTGTGTCATTTTAGTCACTAAGCACGATTACGAACATGTGGCCATCAGTTTAGGACCGCTCTTTCTTATAAGATTAAATGTAACGTGGGTTTCTTCCAAATTGTTATTTGTAAATACAATACTAATAGTAAGTCAATTACAATCAGCGATTGTTTGCGTGGTAATAGTTTTCAACTATTATCTACGGTACAACAGCGACACATACATAGCCTTAGTCATTAACGAAACGTGAGCTGAACATAAATTGCAGTAGGAGTTAAATAACTCAGAGTTAAATAACTCACAACTTCAGTTCAAAATAATATTAAAATAATGCCGTTAAAGTAATGTAATTAGTGGCGTGCACAGAAATTTTTGCTGGAAAAGCAAAGAGAAAGTCAAGCAGACAGTAAAAATTTAAATACCACTTTAAAAACACGATAATTGTATGTATGACTGTTTTCCATAGAGTAAATTTTCATTAAAACTTTTATTTGTCAAAATAATTTTTGAATTTTTTCTTATTTATTTTATTGTCAGGCCACTTTGGATAAATCATATTATCATTCTGTTCTATTGCCGTCTATTTTGCATGGGTGAATAAATTCTAACTTTATCCTTTTTTCAAATCATTTTATGATTCACCCAAGTCGGCCTTTTTAGGCTGCATGTGCACGCCACTGCTCACTAGTCCTTTGAGGGTGTAATTAAAAAATAGGAGGTAAAATAAAAACTACTTATTAGTCTAATTATTATATTAATCAGAGGAATCCTACATTTAAGGTACTGTAATCGCTTAAATTTTAAAACAAACATATTTAAAGTGTCATAAAGTTACAACATAACATTATTACTTACAATATTAACATTTATGTCAAAAGCCAAAAATTAAAGTAACTTTATATTACTGAGCATTGAGCATTCACGTACACGTCTAAATTCTTTATAATTTTTCATGGGAAAATTTGTTTAGCTGTTGGTACCACGAAACGTTAGACTAAACCTTCGATCGTTTATTAATTTTTTTCATTTTTTTTAATTATATTGTATACATAAAATTTTACATCTTTCCAAGACCGCTTCTCTAAAGCTTTTTCCGCTTTTAAACAGTTTTCGCATTCTTTTTTATTTGGAACTTTCTTTCGGATCCAAAATATTGCCATTTGTCGGTTCATGGCATCTTTTTCTTCATCATTCCAAGCTTTTCGAACGCAGCTTCTTTTATTCTTTTGGACCTTTTTTACATTTGAACTTGTGATGTGTTTTTTTCTCGGGTTTCTTCCATTTCTTTCAACATTCACAATATCATCGATTTTCATTACATTTTCTCCATCTGAATTTGCAAGATTGAATTGTTCTGGATAAATTTTTTCTGTAACATTTGTTATATTTTCTTGGTGGCTATTTTCTACATGAATATTCATATCATCCAAATTTTTATTTTTGTTTTTCGACAATGTACCAGTGTCCATTGCAATTAGTAGTTTACTAACTTTTGTAAGTTGAGTGACACTATCTGGTAGTCTGTAAAATTCTCTATGCACTCTTATATCGTGGCCCATATAAGTTGCCAGCGAATCCATCTCATTATCTTTTAGATTCAATAACTGTGATGCAGTAGCAACCTGTTTTCTCAGTTTAGTAGATGTTAGACTCTTCGGATTTTGGGCACCACATTTTTCGGCAAATTCTCTTAATTTGTCGGCTGAACGTATGTGATTTACTGAGTTGATACTTGGAAACAAATAGGGATTTTCATTGGCAATACCAAAGGTACCACGAGTAGCTATCAGTAAATCAATTTGTGACTTAACATCATTAGTTAGTAAAATTGGAACCTTGCGGCCTCTCTTTCCCCTTACTTCGAATCTAGTTAAATTTTTAGCTAATTCTTTTTCCACATGGCTTAAAATACTCGATACTTCCTCAGTCATTGGAGCCTTATCGCGGTTAAGGTACGTGTCTAAAAACATTCGCTCAACTTCGCCAGATCGCCGTCTGTTGAATAGCAATGTTTGAGTCAAAGTAATTTCATTAAGTTTAACCCATATTATTGCATTATCTGTGTCCTTTTTTAGTTGTTCCATAAATGTGGCAGCCTTTGATTTTAAATAATCAGTCAGTAAACTAACGTCCGAGGCTAATGGCAATACTTCTGCTTTGTTCCATTTATTTTTGTATGTTGTTGTTAAAGCCTGACTAGAAACTTGGTTTCTGAAGTTCATTTCTATTAGCGTTATAAAATCATCTAATTGTTTTCTTTTAGACGACCGTCCTTTTATTATGCATTCCGATTTATAAATCTCGCAACATTGTTGTACTGAGGTTCGCAATCGGAGTGCCAAGCTAGGTGTGCCATATGAACCAGTTTTTTTATCATATTTGGCGATATTTTTAATATTTTTTATAAATTCATCAAAATATTTTGGCGTCAGGGCATCTGAGAGACTATATATTTCCTTGTTGGATTGTCTCAGAGCAATCAGTAGACGTGCAATTTGACGCATGCGTTGCGATATATATACATGCAAATGATCCAGGTTCCCCAATCTGTTGTATAATTCTGATCCAAATCTTAGTATGAGGTGATCAAGCCTCAGGACCTGATACACATCGTCTTGCTGCATTTTTGATAATACTTTTAAAAGTCCTGTGCAAGCACTTCCTTCTGGTACAGGAAATGGCATTTTTCCAGATGATTTCAATAATTTTACTTCTTCTGGCCGTGAAGAACATTGTTTTTTGTGGGAAAAGAAGTATTTTTTATCAAACATACCATGACAATAGCTGCAAATGGTAAAATCTTTAACTTCTTTGTTAGCGTCAGATATAGGTCTTCGCTTAGGAATTACAATTCCGTTTCCAGTAGTTAAAGCTTCAGAATTATGTATATAATTCCCATTTTGTCGAATTTTTTCTATCAGTTGTTTTCTCTCTTTGCTGTTCTTGGGCTTGGCCATAAATTCAGCTACTTCAATTTCCATAGCGTGCTTAGCTTCTAAGTGTCGAGGTAGTTTAGAAATAAGTTGCTTGCAATATAAGCACGCATGTTTTTTGTCGTGTGTTCTTTTTCCCGGCTCTTTAAAAGCCATGATTAAATTTTTCACTTCTTTGATATTCAGGCAGTTTTCTTTGTCAATATATTTGTTGTTTCTCTTTAACGAACAGTCTATTTGTTTCTCTCCTCTTTTAAAATCTTCTTCTGCCTCAATTTCTGAAAAGCTACTATCAGAATGAAAAAACACGCTATCGATCATACATTTATCGGCTTCTTTTTCGGAAAAGAACATCCCTTCTGATATATTTTTATCAGATTCATTCATTTCATTTAGATCACATACAGTTTTATCACTGTTTATTTCGGTATTCCTGGAAAATAAAATAAAAGTCTGTTAAGTAACAGTATATTATAATAACACAGCACATTTAATTTCATAATATAAGCAAAATTAATTTTCAATCGGCTTAGTCGTCATTTAATAACTGAGCATGGATCAGCATCGAGGCTACGAACTGAACACAAAAAAAATGTTGGTCTTTATTTAATTTAAATGATAAATAATATTTATATATTCATAAATAAAACCATTTTATTCCAGTATTCCAGATATATTTCGACTTATGTCAGAATAATTCTTATTCCACTGATGTAGACATATAAGTCGAAATATATCTGGAACTATGAAATAAACGTTATCATTGATTTACGGAGTCCTAGATAAATTAAATAAATAAATAAAGTATACACATATTTTTTTTAATCAATTTACGTTTACCGCAATTTGTTGGCCGCAATAACATTAAGTTTATTAATTTTGCATCGCTTTTTTATTTTAATTTCTTCCTCGTCAGTCCCTTCAGAATCCGGTACATATTCAGAGCCACTGTCTTGAAAAGGCTCTTCAAAACTAGAGTTTAGATTGACTGATTCTTCCTTCTCATGATCAGTGCTTTGTGGAACTTCATTCAAATCAGATTTTTTTATGGTTGTGCAGGGAATCATTTCTATGTCTTTGCTTAATGCACTTGACGTGCTTTGATCTGATTCTGATATCATCACCTCGTCAAGAAGAGGGAATCGTGTTTTCATTTTGTGGATACTGGACGGTCTGCTGGAGTCCGAGTCGGATATAACTTCATCCATTCTCTTGTTTCTGGAAGCAAATTTAAAGGTGAAACGGTAACTCATACTTTTTTGCATAAAAATAAAAAAGTAGGATCGTAGCAGTTTCTCCAGTTCCCTACTTAACAAAGTTGACGGGTCAACAATTACAATTTCTCCCATCACCCACCCAACAGAGTTTTATAGAAGAGCAGTTACCTCCTTTTGATTTTTCTCTGTTGTGACAAAAGTAAAGACAGAATTAAACGTTCAAATAAAAAAGACAAAGACTTACGTTTTTGCAAGTATATATTTTTGTCAATTCTTCCAAACACTATCGCCTCACTGCATAGTGACAATAAGAAACCGTCTACGCAGACCGACAACATGCGCACATGACCGACGCTGACTGACCGAGCGGCGAATCGAATGGTAGCGGGCAATGGATCGTTCGTTACCTTCACCCCCGCACCCCGTTTCTCTTTAACTCATCTGAGGCATCCATTTTTTAATCTTGTTTTCAGTCCCATAAAGATCAATTTAAATTCAGGTGTAAAAATGCATTGCATGGATTATGCGGACTTTGTGTAAATCGTAGTTATTATAATGTTCTATTGTGCGGACGACGCCGATGTGTCAAAACGTACATCAATCGTATTATTCGGACAGTATGTGATGTAGTACGTATTAGCTTGGAAATGCGGACACCGTGTAAATTCGTACGTATTATCTTCAAAGTGCGGACGGTGTGTAAATACGTACGAAATTATATTAATGAGAGGAACTTGTGTTATTAAGTATGTATTTATAATATACTGCGGACCGGCCGCACATTGTCTTGGGACCGCATAAGCCAGATTTTTGTCACGTTTTTAAAGCACCTCTATCTCTGTCTCAGGTAAGTGTATAAAAATTTCATATAGATGCCTTTGCCAAAGAGAGAAAGCATTAGAAATCTTTAGCCTTTACACACCGCTAAATGAAAGGGAACAGCAAGCCCGCACAATCGGTAGTTTTATCACAGACCGCATAACAGATGCGACGCGAACAAGGGTGTGTAAGGGTGTGTGTGAGGGTGTGTATGTGTGTGTGTATGTGTGTGTTGTGTGTGTGTGATTAGCCGATTTAAGACCAAACGGGATGAACAAGGAGATTAATTGTTCTTTTACCTGAACTGCTTGAAGAAAGACTATTTTTATTTAATTTTAAATGTAAATAAATCCCTAGCTGCTTTTATCGGTTAAAATCTTATATCGTGACAGCAAAAAAGGGGGTTGTGATTAGGAAATGAGAAGTTTTTCAGATATGTTTTTATTTCGAAAATTATAACCTCACACTTTTTCTTTTTCTTGACATCTAGTTTTTACGTAATTACGTACGTTAATTCATAACCTAACTTTTTTAACATTTCACTGGATTAAAAAACCAGACACTTCTGCGACTGCTTCGGCGCTACAGAGAGTGCAGCCCCCCAAAGTAGTTTCATAAGTATAATTCATTAATGAATTTATATTCTATTTTATTTTATTCATATTTCATTTCATTTTGAGTCAGTGATAGGGCCTTATCGCCGTATCCATCCATCCATCAGCCTGTTTCGTCCACTGCTGGACATAGGCCTTTCCAGGATTTCGCCACTCTTGGCGGTCTTCCTGGAAGAAATGCCCATACTCACAAACGCTGGGCAGGCGGGTTGGTGAGCGCGGTGCCGAAACCCTTGCACCAGTGACGCCGCTGCCCGTCACCAGTCTGTTTTATATAAGGCCCGGCAATTGGGGATGGATATACCGCCATCCATCGGTCCCAGGCGATGGTGGGCCGCCTGGTTTTGCCTGAGAGCTGTTCTCTTACTCTCCCCCGAATAACTTCGGGAGGATTTGCGAGTAAGATGGTGGTACCTCCACAGTCGAGCCCGGCATCAGCTCTACCACCTATAATCGCCGTATAACGGGCACAAATGCAGGTTTTCTTCAGTGTGTTCTTTCTCTTGCTCATCCAGTCGCAATTGGTAGCGCGCTTGTCTAGCTAACAAGAGGTTGCAGGTTCGAATCCCGTAGCCTTAGCATGAAAACATTACGGTTATGTTTAGTTTGAACGCAACGCGGTTTTGTATGAAATTCTGATAAGTTACGCTACTGACCGCTAGGGGTGGTTATCAGATTTCATACAAAATCGCGTTACGTTCAATCTAAACGTAACCGTAATATTTTCAGGCTAAGGCTACTGGCCCGACGAATTTTTTCAAATTCTTGTCTTTACATTTTTTTTGGGTGTTTACGTACAATATATGAATCATATATATGAATCATATATTGTACGTAAACACCCAAAAAACCTTTGATAATGCTATAACAGCGAAACCGGTAAGGGATATAATATAAATAAGTGGACAAGTACAAGTGTTTTTAAATCAAAAATGTATCAAAAGTTCCACCAAGTGCCAACAATCACGAGCATCAACTTTCTTGTCTTTACATTTGTTTCTAATTTATCTTTGCTAGTTTGTAATGCACTCTTATAAAAAAAATTGAAATGCCTGATATTCCTAGATTTCGTAATCATTATAATAATATATGTAGTCGAGATATAATAATGTATAATAGTTTTATAATTCATAATATTTGTTTGTTGTGTCAACCAATATACAATAATGCAAAAAATTCCGCCCTGAGGGTTCTGCGCCATTTAAATAAGTCAATAGATTTAAATGATTTGAAGAAAAATAACAAACTTATTAATACAGTGAGTATAAGCTGACCTCTCATTGTACCGGAAGCCTATACAATGAGAGGTCAGCTTATACTGAATGTGTTTAGCTTGATGTGGGCTCCACTGTACCTACAAAATTTATGAAACAAAACTGCAAAATGAAGTTGATCGAGTATTCGGGTACCTAACCTTGACCTACCTATATATTAAAAATCGACGTTTCCAGTATTTGCTGTTTAATACAGTACATGGTGACTTTGATGGTCCCCAGTTCTTTATTTATTGAGTAAAAAAAATTAAAAGCGTAAGTTATACCCTGCTCAATTCCTGACAGTGACACCCCACACGCCACAATATTCGGTTTTGGGTCAACATTCTACATAAGACATAACATATCTAAATTTCAGGTTTGTAACTCATTGGGGTCCGGGACAGCTCGACACGGGACAACTCGACACGAATAATAATACCAGATATTACCATGACTTGTACGGTCAGGCAGAAAATTTATCATTTGCGATAAATAATTTAATTTATTTCGAAGATTTTGTTTTTTTTTTATTTCCATACAAATCAGGAAAACTTAATTATCTACAACGCTCATTTCAGATGCTTTTTGTACCAATTGACATACATTTTTATAACCTTTAATAAAAATTACTTATTATTTATTTTATGCATGACACTCAAATATTTTGTTTATTTTAAAAGCCTCATACGAATAGCAATAAGTACCCAAATAAATGGATCAGTCTCTATTGCAGAACAAGTTCATAGCAATCAATTTAGTAAAATAGTACTTACATTTATTCATACAAGTACATACATTATTCTATCAATACATTAAAACAAGATTAAATATTATAAGAGGACGATACTTTTCATGATGACGGTACAAATCACTTTTTTAGGTGTAGTTTCTGGTATTATTATTCGTGTCGAGTTGGCCCGTGTCGAGCTGTCCCGGACCCACTCATTCCACTGCAAGCTAGAGACCCGTGACATACGGACGGACAGACAGCAGAGCCACATTATAACGTTCTTTAGTTCGGCGACTGAAAGCTACGTACAGATATAATGTGTAACATTTGCCGCAAACAACTACGAATAAGTACCTTCAAACATACATCTGAGCAGCCAAAGTTTCGAGTAAAGAGAGGAAAGTTTTAGTCAGACAAGGATATTTCTCATCTTTAAATTATGTAAATAAGGGTTGGTTTTTCATGTTAACAAGAATTATTATTTAGTTTGAAATGTAGTTAATTACGACAAAAAAAATTAGGATTGAACAAATAATTTCGAGCATAATAAATAAAAATATTTAAAAACTTCTTTCTTGTCATGTTTTTCTCCACTGTTTACGTCCTTCCGTCCATCACAGGGGTCTAGAGCTTCAGCCATACTGGCTAGGCAGTTGAAATTTTCATAGAATGCTTGAAACAATAGCCTCTATCACGTTACATAATTTAAAAAAATTAACCCAAGGGGTTTCTTCATACAAAAAGCCTCGAAAATGTAATATTTTTTCAACGTTATTTGTTTGATCTATATCTTAAAAACGGTAATACATACCAGTTTCAAATTTGATCAGACTCTAATATACACTCTAATATACACTCTAATAAAGTAAGTAAAAAAATAGGGTTGTGTAATCGGAGGGTTCCGAATTCGAACCAACCATAAATTGTAACAGGCCCTTTTGTATATTTTTTCTGAAAATATAGGCTCAATCATGAAAATACATACTGTTCTTTAACTTTCAGGTGATATTTTTTATAACGAAATCATTTTTAGAAAATCAGTTTGGGCTTAATAGGGAGAGTTCCTTGAGGTAAAGAAAGAATGAAAAAAAAATGTTGAGGATAAAACCTGAGGATGGGATTACTGAAAATAAAAAAAACAGACGTCGGTTTTGACATAATTTTTTTTTTTTGTTAGCAATGGCCTATTTCTTGTAATGCCTAAATGACATGACTATTACGTCATCAAAGCTATTTATTCAGTTCCTGAATATTTTCATGTATATCTTTTGTATTTCAAGGAGAATATATATGACTATACTATTCCTTTCAAAAAAATCGACAATTAGGTGCTATTATGGTATTCTGGACCATTCGAACAGGTGCTATAATTTTAGCGCCTTGTTTTTGCCGCGTTGATGTTGCTATGGCATCTATATTGTAGTTTATTACCTTTACGTTTTTAGGGTTCCGTCCACGGGAGTTTGACTCGCATGCCGGTTTTTCACGTAATTTAATTAGGCGGTAGTTTTAAAAATGATATTTTTTCATGCATTATGCCTCTGTACACATTGCCTATATTGTCTACTTACCTGCAAATTGCATTAAACTCGTACATAATAAGGTAAAAAATATTAAAACGTCTGTATTCAGACCAAAACCTACTGCACCAATCATCATTTATTTTAGTATCACAAAAATATCAACAATAACAAAAAGAAATATTACATTAACAAATTAGTGTCCCTTCCAGCCCCAGTCCTTGTGGTCTTCATGGCCACCTTTGCTGCCGTGGCCTTCGTGGTGATGGTAGTGCTCATCGTGGCCACCCTCGTCATGGTGTCCCTTGTGGTCGTGGTGGTGCCCTCCCTTCTCGTGGTGGCCCTTCTTGCCGTGCTCGTGCTCGTGGTGACCGCCGTGTTTGTGTCCCTTGTGGAAGTGTCCGCCCTTCTTGTATCCATCTTCGTGGTGATGACCGCCGTATCCTTCTTCAAAACCTGATTCACCGTGCTTGTCGTGGAAGTGCTTGTCCTTCTTGAACTCATCTACTTTGTGGATGCCGTGGTGGCCTTTCGTGGAATGTCCTTTGTGGTAGTGGCCTTTTTCTTCGAAACCGTGGCCCTTTTCACCCTTTTCTCCGTGGTGTTGGTCGTCGTAGTAGCCGTCGTCGTGGTGGTGGTGTTTCTTGTGGCCGCCGTGTTCGTCATAGTGTCCCTTGTGGCCCTCGTGGTGAGAGTGTCCCTTTTTGCCGTGGTCGTGTTCGTGATGTCCCTTGTAGCCCTTTTCGCCGTGCCCGCCGTGCTCGGAATGGTGGTCGCCGTGGTGTTCGGCTCCGCCCCCTTTCTCCCAGTGGTCGGACGCTGCTGCGACCAAGTCGGCATCTCTCTTCTGTCGCATGTCCCTCGCTAGGGCGCCGGCGAAGACCGCCACCAAGCATACAGCCACTAGTGTTTTCATTTTCACTTGAACTCGTGTCTGTTGGGCAATGCTTACCAAATGATGCTTGTGCACTGTTTTCTCTTAGTTTATATAGTATTGCCAATAGCACAGTTGATTTAATGTCAAGGGTGCAGGGTAGAGGTCATGCGTTTTGTTTTGCTCTCGATGTGATCTAGTTCGCGACGCGTGCTCAAAACAGTACTCTCCTGTTAGAACTAAACTCGTCTAGCAGACCGATGTTGCTCACCGTTACTTCCAAAAATAAACTCCTTTTGGCACCTTCTCAGTGTTCTTCGGTTTAGGGTTGGTGCTATGAATAGGTGTAGAGTTTGTTTGAAGACAGGTACAGTATCGGTGGACTTGGGCGGCTAAAAGTATCATTAACTTCTCTTCAATATACCTATATTTCCTGTGGGAATACATACTCTCCGTATTCATGAAGGGTGTTAATAAAATAAACGTTAACTTCTACTCTTCGAAAAATCAAATCATAACGACATATGTTCCCGAGGGGTTGTCACAGGTGTTTCCAAACGTGGACAGGCGCTAAATCAGTAAACCCTCTTCTTACCGACGGTTTCATCTTCCTAGGGGGGTGAGCCTTGTTGAGATTATTCGAGCACAAATACACACTATTTAAGGAATTCAGGTTTACCTCAGAATTTTACTTCAGTCCAAAAAAGAACTTATTTGAGCTTATTCGACCGACGGGATTAAAACTCGGCTCTCCCAGCGTCCTAACGTCTGAGCTTCCGCTATTTTATTACTCGAAGGCATTTCGTGGCAAACCGATGAACTGATAGGTAACAGAAAATAGGTAGATTTCTGATTATTAAATCGATCGAATGCCCTAAACCTTCTGATATGTAACATATTGGTATGTAGTATATTTATAGATAACTATCATATGAATGGTTTATCCATTACTGTATACATTAAATCTATCTATACCTTACTGACCAATAATTATTTATTTATTTATTTAACACACACATGAAATACATCCATTACAGACACAAATCCAATGCGTATAACATGGTAGACAAATTATTTACCAATAATAAGGTAGTAAGAAGGCCGTGTCGGTACATTGAATACTTTCCCGAAATTTCAAATAAAATGGGTCATCAATTAGACTATGCTGAGGCCAAAACCATCTGTCTGTATGTTCCGTTTTAACTCGAGAACCACTCAACGGATTTGGATGCGGTTTTTTTAATTATCATCGTAGTTACCCTGGTCAACACATAGGCTTTAGGGGTTTTCATAAAATAACGCTCCGCTCGCGTTCATTAAATTTCTGCCCCGTTTTCGCCTTGGGAGTTATTTTATGAAACCCCTCATAGCCTATATAATATATGTTGACTGTCACCACGATGATAATAAAAAAATCGTATTCAAATTCGTTGAGTGGTTTTAGAGTTAAAACGGAACTGACATACATACAGACAGACAGGCAAAAATTCTAAAAATGGTAGTTTGGCTTCAGTACAATACTGATAACCTATTTAATATATAAAAATAACATTGTATTTTTAAATGAATTTATTACTACTTTATTATTAGTATAAATGTATATACGGTTTGCAGCTCTAACGCCTGCCTATATAATTTATAATTTCTGTCTGTCTGTATGTTCCGTTTTAACTCGAAAACCACTCAACGGATTTGCACACGATTTTCTTTATTATCATCGTAATGGCCTTGGTCACCATAAGGCGACAAGGGATGTCCATAAAATAACCGCCAGGCCGAAAACGAGACAGAGATAAAAAAAAGCGGGCGTAGCCACGAGCTAAGGTTAGTTCATGAATATATCACTAAAAGGAATAGTATAACTCGTCCATAGTTATATTTATGTCCACCATGAAGATGAGACGTTATGGGATAAACATAACTCGTGCCCAAAGACATTGACAGAACATCAAACAACGGCTGTTTTCACCGGAGTCAAGGGCAAGTGGTGTCAAGGTGGCGTCATCTATTGCGCAGGCGTCGCACGTTGTTTTTTGTTTATATTTTTACCTTTTTCATGGCTTGCGTCACTGGTTCCATCTCAGTGAGCACGTATTGCGACGCGCATGCTTAGTACAAATAGTATTTTAATATCTATGGCCAGTGTCGGACTGGCCACAGAGTCAGGTTGGCGTTTGCCATGGGCCCTAGCCCCCCCAGGCTTATTATACTACCTACACGAAAAATAGTTCATACAAGAAGAGTTTGCAAAGTTCATTTTCTTCGTCTAACGATTCTGCAAAACTTACTATTCCATAATTTGTCTCAATCCAACCATCAGCCCGTGTTCTTCCACTCTTTCTCAGATTTTGCCACTCTTGTCGGTCCTCCGTCCTCCTAATTCAGCCGCTATCATATCCCCAAGATCCTTCAGATCGTCAGTCCAGTCGACTACGCTGTACGTGTTTTTTCGACAATTGAAACATATTTTGCAATTTTTTGTAATAAATATCATTTTTATCATCTCAGCTCGTCATTTTGCGTATTAAAAGAATACCTTAGTTGCCCGGCCTATTGAAACCTAGGCTGGTAATCTTAAAGCATATTCACATATTTCCAAAAACTCTTTCCTATTTGATTATCATTTTGTTTGTTGTTTATTTGTGATAGTATCATCTGCCCAAATCCCAGGCAGGCGGTAGGCCCTAAAATTATAGTCTGACGCTGTCCTGTCTCTGGCAGGCTGTCCGATTGAGAACGAGCGGCCGACAGTCGGCTCGCAGTTTTAGTACTCCACGTAACGCTCCATTTAGCTGAGATGTGGAACTTCCTGCCAACGTCCGTATATCCGGCTGCTCAAACGGTAGAACGCTGGCCTCTCAATCTTGATACCCAGGTTCGATCCTCGTTCGGGCATGCACCAATGAGGTATTCGAAATTTATGGGCATTGTATTTGTGTTCTTACCTAATACTTACCATTTGCTGAACGGTGAAAGAAAACACCGTGAGGAAACCTGATTGCCCTAAAAAGCGTGTGCCCGAAGTACGGTGATAGATCTCACCACCCATCACGTTGGGATGTTATAATCGTCCGTGAAACGCGGGTGTACCGATTGTGACTTGCAATTCTCAGTTAACACTCGGTAATATCCCTGACTCCTCCTCCCCCTATGTATATGTTTATAACACATATTTCCAGTAAATAGGTGCTCAAATGGCGAGCGCGCTTTATCCTAGTTTTCATCGACACTTACCATGAAGCGCTCTAGGGCTCAAGTAAGTCTACATGTAAATAATTTGGCCAAGTGCGAGTTGGACTCACGCAGAAAGGGTTCCGCACACAATACATTTATGGAACCCTAAAAATGTACATAACGTTATTATTTTCATTATTATTTGCTGTAGTAAAGATCATAGATATACGTTATGTGAATATTTCAACTGTCCGCCTATTACGGTTGAAGCTGTAGACCCCTGTGACAGTTTAGTTTATTGTATTGTATTGGGTTTCAATTGTTTTTTAGTCTTTATTACTTGCTGCGGCGGAGGCCATAGTAACACGTATTTTGTGAAAATTTCAAATGACTACCTATTACGGCTGAAGCTGTAGACCCCTGTGACAGACAGACGGACTGACCGACAGACAGACAGTGGAGGCTTAGAAATAGGGTCCCGTTAGGCAAACTTCGGGTACGGAACCCTAAAAACAAGAAGACGTTGACTCACTGTGGCATTGGGTACAGTACGACGTTCTTAATTTGTTTCAAACAAAAAAATACCTCCTTAAAATATCAAGTGCCGATTAGAGTGCATTTTAAGATAGAGAATCCGGTCTAGTACGAATAAGCTTCGTGTCTTGAGATTGCCGGACCAGCTTAAAACACAAAATAATTCCGAGAGCGGTTATAAAAAAACAACTTAAATTGACATGTACGATCTATTATTAAACTCTATGTTACCAACGGGATAATTAAGTTGTTGGATGGATTCGATTGATGGTTCTTGGTGGAATATCATCTTCCATAAATTATACACAAATTATTGTACTTTTTATTCCACAATTAAATAAGCTACGACGAAATTATAGGTATGTGCATATAACCAATTTTCCTAATTTTTCTTTCGTATGAACTCAATTTAAATAAAAAATTCCCCTGGAAGTGATTTAGGTTTTATACTAAGATATTATAAAAAACCTCATTGGTTTTATATGAGTGATTGATTAAGTCAGTCAGTCAGTCAGTCAGTCAGTCAGTCAATCAGTCAGTCAGTCAATGATAAAAATAGTGACGTGATAATCTCGAGTGGTGTTGAAGTTTCATTTAAGAAACTAAGGATTTTGGGTACTTGCGCGGACCTATGTGTAAAATTGCAATTTAGGTCCAATAAGAAATGATTTATGAAGGTTCGAAAGTAGCTCAAAATGGTTCTTGTAATATACGTCTGGTGCGCCGGCCTTTTGTTTAAGAATTTGGCCCTGCACTTCTAGCATGAAAGACCACATAGGATATAGTGCTCTGTCTCAATCTCTCGATCTGCCAAAAGGAGGACAGACAGTGGTTTAACGAGCTGTCAAAGCTCGATATGGTACCTCCCTGGACAGGCTGCCGCATGTCTTGATGATGGATGTGGCATCGCGTACGTATTTAACAGAATAGATTCATAATGTGATTTCGTCTAGGAAATGTACTATTTTTGTTTAAAATTCAGGATTAAGGATACATAAGGTTACCCGATTGTAATCCTGATTTAAGGACAAACTAGTTTGGCCTAGGCCAATGTGGTTCCGCACAATCATAAAAAATAACCATGGTGGGTATGACTCGCCATACCTAACCTCTATACTAATCTACCGGCTCTCTTCTGCCCTGACGGATTTCCAAATTATAGTTTCAAGCCAAACTGGGTTGTCTTAAAATCGAGTAAACAAGAATACATCTTCGGCGCATTATTAACTGGACACTACAAACACAACAAACTACAAATAAAACCGACCAGCAATAAATCCTTATTCACCGACAACTCTACCACGAATGAGAAATGAATAGAAAAAGCAATATCGCCGTCAAAAGACAAAATGTCGACAGTCCGCCGATCAAAGGTGGCGGATATGATACCGTAATAGCATCCTCTCAGCGGAAGCTATTAAGGACTGGGTTCTCTCTCATCGGCCTCAATTGATTTTCATTGAGTGGAGTTGCCATTGGACTGGAGAGTCCTCAGAGGCTGCTGATTGTCGTGATAGGAAAACTAGGTGGATCGATCCTTCGTGCTTCGAATACTAAGCGGCTTGATTTCACCTATTGTTACTAGTTTTAGAAGTCTTTTTCCAGGAAGTTAAAAAAGACAGGAAGATTTCGTAAATTCGCTGAAATTAAAGTTTCCTTAAAGATATCCAGCTGGACAGATTTTCATACAAAGTCGTTTTCTTGCCTTAACCTAACCTAACCTACCATACCAAAACTTTACATTTCAGCCAAATAATGACTTTTTAAATGCTTGTATTAAACTATAGAGCTCTAAAACTTTAGTTTATAACGATAAAAAACAGAGAAAAGGGTTATCAGATTTTGAAACGGTGGCATGCCTTTGCGCCTAAACTATAGGGCATTTCCAGTTGACTTGGAAACTAAAAATTCCGTTAACAATACACTCTTTTTTACCTACATTTTAAATTTTACTTTCGACGCTTGCTTTCATTATGGTATAATACAGGATTTTACATTATTAAAAAAACGACTTTATTTGTGAATATAAAATACCAAGCAGAATAATTTGTACTATCGAAGAAATTGCCACAGACCCACGTTACGCTCTTGTACCATTACAATACAGACGAAAAGTGGCAGAGAGAGATTTTTGCTCTATAGTACCAGTGTAAATAACAAGTGAAATGTTTTTATTTACGTTACAACATTTTAACCTCTCATTAAAAAAAACTTACCTAAAATCTATATACCCATATAACATAACTTAATAATATAAAACTAATATATATTATATCAAAACTAAACTAAAATAAAAATAGGCCCCAGGGAGTGTATTTTTGAATCATTCAAATTTCAATTCGCATACGAATCCGCTTGATTCGCGTACGAATACAATACTAATTTCAAGTTTGCGTATGCGAATCATGCGGATTCATATGCGAATTGAGATTCGAATGATTAAAAAATACGCTCCCAGCCCTTCGGTCACCCGAAACATCGACCAGACGCGACGAAATTTCTTTGTAGAAATTACATATTAAGCCGGGACTTGCAGTGAAAGCGGGTCCGAGCCAGCTCTCCATCATGGCCAAAAGCATAGGTGCCCCGGCAACATACACCTACACGAACACAAACGGCGCTACCGACAGAGAACTGGCGAAAAAAGCAGCTATAGGGGCAACAGGAACCACTCCGCATGCTAAGCCTTGGGTTCCTTCCAACCCTGCCGGAAACGGCGGTGAAGGCAGGAGCAAGGGCAAGGGTATGGGTGCCGTAGCGGGCAAAAAGGGGGGTCCTGTGTTCATGCAACCACGGCTGTACGGTATTCAGCAAACCGAGCTAAACTGTAAAACGGCGGCAAACACACACGCAGATACACAAAATCCGGGCGCGTCTATTACCACCGACAATACCCACACACCGAAGGTGGGCAACATGCGAAACCAGAAGAGACAGCGTAGCTTCGATGTAACTCCTCCGGCATCGGCCACTACAGGCAAAAAAGTCAGGCTTTCTGACAGCGCTGGAGCCTCCGCTGTCCTTTCTGGTGATGCAGAGGAAGACGAGGTGACTTATGCGAGTGCAGCTACTGCCCATTTAAGAGTAGTTGTGCTCCAAAGCGATCACCTGGAGATGGACGAGGCTCGAGCGTGCATCCTCAGACGGGCCTTGGAATCCTTGAGCTTTGCATGGTTTCTGAAGCGTAAGAGCGACAGGTCCATAATAATGCCGCTTTTCAAGGTGTTTCCTCGCCTAGCCAGTGGAGGACTGAGAATCCATTGCGATGATGACCGGTCCCTCGGCTGGATAAAATCACAGGTGGATCAGCTGGAAGGCTTGTGGGATGGTTGTCCTGGATATTATGTTATCCAGGAAAACCTGATCCCCAAATACACGCGGGAGTAATTTGGGTCCCTGACTTCGGTGAGGGAGATGCCGGGGTCCTAAAGGACTACCTTGCGGCTATGAACGAAAGGGACCAAGACATCGACGCGTGGTCCCTTATCACCTCAGAGGTACAGAAGGTCGGCCGGACGCAGAACATCACACTCATGGTCGGTATTCCTCCGGCTGAACGTATTACAAACTAGCGACAGTCTATGTAAGTCTCCGAGGGGATAAGAGTGACCAGGCTAGGACCATGGCTCTAGAAAGGGGCCCACTTGACCCGAGTGCACCTGATGGCAACCAGCCCAGTACTGCACCGACGGGGAATGGGGAGCCTACCACAACTGATGGATGTGGTGTGGCAGACGAAACTCAGGGCACTGAGAAGCCTGAGACCAGCACAGTCAAGGGGACCTTGGAGGAGGATCAGAGAGTGGTTGATCTGTTATCAGGTCTTCTGATGGCCTCCTCCCCTTTACCCGAGGAGGACTTGCTGGCCTCAGATGCTGAAATGTAGCTTTGAAACACAACCCCCACAAAACATATATTTATATTACGCGTCAACTGAGCAAAATAACTCATGCATTGACACTGCAAATCTTCCAGACCCAAATAACATAAACCTGGATGCCTCAAAACCATCCACCTCCCATCCACATAAGGACACACGGGGCAATATAGGGAAAATAGAAAACTTTAGCTCTATCCACATCCTCCAAGTCAACCTGCAACACAGTGTTACGGGGTTCGCCGCCTTGAGGAGAATGTTGGAGGAGCAACCCGATACCATAGCGCTCATCCAAGAACCATATCTAACCCGGGGAAAGGTAAGCGGCTTTGGCAACTTAAAGGGTACTGTATTCACTTCCCCTTTACAACTTAAAACTAGAACTTTCGTGTATGTTTCAGCACTGTACAAAGCATCCCTCGTAACCCATTTGTGCTCTGGTGACCTTACCGTAATCAAGCTACGTACGGGCCTTGGTGGTGACCTTGAAGAATTGTACCTGGCATCTGCTTACCTCGACGGGGAGTTGCAAATTCCAAGCTCCGAGATGGAAACGCTGGTGAAACACTGCGTGCAGCACAAAATCCAGCTTATCATCGGCTGCGATGCAAACGCCCACTGCACAGTCTGGGGGTGCCCGGACACAAATACGAGAGGTAAGGACTTTCTTGACTTTGCTTTATCTCACGAACTGAACATTTTAAATAGGGGCTCTGAACCTACCTTTGTAACGAGACGAAGTCAAACAATCATAGACTTAACATTAGCAACAAACCTAGTGACAGAATCTACTAGCGGTTGGCATGTTGCGAACAAGAAGACGTCTGGATCTGACCACAGACGAATAAGGTATGTATTAAAAGTGGGTAAACAAGAACCGCGGAAATATAGAAATCCGAGGAAAACAAATAAAACGAAATTCTGTACACTTGTTAAGGAAGGTATAAAGACACTTCCTGAACCTACAGGATCGAATAGACTCACTCTGGAGGAGTTGGAAACACAAGTTAATACAATCACAAATTGTATTATTAGTAGCTACGAGTCGGCGTGCCCACTCATCATAGAAAAAGGTACGTTTGTCGAGAAAAAACATGGATGGCGGAGCAAGAAACTTAATAAATTAAGGAAGGAAATGCGACACCACTTCAACAGAGCCATGAACACCAAGCTCGACAAAGACTGGGATGATTACAAAAAGGCGCGCCTTGCGTTCAACAAAGAGGTACGTTTTAAACAAAGCGAAAGCTGGAGCAATTTCTGTAACAACATTCAATCACAAAGCGAAACATCACGGCTAAGAAAAATCTTAGCGGGCGATAACCACACGAAACTCGGAACATTGAAAAAACCCGATGGCAATTATACAGCTAATGAGCAGGAGCAACACGCTCTCCTACTGGAAACCCACTTCCCAGGCTGTCAGGTAAATAACAACTCTGTATGGACGGACTCGCCGTCTCCATACCCCTCGAAGGAGGACTGGGAACTAGCGGAGTCCATAGTCACGGGGGAAAGAATCAAATGGGCGGTAAGTACATTCCTTCCATAAAAATCACCGGGAGGCGACGGCATCTTCCCTGCTCTTATGCAATGGTCCTTGGAATATATTATGAAACACCTTGTGGAAATATTCAGGAGCTGTCTTGCCTGGAAATGTATCCCCACCTCCTGGAGGGAAGTTAAAGTAGTCTTCTCCCCAAGCCTGGTGAGGATGACTACACACAACCTAAGGCGTACAGACCGATCAGTCTCTCACCGTTTTACTCAAAACTCTTGAAAGACTCTGCGACAGGTACGTACGAGAAGGACCACTAAAAGAGCGGCCACCTCATCAGAACCAGCATGCCTATCTACCAGGCAAATCCACAGAAACTGCCTTGCATCAGGTAGTACACAAAGCAGAAACAGCTATAGAGGCGAAGCAGTCCTGCCTTGCAACCTTCATCGACATCGAGGGTGCGTTCGATAAAACCACATTCCCTAGCATAATTCACGGGCTGGAGGAGCACGGTGTACACGAGCTAGTTATTAAATGGGTCACCAATATGCTTAGCAAACGCGCCGCATACATCGAAACATCAGAGCGTACACGCTGCCAGGTGACAAGGGGGTGCCCTCAAGGAGGAGTGCTGTCACCACTGCTCTGGGTAGCGGTTATCAATGACCTTCTCATAGAACTAAACAAGGACGGTTTTTGTACGGTAGGCTATGCAGATGACTTGGTCATTATGATATCGGGTCTCTTTGAGGGAACGCTGTGCAGCAAGATGCAATCAGCGTTGCGAAAAGTCGAGACCTGGTGTGGTAAGCATAATCTATCCGTAAACCCACAGAAAACTGAACTTATCTTATTCACCAAAAAGAAAAAGTTAAGTCAACTAAAACTTCCCACATTATTTGGCACACAGCTAACTCTCAGTAAGGAGGTGAAATACCTTGGGATTTGGCTTGACGGGAAACTACTGTGGGGAAAGCAGGTGGACCACATAATAAAAAAAGCAACCAATACGCTATGGCAGTGTAGGAGAGCTGTAGGCAGGGACTGGGGACTTACACCCAAACTATGCAAATGGCTGTACACAGTAGTGGTAAGACCGGTTTTAACTTACGGAGCCTTGGTGTGGTGGCCAAGAACGAAGTTAATAACAACTGAGAACAAACTGCAACAACTACAACTATGCACTAGCATGCACACTAATCAGCGGATGCATGAGATCGACACCCTCCGCAGCATTGGACATACTACTAGGGCTCATACCGCCGCACCTGCACATCCAGCAGGAGGCGACGGTCGCAGCCTTTCGGGTGAAGTCCACTGGCCAATGGAAAGGTAACAATATAAAAACCCATCACTGCCAAATCCTTGAACGAGCTTTAGAGGTTGTTCCGGAGGCAGCCAATGGGACTGATAGATCACCAAAAACCTACGTTATCGAAAGAAGATACGAGATACTTTATCAAGAAGTGCCAAGAAGTGCTCTAATCATAAGGTACTGAATTTTTACACTGACGGCTCTAAAAACACAAACGGTGGTGCTGGTTGCAGCTACGTCTCACCTGAACTAGGGCTAGGTAAATCAGTCCCACTCAACAAGATAACAACGGTTTTCCAAACCGAGACAGCAGGTATACTCCTAGCAGCTAAGGCTGCGATCGCGATTTGCACAAGCAGACCGTGCGACATAGAAGAGGTTACAATAACTACAGACAGTGCGGCTACACTATCAGCACTAAGCAAACCTGTAAGTAGATCGAAAATCATTGCAGATTGCCATACACAACTGCAAAACCTGTCAACCTTGTGCAAGGTAAAGCTATGCTGGACCAAAGCACACAACGGAAATAAAGGTAACGAACAAGCAGACTCTCTTGCTAAACTAGCATCTCATATGTAGGTAACGACTCAGGGTATCAACTTGTGTCGACCATCAGCAGAAGCTATCAGGGGAGAATTGCGGAAACACACTCTGACTGTACACAACAGTAAATGGGCAGAACGAAAAGACTGTAGACTGTCACGACTAATGATGCCGAATTCAAATGGTAAGGTTACCCGATACTTACTAAAACTAAAACGGTCCGACCTGCGGGATATGGTAGGTATCATAACTGGACACTGTAACTTAAATAAGCACCTTTTCAATACAGCTGGCACCGATAGCCCTCTATGCAGAGGTTGCCTTTTAGAGGAAGAGACAGTGGAGCATGTGCTGCTCTATTGCTCTGCAACTGAAGATACAAGACGAAAGGCAGGGATAGCGACGAGCTCCACCTTCCCTTCACTGGACCAGTTCTTATGTCAGGATGCTGAAGCTGTTCGGCTCTACTTCAAGGAGCTGTCCTGGCTAGGCTAACTGACCGGGGGGAAGTGCACAATACTCACGATCACGGAGAGTCAGTGCAGGACTCATCGCCCCCGCCACGAATTTAGAATTTAGAAATACATATTAATATGAAATTAAAATCAATAGTAATGTCTTAACGTACGGTTTTTATTTAACGAAAATACATTGAATATTTCAACAATAAGTTCAACAATGGCTTTCAAGTGGCCTCAAACAGACAACAAAGTTATTTCAAATAGTTTCCAATAACATGGAGTACAGTCCATGATGGTATTCTATTGGCTTCATACAAACCTACACCTTTTTGTTTCATAATAACCCTTACGGGGTCGGAATATGAACTGACTTGAAGTGTTGGATGCTGTAAGTGCTAGAATCTTTCAATATGAATACAGCTTAGAATCAGAAACTTGTTAGCTTTTGTAGGAGTTGTGAGCTGAATCTCGCCCACTCTGTCTGAACGGCAAGGCGATGGGTAAATCGACTTCTAGTTTTAGACCATGGCTTATGAGCTTTGAGATGAAACGTGGTTGTACGGAATATGATTAGGAGAACTGGTGGTCTTCATTTTGGATTCCAGTGCTTTGTTTTATATCAAATTTCATACTGTACCGTGTGTATTGTACAGGTAAATCATAATCTACTGATTATAATGTCTGCGCATGCATCAATATGCAGTCTGTATTCGTTATGATTTTGCTATTTGATGAATGGGTGACTTAAAATACTTGACCTCTGAGGTACAATCTTCTATATAGGTATACTACTTATAATAAAGTAGTAAAAATGTCGTGTCTCTACATTGAATATTTTTGTGAAATTTTAAATAAAATGGCTTACTATTATTGTACAGAGGCCAAAACCATAACTTTTTGAATTTTCGTTTGTCTGTCCGTCTGTATGCATGTTCCGATTTAACTTGAATTGAATGCGGTTTTTTTATTATCATCGTAGTGATCCTGGTCAACACATAGGCTAAAAGGGGTGTTCATAAAATAACGCCCAAGCCGAAATAGGGGCAAAAATTGAATAAACAAATTAGAAACACGGTTATATACGGTTATATATTAAATACGGTTTTATACACATAAACACACGGCTTCCGTACGGCCGTAAGACGCTTCATTTGACATCACAGACGTTATATTCAAAATGTGCTTGCATGATCCCAAAACTCATACATGCAAATTCAAGAGGTACGAGTAGTTGATGCTTTATATTGTTGGCACTTTGTGGAATTTACTATACGTACAAATTATGTGTAATGAAACACCTGTACTTATCCATATAAACATACTTATACATGTACATAATATTATATATATATACTTCAAATATTATTTATTTTATATATATATATATAACGGGTGGCGCAAAAGTAATGTCATAACCTGAATTAGCTGCCATTTTGTTATAAATGAAAAAAAAAACGGCCAAGTGCGAGTCAGACTCGCACACGAAGGGTTCCATACCATTATCTATAAAAACGGCAAAAAAATCATGTCTGTTGTATGGGAGGTGTGACTCGCACTTGGACGGTTTTAGTATTTATAGCGGCAACAGACATACATCATCTGTGAAAATTTCAACTGTATACTTTATTATGCCCAGCCGTTTCGCTGTTCAGCATTCTCAAGGGCTTTTTGATTATAACTAGTTTCATGAAACATAATTTGAAAGATAATTGCTTGAACTCGACGTTCGTAGAAATCCGTAGTAGACATGGGTCACAGTCTGATATATCGGTTACTTTGAATCACAATAGTCTATAATTAAAAGAATGGCAAAAGAACAGGTAATTTGATTCTCATTGGGCTCTAGCATTCAAAGCTTTTCCAATTAAGCCGTCAGTTACCCTAGCCAATAGTCATTCGTTCGGATCCTCCATGGAATCGAGCTTTCTATTTCAATTCAAAGAGTTTCTTCTACAGAGGAGAGTTAGTATTGGTCTACCTATAAAGGATGTATCTTTGAAATGCATTGTTTTTAGGTTCAGCAGGCCTAGCATGGTGCCACTTTAACACCATTTAAAACATTTGACAGTAAATTCCATACATTTACTGTCAAAATGGTGTTAAAGTGGCAACCATGTTAGACCTGCTGTACCACATAGGGAATAAACGGAACCCTTATATAACTTTATTGTCGGTCTGTCTGTTAAAACCCTTCTGTAGGAGGTATTAGTTTCAACTTGGTACATATCTCTCCGGCCCCGTCAGAGATACCAAGTTGAAACGAATACCTCCTACAGACGTTTAATATACGGCCCCATTGTGGCGTTAAAAATCAGGCGTCCAACTTAACGTGCAAAAAAGGTATTGCCCTTTACGTAATCAATTTCATAAAAATTGGCTCGCCATGAAAACAAAAAGTGCCATACACTTTCAGTATACACACACAAAGGCACACGTCTAGGAAAAATCTGAAAATAATCTACTTTTTAGCCGTCAAGAAGTCATTTATAGACCAACTTTATTAGAGCCTTTGGATACATAAAGTTTAGTGGATCGTTAGAGATATTAAAAGTGTTACCAATTGTTGTATGCAACTCCAACAGCTAAAACACACGAAATAAAAACAAAGAATAAAAAGTAAAGAATACACAGTATTGTACAAAGGCTAAATTGCTTAAAAGGCTTATTGCTAGAAGCAATTTATTATAAGTATAGATAATATATTATTTTTATTATACATTTATTATATAGAAACAACTGTACAAATATATAAGTGTACAAAACTTAAAATAAGAAATGAACACGAGAAACAAAAAATAATCGAATATTATGGCAACGTAAAGAAAATGTGGGATAATATAAATATGTAGATTAATTGGTAATCAAAAAAAGTCAACAGATATATTGAAACACTTGTCAGGAAATATAAAGCAAGAGATATGTAATAACTTTGCAACTACATTTAAAGATTATATCTAATTGTAACGGAACTTTCTTAAACCGCGCTGACTATCGAAATGAGGCTTGTGTGTCGATGAGTTGGAGAACAGTAAGTAGCAAGGAGGTCCAAAAATCACAAAGAAAATGAGCGATAAAAAATCTGCAGGGTCAGATGTTATACGTATGAGGGACCTAAGATATATAAGTGAACAAATAAGACCAGTCATAACTCACATAATAAATTTATGTATCAAATATTCGAAATTTCATCAAATATTAAAAGAAACCACAGTGCAACCTATTCATAAAAAAGGTGATCATAAAAATTATGCTAACTACAGACCTATAGCTATATTATCTTATATAAATATGTATTTATGTATTATATGTATTTTTTGACTTTAAAAGGCCTTCGATACCCTTCGGCACAGGACGCTGCTCGGGGCGATGGCGGAGTGCGGGATCAGCGGACCGCTTAATAGCTGGTACCGCGAGTACTGCAGGAGGATATCGACAACATAATGCGATGGTCGCACGATAGTGGAATCGTACTCAATGCCGAAAAAACTAACCTCCTTGCTTATCCGGTCTCCGTACGCTTATTTGTACCCCGGACTTTTCATGCCAACTGATTGCCTACGACTTTAACTGTTTCCATAATTAGTTATCTAGTTTTAAATGTAAAACAATAAAGCAAGTTCCTTGTGTTACATACCTAGGAATGTGCATCGATGAAAATATGGGCGGGACTAAACATATAGAGAAAATATTAAATAAGCTACGCATATTGTTATTTTAATTCAAACATCTTAGTTACAAAGTACCAATTTCTGTTTTTAAAAACTATAATATAAGTCGTTGATTGACTCTATTATATTTTGTGGTCTGGATTGCTATGGACCTATATTCAAAACATCCATGGATGAGATTGAAAATATACAAAATTCTTAGTCAGTAAAAGTGTTAGCAAAAAAAACACAAAAATAATATCAAAATACTATGCTTAATCTGTAAAATACTACCGGTGCGTCATTAAAATATAAATACATAATTGCAGAAAATGGCCATGGCATCCTAGATCATAAGATACCTATTTTTAAATGGATATTAATAAAGCCTCCGAAAAACAAATTAAATCCCAGCGAACTGCTGCACACTGTAATGCTATCTAAGCAGCGCAGCGGTAAAAATATACTAATTTAAGTGTATGACATCTACCGACAAAATAAATAAAAAATAGCAAACTAAACTTTCTTACGACCACCTGGTTTCAATAATGAACCTCCAAATAAATTACTGAACTTCCGAAAGAAATACTAAATTAACGAAAAAAAATATTCTGCTAGTCAAAAAATAGGTGCGACGACTAGCGTAGCGAAGAGAAGCGTGTTAGGTTGACATGTAAATACATATTGGGAGCCGAGCGAAGCGGAGCGGAACGAGGCGACGCCTTAAGTTTTAACAGAATTCATGATATGGTTAGGCAAGTTTGAATTTTTATTCGTAGATCTACGACAAAAAAAGCAGACAATAGTTTTCGCTGAAATGTATTTTCAGCTGGTGAAATAATATTATATCAGAATTTTCAGTATTTTATTCGGTAGTTGGTAGTTTATTTATTTGCACCGATGTTTTCGGTAACTTAGTATTTAAAGCAGTAACATTCATAAATTGAACATCCTTATTTTTTATTTAGTTTTCGAAGCTTTTATCACGTTTCGCGCGGTCGAGCGACAAGCGTGCACGTATCTGTACAACGTCGTCACATACAGTTGCGATATTTGCGAACTGTCGCAGGTTAATCTGTATTTATACGAATAAAAATGCTTGAGTGCGGGAAATGCAAGTCAAATATGACGGAGGGAGCCTTATGTAGCATGTGTCATCAAATGTACGATTTTGCCTGCGCTGGAATATCGGAATCAAACTATCGCAAATTAGGCAAAAACAAACCGTTCTGGCGCTGCCCTTACTGCAAAAATCTCGCTGCATCTCCATCTCCAGCTCACCGGGATGCATCTGCTGCAGAAGTATCGCACGGCGACCCAGACTCCAACAAGAAACTGGACATTATGCAGTCTCAGCTCCTCAACATATTAAGTAAGCTCGGCAATCTGGATGTCCTTGTTCAAGACTTGAAGGCGATCAAAGAAGAGATTGGTGATGTGAAAATGTCACCAGAGATGGCTCACGACACGATCAGCTCATTTACTGCACGGATCGAAGGATTGGAAAATAATGTAAGATCAATACAAGAGGTATCGTCTGTTATACCTACCCTACAAGCTGCGCTAAAGAATATGCAAAGTGAATTACAAGAGAGCGAACAAAGGAACAGGTGTAACGATGTGGAAATTAAAAATGTGCCCTTCCACAAGAATGAAAACTTGTTTGATCTGGCAGCGAAAATAGGTGATATTATAAAATGTCCCGTTATAAAACAGGACATCAACATAATCACAAGAGTGCAAACTAGACAAAAAGATGCCATAAAACCAATCATAATATCGTTCACTAATCGTTATCTGAAAGAAGATTTCATAGCCGCTTCACGTCAGCATAAAGATTTAACGCAAAGCACGATTGGACTAGGTGACAAAACGAGAATCTACATAAACGACCACCTGACTGTACACTTCAAGAACCTACTATCGAAAGCCAAGCAACGTCAACGTGAAGTGGATTTTCAGTTCTTATGGGTACATCATTGCAAGATCTTAGCACGAAAATCTCCAACGTCAGCTGTTTTTACCATCAAAGCAGAAGAAGATCTGTCTAAAATCAAGTAAATAGACACTTTATTTATTCTAGTAAGAACATTAATAATACAAATAACTATTGTATACACCTTATTACGTATATTATCTATGTTGTGTAATCCCCACACAAGCGATCAATAAATATTATTACTATAACACATACACAGCATCCACTCATTTAAAATATATTATTAAAGTATATATACATCTATCTTATTTACACGTCAATAACAAATATCAATACAACCTATACACAACATGTATTTATTTAAAATATCTTATCATTATATATATATTCCATTCCTATTTACACATTACATGTATATACACATCTTCTAAATCTCGTATCATATCGCACTTCAAAATCAACAATACCTATAATTCTCTTAACTCATTACCAAAGCCTGTATAAAAATAGCTCAAATTATTCATTGCATAGAACTACAGTAATTAGCCATGCGTGTTTCTGATATATATTTTTTTAATAATTTAGTTTGAAAATGTAGACTATTTTATGAAACTAATTTCATTATTTTTGGGTTTTATTCATTGCATCTATTTAAAAACAAAAACTTAAATTTTACCCGCCAAAAGTGAACGTGACGTCACTAGAGGCGTTCCGCATGGCGCTAATAGTGCTAACACTACCATCAAACTTCTCACGCCCATCAAGTCGTTCCGAATGAAAAATGGCGTCCATCACTGTTTATACTTATAATCCATTTAGGGTTCTTTTGAACGCAACATGAATGATGACAGAATTTGTAGAAATTCATTTAAGTTACGTGAATACAAAGGATATACTACTTTACTAGGTCCAAGAAGTAATTTCTTCTAACTACAATCTTATAATCATGATTTAACTAATGCTCTTATTCTTCGAAAAACCTATTTTTGAAATTGCCACCGGCCAGCTAGCACTTTTCATAGATCGCTCATAGTGCAAACGCTCTGAAGCATAGGCATATCACAACATGGCGTCGTTAAGGATTTTGTCTATGATAAACAAGGTGAAATTTAATCAATCACCCTTATTCATACTGGAGATTCGGTTAGTGATCAGGAACAAAATTCAATGATCGTTATTTTCGAAATCATAAAAAAAATTGTTTCCATACTGACTGAATAGGCAGTAGGTAGGTACGGGAGCAATTTTTTGTTTTCAGTTTTACCTTGAGGTTCATTAAATATTGTTCCTGATCACTAACCGAGTCTCCAATATGAATTCTGGCGGTTGATTAATTATCGGGCTCACAGTGACTCGGAATGATGATAGACGCGATATAATCGATTATGTCGCGACACGGAATGCACTGCATGTCAAATGTCATGTCATGACGTCATAGATAAGTCAAATGAAGTTCATTGTGTTTTGTTAAAATATCTTTAAAAGTATAGATTTATTTATTAATCTGATAAGTGGCAACTGTACAGAAAACATATTTCTCGAAATGGTTTTAAGATTTCCGTTCTTGTCCAGAAAGTTAGCACCCCCAATTCTCTACGCATTCGTATCAGATGACTCAACGTCGGTGAAATTTGTTTCAATGATAATTATTCCTGTCAACGTCAACTTTGAACTCTGTACTGTTGAATACACAAAAATATATTGTTTTAGTCACTACAGTGAATCTTAACGTGTATTATCAAAACGCAAGAGGTTTGCGTAGTAAGGTAGGCGTATTTAAAAGAAATGTTTTACTAGGCGGCTATGACGTAATTGCAATCACGGAATCGTGGCTCTTGGAGGGTGTTAGGAATAGCGAGCTCTTCGATGACCGATATTCGATCTTTAGACGTGACAGACGTTACGACTTAACCGGACAGACTCGAGGCGGTGGGGTTCTTGTTGCAGTGCGTCGGGAGTTTTCAGTTTCCGAACAGATTGACTGGAGATCTTCAGCAGAGGATTTGTGGGTATCCTTAAAGCTTAAGGCTGATCACAACAAAGTATACCATTTAAATTTATGCATAATGTATCTTTGTACTGAGAAATCAGGCAACGCTTTTTCCACACAACTTATGAACTTCTCAAACAAATTATTCGATATATATTCCTCGAACCCAGATCAAATTTTCCTTATAATTGGTGATTTTAACCTTCCCAATGTATCGTGGCAGGAAACAAATCATGAACCATCTAGTTTAATTGGAGACTCTCAGACACATTTTTTTGATACAATAGGCCAATGAAACTTTAATCAATTCAACACGGTTAAAAATATTAATAATCGCATTCTCAACTTGATATTCTCAAATGCGTCGTGCATTGTGTCACCGTGTGACGATCCCCTTGTTCCTGAAGATCCTCATCACAGAGCATTGGAGGTAGGCTTTCACATTGATAATATGATTTTTCTTCATATAAGGCTACGACTAGATACATATACCACAGAGCAAACTATGAACATATAATAAACCATTTAAATGAAATACCATAGATTCTGCATTTATATAAATTTATCCTCGAAGAAGCTGTTACATTCTTTTATAATTCACTTTATAAAATAATAAAAGATTTCGTTTCCGTTAAAAAAGAAACAAAACACACTAAACCACCATGGTATTCGGATGCACTACTGAAAATATTAAAAGAAAAAGATAAATATCATCGCAAATATAAAAAATACAATAATTTGTCCGATTACAACTCTTTCTTGGTGCTTAGGAAAAGAGCGAAATTTGTTAAAAATATTTGCTCACCGAGTATATGGCTAATATTGAAAATAATATTATTGCTGATCCATCCAGTTTCTGGTCATATGTAAAAAATAATAATAAAGGTTCTAATAATATTCCCTCCCTCATGAATTACGAAGGTCGCTTGTTGGACTCTGGGAAGGACATTTGTGAAGCATTTTCCGACTTTTTTGGAAAAAACTTTTCGCCTCCCTCAACCGGTAATGTCAATCCCATCGAAGTTCCCCAGACTCATCTTATTTCATGTATAGAGATTAATCTAACTCGTTTACTCACGGTGTTAAAATCATTAGATCTTAAAAAAGGGGCAGGTCCAGACAACATTTCTCCTGTATTTATAACAAATTGTGCCGAAGCATTGGTTTTGCCCTTATCTATTTTATTCAAAAGTTCCGTTAATGAAGGTATTATGCCGATTTTATGGAAATCTGCGTACATAACACCAATCCACAAAAAGGAGATGTAAATTTTGTTGATAACTATAGAGGTATCTCCAAACTATGTTTATTTGCTAAGGTATTGGAAAGGATAGTATATGAGCAGACTTATGCAGCGTTAAAGAGTTAGTTCTCGTTAGAGCAGCACGGTTTCCTTAAACAACGATCAACAACTTCGAATCTTGTCCTAACTCACGAGCATGTTACAGCTGGAATGGAAGAAGGTAGTCAAGTAGATATAATATTCATATTCATTCAGGACTATAGTAAAGCTTTTGATCGCATAGACCATGTACGGCTTATAGAGAGGCTTTACTCTTCAGGTATTCATGGAGATCTTTATCGATGGTTCCAGTCATCCGTCAAAAACAGGACCCAGTCGATTGTGATAAACAAGTATAGCTCACAGTGGCTTACGGTTCCCTCGGGTGTACCACAGGGCTCACTTTTAGGTCCACTCCTATTTATTTTGTTTGTGAACGATATAGCTGGCTACTTCAGGTCTGCGAGGATCCTTCTTTTTGCAGACGACATGAAAATTTTAAAGCCAATCCGAAATAATCAAGATTGTGTCGCCTTACAAGAGGACCTTCGGCGGTTTGAGGATTATTGCCACTTACGTGGGACGCACTATAAGTTTCCGGAATGAATATGAAAAAATACTATTAAAGGTACAAAATTAATTTATTGTTTTTCAAAATAATCTCCCTTGGCGTCTATGCACTTTTTCATTCGATCAAACCAGTTTTGAAAACTTTTGTGCCACTCCCCTGTGGTGACCTCTGAAACGTGTTTTTCATACTCCTCGACAGCCTCTTCTGGTGATGAAAATCACTGACCGCGTAATTGGTTCTTAATATTTGGGAACAGAAAAAAGACACAAGGTGCCAGGTCGGGACTGTATGCAGAATGACTCATGAGTTCTACATTTTTTGTCTTCAAAAAGTCGTTTGTCTGTCTGGCCGTGTGAGAACTAGCATTGTCGTGGTGCAGGATGATACGGCGTTTACGGTTATTTTTACGGTGTTCGTCAATAACTTCCGGCAAACAAATGGTCGTGTACCAGTCACTATTCACGGTACGACGATTCTCTCTAAAGCAACAGTAGCCACGTGTCCAGTTTTATTAAAAAAAGAAGCAATCATCCGCTTAGAAAAAAAAAAGTAACTAAATCGGTACAAAATGAATTGCTTAGCATGCCAAACCAAAATAGAAAGCAATGAAGCCCTTGTTTGTACAGATTGTAAGGTGCCTTACCACTACAGATGCTTCAACATTACCACGGCTACCTTTATGAGTAGCCGGGTAAAACTAAAGCGTCTCTGGAAATGTCCATCTTGCGATAAGATTACTCACCGGAAAAAAATAAACAGTCCTGCAAAATTTAGCTTGGAAAATATGTTGAACGAATCGAATACATCGTGCGAAGAAATCTCGGACTCAAGTGTAACAGGTAACACAGATACAAGTATTATGCAGACTCCTGTACCATTGCCAAGCTATACCACAGAACAAAGTACTACTAACCCTAATATTGATACAATCAGTTACAATAAATTCAGCCAACTCATTAAAGCAGAATTTCATAACATGAAAACATCTATGACCGAGTCAATTACCCAGAATATAAAAGAAGTACTGTTACATGAAATTAATTCTTCTATTGCAAACTTAAAAACAGAGATAACACGGAAAAATGAAATCTTTTCTACCGACCAAACTTGTATTAAACAAAATATAAACAAACTGAACAATAAAATTGAAAGCCTCGAGTCTGAAAACAAAAAATTAAAAACAGAATTAGATAGAATGAGCCAAATCCTTGAACCGAAAAAATTACAGGACACAAAACAAAATTTCAAAAAAATTGTGCTTTATGGGCTAAATGAATATGCCGACGAAAATGAACACATACTTATCCATCGATTAAGCAATATATTCTTTGATATTTTAAACCTAGACATCAACGCGTATATTGAAAATATAAAGCGCATTGGCAGAAGAGGATACCGGTGACCTGTTGAGATCGAACTTATAAGTGAAAGAATGACTAGGCACATATTAGGTCAAAAACAACATTTTAATAACACGGGATTAGCTATATCAGAATTATTGGATGAGGAATCCCTAAAAAATAGGAGATTATTAAAAGATACACTCAGAGAAGCGAGACAAAATGGAAAAAACGCTATAATTAAAAGAAACAAAGTTCTAGTGGACGGAAAGGAGTACAAAACACAAAACTCACAACACCAATGGATTGAAAATGAATCCGAGGGTACTACTGCAAGAAAAAACGAATCACTGCCACTATACAGGAAAGACATAACACAAACCAAAACTCAACAAAACAAATTAAACCAGACTTTTTTTCGTTGACACATGTTCCATCCTTATTCAAAATATGCAAAGTGTGAAAAATAAAGTTCATATTTTAGAGAGTTTCTTATCGAACCATAATTTTGATGTTGTATGTTTACCTGAAACCTGGTTATCAACATCACAATCCGATTTCATTCAAATATCAGGATACGTTTTTGCGGCTAGTTTCAACCGAAGCCAACACGAAGGTGGTGGAGTTGCTATTTTGGTAAAAAAAGATAGTCATTTGGAATATGTAGTGAGAAGAGATATTATTGATATGTCTACCGAACTTGTAATTGAACTATGTGCTGTAGAAATACCTAATTTAAATTTAATAATAATTTGTATATATAGACCAGATCGCGAAATTGAAGTTTTTTACGAATGTTTAAATAAACTATTGGAAATAATAAAATTAAAACTACAAAAAATGCATGTTATGATTGTAGGGGACTTAAATATAAATATGTTAGAAAAATCCAAAAATACTCAAAAGCTAACGGACCTATTGCTATCTTATAACCTTAGTCAAATAATTACAGAACCTACACGAATTACGGTAACATCTTCTACATGTGTTGACCCAGTATTTACAAATAATAAACAGGTCGAAACGCAGGTAATCGATCACGGATTTTCCGATCATAAAAGTATTACTTACAAATTTAATGTAAAGAGAGAGGATAGTACTGGAAATAAAAAAATATTTACCTATAAAAGGAAATATAACGAAAAAAATATTCAAGCTTTTAAACGTGAACTTGAGAGTACAAAATGGGACAATATCTTAATACATAATAATATAAATCAAAATTACAGTGCTTACTTAAAAACTCTAACACAAACACTTAACAAAACAATACCAAAAACACGCGTACGAATAACTCAAAATAAAAGAAAAACATGGCTAACAGCAGGACTTAAAAAGTCATGCACGGATAAAAGAGTGCTCAGAAAACTGCTGAACGAAGTAGGACGGAGCAAAATCTTAAAAAAATACTACAAAACCTATGAAAAACTTTTAAAGAAATGTGTAAATAAGTCTAAAAAAATTAACTTCATACGAGAAATGAGCGAATCAAATAATAAAACCAGAACAATGTGGAAAATTATTAAGACACCACTGGAAAAAAAAATAGGAAAAAAATTCAAAATTTTAGATTAAAAATAAATACAACGGAAATAATTGATAAACCGGAAAAAATTGCGAACATCTTTAATGATTTTTTTGTAGGCGTCTGCGAGTCAGTACAGCCCTCACCGAGCGATAACGGAGGAAACTGTAGCGCAAAGCCAGCCGGACGTCCGGTTGTCAAGCCACAAGAACGCTCCATGTTCTTATATCCGGTTACTGAACATGAAGTGCACAATATCATCAGAGGACTAGAAAATAAAACTAGCTTTGGGATTGACGAAATTCCCCCGATACTTCTTAAGTTATGCGTAACTGAACTATCCCCCCCTCTTACTAAACTTATCAATCAGTCGTTCAACGAAGGACGTGTCCCAGATGATTTAAAAATATCGAAAATTAAACCGGTTTTCAAGAAAGGAGACAAAACAAGTCCAAGTGATTATCGCCCCATAGCGCTATTGCCAGCAACCTCAAAAGTATTTGAAAAAGCTATGTACACGACTTTACAAATTTCTAGAAAAAAATAATATACTTGACGAAAACCAATACGGGTTTTGAAAAATTAGATCAACAACAGATGCTGTTTACAGATATGCTCAGGAAATTTTAAACTATATAAATGAAAAATGTTATGCAGTCGGGCTTCTATTGGACCTTAGTAAGGCATACGACAAAGTTTGTTACAAAATACTTCTCTCAAAATTATATGGATCAGGAGTGCGAGGCATGGTCCACGAATGGTTTAAATCGTATTTAACAAACAGAACTCAGTACGTACAGATCGAACACTATGACGAATCCACGAACGAGGTAAAAACAATACGCTCAGAAACCCGACAATTAACGGGATCTATTCCTCAGGGCAGTGTCCTCGGATGTGTGCTGTTCCTCCTGAATATTAATGATCTGCCAAAAATCGTCAATGCTGTCAGTGTTCTGTTTGCTGACGATGTATCCATAATATTTAAATTTCAAGGTAACGAAAACTACAATAGTAAACTAAAAGAGACCCTCGAAAATATCACAAACTGGATTAAAGACCATAACCTGCAAATAAACTTAAAGAAAACTAAAATGATCCAATTTCATCCTTACCAAAAAAATCCTCTGCGTTTAGAATTAAAATCCGATAAGACATCGATAGAGGAAGTCCACACCTTCACACTGTTAGGGCTAACACTAGATTCACAATTAAATTGGAAACAACACATCCTAAATACAAAAACAAAACTTTCGCGATTTATATATGCACTTAGTGTTCTACGGAAAACAACCGACTTCAATACAGCTTTATCAGCTTATTACGCGTACGCGCACGCCTGGCTTCGCTACGGCATTATATTATGGGGTAATAGCACAGATGCTACCGACTTATTTGTAATGCAGAAAAAATGTATACGCATGTTGGTAGGTATTTACTGCCCGGACAGTTGCAAACCACACTTCATTGAAAAGAAAATTCTTACCCTACCCTCTATTTACATATTAGAAACTGCAAAATTTGTCCACAAAAACTTACACCTATTTACCAAAAATAAAGACGTACATAGCTTGAACACTAGGTCAAAAAACAAACTCACATTACCAATTTCAAGATTACAAACGTTTCAAAGGAGCCCCTATTGCAATATGATAAAAGTATATAATAAAGTCCCTGAGGACATTAAAACTGAAATAAAAGATAATGTTTTTGCCAACCGACTACAAACGTACCTGAAAAATAAAAGTTACTATACAATTAAGGAGTTTTTAACCGAAACATAATAACAATCTTAGCAATTAAGCAATCTGGTCTAAATAGGATTTATAAGGTGATAGATAAGTAACAGATATTAGAAAACATTTTTATTTTTGTTTATTTTATTTTGTTAAATTATCGGACATGCATTTAAAGTTTCAAGTGAGAGTTGATAAGTATTCAGATAATATATAATGAAGAGATCAATAAAACACGTCTGCTCAGTCTAATTACTTGTAATGGCCGGGGAAAAACAAGACTACCTCCTTATGATAATTAATAGCTAATTATTACTACCTACATACATACCAATACCCTCACACTTAATTAACACACAACTTAAATAACTTTTAATTAATAAGAATAATAACACGGAGGAGATAGGCCTACATATAGAAAATTTACTAACACACTACGCTTGACTTACAATCTAAGAACAATCATATCATTATATCTAATAATACTTAATCAATAACGAAACCAAATCTTTTAACGGGTTTTCTAATGCGCGACGGGTAACGACGCTCAATAACCTGTGGTGGTACACGTAAGCTCAACTCCCTCCCCGTTAAACTACTTGCCCCCGCCTCGGTCGCCGAGGGTGAGTCGGTCGACCGCGGCGGCGATAACATAGCGGCTGGTGGTGACCCGACCCCCGTGCCCCCCCGGCTAGGTGAATCCCGCCCTTCGCCCTGCTGGCTACCGCTGCACGGGGCAACACCAAGCGATGGACCATGTTTACTCGGGCCGGCGACGCCGCTACCACCAATTTCACAATCTTGGTCAAAAAGAATGGTAGACCCAGGAAAAACGCAAGAATTTCGTGGCTTTCGTTTTAGCTGGTCAATGTGCCTGTGTACTGAAGTGCCTTCTTTAGTTGCTACCTCATAATCAGATTTGCCTGTGCGCTTAGCTATAACTCCGTCTGACCATTTATTATTATTAGATCTATAATCTCTATACCTAACCGGTTCTCCTAAGTTAATCTCTCTAGAAATCTGCGTTGAATTTTTTCTTTGTTTTTCTTGCTCATTTTCAACCCTAGCTGCAACATCCGGCCTTACCAAATCTAATCGAGTACGCAAACTGCGTCCCTGAAGCATTTGTGCAGGTGATTCACCTGTAGTGCTGTGGGGAGTGTTGTGATAATACAATAGAAACTGATGTAAGGCCTCGTCGATATTACATTTCCGGGCAATCGCTTTTTTTATTACATTTTTAACTAATTTAACTGCACCCTCAGCAGCCCCGTTTGACTGCGGATGGTGGGGAGCAGCGTACATATGCCGTATACCGTTTGATTGTAAAAAAACGTTGAATTCTCTACTTGCGTAGGGTTGGCCGTTATCTGTCACGACCTGTTTTGGCAAACCCCATCTTGACCACGATTCCTGTAACTTGGCTATTGTATTCTCCGCCGTAGTGCTTGACATATTGTAAAACTCTACCCATTTTGACCGTGCGTCTATTGTTATTAGGTAAGTTCTCCCTGCTATCGGGCCCAAAAAATCCAAGTGCACCCTTTCGTAGGGGCGTGAAGGCCACCGCCATGGCACTGGTGTACTTTGTGGTGGTGCGGGGGCGACTGCCGCACACGTGTCGCACTCTTTACACTGTGTTTCAATGGCCTCATCTAACCCCGGCCACCACACATAACTCCGTGCCATAGCCTTCGTCTTCACGATCCCCATATGTGGCTCATGAAGTTCTTGCAATACCTGGCCACGGCCGGCCTCCGGTATAACTACCCGGTGGCCCCACATAACGCAACCCAGCTCTAAATATAGCTCATTTTTCCTGCGGAGATAAGGTTCTAAATTCTTAATAGGTACAGCGTCTGGCCAGCCATCCCTTATATAATTAGTTACTCTGCCTAGCATTGGGTCTCGTGACGTCATTCGCATAATTTCCCTGTTATCCAATAATAAAGCATTCGAAGCAAAGTGCAAATAAGATTGTTCCGGAATTTCAAATTCCCTTTGTTCGCCTATCGGTAGCCTCGAGAGAGCGTCAGCAATATTTTTATCCGTTGACACGTATTGTATTTTGAAATCATAAGCCGACAATATCAGAGCCCACCTTTGCATGCGACTGGCCGCCATGCTTGGTACTCCTGTCAAAGGCCCAAATATACTTACTAACGGTTTATGATCCGTTTTAAGCAAGAAATGCCGGCCGTATACGTATTGATGAAACTTGCGCACACTATAGACTATTGCTAATGCTTCACGATGAATCTGTGAATAATTCCGCTCCGCGTTTGTCAATCTGCGTGATATGTAAGCGACTGGGTGTTCGTTACCCACGTTATCCGGTTGTGTTAATACCCCTCCAACGCCAAAAGAACTCGCGTCGCAGGTCAAGGTCAAGGGTCGATTAGGGTCATAGTGGGCTAACACTTCGCTACTTAACAGTAATTCTTTTATTCTATTGAATGCTGTTCTACAAGCCTGCGACCATCCCCATACTGTTGCCTTCTTTAACAGCGCGTACAGCGGGCTAAGGTGATCACTTATTTTATGTACGAACTTAGCATAGAAATTAACCATTCCCAAAAAGGATCGTAACTCCCCTATGTTATTTGGTTCCGGCATTTTAGCAATGGCCTTCACTTTACTGGGATCCGGGCGGATACCATTCTTATCGATGATGTACCCGAGATAAGCTACTTCACTAGCTAAGAAAATACACTTACTCTGCTTAAGTTTTAAGCCATAAGCTTCCAATCTATCTAGGACTATTCCTAAAGTCTTTATGTGACTAGGGACATCACGAGAAGCGATCAGCGCGTCGTCTAAAAACGTTTTGCAATTAGGTATATCTGCAAGCAAATTCGACATAATCCTTTGGAAAATTCCACTACTAGAAGATAAACCATATACCAATCTATTATATCTGAACATACCCCTATGCGTGTTGATGACGGTGTATTTTTTAGACTCTTCTGACAAACAAATCTGATTATAAGCATTAGCTAAATCAATCTTACTGAAGACCTCACAGCCCGAGAGATCCGCAAACAAGTCCTCAACCCTTGGCAAGGGGTAACGGTCAACTTCTAGTACGGGATTGAGAGTTACTTTGAAATCAGCACATACCCTAAGACCACCATCCTTCTTATTAATAGGTACTAACGGCGTCGCCCAGTCCGAACAGTCCACCGGTTCGATGACACCCTCGCGCAGCATGATGTCGAGCTCGGCATCGACGCGCTCACGCAGGGCGAAAGGAAGGGGTCGCGCACGGTGAAACACGGGCGTCGCGTCAGGCCGCACCCGCAGTGTCGCTTCTCCCCCGGTAAAACGTCCAAGACCGCTCTCGAAGACTCCTTTATGTCTGTCGATTAACAAAGAAACCTCGTTAGCCCCTGACTCGATATTCTTACATACCTCCACCTTGTTGCAGTTAGAGAACTTAGGTATGTCTATAGATAACTCCGCCAACCATTGTCTACCTATTAGGGATGTCTCCCCTTTCTCAATCACATATAAATCTAAGTGCTTAGCAGTATTATTGTAACGCACCGATGGTTTTATTATGCCTAAAGGTTTTACCCTAGAACCGTCGTAGAATTTGAACACCACTTTTGTAGGAAACAACACTAAATCACTGAAATAGTCGTTATATGTTTTTTTGCTTACACAAGAACTTGCTGCCCCAGTGTCCAACTCCATTATTATTTCACGACCGTTAACATTTAATGGTATGCTTACCGGTTTATACTTGTTTAATGACATCTGAAACATTGCCTCTTCTTCACAATCCGAGATGTTGTTGTCAGACTTATTCTCTTGCTCCAAAAAATAATTTTGTCGTCGCGGCGCCCGGCCGCGGCCGGCCCCGCCTTTCCGTCGGTACGCGCCGCCGTTTTGACGCGCGCCCGTGCTCGTTTTGCTTGCCACGGCCTGCTCCGGGCACACTCGCCGTAAATGCCCCTTCTTAGAACAAGCACTGCATATCGCTTCTTTAAAGCGACATTGTTGAACATAATGATTTGTAGCACCACACGCGTAACATGCGTAAACATTCGAATTTGCAAAGGATGTACTACCAGCTGTATTACTCCGTTGACTGGCCCCGGGCGAATGGCGGAGGTCGCGCTGCGGTCGCGTTGCGCTTGCGAGCGTGTGCAGCGCCGTCGACCCCTCCCCGCGCGCGCTTGGCCCTCCCACGCTCGCCCCGCCGTCTCTGCTGCATGAATATGATGACGAAGCAGGTTCCATAATAGCCGCGTCTTTCTCTGCTGACTCTAACGAATTCGCAAGTTGCACCGCCGATGGAAACGTTAGATTATCCTCCGCAAAAAGACGCTGTCTAATTAACTCGCTGTGTACGCCACACACGAATTGATCCCGTAAGTTCTCTGTTAGATTGTTACCGAACTCACATGTCCGTGCCAATTTTTTAAGTTCCGCAACGTACTGCGATATTGTTTCACTGACCGCTTGCCGCCTGAGACGAAACTTGTAGCGTTCGGATAGAATGGAGCGTTTAGGGCTCAGATGTGCCCTCACCAACAACACCAGTTCCGAATATTTGAGCGATGAAGGTTTGAAAGGACTTGCCAGGTTCACCATGAGTTCGTAGCACTCCTCGCCGCACACGGCTATTAGTGTGTCCACCTTCACCTCTTCCTTGACGCCGTTAACACTAAAGTAACTCTCCAGTCTCTCGCAGTACGACACCCAGTTACCCGATTCCACGTTAAACTCGTTGATTTTACCGAGAGCCATTGTTGTTATCTGTTCGGCTAACACAATAGAACTTCACACGCGAATATAATTTACCAATCGTCGCCAGTGATAAGTATTCAGATAATATATAATGAAGAGATCAATAAAACACGTCTGCTCAGTCTAATTACTTGTAATGGCCGGGGAAAAACAAGACTACCTCCTTATGATAATTAATAGCTAATTATTACTACCTACATACATACCAAGAGTAACGTACTATTATCTATTATTTCAATTTAATTTCAATTTGAACGATTTTATATATTTTTTCTCAATCAATAATTAATTATTATCAATAATAAACACGTTTCAAACTTATGTGAATTTTATGTAATGTCAAATTTTAAAACGCATGCAATACAACTATGTTGCTATGCCCAAGAAAGGGTATCATGTTATAGAATCATATAATACTTTGTTATTATTAACCATGCCAACATATGTACTACATGAATGCAATAAATGAATTATGAATAATGAATTATTATGAATTAGATGCACTTTTCACGCGCGCCACTTTGGTTGGTTTCGGCTCATCTTGAAAGACCCATACGCTCGATTGCTGCTTTGTTTTGGGATCGTAGCAATAAATCCATGTTTCGTCACCTGTTACTATGTCCCACACCAAATTTGACGCACCTTCGTTGAATCTGGTAAGCATGGCACTGCACCAAGTGACGCGGTCCGTTTTTTGAGCCTCGGTCAAGTTGTGTGGGATCCACCGCGAGCACAGCTTTCTCACACCCAAATGTTTGTGTAGGATTGATTGTATTTGACTCATGCCTATTTCTAAGGATGCGCGAATTTCATGGTAGGTCACATGCCTGTCTGTTTCAATCATACGGCGCACAGCATCGATGTTTTTGTTGGTCACAGCGGTGGACGGCCGACCATCGCGAGATTCGTCACTGAGATTGATACGGCCACGCTTGAATTCTGCAAACCAGCTATAAACAGTCGTCTTGCATGGTGCTTCATTGCCATAAGCTGTTTCAAGCCGAGCGATGCTCTGTTGAGCTGTCAAATTACACTTAAAATCGTAGAAAATCATACTACGAAAATTTTCCCGAGTTAAATCCATGTTGATGCAGACACACAATTTTTTAAATGGCGCCACAAGGTAAAAACAAAAGACAGTCAGATGAAACAAACTGCATTCTACAGCCAAAGAGTTCTATTTTCAAATGTTGCAAGAAATTTTTAAATATTGTTTATGTAAGTGGCCAGTTCCGGAAACTTTTAGTGTTACCTATGTAAACAAACTCAACCTCAATGTTTTTAAGTGCTATGTCATGTCGTTCTCGCGTAAATCATCTGTGACAATTTTTCCGTACGCCATTAAAAATCATCTTCTGCCACGAACAGGCTCAATTAGAGATTTAGGTGTCGTACAGTCATAGCGCGCACAAATGCGTGAGCCGCACTTGACGTTCTGAAACCGGCCCTCTTATTGTCTAACTTCAATATCTCTCGCTATAGCTTTCAAAGGTGTCGTGATTGGCTAAAAATGATGTGTACGACAAACATATTGAAAGCATAGTTAATAGGGCTTCTAGAAACCTAGGGTTCATAATTAGATCGTGCAAGCATTTTAAAAACATAAAAGCTATAAAAATTCTTTATTGCTCGTTCATTCGAAGTACACTTGAATATTGTTCCCAAGTTTGGAATCCCAGGTATGCCATATACATCACGAGAATTGAAGGGATACAAAAATGTTTTCTCCGATACCTGGAATAGAAAACTGGAGTAACTGATGCTACATACGAGGCACGATGAAAGAGACACCATCTGCTACCACTTGACGTCAGACGCAATATTGCAGATGTAGACTACCTCATAAAAATAGCTAACGGAAATATAAACTGCCCTGAACTCTTAAGCTATATCAATTTACAAGTTCCCAGGTCTGCCAACCCTCGTCACCAGAGCAAATTACACGTTCCCGCTGTGCGTACTAACTACAGGCAAAATACGTAAACAATACGTGCAGCTCGGAGCTTGAAATTGATATTGACCTGTTTCACACAAGCTCAGACACATTTAAGAGACTCGCAGCAAATCTATTTTTTAAGGAGTGACATGAAGAAGGTTTAGGTGCAACCACAAATAAACTAATATTTTACGTAGGTATAGATACAGCTTTGTATTATATAAATATACCTATAATAATAATAATAATATCTTTATTTATCAGACAACATGGATCCATTATGTTAGTAACAATACACTTATTCTATATTCTATATATATATCCATCCATCCATCAGCCTGTTTCGTCCACTGCTGGACATAGGCCTTTCCAGGAGTTCACCACTCTTGGCGGTCCTTCTGGAAGAAATGCCCATACTCACACACGCTGGGCAGGTGGGTTGGTGAGCGCGGTGCCGAAACCCTTGCACCAGTGACGCCGCTGCCCGTCACCAGTCTGATTTATATAAGGCCCGGCAATTGGGGATGGATATACCGCCATCCGTCGGTCCCAGGCAATGGTGGGCCGCCTGGTTTTTTTGCCCGAGAGCTGTCCTCTTACTCTCCCCCGAATAACTTCGGGAGGATTTCCGAGTAAGATGGTGGTACCACCACAGTCGAGCCCGGCATTAGCTCTACCACCCAATCTATCTATATATATATATATATATATTACATCTATACCGCTGCTTTTGCCCGCGGCTCCACCCGCGTGTTATTCGGTTTAACGACAAGCTTTTTTCCCGGGATAAAAAGTAACCTTTGTGTTAAGTTGGGGTATAAGCTATATCCTTTCTAAATTTCATCCAAATCCGTCCAGCCGTTTCAGCGTGAAAGAGTTACAAACATACACACACACACACAAACTTTCGCATTTATAATATTAGTGTGAAGTGTGATGAGATAATATAGCCTTGTGTTATTTCACCACAAAATAAAAGGACTGCGCTAATTAGACACCTGATTTTTCAATGATATTGATCTATCCTACAGGAACCATGCATTTTTCGGGGATAAAAAGTAGCCTATGTATTAAGTTAGGGTATAAGCTATATCCATTCTAAATTTCATCCAAATCCGTTCAGCCGTTTCAGCGTGAAAGAGTAACAAACATACACACACACACGCACAAACTTTTGCATTTATAATATTAGTAGGATAGGATATATACCAAAATAAATTGAAGTTTTTTCAGGACAGCGTAGTATTTACGAACGTAATTACCAAATTTCAAGTTGTAGTCTCTGTAGCTCTGGAAATTTCATGGCTGAGTGAGTAATACAGACTCGTATTATTTATAGGATTGGTATTACGGTTATTCTGAAACTGCAGGTAGGAGTGTAAAGCTAACTAAGACATTGTTAACATCGTGCAATGTGTTTGTTAGGCACATCGACATGTACGTACAGTCAAATAGTTTAACGTGCACGTGTTCATAGCGTCAAGTCCCAACGCATCCACAGCTTCGTACAAGGACGTTGCCAGTGCATTACTCAGACCACTGGCCCGGAATGCATGTATAATTGAGTTCAATCTTGCGGCTCGCATCATAACGATGCTTTTATTTTTGCAATAAAACTGCTCACATAACATATTCCCTGATGGTTAATTTATAGATCGATTTGTGGGAATACGACTTTTATTTTTATGCGTTTTTTATGGACTGTGGGGTAAGTTTTCGATAGTCAATGTTTTCATTATAAAGTCTTTTGATTTTTTTTGTTACATAGTGTTTTGCCAGCGGCTTTGCCGGTAAGATTTTGTTTTTGTGTACTTCTTAGAGAACTAACTACTCGTAATTTACTTAGAGAATACATAAAGTTTTAACAAAATAATTGTAACCGATTATATATATTATACAAGATAATTACATACATGACCGATGGTACCAAAATAACACTTGCCGATTTCTTTCTTCCTGAAACATAATGTATTCTAGAAGTCTACGCTCTCATATTTGTTTTTGTGTTCTATACCATGGAAGATGCAGCGACTCTAGATAACGTGACATTAATGTATAAGTACCGCCAAATTCATATTGGAGGCTTGGTTAGTGATGAGTATCTATCACTGATTACCAGCACTTTTTGATAATTTCACAAAATTAACGTTAAACTCCCATAGTATTTGACTCAGGGCTGGGATTAACGAAAAAAACACAATATCAGCAGTAAGTGTAGAAGTTATTCTGAGAAATATTCGTACGTGACCAGAATCATAATCACTTGAGAGTTTCTCTTTACTCCATAACTAAAGGTTCTTGTAGAACATGGTTGTCATTGAACAAAGTTTACGAGCTGGTAGTGGCAAGTGGCAAGGTCAGTGCGGGTAAATGTGAGCCTCAGGGCTGATGTAAGCGTCATTGTAATCGGGTAAGGTGTAATGGTAACAAGAACCTAAATAGCGTATATGTGGTGGACAGGACGGCTATTCCGGTACGTGCACAAAAATTGCGAAGGCAGATTGAGGGTGACTTTAAAAGGGATATTGTAGAGATATGTACTGATTTTTTTGATTGAAAACTTAAAGATAGCATTCCTTATATTCTATAGTTTTTATTTGATGTGGTTTAGTCACTAAAATTTACATCGCATGGCATTTATCAAACTTTAAACAAATATCTAAGGCGGCTATTCCGGCATTATTACGCATTCGCAATATCAGTTATTAGATATTGTTTAAAGTTTGATAAATGTCATGTGATGAAAACTCGAGTTGCTAAACCACATCAAATAATAACTATAGGATATAAGGAATGCTTACTATAAGTTTTCAATAAAAAAAAAACAATACATATCCCTACGCTGTGCCTAAAGGGAGCGAGTGAAAGAATGTGAAAAGATGTTGAAGAAAAGTGACCGAAGAATATCATCTTCTTTTCCATCATTGAATATATTCGTACAATTAATTATAGTCTCTTCTCCTTGCCTGTCTGAATAAAGCTTGGCCTTTTCTTTTCTTCCACCCTGCCTATTATTAGAAGTCTTGCATATCAGCAACAGCTTTAGTAGTTTCGTCTATGACAAAAACAAAACCTTAAAGAGGGTTACCGAGAAGCGTATAACCCAGGAATATCATCATTTACTTTACTATTTGGTATTTCAAATCAGTACCACAGGATTTTATTTAGTAAAGATAATTATTATAAGACGCCCTAATTTCAACAAAAACACGTATTTTAACATTTTGCCTTAACACGTTCTTCGTTAGTAGCCGGCTTCAATTTTCCATATAACACTTGAGAATTTTATGTTTTGTCTATCATAGATATGTCGTGGCTATATCGTAGAATTGATCATTTCCTCGTCTGCTCAAATATCATGATATCAGTAAAAACTAAAGGGGTCGCTTTGCTCGGCTCCCGAATTCAGTTCACACACAATAAGAAACCTAACACGCTCCTCCTCGTTTTGCTTGTCGTCGCACTAATTTTTGACTTTTTGTTGGAAATCAAAAAGTAAATTTCTTATTTCATACTTTACGATATTGTCGGTCAAGCCCTCAATTCTGACACGTGCGCAAAAATTGCTAAGGCAGATTCGTGTGATTTTAGAAGGGTTATTGCCTGCGCGAATCTTTCCCAAGAACTCTAAAATAAATCGGTGCAGTTGTCAAGTTATCAGCTAACATACAGATACGAGTAGTAGGTAGGCATTGCGATCAAGATAAGCTTCGCCATGTTCACTTGTTCCATATGGTGAACAAAATTGTTCCCAAGGTTCTTACTTCAATATTCATCGCTGTAGCCATCAAAAGCGTCGTGATTAGCCGAAAACTATGTGTGATGTTATTTCTAGCCAATCACGGGCGCGTTTGATGGCGATTGTGGTGAACGTCGAAGTTAGAATAGAAGGCCCCCGGTTAATCATGTTGTATACAAAGGATGATGTGACCGGAGTTGGGTATAATCGTCAAGTTCGAATGACCGTATGCTTGTATGTAATCTATAGGTACCCGCGGGATAATTCCCGCTGACATACATTCACATGGTACTGTCTACTATACAGGGAAATGCAATCTATTAGCTCATCTTGCGGTAAAAATAATAATCGCTTTTACATCGCGGAGTATGTGCGCTAAAAGATGGGGTACCCGCCGCGAGTGCAATTGCTGGAGTCGCACCGCAACGTCGACTTTTCGCCGTTTGTAGTGCGAGTACTGGACTGCCTTCTGCACCTCATCACGGAGGAAATATTTTGGCCGCAGGGCGTGAAGTTCCATCGCTTCCGCGGACAAGTAACGTCGTTATGTCGTAGTGCTTATCCCACTGTCGCTCCTCTTCAACTATAGCCTGGTGATCCACGACCTACTTTTCAACTTGAATCCGAGAATCTTCTCCGACTTGTGAACTGTATTCCGAATTGCTGTCCTCATTATCAAGTTCCGCGATCTTGAATTATGTTTCTTTGTCTATGAGTGACATTTGAATTTCCGCCTTCTCCTTCTCTGCTTCCAACTTTAACGTTCTTCTCATAACTTATTTAGATCGTGACAATTTTGGCGAAGCTTTACTTTTATAAGAGTATGTTGGTTTTTCACAAGGCACCTTACAGACGGGATGAGGTGGCTCCGATTTGGTAGTAATTCCTTCCAAATTAAAAGTACAACTCGAAAATTTTGCCACATTCGTTTCCTGCTTGTCTTGTTGTAAAGTAGGTAGCACACTAGCACTGGTAGAAGACAATGGGTTCGATTATTCCCGATGTCTACCACTTGCTTGGTCACCACTGGGGGACAGCGAAACAACTTTTAAAAATTATTCTCGTTGTCCATCACTGGGGGACAGCGTCACATCTCTCTAAATTATTCCCATTCGCCACCATTGGTGGAGAGCGACACGGATTTTTAAACATTCCCTATGACCACCACTGGGGGACAGTGGCACAACTATTGATCCTATTCCCACTAGCCATCAATTTAAATTATTTTATTTAAACCAGTAAAAGATAGCTTAATATAATTACGGATTTGTTTTTTACCGGATAATTCTGAGTTTTTTTTTTCCAATTCAAATGTTTACGTAGTAAAAATAAAAATATTTCTTGTATAATTATCACTCTAATAATAATATTTAGAGTATTACAAAGCGATGGATTTCGCAACAAAAACATAATCCAGTATCAATGTGTTTATAGCTCTGAGTTTTTATTATAATTATTCAACTTTCTAAGCTCATATAGGATCAATAGTTGTGCCACTGTCCCCCAGTGGTGGTCATAGGGAATGTTTAAAAATTCGTGTCGCTCTCCACCAGTGGTGGCGAATGGGAATAATTTAGAGAGATGTGACGCTGTCCCCCAGTGGTGGACAACGAGCATAATTTTTAAAAGTTGTTTCTCTGTACCCCAGTGGTGGCCAAACAAGTGGTGGACATCGGGAATAATCGCATTGGGTTCAATTCATCGTCTATTCGGTCTCCGCCGTCTTGTGTTTCCTTTTCTTGTTGCGCACGATGTGCACTTCGTGTATTCAGCATCTTTTAGGGGTGTGGAACATTAATCCGGTTCGAAGCCCACTTTTTTGAGTTTTAGAAGTGGTGCGCAAAGAAATTACAAAATTTCGGAAACAAAGTCGTATATTAGACACAAGAAACTAATTAACAAACGTAACTGCGCGATGTGGTTGGTAGCTCAGTACAGACTGGCGAGCATGCCCAATACCATAGTAAAAACAGAATAGTAGAACAACTACCGCGCCGTGCGGGGCTTAAATGCCTACTGCTGCAGGGCTGTCAATTTATTTAACGGCGATGCGACGAACGGCGCGCGGCGTGTTGCGGAGCGCTGCCGACCCTAGTCACACGTCAGAAACTGCCCGAGATATTGTCGTTGTGTGCGTGCTGTGGTTCGTGCGTGCAGGCTCGCAGTGGCTCGCACACATATAAGCTGCGCCGACGACATCTTTGTGAAGATAGCTTACTAGTCTGTTTTTACTATGCCAATACTTACCCACTTTTTACATATCACAAACAAAATAATAAAATGTTAGGTTGATGAGCGCGTCTCTAACAGTTGGTTGTACGTGAAAAAACCGGCAGTTTTCCCATACGGGAACACTGTATCAGTTTAATCTGACTAGAGATTTCCATCTCCAACGATCCTGACACACCTCTTGCTAATATTAAGCTTGAAGCAGCCGTTAATTGTGACTTTCAAGGTCACCACCAGGTGTAGGCCTCTTAAATGTACCTTCACACATATTAGCAACGCTTAGTTTCGTCACAAGTGAAAAACTGGCAATCTGAAAGGTGGCTTTTCAGCTCATGGACGAAAATAATTCTTTTGAAAATGAGACTAGTATTTTTATGTTTACAATTATTTCTGATACACACTTTGCCACCGATTTGTATATGTATAAATGATAAAACATTGATAACGACCACCAGCGGCAGTGTAAAAGGGCAAGTGATATTCGACGAAGGCGTATCATTCTTGGCCTATCGAGGTATCCCTTATGCGGAAGCGCCAACAGGACGTCTGAGGTTTAAGGTATGCTACAGTATTCAATATTTATTTACTTACTACTAGCGCTCTGATAGCATGTGAAACTGTATAAGCTGTACTAGGAAAGTTTGAATTCTTTAGTCTGTTTAACATTGCTAACTTAACAAATTAGGGCATTATTAAATTACATTTTATTTTATTATTAAAGTATTTATTTAGTTTATTTGGTTTTGTTTTTAGTAGTAGTGTACTTGTTTATTATTTTGCTGTTGATGTCCCTTGTAATTAAATAAATAAATAAATTATACATTATTGTATGTAAAATAAAGAATGAAAACAGATGGGAAAGCGTATTATATAAACATTTATCTGATGTTATAAATAATAATCGAAATTTTTAGTCCCAAATAAAAACCCCCGTGGGATTATAAATGAAAGAAGATTGATGCAAGAAGTATTTTGAACTTCAGTGTCAGAGATTATCTTTGTTCAGTGTGCTATGCTATCGCAAAAGATTTGACACATGACTACCTGGAGTAAGCAACATGGACTTCCTAGTAAAAGACGGGTTATCGTAGTTGTTAGGCTTTACTTTATTTCTAGGATTCAGTTGAATTTTGCCTCCGCCTTCTCTCTTAAAAGACTCCGACATTTTTCGCCTACCAACAACAAGGTTGCCCTAGAAAAATGTCCCATACTCCCTATTCTAGATTAGGCTAACTGTTGTTACCTAGACCTCAAGGAACAACCGAGCGTCTTCAAAATGTTTCTCTTCGATTCATACTTGTATTAATTGTAATATGAGCACATCTCATAATTTCGTTCTTAGCTTGAGATTTGAGTGAGATTTATTTATTCCTTTATATCCTTCTTATTAAAACTACAAGCACTGTATTAGAACATACATACTCGTAGGTACATCTACTGAATTATTATTATGTTATTTTATTATTTATAAGGCGTAATTACACCTGTCGCCCAGAGGAATAGGCAGAAATCACATATTTCCGTTTGCTACGATCCTGGGACACCTCTTTTGCCTATCAGATTGTCTTCGTCCACTACTGGACGTGGGCCTTCCCAGATTTCTTCACTCTTGGCAGTCCTTTTGTGAGAAATGACCATACTCACACATGCTGGGCAGGTAGGTTGGTGAGGGAGATGCCAAAACCCTCGCACCAATAGTGCTGCAAACCGTCACCAGTCAGTTTAGTTTTTAAGACTCATTTCACAAAATTACGCTTTTTGCATGGCGTACATTTGTTTCTAATTTATCTTTTCTGATTTGTAATGCACTCTAATAATTAAATCGTCATTTTCTTGTAATTTAGAGTGATGTTAATAATGTTTTTCGGTCCGATTGGGTAGTTAATAGCGTTTTTCGGTCCAAGGAAAGGTTTGTCAATAAAATTGCAGAATTCAATTCTAAATAAATATATTTTTTACTTTACCAGTATTGGCCTTAAATTATTGTACTTTTATTATATTTAAAACACAGTTACTAAAAAAATATACAAAAATTAACGAAATATTTCGACTCCTTCAGTGGAGTCGTCATCAGTCGAATAAAATAAAATTAAATAAATGACATAAGAGTATAGAAGAGTTGAAAGGTGAAGTCTGTACAAGTTGAAAGAGGAAAACAGAAACTTTTTGGAGATACTACATGTACACATGATGATGACGATGATAATGACGATGATGATGATGAGGATGATGAGGATGATGATGATGATGATGATGATGATGATGATGATGATGATGATGATGATGATGATGGTGGTGATGACAATATTTATATTTAGTAGTCAGTATTTAATGGTGAGTGACGTCATGTCTGTCAGTTAGTGCTGTCTGTTAAGTACCAGGACTACCAGGACTTAACAGACAGCACTAACTGACAGACATGACGTCACTCACCATTAAATACTGACTACTAAATATAAATATTGTATAAATATAAAAATATGATGATGATGGTGGTGATGACAATATTTATATTTAGTAGTCAGTATTTAATGGTGAGTGACGTCATGTCTGTCAGTTAGTGCTGTCTGTTAAGTACCAGGACTACCAGGACTTAACAGACAGCACTAACTGACAGACATGACGTCACTCACCATTAAATACTGACTACTAAATATAAATATTGTCATCACCATCATCATCATCATCATCATCATCATCATCATCATCATCATCATCATCATCATCATCATCATCCTCATCATCATCATCGTCATTATCATCGTCATCATCATGTGTACATGTAGTATCTCCAAAAAGTTTCTGTTTTCCTCTTTCAACTTGTACAGACTTCACCTTTCAACTCTTCTATACTCTTATGTCATTTATTTAATTTTATTTTATTCGACTGATGACGACTCCACTGAAGGAGTCGAAATATTTCGTTAATTTTTGTATATTTTTTTAGTAACTGTGTTTTAAATATAATAAAAGTACAAGAATTCAATTCTAAGACGTAAGGTTAAATACATAATTATCCTGATAGTTGTTTACAAAACTGATGCATAACGGGGGCAAGTGTCTTAATACCTAAGTGCAGTTTCAAAAACTATCTAAGCTCATTGATAAACATTCGTCATATATTAACATTTTCAGGGTTCCGCGCCCAATCCTCCATACCAGCAAAAAACAAAATTTTAAGGTGTCTATGGAATATTTTTGCAATATGAGTCCATTTACATTATAACTAAAACTAAAAATTGGAAACATTTGAATCATATCTTGTTGTAAACAAACCTCTAAAAAACGTAAATTTCACGGTTTTGTTCCAAATGTGTAGTCGAATGTGCTTTTATTCTTTTAGATACAATAAAAACATTAATTATCAATTAATTAATAAAAACGTTATTACTGGTTTGGAATCGAAAATGTTTTTTAGATTAATATTAACCAAAAATATGTTTGTAAACGTCCACAATCTTGCCAAAATCATGTTTCTCCTGACAAATGTTTTAAATTTTTCGCCTGCAACGAAATCAGCAGGATTGTATTGCCTTTGGATAAAAAAGTCCCTGATAAAAATACATGAATATGCTTGTCTTTTTTAATAGAATTTTTACAGTATATTATATGAATCAAAATAATTCTGTACTTCAGCAATGTAAGGAATGTTTTTTCCAGCCGCCAGTCCCAAAACTACCTTGGAAGGGTGTATTAGATGTCACTGAATGGGGTCCCGTTTGTCCACAACCACCAAATAATTTCGTGAAATACGCGCAGCATGAAATGAATGAGGACTGTTTAAATTTAAACATCAACGTTCCCGTCAACCAGCAGGAAACATTGCTACCGGTTACGGTGGTCGTCCATAGTGGGATGTTTCTCTTTCTATCTGGTAGAGATGACGTATTTGGACCCCAGATTTACATGAAGTACGGGGTCATCGTTGTTACGTTTAATTATAGGCAAGTATTTTATTACATGTTTTATTGTGAAATCCATCATGTAGATTATAAGATAGAAAAATTTAAATTGCTGGCTGACTTTATTGTACGACAAGGGATCAAAAAGTAATGATAAAATATGTTTAGGTTCAAAATTATATTTCTTTTTCTACTAATCTCCTAAAAAGTAAATAGTTACATTTTAGTTCCACTTTTTCTAAACCCTAAATATCAGTAAAACTTCATTTTGTCACTACCAAAATGGCTCAGCAGCGCGGTTATCACCTCACTATCATCGTTAATTTTTCTCCCTGAGTTATTCCTGTAGTCGAGGAAAGATGTAATAGTCACTGGGGTGGGGGCCATATCCGGAGAATAGAGAGGGTGTTCGAGCAGTTTGAAACATTTTTCTTGAATGGCCGCCATTGCAATTTCAGCTTTGGAGACAGATGGTGCAATAGGACTATGCTCGTAGTTTTCCCCGCTTCTTTTCTTTAAAAGCCACCCTCAATCCTTTTATGTAAGGTCAAAAAAATTGTCAAGTGCGAGTAGGAATCGGGTCATGAGGGTTCTGTTCATATCGTTTAAAACACAATTTAATTCCACAGCGAGTAACCAACTTGACACTTACCATCTATTAAACTCTATGTATCCAATATCCAACTCTATGTTCTTCTGGAATAGTCATTTTCACATCTTTTCCTGGATGCTTGTGAACATAATTTCAAGTTCCTAAGTCAACTAGAAGTACCCTATAGGTTTTCATGGTCAACGATGTGCGAAATCGATTATCTAAAAGGCAATTCGAACCAACCATAAATTGTAACAGGCCCTTTTGTATATTTTTTCTAAAAATATAGGCTAAGTCATTAAGATACATACTATTCTTTAACTTTTAGGTGGTATTTTTTAAAACTAAATTATTACTTGAAAATCAGTTTGGAGAAATGGGAATGTGATGTAATAGTCATACCGTTTAAGCTCAATAAGGAGAGTTCCTTGACGTAAAGAAAGAGTGGAAAAAAAAATTAGGAGATAAAACCTGAAGATGGGATTACTGAAAATAAAAAAAAACAGACGTCGGTTTTGACATTACTTTTTTTTTGTTAGCAATGGCCTATTTCCTGTAATGCCTAAATGACATAACTATTACGTGATCAAAGCTATTTATTCAGTTCCTGAATATTTTCATGTATATCTTTTGTATTTCAAGGAGAAAAAAAAATACTTTTATGTGACCTTAAAAAAGTCTATTCCTTTCAAAAAAATCGACAATTAGGTGCTTTTATGGTATTCTGGACCATTCGAATTACTTTTTGTCGCGTTGAGTTAGAAGCCTGATTTTTCTTAACCGCACTGTACTACAGTAAACTTTTGTCAGAGGTATTAGTTTCAACTTGATATCTCCAACAGAACCCGAGAGAAAAGATCTCGACGGACAGACTACTAAGTGACCCTAAAAGGATTCCGTTTTTTTATTTAAAAGTACGGAACCTAAAGACAGACGATAACTTTTCCCGCCGTGCTCAAAAGCAAAACTTTGAATTTCTTAGACAGCGGAGGGGAAGGTCTTCCAAGCCATCGACTGCTGTTTTGTCTCAGGATCAAACATTTCATAGTCAAGTCATGAATAACCACAAAAAGAAATCCTGGTTAGCTTTTTCTTTTGTTCGTCGGTTAACATTCTCGGTATCCAATCATAAATATCCATCCGTAAAAGAACTTTTTAATATGCAGTTTATTGTTACTAATCATTTTAATACTGTGAGAATGATATGAGATCCTTGTGTGTTACCTTAAGATGGTCACTCTTCGGTCTATGAATGCAACATTTGGGATTTTTTTGGAAGTGGATTCGCGATTTTTTTCCTTCTTATGTGCATGTTCTGCTTAGCGTATGAGAAAGATAAACATATTTTTATTTATTTTAATGCGTAAGTTTGCATTTTGAATAGCATAATAAGAGTGTTTAGCGGAATATTGCAAATTTTATGAATAAATCCATAAGTTGGTGATGGACTTCTGCAAGGTAACGCCTATTTCAATCTATTCTTTAATGTGTATTATAAATATCCGCTCATAATTACTTTTTGATCCCTCCTCATATATATAATAATATTATAACTGATTGCTCTATTAGCATCTGCCTAACGGGACCTGGAACAGGATAATGAAATTAGGTTACCTGTATGACGTAGCCATCAGTAGCAGCTAAGAAAGGATTCTAGAAAACTCCCACGGGATTGGGAGAAATAGCGTTCACGCGAGAAATACTACTTGTAGGTAAAAATATCACGGAAACAGGCAAAATATATAGTATGGAAAGGCGACTAACCCATTTTTTTTTTCAGATTGGGTGCATTAGGGTTTCTTTCGATCCAAACAGAAGAAGCTTCAGGGAATGCAGGTATTAAGGATACATTGCTGGTGCTGCGGTGGGTCTCCGCTAACATCGACCGGTTCGGGGGAGACCCCAACAATGTCACTCTCTTTGGGCTTAGCAACTCCGCTGCAATGGTTCATTTACTGACACTGTCAAAACAATCCACAGGATTGTTCCAGAAAGCTATACTGATGAGCGGCTCAGTATTAACTTCTAGGTTCCTGAATAGATACCCTGTGGAATGCGCAATGGAACTCGGAGCTAAGCTTGGTTACGAATTCAAAGATTTAAATGAGCTTGTAGATAACCTAAGGAAAACCAACGTTTTTGACATAATTCAAGCACAAGAGAACCAAACTAGTGCTTTAAGTGTAATGAAACCCTATGCACCATTTGTACCTGTGGTTGAAGCTGAATCACCTCATGCGATTTTAACAAAACATCCATTACAAATAATAAAGTCCGGTCTACCGAACATCCCTATTCTGACAGGTATCACTGATCGAGAAGGGATCACTTTGATACCGTCCATACGTACAAATAATTTTGCTAATGTGATACCACTGAACAATAATTTCGAATTGTGTATACCATCAAACATAGAGTATCCATTTGGGTCTCCAGAATCTAAAGAATTGGCGAGATCAATGAAAATACTTTACTTTAATAATGAAAACATTCCAGGATCTACTATTCAAGGCTTTGTTGATTTATTTACAGACTTAAATTACGTTTTCGGTGTAGATTATTTGATTAAAGTTCACAAATCTGTAAATGACAGGAATGATATGTACTATTACGTTTTTGATTTCGATGGAGACGTCAATTGGTTAAAACGATCTCGAAACATTAGCTACAAAGGAGCGGCGCATAGTGACGATTTAGGATATATGTTTGTCACCCTAGCAACTAAACCTTATCTGAAAAATGCTAGTAAAGAAACTAAAGAAACTATGGATGTGATAATGAGATTGTGGACGAATTTCATAAAATATGGGTAATGGCACCAGTATATTATATACATACCTACTCTAACCAACAATACTGCTTCTAATGGTATTAGTTTTTCAAAATTTTTATTGTATTTGGCCACCTCTGTGGTCTATTGATTCCAAAATCGTGACCACTAATCACGAGATTTTTCGCAGTTGTGTTTGATCTTCGTGCTCCGAAATGTATCCAAAGGCGATAGGAATCACGCCACACTGGGATATAATAATCGTTGATGAATCTTGGCTGTACGAGTGTGAACTGTTACTTGTATTTCACAGCCCCACTCGGAAACGACTCTGACACTTCCTCTGAATTCGTTTCGTGATGGTGTAAGTATATATTTTTTTAAATTGTATTTTTTAGAAATCCAACACCTACGTCTCCGGTAACCAATGATGTGACAGTCAACTGGACCGACTGTGGCCAAGAACGAAACTACCTGCTACTGAACAATCATCCCAGAATGGTAGAAGGCCCTCCGATGCGGCACAGACTCAGATTCTGGTACAAAGCTTACGACGAGTATGAGCGTTATGTCAAAAATGGCGGACTATTGGAGGCGAAACTAATTCCTTGATATGTTTAGGGTAAAAGATTAATAGTACATGGTAAGACTCGGTAAAAGTAACCGAGACATGGAGATCTGAATGGAGGCACATTATACTGAATTGGTAATAAACATACATAAACATTTTTTCTTCCATCCTTACATCTTTTATTTTTCCAAAAGTCTTTTTTAGGGGCAGATGATAAAATTCTCATGTTCTACTATTTTTTTTTCCTTAAAATGAAAAACTTTCACCTACCTATTGTACCTATATATAACAGAAATTAGAGCTAATAAAAATTTTCTTTGTCATATTCGTTTTTATCAACCTAAATTAGTAGAAATTAACTGATGAAGTGAAGGAAATGGTATGGGAGTGTGTGTGGCACACAAAATACGTTGCGATGATGGCTTTTTTTTTGGGTGGGTAGGCTTCAAACTTGACACACCTAAAAATTTGTGTTCTATATTTCTAAAATAAAATAAAATTAAACAAGTATTATTTCTGCAACAATTAATGTTATAATATAATTAAGAAACTTTAATTACCTGCCACAAGTGTTATCTCCTCATAATAACAAGTGCAATAACATCAATTTCACTTCAACATCTACAACACACTAGTTTCCTACCCACATCATGGAAGCACTTAAAGATTCTATGAATGAATTGATGGACCATTTCAACAAAAGAATGGATGTCTTCCAAGCAGAGTGTCAGCGTTCTTCACCACAGGATCCCCCCACATCTGGACTCGCAGCCGACTTTGCAGTGTTCAGATCTTTTATCACTGAAGCTGTCAACAACCTTCAGAAGCAATTGGAGGTACTGGCACTAGAGGTGGACAGACTGGACATGAGAGGCCGGCGCAAAATATTACTTGTGCATGGTGTGTCCGAGAGTGAGAAAGAAGACACAGCTGCCTCTGTGATACGCGTTGTTTGTGAACGGCTCAATTTCCAGAGTTTAACTGCTGATACCCTCAGTCGCTGTCACAGGATGGGTCGTTCTACTGTAGATGGTACAAGGCCAATTCTGGTCAAGTTCAGAGACTGCGAACTCCGTGATAAAATATGGTCAAGCAAATCCAAACTGAAGGGGACTGGGATTACTCTATCTGAATTTCTCACGAAGCGACGACACGACGTCTTCATGTCGGCGCGAGAGCGATTTGGTATCGCCAAATGCTGGACAATGCAGGGATCTGTGTTTGTGCTAGGAGCAGACGGTAAGCGGCATCTAGTCATTTCCCTAGCTGAGCTGAACAAGATACCGTCGCAGACAACCGGTGGGTCCTCTAGTGTTACGACTGTCACCGTAAAAAGTAAACGGGTAGCGACGAAAGGAAAAAAACCCGCCGTCCGGAACTAAGAAGCTTTGTGGTTTCATTTTTAGTATAGTATACACTTTGTTAAAGTACGGGTATTTTTGTTAAATTTACGTAGGTACATAATTATTACGAATTTTGTTTTGTTTTGGTTTAACGGCTTGACAGATGACTTATTTTTTATTTTTTTTCTATAATGCGTTTCAATATTGTCTCTGGATGCATTCAATTTATATCAAATTTTGTAACTTTATACACATAGTATTTATGTATATTTTGTACGTTCTTCCTGTTTTTTTTCTGCTATCCTTTGTAGTACACAGCTGGCAGGTGGTTAACTCTTATAGTAGACTTGAAACTACCTAGATATATATATTGATATATAAATCTTATATTATTTATTTATTTTACAATATATTATAACTTTAAAGTGGAAATGTTAAGACAATTATTTGCTGACTGTAATGATAGTGTTCAAAGTGATGAATTTAAATCGCTTTCTTCGTCCCTTTCTGATGATACCAGTAGTGAATGCAGTTTTCATAGTATTCCGTCTCTTCATGACACATTAAATTTGCAGTATGGTGATTGTTCCAAAAATTTTAATGTCGTACATATAAATTCACAAAGTGTCCCTGGCCATTTCACTGCAATGCTGGCAACGTTTGATGTTAAGAATATTCACGCCATCCTCATTTCAGAGTCATTCTTGAAACCAAAAATTCCTTCCACTTTTTGCTCGTTGCCGGGTTTCAAATTGATTCGAAATGATCGCGTTGGTCGTGACTGCGGTGGTGTGGCAATCTATCTTCGCTCTCATATCTCTTACTCTATTGTAAGCATGTCATCTCAACCTCCTCCCAAGGATGCTGGAGAGCATCTTTTCATTGAGGTTGAGCTTTGTCATAATAAAGTTCTTCTTGGAGTATATTACTCACCATCAATGACTATTAATTATTTTTCATCATTTGAATGTCTCCTGCAAAACTTTGTCCCCATGTATAGCCATACCATAGTTATGGGTGATTTCAATACTTGCCTTTTAAAGAACGACCATCGTTCTTTTTCTCTCCGGTCTGTCACTAGTGCTAATAACTTGCATATTCTCCCGCCAGATGCCACACACCATTTTCCAAACTGTCGACCTTCTCTTCTAGATTTAATAATTGTTTCCTCATTGTCAAATGTCTTCAAGCACGGTCAGTATAATGCCGATGCTTTCTCCTACCACGATTTGATATTTTTGTCATATAAAATTCGCCCTCCTAAAGCGAAACCAAAACTTCTTCTGCAGCGCAACTTTGCAAGTATGGATATAGAACATCTCAAAGAGGAAGCTAGTAAAATAGACTGGGAAAGTATAATACGTGCTGACAGTGTAGACGAGCAAGTGTCTCTTTTCAACTGTTTTTTAACCCAGCTTTACGATAAACACGCCCCTGTTCGGAGGATTAAAATGAAACATCTCCCTTGTCCATGGTTAACTGACGAAATCAAAATATTGATGCAAAAAAAAGTACTTGCCAAATCAAAATTCAGTCACCGGCCTAGCGATACAAATAGGGAAAAGTATCAGCGGATTAGAAATCACTGCAATAAGGTGTGTAGGGATGCCCAAAGACGCCACATTCATGAGTCGGTTGAAAATGGTGATCCAGCCAAAGTCTGGAAATTCCTCAAGTCACTGGGTGTAGGCAAACCACGTTGCGACTCAAGTCTTCCTAAAGATCTGAATTTAAATTCCTTAAATCAACACTTCTCTTCTTCGTCCACTATTGACAGTACGACTAAAACTAAAACATTAAATAATCTTTCTTCAATTACTACACCCGACTACCCTCCTTTTGTCTTTAGTAAATTCACTAGTTGTGATGTTAAGAAGCATATAATCTCGATTACATCAAATGCGGTTGGTCATGATAATATCAGTCGTAAAATGATAATTCCCATCCTCGATATCCTTACTCCCGTGATTACTGGTATCCTAAACAAATCCGTCAATTCCGGAACATTCCCAACCCTCTGGAAAGATGCCCAAATAATTCCTTTACCTAAAAAAACTAACCCTTCATCATTCTCAGATTACCGTCCTATTTCTATCCTCTCATTCCTGTCTAAGATCCTTGAACGTCTTGTCCATCAGCAGTTAAGTCATTTCTTGACCCAAAACCGACTCCTAAATACTTTCCAGTCCGGCTTCCGTCCTGGTCACAGCACAGTTACGGCTTTAACTAAAATAACGGATGACATTCGTTTGGGAATGGACCATGGAAAGCTTACGGTATTGACCCTTTTGGACTTCAGTAATGCTTTCAACACCGTTGACTTTGATGTTCTTTTGGGATTACTTTGTTCTCTTAACGTATCTCCAACAGTAATTAACTGGTTTCGCAGCTATCTGCAAGGGCGCCGGCAGCGCATTCGTATAGACGAATCTCTCTCCGACTGGTGCGATATTTCTGCCGGTGTTCCTCAAGGTGGCGTCTTATCACCTCTCCTTTTCGCATTATTTATCAATAATATTTCTCAGCATATTTCATGTTCCTACCACCTTTATGCTGATGATCTTCAAATCTATAGTCAGGCCAAACTTGATGAACTTCAGTATGCTATCGCAATGACAAATAAAGATTTAACACAAATATCTACCTGGAGTAAACAACATGGACTTCAAGTTAATCCAAGTAAGACACAAGCTATCGTAGTTGGTAGCCCTTACTTCATTTCTAGGATTGATTGGCATTTACTACCGCAGATAAGTTTTGATGGTACCCATGTTCCCTATAGCAGTAAAGTGAAAAATCTTGGAATATTTATGGATAATAATCTTTCCTGGGGTCCACAACTTGATGAGGTTAACCGTAAAATGTTTGCCTCTGCCTTCTCTCTAAAAAGACTCCGAAACTTCCTGCCAACTGCTACCAAAGTTGCGCTTGCACAATCCCTCCTACTTCCTATTCTAGATTACGCAGACTGTTGTTACCTAAATCTTACTGAGGAGCAACTTAATAAACTCGAGCGTCTTCAAAATTTTTCTATTAGGTTCATATTTGGATTACGCAAATATGACCATATCTCCCAATTTCGTTCTCAGCTTGAGTGGCTCCCAATCCGTCTTCGTCGCAATTCTCATATTCTTTTCCTTCTCTATTCTGTTTTATTTAATCCTGTATATCCTTCTTATTTAAAAGATCGCTTTGTGTTTCGTCCTAAAAAGAACGACTTAAATCTGAGGTCATCTGGAAATCTTCGCCTATCAGTGCCAACTCATTCTACGCGCTTTTACGGTAACTCATTTACTGTTGAAGCTGTAGATCTGTGGAATGCTCTTCCTCTCACAATACAACAAGCTCCATCATTACAGTCATTCAAAACCCTAGTCAAACAGCATTATCTTTCGCTTTGATCTTAAAGTTTATTGTTTCTGTTTGTCCCTATATTAATACATATTTATTTATATAAAGTATATAATTTATTTAAAAATATATATAAAATTATTTATTGTGTATGTATGTATATTATATATATCAAAATGCTTTATTTTATTTTATTTTATTTTAAAAACCGTTATTCTGTGCACCGCCTATACACCTTTTCATTTTTAAGAGTTCTTCCATCCAAAGGTTGTCTGGAAGAGATCGCTTTTAGTGATAAGACCGCCAATTGTACCCTGCTAACTTATATTTTAAAATTTATTGTTTTATATTTGTCTTTTGGTGTGCAATAAAGAATATTGTATTGTATTGTATTGTATTAAAGGGTTAACAATGAAAGAAGTGTATTGGTCTCAGGTTGGATCTATATTGACTCAAATATCGGTATGTAAGGTATATATAAGTACAAAGGTATGGGAGTGTGTGTGGCACACAAAATACGTTGCGATGATGGGTTAAAGGGTTAACAATGAAAGAAGTGTATTGGTCTCAGGTTGGATCTATATTGACTCAAATATCGGTATGTAAGGTATATATAAGTACAAAGGTATGGGAGTGTGTGTGGCACAAACTAAACCTCCAACGTTTAAAAAAAAAAATGTTAACAATTTTTTTTTTCTTCGTGATTATTTTAATGTTCAATACTTACTATACAATACAATAAAATCAACATATTTAATAATAGAAAATAAAATATAAATAATGTCGAAAATAAAATACACAGTGTAAAAATGCCATTGAAAATTAAAGTGATTTTAAAGTTTACAAAATATTACGATACCAGAAAAACAAAACATTTATGTAATTATTTAAAATTTATAGATAATAAAACAAACCAATTTCTCCAAATAAAATACAGTTTAAGAGAAACGACTATACACCTTTAAGGGCATAGAAACAAAAATGGTGTGGTAGTTCATATAACAATTCACTGAATATTTAAAAATATATATAAATATGCACACCTAGCATAGTACAATTTTTGGTATAGTTACAAAATATAACAACTTGAAATTTTTAAGCAGATAAAATGCTGGCAATATATTTACAGTAGCAAAAACAGAATTTCCCTTCATACGTAACGAAAATCAGCTGTCTAGGTATAAAAAAAAATACTATATATTAGACTCGTAAAGTGTTATTTCAATGTGCACCTTATTACAATCGTACAAAATTAATAGTCCGTACAGTAAAGGATAAATATTTAATTTCATGATATTTAAAAAAAAAATAACAAATCTTCCAATGGATAAATATCACCAAATTTGATATAGTTTGATTTCCATTTCGTATGAATAAACGAACGATATCCGTAAAATAATAATACAAAGATTGGAAAAAAAAACGTTTAAAACGAAATAACCATACTCATTATACTTACAAATAGGTAAGTATAGGAACCTTAAAAAACCATCTACATAACCTCAGACGAAATATCTTCATTTTTTTGCCTTATGTCAGTATAAAATGCACAGTGTACTTTAAGGCCAACTTTAAAATTATTACAAATAGCAGACAAAAAAAAATCTTACCGCTAAGAAATATCTAAAACAAAATATTTTAATTCTTAACATCTCCATGGGCCCACGAGTGTCAATAAAGTTAAATCTTAAATCTAACAAATGATAAAAAAGAATAAAATAAACAGGTGAATACATTTATATGTTGACCATAGCTCAATAGCAATTTTTTTGTGTTATCGAAAGAAAAATAAATAGCTTCAATAGTTTACAGAATTGTTCTGTTAGTTAGGTTTTAAAATATCTAAATAACTACAGCTTTGGAACGCGTATTACTTTCTAATTGATATTGTTATCTTCTGTCTGTTATTTATGTAGATCGAAAGAAATAATATGCTCAGATTTTCTTTGTTCAGCTTTCAAATAGTCGTATAAAATAAATGGTACATTAATAAAATATTTAATAAAATAATTCTTATTCTTCTACCAAATCCCATCCATTATTTATTTTTCAGTAATATGTTTCATTTAAATTAAATTGTAAAACTCATTCCTTCTTGTAACTCTCATAATTTTATACTATTATATTTCTCAAATTATTATTATTTTTCTCTTTAAAAACAAATATTCTTTATTGAAACACATTATTTTTATTTTCAAAGTCATCTTTTATTTTTACCATAACCTTAACTTTTCTCTTAAGAACACATTACGAAATGTACACTATTTACACTCTTTGGTGGGCCGGCGCCGGTCTTATATTACTTTATTTATTTACGCAGGGTACTTTTATAAGGAGTCGACGCTAAATAATTTGCATGTATAATTCCCACCATGCTTATATAATAATGCGTGTATTATTACCACCACGCCTGTTCTTCGCGTTGAATTAGTCCACCACGCGTTGTGCACAATATTTGATAGTATTAAAAAGGGGACTTGACTACTTAGGCGAAGCAATTAAGCTCATATTTTACAAAAGAGTGGCATTAAGGCACTGCTCGAACTTAAAAGTTTTTAAATGTGATAGATGACCTAATTGATTACTGATTACTGATTACCTCTATGGTAACTTCCAATAGAACCATCCCTTAGGCAAGGGATGGAAAGGGGTGAATGCTATTATTTTTTATAACTTCGAGGGAAAATTATCAGTAGTCGGTGCAATTTGATATACGAATTAGAGTACCCTGATCTACGTTTGCCAAAAGTGCAGTTTGAGATACAAATTACGGAACTACTATTTTTACCTTTTTTTGCAAATGTGCGATTGTGACTCGGAGGAAATGACTGTAGTTTGTGCGAATTGGCAAATAATTAAGAAATAGTCTTCATTAATTTCCCGATTTGCAACTTTGGCCGGGTCATACGGAAAAGGTATATTTACATTTATCTGATATTCTACTTTGGGGGAAATGTCTGCAGTTTTAGAACTTTTGGCTAGTACCTCATTCGCCGGTTATAAAATATGGGCATTTTCACACGGAAAATACTTAATTTTACAAAATGGTTGTACGAGTAGGTATATACGTAGGTATATCGTACAACCACAGACTCATAAACAGATAGAAGTGGCAAGCAGGCTAAATTATGTAGACTTAAATACCAATAGAAGTGGTCAGTGTAATTAAGTATTTTATTAGATAGTAATACTTCAGTGTATGCATGCACTTACCCATAAATTCAACAACATATAAGCTGCTTTATACAAAATGTAATATAAAATAATCATGACGCGTTTTATTCTGAACAGTATTGATGTAAATGTCACAGGCATTTAGTTAAATCAGGTGTTTGATTAAATCAGGTAGAAGAGAGGCGGTAGCTTATGTTAGAATGGTTATGTTATTGTTATTTTTTCATGACCACCATTTAAACTAAAACCCTAATCATTTAGTTAAGTCACTGAATTTAACCAGATGCCTGCGCTATACATTGCTGAATATTAAAAACCTTAGTGAGGCGAAAGTAGGTAGGTATATCTGCTCATGAATACGTTTAACTTTAGTACACCCATAAACATATACGCTAGAGAAAATTATTACAAACAAAAAAATTCTTTTTATGACTTTTTAAGGGGGTAAACGAGGAAACCAATATAAACTAGTTAAACTAGATGGCTTTAGGGAAGCAAAATGTAAAAAAATGTAAATTAGTCACCGTACAATGGATTCACTCAACTTGCGCAGACTTACACTACAAGAGAACATGAAAAGATATACGAGTAATATAGTTCTATTGTCCGTTTCAAAACGACGTACATTACAAAATCTCGGAAAATGCTTAAGTGTGCAACAATACTGTAACTGTGTGCGTGTCTCGGAATCACCTGCATATTATCATTGGAGACCGCAACAAGTTAGACACTTCTGACTTTGTACCTATCTTATATTCTTCTCTGTAGGGGCTAATGTCGTACTGCAAGTGTATAGCTTGATGTCGTCTCCACTGTACTTATTGAATTAATAAATGAAATGCCGTAGTCTGCGGGGCGCTGCGGGGTGGGGCCGAAAATTGTATAGAGACTTTTTGTTTTAACCTAGCTTTTTTGTGTAAATCTTTTGCGATTTTCAAGAGTTTTCAATTGTTTTGGAGTACAGTGTCAAGGTTTACGTCAATAATGTGCATTTTAGGCTAATTGTTTATTGGCTGGGATGTTAGAAAAGCGAAACCAATAAAAAAAACTAAAATATGGGCTGGTTTTTTTAATGTATATTTTTAATGTTTACTTTAGAAAAAAGGTTAATTTCAAAATATCTCAGAAATGGTTCACTTTTGCATAGGGCATTATATAGTAAAATCAACTGCAATTGTTCTCTTCTACAACCCCTTCAAAGGATTGCATCTAATTACCAATCAGCCTGTATAATGAATAATAAATTATTATCTTAGAATAGTAATAATCACGATTCTTTTATTTCTCATATTTGTGTTGCGTATGACAGCGTAAGTACCTAACGTAAGGCGTTGCACTACTGTAGGGAGGAATATTGTATTACCTAGTGTGACAAAGCTCAAGTCAAACCGATTACTGTAAAAGTTCTTCAACTCACGTTTACAGATACACCCTATGTGATGTAATAAATTAATTTACTCAACTTTGGCCCGAGTTAACCAAAGGACATACCATACCTATTTGTTTAAAACAAAACACCTGTCTTTGAGAGCCACTAGTAGAACACCATTTTTATTCATGATCGATACCTACTCTCTTGTTATTCTCTATTTCTTCAACTACCTGATTTATGAATATAATCTACTTAATTGTATACTGACATAATAAGTGTAATAAATTATTTAACCTTTTCACGAACTATGTCAACAGTGTCATTGCCACTTAATAAAATTTCTTGGCAAATGATGCAATACACCTCAAAATCCATTGTAGATGCCCACCTAACGCACCGCTCGTAAAATATGCGCTCGGCCGCCCGGTACTCCCCGCGCGCCCTTACCTCACCCCTGCGTCACCACGGACATTCCGCGCCCGTAGGTAACTGAAGATTTTGAACTTCCATTAACAAAAATGATTTTTTTATATGTGGCGAATAAAGTAAACTCAGAATCAAAGGTATAATTAAATTTGCACAATTGCGGAAGTTTCCCCCGAAGTAGTATTCTCAAATATATAAAACTATGATCCGTATTTTGCCGTGCTGTGCGAAATTATCAGAATGTTTATAATGTATATAGTATTCACATGTTACTTCGCACAGATTGTAGAAGTTTCCCTGGAGTGGCAAAACAAAAAAAACGAATATATCTCTACTTCTTACTTTACAGGTCTCAATATTAAAACCCATAACGCATTTAAGACCAGTTTATATCCGACTGAAGCCTGTATCAAATATTTCTTTACATACCAACATTACGTTATTTTGAAAATTATACCTAATGTTTAAAGTACTTCCGTAATGTACTAGAGATAATCACTCCGTGCGAACTTTTCTAGTCATGTCATCTAACTATTCCAAAAGATATTAGAATTACGGGACTTAACTCCACTCTTAAACGGAACTCACCTCGCCTAACTCTACTCTATAGTCTCTCCAACTAAGTACTTCATAGAGGAAAGCTCGTTCACACTATGATTAGACAGAAGGACGTGCACCCTTTAGTATCCTGGTGTACCTTCGATGACTTTGATTATACACACGTATTCGCATAAGCCTTGCTAAATGCGCTCTGTATGTCACACATTCACTTCACCAACTTGAAATTCATTAACATGAAATCCATTGGCTTATAAGAATTTCACTAACTCTTAGCTGGCCAGTCCAATCGTTTACTGAAATCTTAGTAACCGAAGTATTTTCAAACATACATGCTCTCGCGCCTTGAGCTACTCAACCATAAATAAACTAAAACCATCTTGCTTCAAACTGTTCGGATCCGTTTCCTTGTATACCTATTAGATTCTTATTTATAACTTTCACAAACAACAAAAACAAATCCTATTTTTAAAATAAATCTAGCCCAACATTAATTCACTTTCCAAAGCTACCAACTTAAAAACCAATCCAAAAAAATAATTAAAAAAATCTTTTCTAATCAAAATTGAAATGTTTCATCTCTCTCACAAATCACCCTATACATCTACAAGAAGATATATGTACCTAATCAAACCACAACCGTAGCTGAAAAGATCTTTATTACTATCTCTTGCCTTTAATATGACTAATTTTTACGTATACTATATACTTTTTACTCATGGATTACTATATTATCCCATTAGTAACATGGTGTTTCTTTTCTACTTGTAATTGGTATTTCTGATAGCAACATGTGTGGCCTACATTCCAATATTACCTGACACCTTAGCTACAGTACATAAGTTATTGAATTATTTAATCTATTGTAATACAAATATGGAAGGTATCATTGCTTTCTACCTTGTGCTATACATTTTTATCGTTTTGTAATATTTGTTACTCACTTCGGAATATATCATGTAATGAAATTTAAAAATACAAAAGATTTTTCGCCGTATGGTAAAATTGTTTTGAATTAGTAATAAAACTTATAAAAAGAAAAACTTCAATCAATAAAATGTGTTTCATGATAAATAAAAGACAAACTTGAAAACAAGTACCACTTTTCAATTATTTCTAATAGGATAATGTTGTTTGTATAATAATATAAATTTTTATCTACCTAATGTCCCAGAAAAATTTATAATGGTATGCCTTTTTTTTACTGATTTTAATATTTCAGGGACCTTGATATTTGAAATTGCCTGTTTGACATCACCATTAAACCTTATTATTCATTATTTATTTATTTTAATTTTCTGTGTACTAGGCATCGTTATGCTTAAACATCATAATGGTATGCCTTTTTTTTACTGATTTTAATATTTCAGGGACCTTGATTTTTGAAATTGCCTGTTTGACATCACCATTAAACCTTATTATTCATTATTTATTTATTTTAATTTTCTGTCTACTAGGCATCGTTATGCTTAAACATCATAATGGTATGCCTTTTTTTACTGATTTTAATATTTCAGGGACCTTGATTTTTGAAATTGCCTGTTTGACATCACCATTAAACCTTATTATTCATTATTTATTTATTTTAATTTTCTGTGTACTAGGCATCGTTATGCTTAAACATCATAATGGTTTGCCTTTTTTTTACCGATTTTAATATTTCAGGGACCTTGATTTTTGAAATTGCCTGTTTGACATCACCATTAAACCTTATTATTCATTATTTATTTATTTTAATTTTCTGTGTACTAGGCATCGTTATGCTTAAACATCATAATGGTATGCCTTTTTTTACTGATTTTAATATTTCAGGGTCCTTGATTTTTGAAATTGCCTGTTTGTCATCACCATTAAACCTTATTATTCATTATTTATTTATTTTAATTTTCTGTGTACTAGGCATCGTTATGCTTAAACATCATAATGGTATGCCTTTTTTTTACTGATTTTAATATTTCAGGGACCTTGATTTTTGAAATTGCCTGTTTGACATCACCATTAAACCTTATTATTCATTATTTATTTATTTTAATTTTCTGTGTACTAGGCATCGTTATGCTTAAACATCATAATGGTATGCCTTTTTTTTACTGATTTTAATATTTCAGGGACCTTGATTTTTGAAATTGCCTGTTTGACATCACCATTAAACCTTATTATTCATTATTTATTTATTTTAATTTTCTGTGTACTAGGCATCGTTATGCTTAAATATTTATTATTTTAATATTCCTAGTATTGAAATATTTTATTTTTCTTTTAATTATATTCCATTATGATAGTAATTTTGGATATTTATTTATGACATACTGAAACCAAATAAATTAGAAAAAACTGTTTGAAACTTACTGTATTTGCAGATTAATGTTTCAATAATGTTATTCAGGAAAAGGGGAAATAGAAATATCGCTAGTACGTTATTGAAATAACCATCAAATAAAATGTATGCTAAGTACGTTTTCTATAAACCCAAATCAGATTGTTAATACAAGATTTGTATCCGAAATAATTCAATATTTTTTCTATTCAGTTGTTAAACAAAATACCTATTGAATTTTGCACAAAAGAAACTATACGCTCTCTATATGAATCGGTAACAAAAATAAATGATGTACGAATGTTAAATTTCTGACTTCATAAGAAAGAATAACAAAACCTGAAAAAAAAAAACAATCTAATCGAAGAAAATATTAACATGCATAAGCTTTATGAAATTCATCAACTATATCATTTTTCCATGGTAGGTACTGAATACAGAAATAGTGCTGAATCCTTAATTTCGGAAAGCTTGACCAGTTTCTTATTTCATTACTAGAATATTGCAACTCAACTGCAATAATGATGAAATATTGTTTGTTGTCATGTAAATATTACGGATTTGCGGCATAGATCCTCAACTCTATTTTACCAATCACCAATAATAATGAATGAAAGCGTACGTAAGCTTATAATATGTTTTAGTGACAATTAGAGTGCATTGCATGAAAGAAAATATTTTTGTGTTCGAATAGTAATGTTACGAGCTGGGGTTCGGGATAAATTAATTTTATACCAAATCGCACCAAAAACCACTAACTGTCTTTATTTGAAATCACACACACTATTAAGACACAACTGAAACTAAATAACAACTGGAATTACTAACTGGACTCAATGGACTCACCGGACTAACTAATTTGACCGCACTATTATTCAACAATATTTCACCACTACTAACTAGAATCGTTACCGGGTTGTATTCGCTCTATATAGTCGCACTTCACTTCACTTTAATTTTCCGTTTTCCTTTTCGCTTCGTAGTTATCACTCAAGTAAATCTGCCCGCCAATCACTTCGCCTTTTGTATCTGTGGCACGCACTTCTAGTTGCTACTCGAATGCTCTGGGAGGCGCGTACGTTGCCCCGCATGAAGACCATTCGTGTATTTTCATCTTTCTCCAACAGCGAATGCTCTCTCTTTCCCACCGCTTCGAGTGACGAACTTTCGGGACAATCGGGCACAAAGTTGACCTGAGCGCGGGGGCACGTCGCCCGATCTTTCCCGAGATTACGACGCACGACTGCGTATGCCGGTATTCCGGAACACTGCCCCCTCCTAAGACATGCTCGTCCCGAGCATCATTAGTCCCGTAGTATCGCGCCACTGATCTACACGAACAATCTTTTGCAAGTAGTTCACTTTTCCTGATGATGCCCCTTCCATAAAGACTTTTTCCTAACCATATTTCAAGATTCCTTGATTCACGACAATCTCACAACGGTGCTGTTGCATGAAGTCCAGACCTAGTATGCAATCCTCTATTATGTCAGCCACGATGACCTTATTGCGGTAATTTGTGGTACCCAGTTTCAGTTCCACCTCCTTCTCACCTTGTACAGGTATGTGTTGACCGATAGCGGTAACCAAATTCACGTGGTCATGGTAACCGTGTAACCGTGCGAGAAGGTCCAGTATCCAACGTCAGCTTACTTGATCTTCTGCTCACTTCACCTTTGATGGTCAAGCTGTTTCCATCATGAACTCGTGAGATCACAATACTTGGGGCTCTTCCAACAACAGCCATCACCTGCCTCTCAGTCCTGGCGTTTCCTTGCTGCTTAGTGTTGACTTCACCCGCCATTCCTTCCCGAGTTCGAACTCCTCTTGAAGTGGTTCGCTTTGGGCAGCTCAACTGGATATGGCCCCGTTCTCCACAAGTGTAGCACCTGGGGCTGTACCCAAAACAGTCACGTACAGGTGATGCCGCAACAATGCCAAGGACCCGATGGTCTTGCCTTACTACCTCCACTTCCAACGCATGGGCCAAGGCATCCTTCAGAGTGTCACGGTGCCCAAGTCTTACAGCAGCTCTAATCTCCAGGTCCTGTATACCGTCGACGAATGCTTAAACCAGATTTACCCCGATGAGCGCAGGCTTAGACTGGTATGCCTTTCGAACCAATTTTTCAATCTCCAGGGCCCATTGCTGCAAGCCTTCCCCACTGCGTTGAACACGGTCCCTCAACAGAGCACGAAACACGTGTTCCAGGTGCGCGTCACCATATCTGGACTTCAACGGCTCAAGCAGCTGCCCATAGGTCACGTCCTTGTCAAGAGTCTCTAGTATTGTTAAAGCCTGATCTCGAAGGCTCAAAGTTAGCGCGGTCAAGGCCTGCGGCTCGGTACACCCATTCGCTCTCATCACAGCCTCAAATTGGATTTTATACGCTGACCAGGAAGATTTTCCATCGAAGGTGGGCACTTTAAACCCATGCACCGAAGGTGCGGCAGCCGTAGTCCTTTCTCCAGCTTTCCGATTTTCTAACTCCTTCCTCATTTCAGCGATCTGTACTTCAGCCTCAGAGATACGATTTTCATGCAGCTGAACCTTCTCCTTCATGTAATTAAGTTCTTTACTAAATGTCGCGCTAATATCATTTATGAGGAAAATCTGTCGGCGAGCCTGCTCCTCCTGACAGCGGGCCTGCTCCTCCTTATCACGCTGCAGCTGTTCCTCCAACTGGCGGGCCTGCTCCTCCTGACGGCGGGCCTGCTCCTGCAGCATCAACATCAGCGCAGAAAGATCCAGAGCCGGTGACGCTAGAGGAACTCTAGATGAACCGGGAACTGACTCCATTGTCGGCTGATTACCCCCCAGCGTCTGAGTCGGAGAACCCGGAGTTTGTGTCGGAGAACCTTCAAACCGCCTCTGAATAATCTCCTGCTGGCGTTGGCTCCTGGTACGGCACCATCCATGTCTTCCTTTGGTAAGACTGGCATAATTTATCCCACTTTTGACACCAAATGTTACGAGCTGGGCTTCGGGATAAATTCATTTTATACCAATTCGCACCAAAAACCACTAACTGTCTTTATTTGAAATCACACACACTATTAAAACACTACTGAAACTAAATAACAACTGGAATTACTAACTGGACTCAATGGACTCACCGGACTGACTAATTTGACCGCACTATTATTCAAAAATATTTCACCACTCCTAATTAGAATCGTTACCGGGTTGTATTCACTCTATACAGTCGCACTTCACTTCACTAGAGTCGCACTTTAATTTCCCGTTTTCCTTTTCGCTTCGTAGTTAACACTCAACTAACTCTGCCCGCCAATCGCTTCACCTTTTATATCTGTGGCACGCACCTCTAGTTGCTACGCGAATGCTCTAGAAGGCGCGTACGTTGCCCCGCATCAAGACCATTCGTGTATTTTCATCTTTCTCCAACAGCGAATGCTCTCTCTTTCCCACCGCTTCGAGTGACGAAATTTCGGCACAATCAGTCGCGAAGTTGACCTGAGCGCGGGCGCACGTCGCACGGAACGGTATTTAAGCTCAAAACTTGGACAAAACCCTAAATTGTTAACTTCCCTTGGTTAGGTTGTGCTCGAGTTCCAGCACAGGTAGATAAATGTGACGTCATTTGGCATCAAAATTACTATTCTTCTCCTTATCACTGACCCACGCTCGTAGTCGGAACCTAGCCTTCGCTACACACGTACGTCTTTGTTCTCGGGCCCTGTTGTGATCAAGTTACTCGTTACTTTATCATTCTGTTTGCAAGTGGTTTAGTGAAATTTATTGAAATGAACATTGAAGTAGAAGGTATGTACCGTATTTTAATCATAATTTTACTCATTTGTAAATGTATATAATGACTATTTTTGGCGTCTGAACATCACCATAAAGAATCAAGAAGAGCTAAGAAGGTTCACCAAGCAGTCTCCATGCCAGAATACGATTCTTTGAATTCTTATTGCACCTCTCGTATAAAATCAAGGCGGTGGTGTACAAAAGTCGTGTGACATGAGATGCCGATAAAAAGAAATATCTGACAAAAAAAAGAGTATATAAGATGAGTTTAAGTCAAAAATGGGACTTCTGGTAGATGTGCCAAAAGCCAACTTTGGGAATACGGTAATACCTCAAGAAGATTTTTCAATGAGCCTAAACTCGCTATAGAAATAACAGGCATAATTCCTGAACTAATTGAAAGGTTTAAAGTAATACTGGAGGTAGTTTCATTTGGCTTCGATGTAGACATCAAGAAATTCGAAAAATACTCAAGAGACTGCAGAATTTTACGTGCGACACTACGATTGGCAGCCTATGTCACCAACCGTACATAAAATGTTGATCCATTCATCGTCATTGCGCACGCCTTGCTGCCTATTGGTCAATTGTCGGAGGAAGCTGCAGAAGCACGGAACAAACACTTCCGTCAATACAGACAGAAATTCGCACGTAAATTTTCGAGAGAACAATGTAACAGGGATGTATTAAATCGATTGCTGTTGACATCAGACCCAAAATCTAAGAAAAAGTTGCAAATTTCTCAAAAACTGCAATACAATTGTTGCAACAACGACAGTTTGGTCAATCTGCTGAGTCAGACCATGATGAAGAGGAAGACAACTATGAAGGTGATTGATCCCTTTAAAATCGAACCTTATTTTGAAATAAAAATATATAACAAATAGCACAATTTTTATTCCAAAGTCCGTTTTTCCCCGTTTTCCTCTCTAAACTTTGAAAAGTAATTTTGAACAGCTAAGCAAATTCAAATAACACATTTTGACACGCATTTGACTTGGACATAGCAAATAATAGGTTTTGTCCAGCTTTTTTGCTCAAATACCGCTCTGTGCGTCGCCCGATCTTTCCCGAGATAACGACGCGCGACTGCGTATGCCAGTATTCCGTAACAGTAATTAATTAAATCTCACTAATATTATAAATGCGAAAGTTTGTGTGTGTGTGTATGTTTGCTACTCTTTCACGCAGAAACGGCTAAGCGGATTTGGATGAAATTTAGAATGGATATAGCTTATACCCTAATTTAACGCATAGGCTACTTTTTATTCCGGAAAAAAGCATGTCGTTATACCGAATAACTCGCGGGCGGAGCCGCGGCAAAAGCTAGTAATAATATAAATGTGAACGTTTTAAATGTCAAGCTTTGTCATGACGAGTCAAAATATTAAAATAAAAGTTTCTCCGATTGGGCTGATTTGATATCTTGGGTCATGCATGAAGATCTCTTTATATGATTCTGGTAGACTATTCTTTTAACCACTATAATGCAAATTTCAACTTTTGAAGAACGTGTGGGTCATTAAAATTCTGCAACTGCACGCAGTAAAAATAAAACTCATTCACATTTTTGTATAATAGTGCTCTCTTAGATTAATAATTATTCTATGAGTGCTCAATTCTATTAATTTTATATATAATATTTTTGGGTAAAGGCTGTACCTGACCCTAGAATATAAAAAAAGACGAAAGTAGGACTATCTTAATATTGGAAAAAATATATTTGATTTATTGATCTTTTGTTTAGGGGATCATAAACAATGTACTAAGATTTATACTTTTGTCAAAAAAAAAATGTTTTCCACCCTCTTTTTTTTGTTTTCAAAGGTTTGTTTCAAGACCGCGTTTATAAGATCTACTTTTTTTTCTTCATAAAATAGGTAATAGAAATATAATGGTTTTCTACTTAAATACAGTATTTTTTTCCCTACAAAATATTTCAGTATAATCTAAAAACTCTCCGATCTGCTGTTTCGCGCGTGATTATTATTATTACGCGTCCTTGACAAATAGGTCAATTAGCTAACCAATAATCGCCTCTATCAAAAGCTAATAAAGTATTTGACATTGGCCTTCTTGTGTTGGATGGGTAATAACATTTTTTTCTAGGGTATGCCATACTCTTAACCCATAGGCTGCGCTCATAAAATATAATATAATTATCAATTGCTTCGATCTTTGCCAAAATAAACAAGCGATAAACTGGATTTAACACATATTAGCAACGCTATGTATTGTCACAAGTTTAAAACTGGCAGTCTAAAAGGTGACTTTTCAATTCTTTGACGCGAATTATTATAAAAATATGAAACTTATATTTTTAGTTCTGCAATTAATTATTATATATAATTTGCCACGGCTTTTTATATACATAAATGACAAAACATTGATAACGACCACCAGCGGCAGTGTAAAAGGGCAAGTAGTATTCGACGAAGGCGTATCATTCTTGGCCTATCTAGGTATCCCTTATGCGGAAGCGCCGACAGGACGTCTGAGGTTTAAGGTATGTCACAGACTTCTCAAATAGCATTCTGTTCTCTTTACTACTTCACATTTAGTTCACTAGTAACCTCTAGGCATTAACATTGGCCACAAGTGGTTCATTGAATATCTCGAGATAGACGAGTTTGGCGTAACCATTGCCAATCGTATTTTTGGTGTCTATCTATGCTATAGTAAAACAATTTATAGTGTTCGCGCTAAATAGATAGTGCGACGTCTGTAAGATAGGGGGCACCACCGGGTGGTGTGCGTGCGCAAGTTCATAAAACTAGCTACGCCGCGGCCCGCGCTCTCTCTTCCTGGACAGCCGTGACGCGATGCGCACGTCGATATGCGCAGTGCCGCGCAAAATGAACATTTCTTTGTGCACATGTTTTGAATTACCGTGTGTGTTTGTGGTGAAGGATTTATCTCCCACACTCCATCAACTTCAGGAGGAAAAAGACCACCAGCGCAGAACGTCGGCTCGCCGCAAGCATCGCGGCCATTTTGGAGACAAAGGAAATGAAAGAAAGAAAGAAAAGAGCTTTATTTCATAAAACCACAGTAGTTATCACAAAAAATAATTATTATTAACAAATTAGGCATATTCTATGGTTAAGAAAAGGGAGTCCAGCTCAGTTCAATGCCACAGCCAAAGCCATAGCGCTGGTTTTCTGCTGGATCCTACATAAATAAAACTAATAACTAATCTAAATATAACTAAAATCTAAATTAAATTAAATTTAAATTTAATAAAGCGTATACTGTATAATACATACAAATAATGAAAAATAAATAAAAATAAATTGTGTTATACTAAACAAGATGCATAATTTACCTAGTCGGTCCTTAAATTCTGTCACAAACAAAATTGGCTATAAAATGAAAACTAGTCATGGTAATCAAAAAAAGTTTTTTTTAAAAAAAGGTAATTTAATTAGCTTACATTAAACACAAAATTTATTCAAAATGATTGCCACCATTTTTCACACAAGCTTCAATCTTCGCGGCCAATCATCAATAGCAGCACGGACCATATTCATGTCGATATCGGCCACTGCTTTAATCAATGATGACTTTAGGCTGCTCAAATTTTTGTGAGGTTTAGAACAGACCTTCTCCTCCAATTCCTGCTAAATTTTGTAATCCAGTGGATTGGGGTCAGGGCTAGATGAGGGCCAATCTTGATGCCTTATTAGCTCGATATTCTGGCGCTCGAACCACTCCTGAGTTGTTTTGGCCTTATGAGCAGTTGCGGAGTCCTGTTGAAATACAAATGGCCGTCCTCCAAAGAGTGTCTGGGGCAGATCTTTTACTATGCGATCTAAAACCGTGTCTTGGTACACTTTTGCACTGGTTTTGACACCTTTTTCACAAAAATGCACTTCAGTAGGGCCATAGTAGGACACTCCCAACCAAATCATGACTGATGATGGATGAAGGCCGTGCTGCACTCTAGGAATGGCATTTCCAGTGGCCGCAGAGCTGGTAGCGTACACCCTGTCATTTTGTTTGTTGTACTTCTCTTCGATATTAAAAATTTTCTCGTCTGTAAACAGGATATCGCGGTGTCTGTTTCTTGCGTACCGCTTTAGCAAAACTTTGCATTTTTTGGCTCTCATAGCTATCAGACGCGCGTCCAGAAGATGTCCACTCTTTTTTCGATAAGCTCGTAGTCCCAGGTCTTCATTGAGTACTTTTTTTACGGTAAATCTGGTTAATCCCATCTCCAAAGCCATCAGTTTCTGCTTGCGGACGGGATTTCTTGCAATACGCGCCTTGATTGCTTTGATGACCCCTGGAGTCCTAACGGAACGAGGTCTGCCAGTTCTTTTTTCGTCATCGACACTAGAGGTTTCATTGTACCTTTTGATGGTACGGTACACGAACCTCTTGGTGATTTTTAATTCTTGAAGCAAGTTGAATATCGTCTTCGGTGGATGGACGTAACGATGTAATGCAATTACTGCTACTCGGTCCTCTTTGCGAGTCCACTCCATCGTAGAAAATGAATGAATGTAATTGTGATTGTGCAGATTATTAATCAAAAAATATTTGAAAATCGAACACCATTTAATTTTTTTTTCTAGGTGTTCTATTTTAAAAAAAAATGGCCAGTGACAGTATTTAAGAACCGACTAGGTATAAAAATACTATATAAGTTTACGCATTGATCTTACTGAACATCAAGGCATCGTTATTTGTTTTTCAATTAGGTGGCTCTTGAGTTTAATACGAAAATTAGCTTTCGTCTTGCATTCTCGTATAGGTAGAGGCAGGTCGTTCCATACTTTTGAAGCCCTATAACTAAAACTTCCCCTAAATCCAGCTGTTTGGTGTTTAGGAACAATTAAAAGATATGCAGATACCCTAGTAGAATATATATTAACATCAGAAGACCAATGTAGTTTACCAAATAGATATTTTGGGTGTTTATGTTTAACAACACCAAACAACAGAACAGAAAAATGTAAATCCCGACGTGCAGCCATCTTTAATTGCTTACATTAATTTATGTAAGGCATAACGTGTGCACGAGGTGGAACATTATAACAGAAGCGTGTACACGCGTTTTGTACACGCTGTATAAGACGGTTAGATCTAGCCAACAAACAGTTTCCATACACTACATCTCCATAGTTTAATTTGGAAAGGACCAAAGCTTCACACATTTGAACCCTAACATCTACACTAATAAATTTTCTTATTTTATAAAGCAACGTTAATCTAAAGTCACACTCACATTTATGCACAATGCGCCGGCTCTAGGTAGTACTCATGCAATTGCGCTACGCAGGTACCTCAATTTAGAGAAGAAACTGCAAGCGAACACGCCCTTCCGCTCAAAATATGTGGAGTTCATGTCAGACTACATAAAGTTGGGACGATCACCCCCATACCTTTGCTCATAAGCCTCATTACTACATCTCACATCATGGCATAATGAAGCCAGGTTCAGAAAAAAAGCGCTGTGTGTTCGACGGGAGTTGTAAGAGCTCCAACGGCGTCAATTTAAATGACTACCTTGTCACAGGTCCAGCTCTACAAGACATTGTTGACATTATCATGTCTTTTCGAACCCGCCCACTAGTGTTCAGTACTGACATCCGAATAATGTTCAGGAACATTTTCATTCACCGAGAACAAAGACATTATCAACTCATTCTGTGGCGGTCGTCACCAGACCAGCCCCTGCTTACGTATGCCCTTAATACCGTCACATACGGATTTCGGTCCAGCCCATACCATGCCATCCGCACTTTGCTTCAATTAGCTGATGACCAAGGTCTCCGCTACCCTCATACTATGAGAAGTATGAGGGTAGCGGTCCTCCGCAACTCAATCTATGTGGATAACATACTTACAGGTCATGAAATCTGCTTAGTTACTCCAGAATGAGTTGATTGAGTTACTTGCTCTAGGTGGTTTCCAGCTCAGTAAATGGACCTCTAACTCAGCCCAGCTCTTAAAAAGGTTCCCAGATGACCAATGTGACATGCCCAAAGATTTTGACTTCGGTCCCGACTCGAATTCCATTAAAGTGATGGGAATACAGTGGATACCTCACACTGATGAATTCTCTTATCGTATCTCTCTGCCCGTTCTGGCTCAAGTCACAAAGCAATCAATTTCCAGCACAGTATCGTCTCTATATGTTCCCAATGGTTGAGTTACTCCAGTTGTTTTTCGCGCAAATACCCTCCTGCAGAAGCCGTGGCTTCTGAAAATAGGTTGGGATGAGCCTGTTCCCGAAGAAGTCCACACAGAGTGGCAACACATATCAGAGGATATCCCTCAGCTCTCTAACCTCCGCTTACCTCGACACATTTGTAAATATAAGCCCACGTCCACTTACTCGCTTCACGGGTTTGCGGACGCATCAGAGGCTGGCTTTGGTGCCATTATTTACTTACATGAGCTCAATACCGATGGACATGTCAATGTACACTTACTCATTGGCACGTCAAAGGTCGCACCCATCAAAACTCCTCTCTCAATCCAAAAGTTGGAATTGTCAGCCGCAACTCTTTTCCCAGCTCATGACCCGAGTTTCAGCCCAATTGTCAGCTCATATCCCCATTAAAAGACACACATGCTGGTCCGACAGTACCATAGTGCGGGCGTGGCTCAATACTCCTCCTCGTAGTCTACAGACTTTCAAAGCCAATCGAGTGGCTAAGGTCACAGCCAGTTCAACCAGCAATACGTGGAGACATGTGCCCACGAACCTTAACCCTGCTGACTGTGCAAGCAGGGGAATGTCTGCCTAGTCTCTCGCACTTTATGATCGCAGGTGGTCTTCTAATTGGCTCAAAGAGCCTCCTTCCACGTGACCCAAGATGCCACCCCCTTTAGGCCATCACACTCTCCCAGGCCTTAAGCCGAAAAAGGTACCAGCTCATATAGCAGTTCCAGACCTAGATCTGGACTTGCTCACTCGCTTCAGCTCACTCAGCAAGCTCGTTGGTGTGACAGCTTACATGCGACGGTTTATTTACAATTGTCGGCACAGCCCAGCTGAACGGCGCTCTGGTCCGATCACAGTTTGTGAACGCAAAGACGCTCTGTTGCACTTTATCCGCTCTGTTCAGCACAATGAGTTCGCAGAAGATATTAACCGTCTACAGACTGACAAACCTTGTCTAGTTCGTCTCCAACACCTCTCGCCGTTTATAAAAGACGACCTCTTGCGAGTCGGTGGTCGCCTTCCTCACACGTAAATTAGGTATGACGCTCAACACCCACTCATTCTACCCAGCTCAAGTCCGCTCGTGGATCTCATCATAGACCTCTATTACAAAATACACTGCCACCCTGGAGCTGACACATTACACGCCATATTACGCCAGCAATTCTGGATTCTATCAGCTCGTCGCATTATTAGGCATCGCGTGTTTAAATGTATCAGATGTTTCCGGTGTCGAGCTCAGCCCATGGCTCCACTCATGGCTGATCTCCCTGCAGACAGAGTTACCCCACAGCCAGTATTTAGCCACGTTGCGACCGATTTCGCCGGCCATTTCTTTATTCGGTCCAGCACATTGCGAAACGTGAAACTCATAAAAGCGTATTTTTGCATTTTCGTTTGCCTTGCGACGAAAGCAGTTCATATCGAGCCTGTAGCAGCACTTACGACTGAAGCGTTCTTTGCGGCTTTACAACGCTTTTTCTCGCGTCGCGGTACCCCAGTTCTCATTCGCTCAGACAACGGCACAAACTATGTAGGTGCTAGGAATCAGCTCATTGAAGTTCAGAACTTCCTCAAATTAAACAATGATGCAATCACACATAAGCTCGTGACTCAGAATATAACTTGGTTGCTCAATCCGCCCAAAGGGCCATAGTTTGGTGCTCTGCACGAAATAAATGTGAAATCCACCAAGCAATTGCTGTATCGAGTAATAGCGAACAGCACCTCACTTTTGAGGAATTTTCAACTCTTTTAGCACGAATCGAGGCAGTTCTCAACTCGAGACCCCTCTGCCCCATCTCTTCAGACCCAATGTACTTTGAGCCACTCACAGCTAGACATTTTCTTATTGGACGTCCGCTCACCGCTCTACCTGAGCATTCTCTTAACGATCGGCCCATATCGTCTCTCAGACGCTTTCAGCTCATTCAAGCCCTTTCTTAGCGCTTTTGGACACTCTGGTCCAGGTCCTACCTCCATACCCTGCAAACCCGCTCCAAATGGCTCTCCCTGTCTTCCCCTTTTCAAGTGGGTGAACTGGTCCTCATCTAAGAGGATGACTCTGATGGAGTGAACCGAGTGGTGGATCTGGACATAGCCCATAGACATCTGCGAAGGCCTGTGTTCAAGATAGCCAAACTGCCACTGGATTCAGCTCAAGAGCCTCAGCCCCGGCCCTCCCAGGATATTCGCGCTAGATACATAGATAGTGCAACGTCTGTGAGACAGGGGGCACCACCGGGTGAAGTGCGTGCGCAAGTTCATAAAACTAGCTACGCCGCGGCCCGCGTAAGTGAACATTTGTGCACTCGTGTTGAACATTACGGTGTGTGTTTGTGGTGAAGGATTTATCTCCCACACTCCATCAGCTTCAGCAGGAAGAAAACCACCAGTGTAGAACGTCGGCTCGCCACAAGCATCGCGGCCATTTTGGGGACAAAGGAAATCAGCAACCAAGTACGTTCACTCACGTTTTTCCTACCTCCATCTTCCTTTCCCCATCATCCCGTTTACCTTATCAACCCTGCATCCTGTGATCCTTGCGGTCACACATAGCTTAGATATGGTATTAGTCAATATACAAGGGTTGAAAAACAGGGCGATAGCATATCTAAGTCAAGCATAGAGATCATATCTTTATTCGTATCTACGAGTATCGTGACGTCGAGCGCACCGTGTACACAGCTGTGATCAACAACTCACTCGCTGATCACTTCATAACCGGTCTTGCGACACTCGAGCGATCCGCCAACTATTCAAACTGTGAATAGAATTGATACCGATTTAATTAATTCTGAACTTTGTAACATAAATTGGTAAGTCAAGGTGGTATTGCAGCCCGAGCCGAAGGCGAGGGCGTAATGGAGCCGAGAGTGTAATGTATAATGCTCACGCGTTTCATACAACGTTTTTCAACACACTTGCGAGGAAAAATAATAAAATGTCAGTGTCTTATTTTTTCACATAATCAAAACCACAGCTATGAATTGACAATTTTCTATGAAAAATGGCGGCGGAGATTTTGTATATGCACGCGCAGATGGAAATAGAGGCACTGACGCACCCACCAAACAGCCAAATATTAAATATTAACAAACTGAATATTTATTTATTTACAACAAAAAATGGTGTTAATTTGTTGATAAAAATAAATTATTTGATTAATTTTTTCATTTTTTTTATTTATTTATTCAATTTACAATTTTTTAACTTATTAAATTTTAGCATAATAATAAGCCACGGAATCCCGAAGGATTATCTGTGGTTTATGAGATCACTCTTAATTTAAGCCTAAATAATATTTCTTAATGACTAATCTTACTTTTACTTTTCCTTTAATTTGATTGACAATATTAATTGGAATTTCATTTAAAAATTTTAGTAGCATGATTTCCCATGTTTGCATACCGTATACATTTTTATGTCTTGGTAAAACATAATAAGGTAGGTAAGATAAAGTACGTAAATGTTGACATCGCTCTCTTTCTTTTAAATTACTGATGTTATCGCTCTCTTCACAAACAATGGCGAGTCTGATTTTTTTAAATACATCAATAACATCAATCAAATACATCAATAACATCAAATGAAATGATCATTTAATATATTTTAACCGAGACAGTTTATTTATTAATAATAATACTTTATTTTACAATCTAATCATAAATTTCTTTTTACAGTGTTTTGGGGACTCCATTTAAGTCAGAAATTACCTGTATTAGGACACCTTGCTCTTCCATAGCATTACAATTCTGAAGTAAGCTTTTTGACATTTGGAGTTGTTGAAAAAACATTTTTTTTACGATACAAGCTTAGCTACTTTCATTACTTGTTGTTCAGGTATAATTTAATTTGCGATAGAACAGTAATGATATTTAAAGTGTTTTGCTTCAGAATCGCACTTACTGAGTTCAAAATAATATTATTTTTATGAACATAAAATTTATAAAACAAGTAGGTACTACTAACATTGTTTATTGTGCTTGTATTTTTTAACATAAGAATTATAGCACTTTCTGAGTGTATATGAGAGTTTGTAATAGAAGGCCGGCTGTGCGTGTGTGTAATGTAGGGTGATTGGTGTATGTGAATGTGTGGAAGAATGTGGTGTGTAGTGAGTGTAAGAGTAAATGTATGTGTATGCTTGATTTATGCTTTCAGCCGCTTAAAACAAAGATTAAAGATATATTTGGAAATATGTATGGGTAAATATACTTAAAGACAAAGTAAATGTATAAGTTAAGGTTATAAAAATATTAATTAAGAAGAGACTCAGTGTCATCATAGCTTCTCGTATTAAGCCAGTTAGTCAGAGTTATCTTACAGTCATGACTATTAAGTGCATAAATTTTTAATTAATTTTGTTGTATAAATGCTCGGATTGTTTGATATATTGTCTACTGACAAAAACAGATTTGGCAGAAACTTTCGGGACTACGACGTGTTTTATTCTTATTTTATAAGGTAACAGATTTATGTTTTTTATAACAGTGTGAAGAACAGAAAGATCGCTTAGTCACTTAGTCAGAAAGTCGCTTATTTTGTAAAGTTTTTCGGGGGAAAATCTTTATCTTTTAAAACTTATAACTTTTAATAGGGATCGTTGAGCTCGTTCTAATTCCAATAATTTAGTATTTGTTGCCCCTCCCCAGATTGATATACAGTAAGTGAGAACAGATTGTGCTAGGCTGACATAAACTTGGTTAAGTAGTACTTTTGTGCAAACATTTATACGCGTCTTGAAGGTGCATATTAGTTTTCTAATCCTGCTCATCACCAATTCGATGTGGGGGTGCCAGGACAATTGTTGGTCAAATTCCCAAGTACTTAGTGCTCACAACTTTATTTATAAGGGTGCAGGAAAAAAAAAGAGTAAAGTGGATTACACGTGTGTATTTTGAGTCGAAATATAGTTTCAGGTTGAGAAGAGTTAAATTTACTGAAACAAATGTAGTTAGTCTTTGATCTATTAAGTGCAAGTAAGTTAGTGTTCAGCCAGCTTGTTATTTTACTCAGACCTTTTTCTGAGAATCTATGTGCATCATCATATGTGTCACCAGTGAAAAACACTGCAGTGTCATCTGCGTAAGAGAAAATTTGACCCTGATTGACCTTCATGTAATTTTGTCATTGTCATGGTTATTGATATACAATAGAAACAGAGTTGTGCCTAAGACGCTCCCTTGTGGGACTCCCCAGGAGATTTTTGCTTCCTCACTCGTGTATTCTCAAATTTTTATCATCTGCCGACGATTTGTGAGATAATCTCTAAATAGTCCCAAGAGTACTCCCCTAACTCTAACGTTTTCCAGCCTATGCAAAAGGATAGGGACAGAGACGATATTAAATTTTTTTTGTAGGCCGAGAAATACAGTAAGACACTTTCTACTTTATCAACCTGATCCACAAGAATAGACGTTAACACTGAAACAGCATCATCCGTTGAAAGTCCTCTTCTAAAACCGAACTGTGTTTTTGAAATTAGGTTAAATTTACTGAAGTAGTTAGTTCGACGATTATTAATAAGTTTCTCTAAATTTTTTGAAATAGCTGGTAGAACAGAGATATGAAATGGGATCGTCTCTGTCTCTACCGTTGTGCACCGGCGGCGTTATAAAGTAAGCAAGCAAGCAAGCTATTGTACACCTTCTGAAATTAGCCAGTTTAAACAATAGTGCGACGACGGTCAAGTTTCACGTCTGTCGATTGACTCATCCAGTCGATAATAATAATAATTTTTGAGGTTAAAGGTTATTAAAAATTGTTTCTATAGTTTAAAAAAAACCAACGAAATTTATTATTCATTTTAGGAGTAGCACATCGGAAGACCAATCTTCTATAAGTGATGATGATGCATACTTTGAGGACATTCAATAGGTACTTGAAATCCAATTTTGATTATGTATGAATCATAGACATAATAATAATTTAAGTATGATGGTATTTATTTAATTTTTGTTACACAAACGAAGAAAATGTGACTTATTTTATTGTTTTCCTTGATTAATATTTTTATATTTATATTTATTCTTAATGTACACAGAAAACATATTAATAAAATATACACTTGAAAAGCTATGTACAATGGCGCGCTTATCTCAATAATGAGATTTCTTCCAGCAGACCAAGGGTGGATGAGATATATAAGATATAAGTAAGGTATTCATAATGTGCACATAATAATACTTCCACAAAAACAAGATTAAAATAGTACCTAAAATATACAAACAAGTAAAAAATACATACAATAAACTACATAAAATGTACATACATATACCTACACAGTATTAATAAATAGTATCCTATCAATAAATATATAATCATACATATATATATATAATTATACATATATTATATACATAATATGTATACCAGGAGGATAGGTTAACGAAGATAGTGCTCTTTTATTTTCCTTTTGAATACACCAATGGAAGGACTGTCTCTGATAGTGTGAGGAAGAGAGTTCCACAGTTTGATGGACTGTACAGTAAATGATTTTCCATACGCTGCGGCGTTATGAGAAGGTGTTTTTAAAAGTGAGAACGTGTTAGACCTGACTTGCTTGTCTCTAAGAAAGATATACTCATAACGATCGCGGAGGTATGGAGGAGAAGTGGGACTGTTTAAAATGTTGAAAAGGCAACAAAGGATATTAGCATTTTGACGCTGTTTGATTGGAAGCCATTTTAACTGTTCACGGTACTGAGATACGTGGTCATATTTTCTTAGCCCATAGATAAACCTGATTCCCAGATTTTGTAAACGTTCAAGTTTACCAAGCAACTCCTGACTGGCATCTAGGAAACAAACATCAGCGTAGTTGATAATCGGCAAAAGAAGAGATTGTGCGAGAGTAACTTTAGTTCCAAATGGGAGAAACTTTTGGAGACGCTTAAGGGAATGAAATGTCGCATAGACTTTCCTGCTGACCTCATTAATATGCGCAGCCCACGTCAAGTTACAGTCGAATATGACACCCAAATTTTTTGCAGTTTTAGTGTAGGCAATACAGACATCATTATACACTACTCGTGGAATTGTCGTTTGATTAAGAAGGTTGGTCATATACCTACTGCCGAAAATAATGGCTTGAGATTTCTTGGGATTAACCAAGAGTCCAAATGCTTTCGCCCACATGAGAATATTTGAAAGATCACAATTCATTTCTGAGATAGCATTATCTACCTCGGCTATGTCAAAGTGGCGGTAGAGTTGTAAATCGTCTGCATAAAGATGGTAGTTAGCAGAAAGAATATCGGATATGGAATTAATAAAAATCGAAAAAAGGAGAGGAGAGAGGACACCACCTTGGGTTACACCGGCAGTTAGTTGGCACCACTCTGAGGAAACCTCGTCCGAGCGTATGCATTGCAGGCGACCCCTTAAATAAGTATCGAACCATTCTGTAACAAGAGGAGATACGTTAAGAGAGCTAAGAATGCCAAGGAGTACATCGAAGTCTACACAGTTAAATGCACTACTGAAGTCCAGTAGTGTGAGTATAGTCAGTTTCTTATTATCAATAGCTAATCTTATATCATCAGAAACTTTCAGGAGTGCTGTGACAGTGCTATGCCCTGGGCGAAATCCGGATTGGAAGTTATTCAGTAAATGGTTTTTGGATAGAAAATGAGAAAGTTGGTTGTGGACTAAAGATTCAAGAACTTTAGAAAGGATAGGAAGGATGGAAATTGGACGATACTCAGAAAATGATAAAGGGTTATTATTTTTAGGAAGAGGGATGACAAGTGCATTTTTCCAGGCTGTGGGAAATGAGCTGGTGACAAGGGAGCAGTTGATAACGTCAGCTAGGACAGGTAAAAGTTCATCTAGTACAAGATGCAGCATTTGGGAATAAATTTTGTCATCACCTACAGCCTTCGAAGTAATAGAAAAAATTGCTCTCTTAACGTCACTCTCGGAGACAGTCTATTTTTTTCGGTATATGACACGAATACAATTTTACATGATATCGAAATATTTATTATGTACCATATCAAAATTTGTATTAAAAAAACGGAATATCGACATTAAAAATGTGTGATCACATCCCTATACCAACCTATGACATTTAAATTCGGTGTTGCCACATGAAACGCAGAACTAGCGTCCTCTTTGACAGCTCGGCTCTGCTCCTGGTCGAGATTTATGTACATTATCTTACATACCTAAATTACATTACATATACATGGTACATTACCTACCGAATTATGTTTTGCCGAGATAAAAAAAATTATACGGTATGCGAACATGGGAATTCATGCTGCCAACATTTTGAAATGAAATTCCAATTACCGAATATATAGTCATTAAAAAATATTATTTAGGCTTAACTTAAGAGTGATCTCATAAACCACAGATAATCCTTTGGGATTCCGTGGCTAATCATGTTAAAACACAAGTGTTTAAAAAAAATGTTCCTGGGCCGTCGGTTCAATCACTGCGGTGCATATTAATTTATTTTCGGTTTGTGACGAAAAAAGTAATTTTATATTTAACCAAGGCATTTTATGTTTATCAAAGCTAATGTTTTTTCCAGCCCCCAGTCCCAAAATTACCTTGGACGGGTGTCTTAGACGCCACTAAATTTGGTCCCGTCTGTCCACAATCAACAAATGATTACTTCACATACGCGCGGCATGAAATGAGCGAGGACTGTTTAAATTTAAACATATTCGTTCCCGTGGACCAAAAGGAATTATTGCTACCGGTAATGGTGGTCGTTCATGGTGGAATGTTTCTTCATCTATCTGGTCGATATGACATTCTTGGACCACATATTTACATGAAGTACGGGGTCATCGTTGTTACTCTTAATCATAGGCAAGTATTTTATATGTTGTATTGCGAAATTGATCGCTTTGGAAAATCCAAATATTTTTTCAATGCAAGTGCTCGTAAAGACCTATTTTATAATGATATGCATTAAAACTGTAAGTAAGTTATTGTTTATTTATTATTAATTTTTACCACAGTAGTGTTTATTTTTCATTTCTTTATTTACAAAAAGTTTGCTAACCTGCAACCTTTCCTCGTGTACTTATAGATATTTTTTTAATTCTTTTGGATATTTAATCCAGTCCAAAAAATTGTAGTAGTAATGTATTCATAAAAAAAATTACATTTAGGGTCGCAAAAGTTCGTGTAAGCGGTGGAAGTCATTATTACTATTACGCATGGACGTTAGAAAATAGTTCTTTCTTATGTGTTTGCACACAGATAAATTTCGGAGCGCATCCACACGCATGTCGTTTGAGTAACTGCTTTATGTCATATTTTGGAACGTACCGTTTATTTCCGTCAAGTTGGTATTGCGGTTGGTATTTCGTGCAAGGAAAAAGAATGCCCGCGTAAAGTTAATTTGGAATTATCGTTGTTTGCTAATTTCCTTACATTAATTTTGTTCAGCACACTGTGTACCGAACGTGCGCCGGTTCCGGCAGCTGTGTGACAAGACAACACAAGGGGGTAGGTAGGGGGCAGACGTAGTCGTAGTCAATGAAAAAATGATAAAAGAAACTAATAGCCCCGCCACATCGATCACTCGACTCTTTCGCACCGACGACGTAGCGCGCCAGAGTTAGGAAGATACTCGTGTTGTTCTGCTTGTTCTTCCGCAGTCCCACGCTATCGCAAATGTCGCTACACCGAAGCCCGAAGCCCGCCGTACCAGTATTGAAGCCCGCTGTAAAGTAGGAAATTTTTTTAATGTCCGAATCGACTTAAGAGCTTATCTTCCAATGAATGGCATTGTTATCTATTCAGTTCAGGCGTTAAAATTGCTATTGACATGAAATATTTTGTTATTTATGCGTTTCGTTGTGCACTGCTAATTAGCGGTGGAACTTCACAATAGAACAATGCCATTAATTGGAAGATAAGCTCTTAAGCCAATTCCGACATTTAAAAAATTTCTACTATGCCAATATCTTCGAAGTGAAGCGGCGCCTCTGGTGTCTCGAGTCTTTAGACTTGTTGCTTGCTAGGCGTGCGGTAGAGGACTGAGCTCGCGCGCGCGATGAGTCCTCTCACAAACCCCTTTCTGGGGCGTGGGGAATCAGTATCGGGGCTGGGCCCCCTGACTGAGGTGTCTACCGCTGCCCATGACCATGGGCAGTTGTGTCATTTTTTCACTTTTTTCGGATTTCATAATGTAATAGTGAAATTATTTTGCAAGAATGTATAAAAAGCCCAAATTTAAACCATAATTTTCATGACCTATTTTTGATGAATTACAGACATAAGGACAAACCCCAAAAAATACAAAAATTATAAAATCGAAATCTTTTTTCTTTTCCATACATTTTTAAAAACTTTGAATCAAATGAGCGAGCAGAAGACAAGACTATTCGTTTCTTTTGTCCAATATTATTTGTTTTTTTTATTTGGGCTTTTTATTGATTCTTACAAAATAATTTCACTGTTACGGAATGAAATTCGGAAAAAGTCGAAAAATGACAGCCTAATGGGCAGTTCTGTGATGGTGGCGCCTGAAAGGCGCCCGGTGGAGTGTCCGGTGGCCTGTTGCCCAACTCACAAGGAAGGAACTACAGGGAGCCCAGTTAGTCTCACCATCTCATCCCGCTCCTCCTCTTCCTCCTGGTGAGTCTCTATGGACTCCGCCGGTGCTGCGGTGTCCATAGTCGTCGTAGGGGCAGATTGTTCTGCCGTGACCTTCTTGGTATTCTTCCTGGACCTCTTCCTTCGAGACTTCAGTGCGTTGTTCCTGGCGAATTCTTTTTTCAAATCTTATCTTTAAGTTATCTTTTTCAAATGTATCGTGATTGGTTAAAATTTATGTGTGATATCATTTCTAACCAATCACGATATATTTGAAAGCGACAGCGATAGATGTTGTGGTAAGACAATAGGTATGTGGGCTGGTCAACTTGGTACTTTTCAAGATTTGTCAAGTCGCTTTTTCTTTTCTTCGTCGGTAAACATTGTTGGTATCCAAAGTGCGGCGACCTTTTTATATGCATTTCATAATTGATAATACTTTTAATACTACGTGGGACGCACTATAAGTTTCCGGAATGAATATGAAAAAATACTATTAAAGGTACAAAATTAATTTATTGTTTTTCAAAATAATCTCCCTTGGCGTCTATGCACTTTTTCATTCGATCAAACCAGTTTTGAAAACTTTTGTGCCACTCCCCTGTGGTGACCTCTGAAACGTGTTTTTCATACTCCTCGACAGCCTCTTCTGGTGATGAAAACCGTTGACCGCGTAATTGGTTCTTAATTTTTGGGAACAGAAAAAAGTCACAAGGTGCCAGGTCGGGACTGTATGCAGGATGACTCATGAGTTCTACATTTTTCGTATTCAAAAAGTCGTTTGTCTGTCTGGCCGTGTGAGAACTAGCATTGTCGTGGTGCAGAATGATACGGCGTTTACGGTTATTTTTACGGAGTTCGTCAATAACTTCCGGCAAACAAATGGTCGTGTACCAGTCACTATTCACGGTACGACGATTCTCTAAAGCAACAGTAGCCACGTGTCCAGTTTTATTAAAAAAAGAAGCAATCATCCGCTTAGATGCACTTTTCACGCGCGCCACTTTGGTTGGTTTCGGCTCATCTTGAAAGACCCATACGCTCGATTGCTGCTTTGTTTTAGGATCGTAGCAATAAATCCATGTTTCGTCACCTGTTACTATGTCCCACACCAAATTTGACGCACCTTCGTTGAATCTGGTAAGCATGGCACTGCACCAAGTGACGCGGTCCGTTTTTTGAGCCTCGGTCAAGTTGTGTGGGATCCACCGCGAGCACAGCTTTCTCACACCCAAATGTTTGTGTAGGATTGATTGTATTTGACTCATGCCTATTTCTAAGGATGCGCGAATTTCATGGTAGGTCACATGCCTGTCTGTTTCAATCATACGGCGCACAGCATCGATGTTTTTGTTGGTCACAGCGGTGGACGGCCGACCATCGCGAGATTCGTCACTGAGATTGATACGACCACGCTTGAATTCTGCAAACCAGCTATAAACAGTCGTCTGGCATGGTGCTTCATTGCCAAAAGCTGTTTCAAGCCGAGCGATGCTCTGTTGAGCTGTCAAATAACACTTAAAATCGTAGAAAATCATACTACAAAAATTTTCCCGAGTTAAATCCATGTTGATGCAGACACACAATTTTTTAAATGGCGCCCCAAGGTAAAAACAAAAGACAGTCAGATGAAACAAACTGCATTCTACAGCCAAAGAGTTCTATTTTCAAATGTTGCAATAAATTTTTAAATATTTTTTATGTAAGTGGCCAGTTCCGGAAACTTTTAGTGTTACCTATGTATCATGTGAGCAGATCCTTGTGACCTCAACTAAGTTTCTGAAGGTCACTCTTTGGTCTATTTATATAACTTTTTGATGCCATCCTCAGTGAAGGAAGTGGAAGTTCTGTTTGCAGTATGGGAAACCAAATACATTTTTATTTATTTTAATTTGTGTTATAAATATCCGCTTATCATTACTTTTTGATCCCTCCTCGTGTATATAATAATATTATGACACACCGACTGATCTATCAACGTCTATCAAACTGGACCTGGAACAGGAACATGAAAATATGTTCTCTATTTGACGCAGACGTCAAGAGCAACTAGAAAATAACGTTTGTGAATTCCCACGGGATCGGGAGAAATAGGATCTACGCGAGAACCGCTGCTAGTGAGTAAAAATATCTCCGAAACAAGCAAAATACGTATACAACGTGAAATGACTTATATTTTGTTAAGGCGAGATTATCCAGAGAAATCTGTCCTGCTGCAACGCTTTCATTTTACACATGGTTGTCCTGCTCAGCAAAAGCGGGCCATTCAGAAAACTCGAAGTTTCGAGGTGTTTTTATTTATTATTTTGGAGTAAGAAGGATGGGTTTTTAATAGGACGGCCGTTTTATATCACATTTTTACGACGTTTATTTTAGTGTAAGTTTTATTGTCCAAAACGTAATAAAGCTCAAATTAAATTATATTTAGATCATATTTTAGACCTATTTTTGCGATTTAATCGGATCGAGGGAAATGCAAGTAATCGTGTTTCGAACGGCCGAAGAGTGAAATCACACTTCACACTAATGCGAAAGTGTGTGTGTATGTATGTTTGTTACTCTTTCACGCTGAAACGGCTGGACTGATTTGGATGAAATTTAGCATGGACATACCTTATACCCTACCCTAACACATAGGCTACTTTTTATTCCGAAAAAAAGCATGTCGTTAAACCGAATAACACGCGGGCGGAGCCGCGGGAAAAAGCTATATACTATATTATGATGCTATGTTTTAATACAAAAGTTGATCATCGCTATTTATTGGTTTAAAATGAATTTGAAAAGAGACGAAATCGGGGTAACTGGTGATAGTACTCGTCCATATGAACAACTTTACTTTTAATATAAATAGCGATGATTAACTTTTGTATTAAAACATAGCATCATAATATAGTATATAGCTTTTTCCCGCGGCTCCGCCCGCCCGCGTGTTATTCGGTTTAACGACATGCTTTTTTCCGGGAATTTTAATCCCGTGTTACGAATCCAAGGGATTAAAATTCAGAAATTTATTTAGTTTCGTAGTGGACTCGACAACAATACTCTTCAAAATGAGAAAAAACAAACAAAAACCATGACAAGATCTTCAAAATTTTAAAATCTCTTTATGTAAAGAATATAAGCTATCCGTGGTTAACACCAACAGTCAAGGAAATGGTTAAACTCCGAAATGACGCTCATGCTAAATATCGCCAAACAAAATTAGACAAGGATAAAAAATACTAAAAAAAATTAAAAACCATAGTAACCGTAGCTTTGTTTAACGAAAAAACCGCTTACTGCCAGCACTGCGTCATCAATAATTTAAAAGATCCACGTAAACTCTGGAAAAATATAAAACGTAATAACGTGGTCGACTTCAGGAAAAATCAAACCGAACTTCCCAAAAACCTTATTGACCCTGATCATATTAATGCCCATTTTTTAGATATTCCTGGTAACAATGAAATTAACCTTTCCCAACTTACATATTACTGGTTACATAGACACGGTTCTTCTGTATTTAGTCTCAAAACAGTAGAAGAAGAAACAGTACTAAAAATTATTAATAACTTCAAAACAAATTCGCAAGGTTTTAATGGAATCACGCTAGATATGATTATTTTAACGTTGCCGCGAACACTTAGTGTTATTACCCGACTTGTCAATAGATCTATCCAAACAGGCACATTTCCCGATGTATGGAAAGAAGCAAAAGTTATACCACTTCCTAAAAAAAACAATCCAAAAGATAAAGAAAAACTAAAATCGAAAAAACAGGTTGAATAACTGTAGCGAATGCTACAACTAGTACTATCACCGATTTTAGTTAACAAAATGACTTAAATTTCACGTTGTGGTAGCGAAAGGCAACTATTTTTTTTTTCAGGTTGGGTGCTTTGGGGTTTCTTTCAATCCAAACAGAAGAAGCTCCAGGGAATGCAGGTGTGAAAGATATATTGCTGGTGCTTCAGTGGGTCTCCGCGAACATTGACCGGTTTGGGGGAGACCCCGACAACGTCACTCTCCTTGGATTTAGCAACTCCGCTGCAGCCGTTCATTTACTGATACTATCAAAGCAATCTACAGGATTTTTCCAGAGAGCCATACTGATGAGCGGTTCAGTATTAAGTTCTAGGTTTTTGAACAGATACCCTGTGGAGAGCGCCGTAGAACTTGGAGCCAAACTTGGTTACGAATCTGAAGACTTAAATGAGCTTGTAGACAACCTGAGGAAAACCGACGTTTTTGACATAATTCAAGCACAACAGGACCAAAATAATGCTCTAAATGGAATAAAACGCTATGTTCCGTTTGTACCTGTAGTTGAGGCTGAATCACCCCACGCGATTATTACAAAGCATCCATTACAAATAATTAAGTCCGGTTTACCGAACATCCCTATCTTGGCAGGTTTCTCTGATCAAGAAGGAATCCGTATGTTACCGTACATGCGTGTCAATAATTTCACTAATGCGATACCTTTGAACAATAATTTTGAATTATGTATACCATTAAACATAGAGTATCCATTTGGATCTCCAGAGTCTAAAGAATTGGCGAGATCCATGAAAATACTTTACTTTCATAATGAAAACATTTCGGAATCCACCATTCAAAGCTATGTTGATTTATTTACAGACTTAAATTACGTTTTCGGTGTAGATTATTGGATTAAAGTTCATAAATCTGTAAATGACAGGAATGCTTTGTACTATTACGTTTTCGATTTCGATGGGGATGTCAACTGGACAAAACGCTCTGTAAACATTAGCTACAAAGGAGCGGCACATAGTGACGATATAGGATATATGTTTGTTACTCACGCAACTAAACCTTACCTGAAAAATGCTAGTAAGGAAACTAAAGAAACTATAGATGTGATTATGAGATTGTGGACGAATTTCATAAAATATGGGTAATTACTAATTACACTTTAATATGACAAAAAAATAGTCTAACTGACGGGTAAAGTGCCACAATTTGTGCACCTTAATTTTTTAATTTGTTGTATTTGGCCGCCTCTGTGGTAAAGCGGTTCAAACATCTTGACCACTAATCTGGAAGTCGCGGGTTTATTTACATTCCTGTTCGGGTTGGTATTTGAAATGTGCGTCCTTTATTTAATTGTTATGAGGTGTGTAATCAGTAGCTAGCTATCACATTTCATAATAAAGTGCTTTTCTTTTTCCGCGGAAGTTCGCAGTTTTTGTGAAAATCTATAATGAAAATTGGAAAATATTTGTGTACGAAACGCAATTATAGACTAAAAATTAAAGTAAATTGGCGTAACGAAACGTCAAATAACCCGTACACACGGAATATTACCAGATATTGTCAATATTATTGACATTATGGTAGGTTTGCGGGCGAAAAATGTTCAATTGTAATTCAGAATTCCTTCGCGAAATTGGTGAGAGTGCAGAAGTCCGACACGGTATTGTAGTGGTGATTAGGCTAGCGAAGCCAGCCTTCTAGTTTGTCCATAGAGTGTATATAAAAAATCGGAGGCGTCGAAGGAGTGCGCCACCAGCATGCGGTGAGGACGTCTGCAACGAATTGCACGGTGATAGGTGCCGCGCTTCGAGCGCCGGAGCCGATGCAGAAATGACACAAAATGTGAGGTAAAAATGTTTAAAAAATGCTATTTTGTTGGAGGGACTTCAGGGAACATTCCATTTTCCCCAACTCTGCTTTCCTTTAATGTTTTTCGGCACAAAAAAGTGATTATTATTTTTTGGTTATATTGTTACGCAGTACCGGCGCGCGAGACGAAAGTACTCAATACTTCGCGAACAGTCTCGACGCGATGCGGAGCGACGTGTCCCCGCGCTCAGGTTAAGGTCGCGACTGATTGTCCCCAAAAGTTCGTTGCTCGAAGCGGTGGGAAAGAGAGAGCATTCGCTATTGGAGAAAGATGAAAATACACGAATGGTCGCTTCTAGAGCATTCGCGTAGCAACTAGAGGTGCGTGCCACAGATATAAAAGGCGAAACGATTGGCGGGCAGAGTTAGTTCAGTGTAAACTACGAGGCAAATCGGAAAAGCGGAAATGGAAAGTGACTCTACTGAACTAAAGTACAACTCTAGTGAAGTACGACTGTATAGTGCGAATATAACCCGGTAACGATTCTAGTTAGTAGTGGTGAAACATTGTGAGATTATATTGCGGTTAAATTAGTCAGTCCGGTGAGTCCATTCTAGTTGTTATTTAGTTTAAGCTGTGTTTTAATAGTGTGTATGATTCTGATTTCAAATAAAGTCAGTTAGTGGTTTTTGGTGCGAATTGATATAAAATTAATTTATCCCGAACCCCAGCTCGTAACAATATCTCGGAAAACAAAGGTTTGCTTCAAAGAGGGCGAGGGTACCGGACAATAGGCTCTTCTCCCCCCCCACCTCATGCCAACCCGTTTAGTTTTACAAAATTATGTAAACATGACCTAAAATTTTTACAAACTAAATTATTTATTTCTGAAAAACTATACATTTCCGCACAAAAAACTATACTACGGCACCCCTCCTCCCCCCCCCCCCCACCTCTCCCTCCCCCAAATTGAGGACGCACGATTCAAATAAAACCCCCTTTGTACGGTCTGCGTGCTTCGAAGGGCACGTTAAGCTCTGGCTCCATATTTGACCCGAAGTACGGAGATAACGCTCACCTCTTAATCGTCGTTGAAATGTGGGTTTACGGGTGTTGACTGGGACTTGTTTTGTTGGACACAACTCTGCGTGTCATCATGCTGTACGAGTATATGGTATAAAAGTCCAAAATAAGTGCAACGACGAGCGAAGCGTGTTAGGTTGACATGCCAATAAACATTCACCCCGGATGTTTTGTATAAGATTACCCGGGTAAACCTAGGTTTACCCACAGACATACTAGGTGAAATTAAATAAACCGACCAAATTCATACTGGAGACTCGGTTAGTCATCAGGAACAAGGTTAAATGAACATACATGTAAAATTCGAAAAAAAAATTTATTTTTGTCCTGTAGAACCTGCACTAGGAATTGTACTAAAACTAGTCCAACCAGTAAAGGAGCAAAAAAAAATATTTTTCGAAATTGGCCAAAAGGATTACTGAATCTAGTTCTTGATCACTAACCGAGTCTACAGTATGAATTTGGTCGGTTGATTTAATTTCAGCCTATGTAACAGAAAGGTGTAACCATATTTCAGGGTTCAAAATTGGACATGTTAACGATCTTGTATTCAAATTTTCAGGCGGATCTGCACTACATTAGATGTCCATACAATTAAAAAAATATATTTTCCTAATCATTTCAAAACGTAAATGTATGATATATGCCTTATTCTACCTTGTTTTTCACAAACATTGAAGTGAACCTTTGACTGGTAACTTTGAGCTAGCGCAACAGCGCCACCGCGGATGAACTTTTAGTCTGCGACCGATATCTGCGCCGTGCGCATCGATTAACCTTGGTGTGATCCCAATTTGTGAACATAAGCCTAGCAGTGCCAACCATTTCGTCAGACCTTGGAGAAGCTTCATACCCAACCCCAGCTGGTGGAGTCATACTGGAGATGTTCAAGGTGAGTGATTGACATTGTGGAATTTGGCGTAGACTCATTACAACCCTACATCATTCCGGTATTACTATTCTTAACAAATAGGTATCTTTAATTTAGAGTAGTTATCGAACATATTTTTGGCCCTTCGAACCCTAGATCCTATGGATTTTAATCTATTTAAATCTTTTTGAGTGCTTAAAAGTACTTATCTCATACAATCTGATTGTAGGGATCATAATTCCTATTTAAAACTGTAAAAAACTTTAAATTCATCAAGTTTTCTTCATAAATAGTCTACAGAAAACGTGGTTTTCGTCCCGTTGTACTACGCATATTGGAAAGTTCTCGCAGTTATAAACGAAGTAAACAAGAAAATGGCGCCTAAAGACCCAATAGCAAGTGCGACTAAGGCATTGCAAAGATTAACGGCATTGAAGCAAAGATATTTTCAACAAATAACTTCAATTCATGATCTCGGTAAAAAGATTACTACCTACCCTGACCAGACGGACATGTTTTTGCTTCAAGTCGAAGAAATAGATGATATTCGAAAAAGATACAATGACCTTATTTTTGACATCTATGAAAATGAATGCATTTTGGACGAAAATGCGTCATTAAAAACGATTGACTTAAATAACTTTGATGAAATATACTTTCAAATAAAACTTATAAAATCAAAATTACAAATTGATAATTCTGAAAGTTCCGTTAAAATGGAACAAACTAACTTAAAACCGCGTCCTCGCCTACCGAAAATTGAATTAGTGCAATTTGACGGTAAGATTGAAGAATTTACAACATTTTATGAAACGTTTTGTTCTTTGGTACACAGCCAGGCTGACATCGCAAAAATAGACAAGTTTCACTATTTGATTTCCTGTACTTCCGGGCCTGCTCGTAGTCTTGTTACAAGTCTTCCTTTGACATCAGACAATTATGATTTAGTGTGGAATTCTCTGCTTAAAAAGTATCATGACAACAGAGTGCTTGCCGGACTTTATTTAAAGAAAATGTTGAACTTTGTTCCCTTAACTCTGGAGTCAGCTGGAAATTTAAATACATTTCTCGAAACGTTTGACAATTCTTATAAGGCTATACAGTCAATAAAAATCAATGATTTGGCAGATTATGTGTTTTGTCACATCGCTTTAAGGGCCTTAGATCCGCAAAGTAGAAGATTATTTGAACAAACACTAGAGAAAAATGGTGAACCTACCTTCTCAAAAATCATTGCTTTTGTGGAAAAACATATTAATGTTTTAAATCATTCGACGCCTGAAATTGTGCAACAGGACGCAACTAAAGTGAAATATAACAATAAAAACTATAATAAAAATACTAATAAAAACAATTATTCACACGCTTCTTCTTCAGCGCGTCAAAAGTTTTCATGTGCACATTGCACAGAAAATCACATGATTTTCCGTTGTGAATCTTTCCGGAAAATGAACACTTTACAGCGCATTGACCGTGCGAATGCGTTAAAATTATGCCATAACTGCTTAAAAAGTAATCATTCTACCAGTGATTGTAACAGTGAGTTTAGGTGTTTCATTTGTCAAAAACCTCATCACGCATTGTTACATCTGGAACAAAACTTTAATCAGTCAATCGGAAGTGAAAGGTCGTCAGCGTTTCCCGTGACGGCAAGCGTTTCGCAGTCACAGGCGCCGCCGCTGGTGCATGCAAGTGATTCCGTGAGCTCAACTGATGATGACGTCACCGTGAACTTGAACTTGAATCATCACGCATCGACGCAGAACTATACCGTTATCTTGGGAACTGCGATTGTAGATGTTACGGATGCGTTCGGAAATGAACAACCGTGTCGTATTTTAATTGATTCTGCGGCACAATCGAATTTCTTGTCACTTGATTGCTTAAAACGCTTAGGATTGCCTCAAACAAAATGTCCTTTAAACATTTTTGGATTAGGTGGCGTTCAATTAAAAAATAACGGCATGGTAACTTGTGAAATAAAACCTCGCAATAGTAGCAAGTGTAATTTCAAAATTGACGCTGTAGTTTTGCCGAAAATCACTTCAGACCTTCCGACTGTTCAAATTCCTAAAAAGGTTTTACAAAATTATAGTGGTCTTAATTTAGCTGACCCAAACTTTTATAAACCATCACCAATTGACATTATTTTAGCTGGTGATGTATTTCCTCACATTTATGATGGAAAAAAGATTATTTTTGCTGACTGTATTCCTCCAGCATTGAGCAGCATTTTCGGGTACGTTGTCACTGGAAAGTTGGAGGTCGAACAATCCAGTAATGTAATGAGGGTAGCGTCTACACATCATTGCTCAGCGTCGTACGCTGTTGAAACGTGTCTCGAAGACCGTTTGAAATCCTTTTGGGAGGTGGAATCTGCGCCGTGCGAAATTCCACAAGATCCACTCTATGAGATCGCAGAAAAAATATACGTAGAAAATCACTATCGCGATTCATTTGGTAGGTATGTTTCACCGTTGTTACTTCAACCTTCGGGCGCGTCGCTTGGGGATTCTTATCAAACTGCATTGAAACGTTTTCTGCAGTTGGAACGTCGTCTTGTAAAAACGCCTGAAATATATAAGACATATGTTGACTTCATGAACGAGTATGAGTCATTAGGGCACATGGAAGTGTATTCTGGTTCTGAAAAATCTAAATACGTCATACCTCACCATGCTGTCGTGCGATTGTCCAGTACAACGACGCCTGTCCGTGCCGTTTTTGACGGATCGGCAAAAACAGATGGTAATTCGTATAGTCTAAATTGTCATCTTTTGACGGGTAAAAAACTACATCAAGATATATTTAAAATCATTTCAAACTTTCTAGTTCACTTACTAGTTCTCAGGTTGTTTGATGTTTGTTTTACTGCTGACATATCAAAATTCTACCGTCAAGTCTGGATACGTCCCTGTGAACGTAGTTATCAACATATTTTATGGCGTGACTCACCTTCTAAACCACAAAAAATATATGAGCTTAAAACAAATACGTACGGTTTACGCAGTGCACCTTTCATTGCCATACGTACTTTACAGCAGCTGGCTCATGATGAACATGAATCTTTCCCGCGGGCCGCGCCTGTTGTAATGGAAGGATTTTACATCGATGACTTATTGTGGTCGACACAAACGCTCGCTGAAGCCTGTACGTTACAGGATGAACTCAATCTTCTTCTGAATAGAGGTGGTTTTGAGTTGCGAAAATGGTCAAGTAACCATTGTGAGTTACTTACCCGAGTACAGACACAACAAACATCTGATATAAGCTTTCAAGATGATACCTTATCATCATCTATTAAGGTGCTTGGTCTTAAATACATTCCAAATCAAGATTGTTTTGCATTTAATTACAATCTAGCTGATGCAATTTCCACAAAGCGATCGGTTCTGAAACTTTTGGCCAGCATCTTCGATCCAATTGGATTTATTGCTCCCTGTACTTTTGTAGCAAAATGTATCATGCAAGATTTGTGGAAGCTTAGCCTTGACTGGGATGAACAATTACCATCAGATGTCCGTGACAAGTGGCAGAGGTTCATCACTAGTTTGCCCATGCTATCCGAACTACGTATCGAGCGTCACCTACTCATAACCGGTTTTAAAGAAATACAGCTAATCGCATTCTGTGACGGAAGTTCTCGTGGATATGCAAGTTGTCTTTTTCTCCGGAGTACAGACTCGATTGGAAATGTTAAGGTTAGACTACTAATGAGCAAATCTAAAGTTGCGCCTATTAAACCACTTTCAATCCCTAGAATTGAGCTGATGGCGGCCGTGCTGCTTTCAAAATTAGTAAAATGTGTCTTAGAGAACCTCAAACATTTAAATTTACAAATCATCGCCTTTGGCGACTCAAGTGTTGTTCTGTCATGGCTTCAAATACCACCATATAAATTAAAAACTTTTGTGTCAAGTCGCGTGGCTGATATTATTAGTGTGGTTCCGCCTAACAAATGGTATCATGTAACCAGCAACAATAATGCTGCAGATGTTGCGTCACGTGGTGTTATGCCTGAGCAACTGGTGGAGCTTGCTGCAACTTGGTTACACGGACCGGACTGGCTATATTGTAACCGCGAAAATTGGCCAGTCAGCACATTTTTTATAAAAAGTTCTGAAAATATTCCAGAACTAAAACCAAACGTTGATACTTTTTGTCTGACTTCAAGTTCTGATATGTCACAGAATAATGAAAAGGCCAATTCAAAACCTCAAAATAAATGCTTTGAAGTAAAAAATGACTTAGAAACTTTATGTTTGAAGTTTTCTTCTTTTGTCAAAATTCAAAGGGTGTTTGCTTGGTGCCTTCGATTCATAAAAAACTCGAAACTTGAATCAGAGGATCGTAGTGTAGGACCTTTGAAAACTTCAGAGCTTCAAAATGCTCACGACTCAATTATAAAATGTGTTCAAGAGAACCACTTTTCATCTGAAATTAAGATGCTGAAGAATGGAAAGTTTGTTCCATCCCTTAGGAAATGTTCTCCTTTTATTGACACCCGTGGTTTTCTCAGGGTGGGGGGTAGAATCTCGCAATCGACCCTACCATTTGGAACAAAACACCCACTTTTGCTCCCAAAAAAGTGTCACATTACAAAACTTATCATCGAATATGTTCATAAAAAATATTTGCATGTTGGACCTCGGTCTTTGCAAGGTATTTTATGCAAATTCTATTGGGTTCTTTGTGCTCGTAGTATAATTCGATCCATTCTTTCAAAATGCTTAATTTGCTTTAAATGCAGACCTGTTTCCTTACAACCACCTATGGGTGACCTTCCAACAACTCGCTTACAACCTGAAAAGGTATTTAATCATGTGGGTTGTGACCTAGGTGGGCCATTCTACATAAAGGAAAGTCTCCGAAGAAACGCTAAAGTGTATAAGGCATACCTTTGTTTGTTTGTATGCTTTTCAACAAAAGCAGTCCACTTGGAAGTCTTGACTGATCTAACAGCTGATTGTTTTCTCGCTACACTAGATAGGTTTGTAGCTCGTAGAGGATTAATGACTTGTCTATATTCTGACTGTGCTACCAACTTTAAAGCTTCTAGCAAACACCTAAAGGAAGTTTACCAATTTCTCACAAAGGAATCTGTCCGTGATGAAATCTTAAATGGCTGCACTTTGCGCCAAATAAATTGGAAATTCAATGTTCCGACAGGTTCAAATCTAGCAGGGCTTTGGGAGGCAGGAATAAAATCTGCCAAGTACCACCTCATTCGTGCTATAGGTGACAAATCTTTGACGTTCGAAGAAATAACGAATTTATTTTGTAAAATAGAGGCCGTTATGAACTCTCGTCCTTTATGCAGTTTATCAGACTCAGCTGATGAGTTTGAAGTTTTAACCGCAGGACACTTCTTGATTGGACAAAATCTTCTGGCCGTTCCAGAAATTAATTTAGACGACTTAACGATCAACAGATTGTCTCGTTGGCAATACATACAGAAATCGACCCAATTATTTTGGAAAATATGGTCTAATGATTATATTCATACTCTCCAACAAAGACAAAAATGGTTTACAGTGACGCCAAACATAAAAGTAAATGATCTATGTTTGATCAAATCTGACTTTACCAAATCTTTGCAATGGCCTGTTGGACGTGTAGAATGTGTTCACCCTGGTGCAGATAACATTGTCCGCGTTGTAACAGTGAGAACACCAAAGGGTCTCTACCGTAGACCAGTTAATAAGTTATGTCCTCTTCCTAATCAATAAATGACTAGTTCCTAATAGTTTTAATTTAGGTTACTCTCTAATAGTTAGAATTCAAAATTGTTTATTTTCATTGTTATTTATCCTTAGTTCTGTTAATAAATAAGTAGAGTCTCAACTTCATCCTCCATGTAGAGTCTTCTATTTTATGGAGTTGTAGATACTTAATCTTTTATTTTTTCTAGAAATCATACTATGATTTCGGTGAGGGGTTATGTATGATATATGCCTTATTCTACCTTGTTTTTCACAAACATTGAAGTGAACCTTTGACTGGTAACTTTGAGCTAGCGCAACAGCGCCACCGCGGATGAACTTTTAGTCTGCGACCGATATCTGCGCCGTGCGCATCGATTAACCTTGGTGTGATCCCAATTTGTGAACATAAGCCTAGCAGTGCCAACCATTTCGTCAGACCTTGGAGAAGCTTCATACCCAACCCCAGCTGGTGGAGTCATACTGGAGATGTTCAAGGTGAGTGATTGACATTGTGGAATTTGGCGTAGACTCATTACAACCCTACATCATTCCGGTATTACTATTCTTAACAAATAGGTATCTTTAATTTAGAGTAGTTATCGAACAGTAAACAAGCATGTCGAATCCCTAGCGGGGTCGTGACCCATGAACTACAAAGTTTACTTACATTTTCATATCTCTGTGATTGCTGTGCGCCTGGTACTGCAGCCCGAGCGAGGCGGCTTGTCAATCGATTACGCCGACACAGGTGCGCCGTGCGGCAAATTTCAAAGAGAAGCGCCGCGGTCTGAACTCGGCTGCATGAATTCAATCCTTTGTCACTTATCATATTCAATATTCAATACAAACTGTCACTGAAGTGGAATAATGACTTTTTTTTACTCGAATAATTTAAATTTGGCGGCATCTTCAGCATTACATTGAATACAACAAAATCAACGTCCACGGCGCGGCGATCCACCTCACTTCTTGATATTTTATAAATATGGCTCAAAATGTCGACCTTGGTGCTGGAAGTTTGATTGCGACGACACGTGTGGATTATTGTGATTGTTTACACATGTTCGTTGTGAACGTTGCTGATTCCAGCTCTAGTGAACGATGCCTCATCCGTCCGCAACACCGTTGAACCAAAATCTGGAGACGCTTCTACCTGATTTCGATACCACTCACAGAACAACACTCGAGGCGCGTAGTCCGCAGGTGTCAGCTCCTGTGTACGCCGGAAGTGGTATGGATGTTGCCCGTCGTCATGGAGCACACGCCACACCTGCATGTTGTTATTAGCTCCTAGAGCTGCTGCAGCGCGACGGGTACTCGTCCTAGGGTTTTCTTCAAAGTGTTCCAGCACTGCTTCCTCAAAGGCGGGGTCGCGGTTTCCCGGACGGCCTTCAGGCTTAAGACACGAAACGAGCCAGTAGAATGCAGCCTATGCACCATTTTTCTGAAAGCCCCCGCTGATGGAAGCTGGCGACGTTCGTATTCTGGTCTGCCATCAACAAATCGCTCAAAGTATAGGTTGCGAGCTAATCGCAAACTACCATTCGCTGCACCGACACATAAAATCATGTCGTAATATTCGTTGTTGGTTAAAAAGACCATTTTTTTCACTTAAATCGCTTAAAATATCACGTTACACCTGACTGAATGGATAGTACATGCACGACTGACCAAATTAAAAACATGCGTAGAGAAAGGATAAATTACTGACTTCAAAACTTCTGCTGTCCTAGTAGTTTTTACAATAATTGTTTACTGACCATTCCGAATTGTCAATAAAAAGGAAACCTTATTGCAAAATAAATAAAGTTCTGAATGTTTTAATTCCTTGCGTTGAAATGGTTTTGTCCTTCAAATGCCCCTCAGGTAATTGTCTCAGCCAATGATAGGCATCCTTGTGTGTCATTGGTTAAGAAAATCACATAAATCACAGATGTCATGTCATGGCCGTGATGGCTGATGCTAATGAAAGACAATATTCTACTAGGGTAGTAGTTTCTTTCTGTTTTAGGAATGCAGCGAAAATGTGTTCTTTACGGAGTATGTATGGTTTAAGGCCACGACGTACGAGTATACCTAGGTAGTGAAAAAAACCGGACAAGTGCGAGTCGGACTCGCACACCGAGGGTTCCGTACAAATTATTACTGTTGCTTAACGTCGGTGATTTTTTATGATTTAGTTACAAATGTATAGTTTTAAGATTCTGTACTATACTTGTAGTATTAGACAGTATTACTTGCCAAATTTCATAGTTCTAGGTCAACGGGAAATACCCTATGAATTTTGATTCCCTTGCTCTCAAATGTACGTTTTTTGCGGCATAAACGGCCGTATCTTTTTTCACGTTAACTTAGAAGTTATATTTTTTACAGCTTGAATGGACCGTAGACTTGAGTATATGGTTTTAATTTCAACTCGATATCTCCACCCGTTCCTGAGAAAAAGGGTCTTATCTGACAGGACAACAAAGTGATCCTATAAGGGTTCCGTTTTTTCCTTTCGAGGTACGGAACCCTAAAAATGAGATTTTAAAACAGTAGAAATCACATACCTACTACAATAGATAGGGTTCTAAAAAAAACATGTTATAAGTGAGGCCTTTTCCAAGACGATAACAAAGCCCAAAACGTGATAGATAGAGAATTAACCCAAATGCTTGAAGCAGTTTAAAGGATTCTTACACCACACTGAAGACAATTTTTAGATCTACAAAACTATTGCTCGAAATATTTTTTACGTCCATCGCGTCCATATGAAAAATATTATTTTATCCTATTTTGCGCTATCCGGAGACGTTCATCGTAAAAGCCACTTTGCAATACGCGCTGATTTGAAACTAATTTAAATTTCGTTCTGTCGATTTTTATACTGACACATATGAGTTGCTGATTTAGCATAGGCATACGCCTTAAGCATTTATTACCTGGAAAACCCCAAACAATTTGAAATCTTCTCTTGTGCTAGAGGTCTGTACTAGGGTATAAGAACTTGATAAAAGGTGTTATTACCTTGCAAATGAAGCTGTCGACCTTCTGTCTCTCGGTTACAGTTCATCGACGTGCATCAGCTGATGGTTAATAGTGTTGTAACACGAAAAGTTTGTATACTTAGTGAAAAAAACTTTCAGGTGGCGTATCTCGTTGTGTGTTTCGATTTTGGGGTAAATACAAATGCCAATAGCAATAGTACTATTCCCTTAGTTACCTCCTTAAATATGGTTACACCTTTCTGTTACACGTTGTATAATAATTATAGGTTTACCCTATCTTCTAGCATTACTCGTAACATATATACAGGCTGATTGGTAATTCGATGCAATCCTTTGAAGGGATTGTAGAAAAGAACAATTGCAGTCGATTCGATTTTATAATGCCTTATGCAAAAGTGAACCAATTCTGAGATATTTTGAATATAAGCTTTTTTTCTTATGTAAACTTTAAAAAAATATATTAAAAAGACCAGCCAAAATATTTTTTTTAATTTGTTTCTCTTTGATGATATCCCAGCCAATAAACAATAACCCTAAAATGCACATTATTGACGTAAACCTTGACACTGCTCCAAAACAATTGAAAACTCTTGAAAATCGCAAAAAGATTTACACACAAAAGCTAGGTTAAAACAAAAAGTCTCTATACAATTTCCTGTACGTATTAGCTTGAAAACATCCGCATTTTACTAGCTTTCGAATGAGGTACAAAAATCTTAAATTGACAGAGGAATGATAAAAATATGGCCAAAAGAGAATGCATCTAATTACCAATCACCCTGTATACTATTACTACTATGTAAGAAACTCTGTCCGATCCGAAAGGGGCATTTATGTATCCCGATGACATTACAAAAATAGAAGATATCATTAATTTACATCATATTGTTATTTTTCAATAAAATGTAGGTACGGTTTTGGTATAAAAGATAACTAATATCTGGCAAATTTTTTCCATGTAACAACAGCGTCTTCGGCGACAGTATGTTTATTCGTGTGCACCTGCGCAACACCTGTGTCGGCGCCAACGATGGGCAACATCATTGTCTGTCAACCGAGGTCATGCATGATCTCATTAGGTCGTTACCCGATAAGCCGATAGGCGTGGCGCACCCTATCGCCCGCGCCACATGTGTTGCTTTAACAAAATTCCTCATTTATTTATTTTGTTATATTCGAAGTAATTTTTTTTTTTACTTTTGTCTCAAAAGGATTTTATAAATTGAACCAACTCACTATACCTAATAATAACTTCACGGATCGGACAGGTCTTTTTTTACATATAATATACTATTTTTTTTTTTTTAGAAATCCTACCCCCACGCTTCATGTTACAAATGATGTGACAGTCAACTGGACCGACTGTGGCCTAGAACGAAACTACCTACTACTGAACAATCGTCCCAGAATGGTAGAAGGCCCTCCGATGCGGGACAGACTCAGATTCTGGTACAAAGTTTACGACGAGTATGAGCGTTATGTCAAAAATGGCGGGCGATTGGAGGCGAAACTAATTCCTTGATATGTTTAGCTAATAAGTAAATAGTAATGGGAACCGAGACATGCAGATCTGGGTGGAAGAACAATGCACTGAATTTGTAATGTTGCGAGCTGGGGTTCGGGATGAATAAATTTGTACTAATTCGCACCAAAATCACTGTCTTTATTTGAAATCACACACACTATTAAAACACAATTTTATACTACATTGAAACTAAATCACAACTGAAATTACTAACTGGACTATCAATGGAATCACTAATTTAACCGGACTATTATTAACAACCACTCACTAGAATCGTTAGCAGACAATACTCGCAATCACTTCCTAGAATCGTTAGTCGGACTATACTCGCACTGCATTTCCCACTAGAGTCGCACTTGTACTTTTTCGCTTTCTGATCGTACCGAAGTTAACAAAGAACTGTCTGAAATCAATGATTTTTATAATTATTTTCTGTCCGTCTGTTTGTTCCCGCACATCTCTAAAACTACTGAACGGATTTTCACGTAGTGTTCACAACTGTACAGAGCTTAATTTGGAATAGAATAATAACTTCATTTCATTAAAATCAAATCCCGGAAAAAAAGTTATTGTCATTTAAAGTTTTTTGGAATTTACTTTTCCACTGGTAGTAATTAGAAGTTATTATACGGGATCTCCTCAACGGATACAGAGTTCGAGTTTGAACGTATTTGATTGGTCTTTATTAGCACTTTGGTAAAACATGGTGACCAGCGTCTGATGATGAGACTGGAAGGTGGGTACGCGATCTCCTCATCGGACAACAGCAGACCCTTCGAGTTTGGGCTTATTTGATTGGTATTTGTTAGCACTTTGGTAAAACATGGATACCAGGGTCTGATGACGATTTGATTGGTATTTATTAGCACTTTGGTAAAACATGATGACCAGGGTCTGATGATGGGACTGAAAGGTGGGTACGGGAGTTCCTCAACGGACAACAGCAGACCCTTTGAGTTTGGGCTTATTTGATTGGTATTTATTGGCACTTTGGTAAAACATGGTGACCAGAGTCTGATGCTAGGACTTGAAGATTGGTAAGGGATCTCCGCAACGGACAACAGCACGCCTTTCGAGTTTGAGCTTATTTGATTGGTCTTTATTAGCACTTTGGTAAAACATGGAGACCAGGTTCTCATGATGGGACTGGAAGGTGGGTACGGGATTTCATCAACGGATAACAGAAAATCCTTCGAGTTTGGGCTTATTTGATTAGTATTTATTAGCACATTGGTAAAACATGGTGACCAGGGTCTGCTGGTGGGACTGGAAGGTGGGTGGTATGGGATCTCCTCAACGGACAACAGCAGACCCTTCAATTGGTCTTTATTAACGGGGCTTTTGGAAGCACACTAAGAAACTGGAGGCTGGGAAGTGTGTGGCCGCAAGTGTAGAGGGCCAATGTCAGCCTAGTCAAATTGCCGAAAGGTTCAAAGAACATTTTCAAGTCAAATCTCCTCGGGGACCGGTGCAGCAGCAGCAGAAGCTCGATGCTGGGACTGTGTCAGGTAGTGAATATGCTCGCTTTACCGCTGAGGATATTTCGCGGGTAATCAAAAATATGACGCGAGGCAAATCACCGGGGCACGATAGCCTCAGTATCGAGCACTTGCAGTACGCGGGTGTATTTCTGTATAGGTCATGCATACTTATCTCAGGAGTTTATGAAGACCATTGTTGTACCTATTATTAAAAACAAGACGGGGGACGCTTCTGACAGGAATAATTACCGACCAATATCTCTGGCAACCATAATAGCGAAGGTGATGGATAGTTTGCTAGATCACCAGCTTGCAAAGCATATATACTTTCATGAAGCACAGTTTGGTTTTAGGCCAGGACACTATCCATTACTATGTAACGCAAAAAACGCCGGTATATGCCTGTTTTTTGGACCTGTCGAAGGCGTTTGACCTCGTCCAATATAAAATTCTATGGGATAAACTCCTGAGGGACACTAGCACACCCAAGGAATACATCGAGATTTTAAAATTTTGGTACTTTAACCAAATGAACAGTGTGAGATGGGCTGGCTCACACTCAAAAGCATATGGGTTGGAGTGCGGGGTGAGACAGGGTGGCCTAACCTCTCCACGTCTCTTCAACCTCTACATAAACGGTCTGATCGAGGAGCTCAGCAGGGCGGGTGTAGGATGTTCAATTGATGGTGTATTTGTTAACAACGTCAGCTACGCCGATGATATGGTGCTACTGAGCCCCTCGGTGAGAGCTCTCGAGACTCTAATAAGAGTATGTGAGGGGTACGCGGAGTCCCATGCCCTGAGGTACAACTGCAAGAAAAGTGAACTGCTCATATTCAAGGCGGGTAACAAACTGCCCAAATTTGTCCCTCCAATTAAACTTGGAGATAGTGAGTTGAGCAGAGTCACTAAATTTAAATACCTGGGGCACTGGGTCACCGAGGACCTCTGATGATCTTGATGTTGAGAGGGAGCGCAGAGCATTGTCAATACGGAGCAGCATGCTCGCCCGCAGGTTTGCACGATGTACAAGAGAAGTTAAAATCACCCTTTTCAAGGCATACTGCCAGACATTTTACACGTGCAGCCTTTGGATTAATTGTACTCGCAAGTCGCTCAGTGTTCTGCGCGTCCAATATAATAATGGACTGAGAATGTTGATGGGACTGCCTCGCTTCTGCAGCGGGTCAGGCATGTTTACCGAGGCTCGTATTGATAGCTTTGAGTCGATAGTACGCAAAAGAGTAGCCCCTCTGATGCGGCGCGTGAGAGACAGTCCCAGCAGTCTTCTCAACACCACATTGGATCAGATGGATTGTCCAGTTGTGCGGCACTGGAACTTCATACATATGGGGTCCAGAGCTCTAATGTTTAATTTAAAATGAATATTTCAATTATTAATGTGTGTACTAATATAGTTTTAAGCATTTCTGTTACTAACAAAATATGGACTTGGTCTGAAATAAAATTATATTATTATTAACACTTTGGTAAAACATGGTGACCAGAGTCTGATGATAGGACTTGAAGATGGGTACAGAATCTCCGCAACGGATAACAGCAGACCCTTCGAGTTTGAGCTTATTTGATTGGTATTTATTAGCACTTTGGTAAACATGGTGACCAGAGTCTGATGATAGAACTGGAAGATGGGTACGGGATCTCCGCATCGGACAACAGCAGACCCTTCGATTTTGGGCTTATTTGATTGGTCTTTATTAGCACTTTGGTAAAACATGGTAACCAGGATCTGATGATGGGACTGGAAGGTGGGTACGGGATCTCATCAACGGACAACAGCAGACCCTTCGAGTTTGGGCTTATTTGATTGGTTTTTATTAGCGCTTTGGTAAACCATGGTGACCGTTGCACATAGTCGTTCAAAAAGTCATATTCTTTTGTTTTTCTTAATTGCATGAAAATCTCTTCGCCGCGGGCGGAGCCGCGGGCAAAAGCTGGTTAGAAATAAAGATAAAAAAAATTATTATGTAGAATAACACACAACACACAGATAATACACACAACAACCATAAAACCAAAGCAAAACCTCGATAAAGGTCAGACTAAATAAAATAATTTATTCAAGTCATCGCTGTCGCCGGGCAGGATACCCAAGACACTGGCGGCATTGCCTCGTTGGATGGCAAGGCTGATGCAATGCCCGAGGTAGGCTTCAGCCCTTGGATTCCCAGAGGCATCCAACAGACGCGATGCTAGTTGTTTAAACAGTTGTCGAGCATCAGGCCCCCACGGCCCAAATGTCTCGACGCCAAACGGCACAAACATGTAGCCCGCACCTAGAACTGCATATTTTCGCTGCTTGTTGCGCTCAGCCGTTGCCGCCGCAGCACTCACCGTGGTAGCAGTCCACTGGACATGAGACGCAGCGAGGGTATTGACACACGTTCCATCCCACACCAGCGAGCGACCATTCTGCCACGGAATGAGTACCATCCCATCGGGCATCTTGCCATCATCACGTGCGATGCCGTTCGGCTCTAAAATTGCCGGCACGTTGACACTTGCAAGGGCCCTCCGAATGACGTCATTAAGGTTGGCGTGGCGGTACCAACGGCCAGCGCTACGCTGACATGAAAGACCGTGATGACCCAGCCGGTCAACGTTTGCACCACAGTGACGGCGATGACTCTCGTTAGTCTTAGTACCGAGTCGCAGACAGATGGCAAGACTAAAAATTGTCTTGTCCAATATAGTACCAATGTTGGCAGAGGGAAAAGCGTGCAGCCAGAGGCCAGATTCACGCTCACCGGTAGTGAAAAGACGAGCACGGTCTGCGAGATCAGAAGCGGTGTCCAGAAGATGCTTCTGGATCTGTTCGCAAAAAGGCTCGTCCCATAATTTTTGAGATTCAGGAAAGATGGGCAGTTTTTCACCTGGACAGGCAAGTTTCCAAGCACTTCTGGCCTCCACCAAGTACGACACCTCTACGTCAACGAGTGACGGGCTTATTATATTACCATATAAGATGTTCTTTCTATAAACGGAAGACAGAAATGCCGGGAGGACAATGCCCGAGATCTTACTTCCACTCAGACTCTCGAAACGGACTGGTAGCCTGGCTCCAGCTCCTGTCGTCAAAAGAACAGTTCAAAACCGTGGTAATGGAGTGGCGTAATACATTGTCTAGCGTCTCAAGTAAATGCTGGAACTTCCATATTGGTGAACAACGCAGTACATAAGTGAGCTTGGAAACGAACAAGCAATTCCGTATAATGCATAGGGCCATATGAGGGTTTATTTTACTGAGGCGCTCGGATGACTGAGTAAACTTAGCAACTTGGTTGCTCACAAACTCAGGCACCGCGTCATTCAGGATTGGGGCCCCCAGGAGGCGAAGCGTCTCCTTCTCTACAATTTTTATGTTGGGTGCTAAGGTGTTGAATTTTGCAATAATATCATTTTTTGCGGCTTGTGTAATGAAATCCGAAACAAAAAGCTCGCACTTGGAGAAGTTAAGTTCGAGGCCAAGTTTTCTAAATTTATTAATAAGTGTTTCAAGATCGTTAAACACTGTAGTCACTTCGCCTCCTAAGGTCCCGTCATCCAAGTCAATCAATCAATCAATAAGCCCTTTATTCTGAACTAAGAGTTGTGATTTTTGAGTTTATTTTTGTATTTATAGAATATCTCTTAGTTCAGTGTGCCTCTTGGCAAGGCCTCCTCTAACATCTTCCATTGTTTCCTGTCTCGAGCAACTCTTCTCCAGTTAGGACCTGCTGTCAGTTTTAACTCGTCTTCCCATCTTTTTTGCTGCCTTCCTTTGCTCCGTTTGCCATCTCTATGGTACCAATCTGTGACAATTTTGTTCCATTTATCTTGGGTACATCTTATCATGTGACCTGTCCATCTCCATTTCTGTTGGTCTATTCTGGAGAGCACGTCAACAACTTTAGTTTTTTTTCTTATATGTATACTTTGTACTCTATCCTGTTTTTTGATACCTATCAGACTTCTTTCCATGGATCTTTGGCAATGTTCGAGCATTTCTCTGTGGTGTTTGGTGAGTGACCACGTTTCGTAACCATATGTGATGCAAGGAAGTATACATGTATTGAACACTTTTCGTTTTACCCCAATACTTAGATGTGTAGACTTCATAACTTCTTTCAATGACCAGTACCTTTTCCCTCCATTGGCTATTCGTCTATTTATTTCCTTAGTTGTTTGGTCTTTATGAGAAATGAGCTGGCCTAGGTAAGTGTACTCGTCTACACACTCAAGTGGCTTATTGTTGATCTTAATTTCCATGTTTACAGAGTTTGTCAGTAGTTTTGTTTTGTCTATATTCATTGTCAGTCCTATTTTTTCGCTTTCTTTGTTTAGATCTTGTATCATTTTCCGTAAAGTTTCTGGGTTTTCTTCAAATAAGACAATATCATCTGCAAACCTGAGGTGGTTAAGTTTTCTTCCATTTATGTTAAGACCAAATTGATCCCAATCAAGTTTTCGGAAAATGTTTTCAAGCACTGCAGAGAATAATTTGGGAGACAGAGGATCTCCCTGTCGGACTCCTCTTTTTATTTCAAAGGCATTGCCTTTCATATTTGCCTTAATTTTTGTGAGGACAAGTTCGCTTAAAGTTCCTCTTAGTATCTCAGTTGAGATTTTGTCTGGGCCTGGTGCTTTTTCCATCTTTTAGCTGAGTATGGCTTTCTCTACTTAACTTGGTAAGATTTCAGGTTCTTGGTTGGTTTTAGTTACTTCGGTACTTCTGTTTACATGTTCTGGGTGTTTGTAAATATGGTTTGAATAAAGGTTTTGGTAGAATTTAGTTGCTAGTGTGTTCATGTCTTTTCTGTTTGTGATAGTGTCTTGTTTATTTTTAAGGTTTGGTATCCATTCTTTGTTGTATTCACGTATCTCTTTCAGAGCTTTTCTTGTTCCTCCTGTTGTCAATATGTGCTTTTCTAGAGTTTTTAGTCTTTTAGTTTTACGATCTTTTCTAATGCTTTCTTTGATGTTTTTGCTTAACTCTGTTATCAGTTTGGTGTTTTCTTTTTTGAGGTGGCTAGTTAATATGCGTTTTCTTTCTTATATAAGTTGGAGTGTCAAGTCGCTTAATTGATATTTTTGCTTTTCAGTTTTCCTGATTTTGTGGCATGCTAGCTGATTTTCTAATTTAGCGTAGGTAATTTTGACATCAATTTTGCTGTTGTCTGATAGCTCCGCAGTTATTGCCACCAAAGACTGAGCGGTTTCCTTATAATTTTCATCATTTGCATCGTTTGCGTTTGAAGGTTTTATGTGTTTTCTGGGCTTTTTGGGTGGTTATATTTTAAGTGATGCTCTGACCATACGATGGTTAAAATTTAGTTTTGATTTTGATATCACTGATGTGTTTGTAAATGAAAGTTGCTTATAATGTAATCTATTTCGTTTTTATATTTTCCATTTGGGGAAATCCAAGTCCACTTATTTGTTTTGTTTTTCTTGAAGATACTGTTCAGGAGAGTCAGATTGTGCTCTAATAAGAAATCCACTAGTCGTTGTCCATTGACACTTCGTTTGCCATAACCAAAGTTTCCCAGTGGGGATTCATCTTTGTTCTTTTTAGTTCCAACCTGGGCGTTGAAATCACCCATAACGATAATCAGGTTGTCTGAGTATTTTCTTATTATTTGGGATAGATGTTTGTAGAAAGATTTAGTTTCTAGTTCTTCAACTTGTTCAGTTGGTGCATAAACTTGTATTATCGTCCATGTTTTTCTATAGATGGATAGTTTATGTTTAGGATTGCAATTCTATCTGAAACTCCGATGATATCTTCCATAAAGCTTTTCAAGTGCCTTTTTATTAAGAAACCAACTCCTTTTTGTCCTCCAGTTTCTCCTTTATTGAATAGTACATAGCCTGGATGTTCCTCAATTGTTTCCCCTGCTCTTCGCCATTCACTTATTCCTAAAATATCCCAATTTGTGTTCTTTAGTGATTCTTCTAGTTCTAATAAGGCTTCAGATGTCCTTAGTGTTCTTGTATTGAGTGTTGCAATATTTAATAATTTATTTGTTTCTGTTAGAGGGTGGTGGTCTATTTCCCCCGCGGAGACCAGCCGTGGTGGGAGAGTTATTTTTCGTTGTTTTATTTGTAGCTTTGTTTGTTGTGTGAATCCGGTTTTGGTTGTTAGTTGTTCTTTAGTTTCTCCATGTGTTTTTGTCTGATAAGGAGTAGGATCTTTCACGCATGACTTGAAATGCATCCATTCTTTTAATTTTGGGGTCCTGTTTGGTAATTGCATTTTGGTCTGGTTTGTTTGGGCTTTGTGTTTCAGAGTCAGGTCGTTTTCTTTTTACACTTTCTCGCTGTTGGTTTGATTTATCTCTGCGTTCTTGTAAGATTTTTTTGGGATGTCATGAGTTATGTACGTGTTTGGTTTCATTTTCCTTTTGTTCCTCAATATTTGGATCTTCTTTTGGAGTGTTGTTGTTGAGAGAAGTATAGGTCTGATTTTCGAGTTGTTTTCCTTTTTGCCTAGACGTTGAATTATGTTTATTTCGCCATTTTCTAAGGTGACACCTAAATCGTTAATAGTTTATGAAACAAGACTTATCAAGTTATCTTCTTTCTCGTCGGACGATTCAGAAATACCGTGTAGTAAAATGTTGTTTTTCCTGGCATTCAAATCCAAGTTTTCGATTTTTTTGTTTAATTGCGTTATTTCTACTTTTAGTTTTCCATTTTCTTCTATCAAAGGTTGCATTTTTTCATCCATTTTACTGAGCACTCCTGTGGTTATACTTTCAGTAATTTCATTCGTATGCTTCTGAAGCTCTTCTTTTACTTTTTCGAAAAGTAATGACATTTCTTTACTTAGTTCGGAAGTCATCTTGCAAAAATTGCTGAACGCAATTTATTTCGAAAACGTGATTAATGTCGATTTCGATGCAGGTCAGATGCGCAAAAAGGAACACAATCGCGTGCGTGAACGCAGCCAGTCATTCAATATGTTGAGTAGTTGGTAGCCCTGTTCGGTTCTTCTTGTCTTTGGTCCGTACTTGAGCGTTTGACAGATAAGATAACCTAAAAAGGTTTCGCGTTTCTAACTGCACTGCACTTAAAACTTATTGTTTAGTATCAATTTATAGTCAGTAGCACTCGCCGGCACCAGCAGTATAGGAATAAGTATGTTTGAACACTGTAAACTGGGATTAGACACACGATTCGTTATTATTTGAGGGAGCGACTGACACGTCTTTAGTGCAAGAGAAGCGGAACCGGAAATCCAAGTACCATACATTAAACTTGGACGTCAAAGACACTATTGCCAGGCTAAAGATTGCCGGTCCAAGTGGGTCGCCCTGCTGAAAACCGACTGCAGAATTGATCAACGTATTTTGAAAAATTCATTTTGAAGGTTTGTCGTAACATTGATAAAGATAATTATAAATTGACGAAATATTTTCCTTAATCTCAGTCAACAGAACTCCTCTGTCCACCAAATTGAAGGCATTCTGAACATCCACCTTCAGAAGTACCTCTCCCGCATTGTTTTTTAGAAATGTGCAAGTTGCGTGAACGGCCACCTCACAGCCCACGCCAGTTTCAAAACCCAGCTGCAATGGTTGAAATTTTGAGGCTAGGTCAGGCAAAATATGTTTACTGCAGATCTTGGACACTACACGACGGATTGTGTTTCCGACAGCAATTGGTCTTATACCGCCATCTTTTTTATTGAGTGCAAATAGGTTAGCACCGTATAAGATATACTTTGCATTTTATTAATACCCAAATTACGTCGATCTGATCTGGTTCTGTATTATAAAAAAAATATATTCCCGACTTCCAAAAGTCCTAGAAATCTGAAATTTGGTATGAAGGCTACGATTTGCACACACCCAACACAAATAATAAAATATCTGTTAATTTTACCCCCACCCCATAAAGGGGTCAAGGTGACGAAAAACAAAGCGTTAAAATTCTTGCGCTTGACGAACAATTCGACACCCTCTTGAGTAAGGAACCCTAATAATACCTTGACCGCGGCATTTTTCCTGTCATCTTTACATAATACATAATCAATCATCATCTATTACCATGACTGTTTACATATTTTTGGTCTTCTAGTTTCGGAGATAAGGGAGGGGTGGGGACAAAATAAGGTTAAAAACTTGATTTTTTGAGGATTTTTATGAAGACCACCCTTGAGTATCAATTATATTCAAATTTATCAACTATCTGTGGCTATCTATAACGGCTGAAACTGTAGACTCCTGTGACAGACGGACACACAACAGAGGCTTAGTAATAGGGTCCCGTTTGGGACACTTCTGGACCCTTAAATAGTTATCTATGATCCAAGGGGTAAGGTGATCGAAGGATATTTAGCGTCGCCTCACAATGTCACGTCGCTGCTGCCGTCGCAGCCCTGATCTATCGCTTATTGCAAATAATAAGCCAACAAGAAAAAGAGGCAAAGATAGAGAGTGGGCTATAAAAAGTCATAGCTGAAGCGCAAGAAACGCAGCCTGAAAAAATAAAAAAGTAGAGCATCTTACAAAAAGAAATTAAATCCCATCAAAAACGTTTGATGTAGCTAGGTTGCCAAGACTCAGAAGCTCATAACGCTTTCACGGTTAAAAAGTTTTCAGGAGAATATTTCTTTCTCAGAGAAACAACGGACTGTTGATCCCTCTCGATCAGGTTCGATCTCGTGTCACTGCCATGAAGGGTTAGTAAAATAAGGATACCAGCTTTAAACATAAAGCCAATTTTATGGGCATATAATAATTACTTTTGCAATAAATAATTAATTTTGCAGACATATCAGAAAAAAGCGTGCAGATTAAGTCGCCTGGAAAAAATCGACAAAAACGTAAAATTACGATACGAGAGCGATGAAACGTTTTCTGACGAGTGTGAGTTTGCGGCACGAGCGAATGTACTATTACCCTAAGTCTTTGCCTTAGCCAAGGAAAGAGGTAACAGTCATTGCCAGATATTCTACCATTAGAATTCCGTCGTTATCCCAAAAAGCGGTCGATAATCTTTCTTACTGTGCTCGACAAATTGAATTTCTTTGACGTTGGTGAGAAGGGTCACGTCCAAGCCATCGACTGCTGTTTTATCACAGGATCGAGATTTCACCCATAGTCATGAACACCACAAAAAAAAATCCTGGGGCCATAATTATTGTCTAACTTCAACTTCTATCGTTATCTTTTTCAAAATATCGTGATGGCCTAAAATTTATGCCTGATATCATTTCTAGCCAATCACGATACATTTGAAAGCGATAGCGATAGATGTTGAGGTAAGACAATAGGTATGTGGGCTGGTCAACTTGGTACTTTTCCAGATTTGCCGTGAAAATGTCAAGACGCTTTTTCTTTTGTTTGTCGGTAAACAAAGTGCAGCGACCTTTTTATATGCAGTTCATTATTGGTAGTACTATTAATACTATGTTGTGAGGAGACCTTAGTGACCTCAACTAAGTTTCTGATGGTCACTCTTCGGTCTATATATACAACTTTTTGAACTTTTTGATGCTATCCTCGGTGAAGGAAGTGGAAGTCCTTTGCGATTTCATCTTCTGTGCAAGTTCTGCTTAGAGTATGGGAAACAAAATATAGGTATTTTTATTTGTATTATAAATATCCGCTTATCATTAATTGTTGATCCCTCCTCGTATATATAGTAATATTATGACTGACCGACTGATCTATCGACGTCTATCAAACTGGACCTGGAACAGGAACATGAAAATATGTTCTCTATATGACGAAGACATCAAGAGCAGAGCTGAGAAAGATTTTTTGTGAATTCCCACGGGATCGGGAGAAATAGGATCTACGCGAGAACCGCTGCTAGTGAGTAAAAATATCTCCGAAACAGGCAAAATACTACTGTGTACCAAAAGTATCCGGAAATTGTAAATAAAACACAACGGGTAATTTCAATCATCAAAATTTATTTTGTCTCCTTCAAAGTAACTTCCATTAGAGGCAATACACTTGCTCCAGTGCTTCAACCAGTCCTCGAAACACTTTTCATACGCCAAAATCAGGATGGCTTTCAGCGCTTCGTCGTATTTTCTTTCACCTCCTCTATGGTCTCAAAACGCTTTCCACGAAGCGGAAATTTAAGTTTAGGAAATAGAAAATAGTCACATGGTGTCACATTTGGTGAGTAGGGTGCCAAAAAGCTACGAATAATCATGGCTGTGTGAGCTGGCGCGTTATCGTGGTGCAAAATCCATGTGTTTTCCACCCACAAATCTGGCCGTTTGCACCGAATAGTATCCCGCAAACGCCTCATGACTTCAAGATAATACACCTTGTCCACTTTCATGCCCGTTGGAAGAAACTCATGATGAACCAGACCCCGATAATCAAAGAAAACTGTCAAAAGTGCCTTGATTTTTGACTTGGTTTGACGTGTTATTTTTAGTTTCGGCTCACCAGAAACAACCCATTCGGATGCTTGTTGCTCTGTTTCCATGTTGTACTCGTAGAGCCAAGTCTCGTCACCGGTTATGATACGTTTCATAAACGTGGAATCGTTTCGTGCTTCAGAAAGCATCTCATTACCAACGTCCATTCTGCGTTGTTTTTGCAGTAAAAAACGACACGACCACAAAAGTTGTTGCTCACAAATGTTAATTATTCACAAAATACTTGACAGAGGTTTGGTTATTTTTTTACCAATCAATGACAGTTGTACCAACCTAGCGCAAAAAGATTTTTGTAAATATCTCTAGCACGAAATTTTGAATTAAGAATTTCCGGGTACTTTTGGGACAGAATGTATATAGTAGCGAAAGGAAACTATTTTTTTTTTCAGATTGGGTGCATTGGGATTTCTTTCGATCCAAACAGAAGAAGCTCCAGGGAATGCAGGTGTGAAAGATATATTGCTGGTGCTTCAGTGGGTCTCCGCGAACATTGACCGGTTTGGGGGAGACTCCGACAACGTCATTCTCCTTGGATTTAGCAACTCCGCTGCAGCCGTTCATTTACTGACACTATCAAAACAATCTACAGGACTTTTTCAGAGAACCATACTGATGAGCGGTTCAGTACTAAGTTCCAGGTTTTTGAACAGATATCCCGTAGAGAGCGCCGTAGAACTTGGAGAAAAACTTGGTTACAAATCTGAAGATTTAAATGAACTTGCAGACAACGTTTTTGACATAATTCAAGCACAAGATGACCAAAATAATGCTCTAAATGGGATAAAACGCTATGTACCGTTTGTACTTGTGGTTGAAGCTGAATCACCCCACGCGATTATTTCAAAACATCCATTAGAAATAATAAAGTCCGGTCTACCGAATATCCCTATCCTAGCAGGTATCACTGATCAAGAAGCGATCCATATGTTACCGTACATACGTGTCAATAATTTCGCTAATGCGATACCTCTGAACAATAATTTCGAATTATGTATACCATCAAACATAGAGTATCCATTTGGATCCCCAGAGTCTAAAGAATTGGCGAGATCCATGAAAATACTTTACTTTGATAATGAAAACATTTCTGAATCTACTATTCAAAGCTATGTTGATTTATTTACAGACTTGAATTACGTTTTCGGTGTAGATTATTGGATTAAAGTTCATAAATCTGTAAATGACAGGAATGATTTGTACTATTACGTTTTCGATTTCGATGGGGATGTCAACTGGTCAAAACGCTCTGTAAACATTAGCCACAAAGGAGCTGCACATAGTGACGATATAGGATATATGTATGTCACTCACGCAACTAAAACATATCTGAAAAATGCTAGTAAGAAAACTAAAGAAACTATAGATGTGATTATGAGATTGTGGACGAATTTCATAAAATATGGGTAATTATTACCTACACTTTAATATTACCAAAAAATAGTCTCACTGACGGGTAAAGTGCCACACTTGTGTACCTTAAATTTTTTCATTTGTTGTATTTGGCTGCCTCTGTGGTCTTCATCATCTTCATCACTAATCTGGGGATCGCGGGTATATTTACATTTTTGTCAGTCTGCGTGCTTCGAAGGGCACGTTAAGTTCTGGGTCCATATTTGTGTCCGAAGTACGGAGATAAAGCTCATCCCTTTACCGTCGTTGAAACTTGGGTTTACGAGTGTGAACTGGGACTTGCTTTAATGGTCACAACGTGTCATGATGCTGTATATACTACTATGTAAGAAACTCTTTCCGATCTGAAAGGGGCATATAGGTATCCCAATGACATTACAAAAGAAAGATATTATTAATTTACATAAAATTGTTATTGTAATTTAAAATGTATGGTTTTGGTATAAAAATTAACTGACATCCGGCAAATGTTTTCAATGTAATAACACCGTCTTCGGCTACGACGGTATGTTTATTCGTGTACACCTGTGCGACACCTGTGCGACACCTGCGTCGGCGCCAACGATGGGCAACATCGTTGGTCGGCGTCTTTTACGATGCTAGCATGCAAAGCGCCGCGCGCGATTTACTCATAAGCAGAGATTGGGGTCAACGAAGGTCATGACTTCATGATGTCGTTACCCGATAAGCCGATAGGTTAGGCGCACCTCATCGCCTGCGCCGCATGTGTTGCTATAATAATTACCCCATTAATTTTTTTTTTCTATTCGGTGTAATTTATTTTTTACTTTTATCTAAAAAGGATTTTAAAAATTGAACCAACTCACGGTACATACCTTTTTACATATTGTATATATTTTTTTTTCTTAGAAACCCAACCCCCACACCTCTGGTAACCAATGATGTGACAGTCAACTGGACCGACTGTGGCCAAGAACGAAACTACCTGCTACTGAACAATCGTCCCAGAATGGTAGAAGGCCCTCCGATGCGGCACAGACTCAGATTCTGGTACAAAGTTTATGACGAGTATGAGCGTTATGTCAAAAATGGCGGGCCATTGGAGGCGAAACTAATTCCTTGAAATATTCAGCAAATGTTCAGGATGTAATATAGTAATGGTAAGAGTAACCGAGACAATGCAGATCTAAGTGGAAGGACAATACACTGAATTGGTAATATACTCGTTTTCGTACATATTAATGTTTTCTTCTATCCTTTATATATTTTATTTTTTCGAAAGTTTTTTTCGGAGGAGGGTTGTTTATGGATTTATTAAAATTAAATAAATAGGAATATTTATAATAAGAATATACGGCTTCATATAATTTTAGTTCAATGTGGCACAAGCGTCGGTCGACGAACTGGGCCACCACGGCCTATCATGTCGTCGAAGCGCCGGCCGCCTGAGCCGTCATGCGAGTATCAACGATGTCATCCGAAGCGCCCTTGCCACTGTCAACGTGCCGGCAATATTAGAGCCACAAGGTATTGCCCATGACGATGGCAAGAGGCCCGAGAAAAAAGGAAATTTACCGGCAATATTGCCCTGGCGGCAAATTATTCCTGCCACTTGCCGGGTCTCCGGTATGGATTTGGCTGTGAAGACGAGAGTCACCTTTTACTTATTTCTTTACATATTCTATCGTTTTTTATGATTAATATTGACTTGTAGAAAGTATACTTTATTATATCTATTTTACAGAATAAATTATTTGAATTTGAATTTTGAACAAGTAAAGAGGCACAAATAATATTTTTCGTATTACGAAAACAGGGTCAGAACCTTAGTTCTGACCACTTACCGAGTCTCCAGTGTGAATTTGTCTGTATAAACGATAGTCACCTTATATTTTATTCAAGAAGAATGACCGACCTAATTAAACCCTTGAATACGTAGTGCTTAATCAGTGTTGCCTCCTTAGCCCTTTTCGGGCTAGATTTAGCACTTTTTGCCGTAGTTGAACTCGTTTTTTGACGATTTAGCCCGAAAAGAGCAATCTAGCCCTTTTCTAGACTCATAATCACTCATTCGGTCAATTTTTAGTTTTATTATGGTAACCCTACTACTTCTTTACTGGGGATTTCCAAAACTGAAATAATACAAAAACTGTAGAAGTAATTTGAAATATTCGTTTAAATTGGCAAAAAACGCTAATGCCAATCAGCCATCTACTTCTTCTGCTTCAGCAGATACGAATTTGCAAGATTCCGATATGATTGCGATGAAGACTCCGATTTTTAACAATTTAATTACTTATTTTTAATGAGTCTGTTGCACTTTCTAAAATTAATTACTACCCTTCAAATAAACAATTTTAAAACTTTTCCATCGTTTTATTTGTTATGGCTCAAAATATATGCAAATTTAGATAATTGAGTTTCCGCGTTAAAAGCATATTTTTTTAAGCCCTTTCTAGCACCTCTTTTGATGGTAAAATTGGCTAAATCTAGCCCTTTCTATCTTGTCCGACTGCTCTTTTTCAAAAACCAAGGTGCCAACACTGTGCTTATTAGATTGTAACTGTCAAGTTAAGTTGGTCATTGATAACTGCTTGTGGAATAAGTTTGTGTTTTAAACGGTTTGACGGGAACCTTCATGGCACGAGACCTACTCGAATTTGAATAACTATATGTTAATAGACGGGGCAGGACACACTATATTAAACATTCTCTATTGATCGTACTAGGTGGTAGAGCTGATGCCGGGCTCGACTGTGGAGGTACCACTTTCTTACTCGCAAATCCTCCCGAAGTTAGGGGAGAGTAAGAGAACAGCTCTCAGGCAAAACCAGGCGGCCCACCATTGCCTGCGGCGTCACTGACGCAAGGGTTTCGACACCGCGCTCTCCAACCCGCCTGCCCAGCGTGTGTGAGTATGAGCATTTCTTCCAGGAGGAGCGCCAAGAGTGGCCAAATCCTGGAAAGGCCTATGTACAGCAGTGGACGAAACAGGCTGATGGATGGATGGATCAAAGCCAGAAATGAAACGTATTATGAGAAGTTTTCACAGTCGACTTATAGGAGATTCTGTACTTTGCAACTGAAATTGTTCAAGTAAATGTGGCTTTGTGGAGAATCTTCCCCCTGGCTGTTTACTAACCAATATACAGGAATTCAAACAGCGTGCGTAATACTAAAAATATGTACTTAGATTGTAAATAAAGATCACGAATAAAATTCATGATTTTTCTCTACGGAAAGTGATGACTAAATAGTAGTTTATGAAACTGGTACATAAAAAGGTTATGTTACTATTGACACTTATACAAGTGTCAGTTAGAAAAACGAGCTGTAGGCGAGTTTTTTAATTGTACACGAGTGTTTTAATAACCTTTTTATGTATCAGTTTCATAAACTTCTATTTAAAATTTCAAGTTTTGAATTAAATTTATATACCTATTCCATCAAAAACAAAACGTGTAAAAAAACTCGCAACTTAGTTCTTCTACCGTAAAAAGTTGTAAGATCCATGTAAATCGAAATCGGTTAATTTATTCAGTCCCTACTTAAGGGACCTTCTGTCTTAAGTTATAACATAATTAGTTAACCTAACAACATCTTATAGTGACCATATCAATATTAAATAAATTTTATGTTTTAAATAAAAAGATTGACTCGACCATTGCATGAAAACACAATTTATCTCACAAGTAATACATATTATATTAAATTAGATTATTTAGTGCGATTGCCAAGTCAATCTATTTATTTAAAACATAAAATATTTTTAATATTGATATGCTCACTATAAGATGTCGTTAGGTTAGCTAATTATGTAATAACACCTCCTGACTCCTGGTGGGTTATGCATAGGACATCAACAACAAAAAAATCTCATGTGAAAATAAATCATCTTTTTTAATTTTTTTCTGCATGGCCACGCAGTTTATTAACGCAACTTTAAGAAAAAAATTTTTTTTGACAATTTACATTTGACACTCATCTCAAAATGGAGAAACAACGCAGGTGCAGGGTTTTGAGGTAGGAACAAAGTAAGTAATAAAGAAATATTATTGTTATCCTTCATTAGTATTTAATTATTTTGTCTGTATTGTAATGATTAGGGACTAAATAATCGTAATTATGAGTTATTTCTGATCTAAAGTCTTTTTCCTCTTCACTGCATAACCTTACTTTTTCGTGTCCTATCCATATGACATTAGTTGTAAAGTGAGTTTAATTGATATCCTACACATAAACCATCCGTTGTTAATTTATGTATTTTTTCTTTTCAGTTTTGGATATATTGAATGATTTGGACTGCGATTTCTCGTCTGATGACTCGGAAGATGATACCATTTATCATTAAAATCAGGTTGATCATATAAAGCAGTCTTCCGATGAAACCAGCTAAAATGAGGATATCTCAGAACCAGAACACACTGAATATTTAATATCAAATCCCTTCACCTTAAAACTCAATTCTGAATCGTGGAAGAGCTTCATGAGCGCGGACCAGAGGTTATTTACGAGGTCGATGAGGTAGAGGTAGCAGACCAGCTACAGGCTCCCTGAATAGGGACAGAAGAACATCCCAGAATTTAGCTGATGCATGGGAAAAAGATTCGTTTGAAACGACAATCTACCCAATGACGAGCCCTAACTATATAGAGCAGTCTTTCTAGCATGGAATGGCATGACTAGTATGATGTTTACATCAATTATGTTTGAGCCTAAAAATGGTTTAAAATTGTTGTAACAACGTTTTATTTCAAAATAAATATCTGATATTGCTTTATGATTTCTCTTATTTTACCCCGAAAGTACTATACATAGAACATATAAACTTGTCAATTGACACCGAATGTGCTATGGGTAGGACATCTGGAAAACCGACTTTTCCAATTTAAATATTTTTTTCATTATTTTTCCCGACGCTTTAGATCCATTTTAAGGAGACTTACCAAGTTTCATCGAATTCGGAAACATTTAATACCTCCAGAGGTTAGGAGATTAAGACAGAAGATCCCTTAAGTAGGGACTGAATAAATTAATCGACTTGGATTTACATGGATCTCACAACTTTTAACGGTAGAAGAACTAAGTTGCGTTTTGTTTTTGATGGCATCTATTTTTTTTGTAGATATTCCTACTTTTTTCCTTTCTGGTACCTTCTACTTACAACCTTTATATGGGATTACAAAGTTATTTATGCAGTTGGTGTATTATCTATCTAGATTGTATTATTATCTAGAGCACTGGATCGAAATTGCAAAATATTTTGGTTTTTCCTTGATTAATATACTAAACACTAATTGTATTCCAAATTTGAAGCTTCTATGTCTGCTAGAAGTGCCTTAGAGTTTTGATGATCAGTCAGTCAGTCAGTCAGCCAGTGAGTGAGTGAGTGAGTGAGTGACAAAATTGAGAAACTTTGACTAGTTATAATTCTTAAACCACTGGTTCAAATTGAATGAAATTTGAAATATACCGTGTTTATACAATGCCTACTTGGATACCGAAAATTCAGGCTTCTAGTTTTATCCACAACGAAGTTATAGGGGGTCGAAAATGGCCTGAACTGCTTCGAGAAAAGGATGGTACGGCGGCGGCGTGCCGCTTTTTAACTCGACTTGGCGGGGGCACTGCCGTGTCCCCAGATAAAATTATTATTCTTTTCGTGTTCCTTACAAACGCAAGCCCAGCCCCGAGTCAATTACTATGGGACGTCAAGATTTTATTTTACGAAATTAGCAAAAAGTGTTATCGATCCGTGTTACTGATCACTTACCGAGTCTTCAGTAAGAATTTGGTTGCATAAATTAAAGTCACCTTATATCTAAAATAAAAGTTTATTTGATATATTGGTTTAGACTATTAACTATGTATAGGTAGTTACAAAAGATGACACATTATTTCTATACCGCATCCGGTCCAAAAAGGAAGCGAAAGCAAAGTCAAAACGTCAAGCGACGACGACGCCGACTCAATCGTTTTTGAGTTGTGCTACAGGTAGATTGTCGGACAAAGAAAAAAAACTACGGTTTTCCATTTTGACGGAGCCTTAAAAATCAAGTAAGGCATTTTCATAAATCATTAAGTAGCTGGGCATTAGTGGAGGTACAACTTGCGAAGTGCCGTTACCGCGGCCATTTTGTCAAACAAAAAATATTACTCAAGTTCGTCGGGGCCCAATATATGACATGAGTTATATAGAGACCAGTCCGAACGATTAGTTGTAGGAGTTTACGAGAGTTCCTTAGAGTTGCCTCCGTAAATGAAAACCCTCATAGTGAGACTTCAGTCTGTGTTCGTAGGTAATGGAGGTAGCTGAAAACCAGCGCCAACCCAAGCATGTTTTAGATGGCAGATGGCACCAATGTCATATAATCTAAGCTACAAACTTGTGTTGTGTTTTTTTAAATATTTATGTATAGATTACTCCCTATTAAAGTTAAACTTTTTGCTTTGTTAATTTCAAGTAAATTTTCGTGTAAATATGGCATAAAATATACTTTTAAATTTATTTTTTTCTTGTCACGTAACTACTGCTGAGTCAATTGAGCTGAAGTTTGTCTTATAGAAAGACCAATGTATTATATTCTAAAAAAATTACATTTATAGAGACGTGCTGGTAGACTCATGGAAAATAGGGAACAGGTTTTGTGTTTTGCAAATGAATACTGGATTAAAAGACATAGAATTTAAAATCAAACCCCATACTCTATGGACCACGCTGTCTTTTTTTTTTTTTTAAACACAACCCGCGCTCACTTCCGTACTAATTTTAAATATCTACTGTGAACTTTGTATGGGCAAGTTATTTATGTTTATGTAAAAGAATATCCTGACCACCTGCCTAACTAGAATGTATTAACGCCTAAACCAAGAACATAGAATTTGGACTGTAAGTTTCTTATATGCCATAGACATCCGCTTTGAAGGGATTTCAGGAAATTTCCACGGGATCGTGAGAAATGGGATCCATGCGAGTAACAGTGCCGGTTGTCCCTAACTAATGTAGAAATATATATAAGTAGAAAACTGTCTAATAGGTGCTTTTAATTTTATCTTTTTTTTCGTTTTACTACGCGTTACCCCCTCAATGTGTTCTACCTATAATATATGTAGCTAAAAACGAATCAAGTAATTTTTTAATTTTTATTTTTTAAGTTTTAATTTTTTTCGACCGTTAGTGATAGGTTTCGATGACGAGCGAAGAAAGGAGGAGCGGTTAGGTTGACATGTAAGTACATATTAAGGAGCCGAGCGAAGCCGAACGGAGCGAGGCAGCCCCCGTAATTTTAACAGTATTCACGATATGCAGAAAGAATCATTTTCCGAGCACTTTCCGATAACTTACGGCTCAATAATTTATAAAATTAAAGGACCGCTTCCCTTTTCGAACTGTACATTGCAAGTTGAACTTTATTAGTTTGTGCTAAGGAAGATATTCCAACAGTTGAATAATGACTTACGGTTCAATCATTTTAAAAATCAAAGGACCGCCAGCGGCCCTTTAGTCACTTCCTATTTTTTTATGAAATTTAAAGGTCGCTATCTAAGGAGCTACCACACTTTTTAAAATTTAATCTCCACAAATTGAACGTTTTTGTAAACAAATTATGAAAAAATATTAATACAGAATGTAAGCCATAGATATTTAAAAACTATTGCATATTATATTTTATTTCTGCTTAAACCACATAGAGCACATTGAGGGACTGACCCGTATTAAAATAGAAAAAAGTGAAAATTAGGAGCACCCTACTATCTTATGCACTCGGTATACATTTTAAGCAGGGATTCAATTGAATTATTCTTCCAAACATATAAATTTACAGAATCAGTCCATTGTGAATGATGCAGCAAAGGCGTATAATATTTCGCAAACAGTATATTATAGGTTCTGCTTGAAATTTTAGGTCCTGTGAGCAAAGTCAGTCTTACAAGTAAGTAAGTACACTGGCTGACCGGTGATTGATGATAAGGATACCTAGCACGATAGACCATATCGAGCTTTGATAACTCGATATACCACTGTCTGTCCCTCGTTAGGTAGATCAACAGAGTGAGATAGATCACTGCACTATCGAGATCGATATGGTTCTTCATGTTAGAGATGCAGAAATCAAAATAACTTTAGAGACGAGTATAATGTCAGAAGTTAGACAAACTCATATTTATGGAACCCTCTTACTAGCATGTTTGGAATGATATAGATATACATACGGGTATACACGAAAAGGCAACGGATCGAACGATTACTTGTAAGGGTAGGGTTCGACGTTTTTTAGAGATTTTTATTAAATCGTCTGAATTTCTGGCTTTCAATAATCCAAGATACTTACAATATAACACTTTGTAACATAGCTTTTTTGTCCAGGTTTCAATGTGCTGGCTTTTAAAAAGTGAAATACTATTCGTTGTTTGTTGTATTATTTTGAGATGTTTTCCTAGATACGAGTATCTGCTATGAGACCTGATTCTAAACGGAATTTCAAGTTTCTAAGTCAACTCGAAGTATCTATATGTTATCAGCAGGGATAGGATATTCGGATCGATATATACCAAAAGTTGAAAAAATACCAGAAAACGTTTGCAACTATTAGTAAAAATTCCGGAAATTACGGAATTGCTTAAAACGTAACGATGATGTACCTAATACTTACCGTAAATGTATGTACATTTTTCAGGCATTGTATACAATTCGTAGGAAATTTTTAAAATGACAAATTTGATTTATGTCAAACAGCGTAGAAGGTCGAAGATACATAGTCTATACTTCGAACTTCTACGCTGTTCAACCGTTGTACGTTGTTTTTTTTATTTCGAGGTACGAAACTCTAAAAAACATGTCTATCGTACACTAAGCAGAATACATCACAAACTTCTTTCATGAATTGAAACACAAAAGCGAACAAATAGGAGCTTATTGCCCCCATCTTTATTCTAAGGTACTTTCAGAAAATGTCCAAAGTAAAAGAGACTACACATTTTACTGTCTTGTAAACAAATGTGTGTCACGGAGGGTATAAGGCTGAAAGTCGCTTCAGTATCCACGTTCTCGCAAATAGGCCCATCAATCGAACAGGCCCTCAATCACTGAAATGGGACAAAAGGGACGCAGGCCAAGTCGACAGACAAGAGATATAAGGAGGAATTATTACCCGTAAATATTTAGATAATAAAACATGTTGAACAATAATGTTCTAGCCAAAGACTGATTTTGGCATTTAAATTACTTAGGAGCAAACAAATCACGGAGGAATTTGTAATTTGTAATTCCTCCGTGGAGCTAATTCTAGGCCGCATGCACCTGCTTCTAAGGACTGAGTTTTGAAAGATGAGATTGATTTTATTTAAAAACTAGATAGCAACCCCCAAAAATAATGTAACTGTACCAAGTCAACCTCCTATAAGAAAATCCCACCAACGGCTGGCGTGTCGGGCCACGCGCAATGTAGGGTTCCGTAGTTTCCCGATACATAATACAGATCGCGCCAAACTTCTAGTCCCATACATTTAGAAAAACGGCTTATTACCGATTACTTCCAAGAATGTCAGCTTTTATTTCCCGATCTCCTCCACACAATTATTATGAACTAAATTACATCCCGTTCTCCTCCTTGAGACAATAGAAGGTACAGTCGGTGACACAAACACAAGTCATAAATGAATATTTAATTTATAGTAAGTAGGTACTTAATAGCCTGTGGAAGCTACAATATTAGGTTAACTTGATAACTTCTCAATCCAGAGAATGATAATATTCTTTAGTGAAATTACTGATTAGTATGTTATTTGTAAATTTAATATTTGAATTTTATACAAGGTGAAATTCAATCAACCGACCAAATTCATACTGGACACTCGGTTAGTGTTCAGGAACTACGTTCAGTAATCCTTTTGGTTTTGGCCAAATTCGAAAAATATATTTTTTGCTTTCTTACTGGTTGGACTAGTTTAAGTACAATTCCTAGTCAAATGTTTTATTGAATTTTACCAAAAGGGTAAAACCTGTCCGATTAACGTGCATTTTTGCAAGTTTGCAAATTTTCCCGCCAATTTTGTTTTTGGCTATATCTCCGGAACTAGTTGTCCAATTCTAATGCAGTTTTGTTTTTCTAAAACTAGATAAAATTTCCTGCAAGAAAACTTTTTTTTTGGGTTAAGTTGGGGGGGGGCTTTCTCCTTGAAAAAATCTTTGTTATATATATGAATATTATGTATGTATACTATATATATATGTCTATTCAAATTTTATAATATTGTAAGAAAATATAAAGAATAGTAAAAAAAATAAAAAAAATATAACTCTTTACATATATAAAAAAAAAAAATAAGATTTGGGCCTAGAATAACAATCCACAACTTTTTTTATATTATTATTTTTTTTGTATTTTTTTTATTTTATTGCTCATCTTAATAGCTTTCGAAAAATACCCATATCACTAGGTTTATAATATATTAACTAAAAATAATAATTTTTTATTTACAATTCGGCCTAGGCGTGAGGATCGTCACGACTGTAATTCTACGGGTTAAAGCTTCACTAACCGAGTCGCCAGTATGAATTTGGTCGGTTAATTTTACTGTTAATTTATCATTGCATAAAATTTAATAATTTGGTTACAGTAAATAAAACAATAGTGTAACTTCTTTTGTTTTTTACTCTCAATTTTTTCAACAACCTCTATCTATTCTGTCATGAAACCTAGAAAAATTTACATGCTTATCCGATAATGCTTTGCTGGTACCAGAAATTTAGACCCAGCGCGGCATTTTTGTGAACACCTGCGTTCTGAAATTTATTGTTTCTAAAGGAAGATTTTGTCTAACGCCATTGTTTCGTATGTCATTGTGTCATTTGTCGTAGAGAATACATGGAACTGTATGGTTTTTGGAAATACTTATTTGTTTACTCATGATTATAATAAAGCTTTAGCAGGAAAATTGCCTTTCTCATCTTTAGTTTAGTAGACACTTAAAAACAATAAATTGAACAACCCAGGTGGTCACAAAGTTTCTAATGACTCCAAATACCTACCTGAAGGTCTGTTTCAGTATTTCAGTATTTTTGAGGATGAATTAAATACAAACCTTCATCAAAGTCCAGGTTTGTCTCACAATAAAATACTTACTTAAACCACACATAGTACTGACCATACCAAATAAAATTTACAAAAAAACACACACAAGCAGCTGGAAATAGTACATTACGACACGAGTCGAGAAAAAGTTTCTCGCACGAGTATCGTATAATATTTTATAGTACAAGTGGGGAAAATGCCGACTTTACGCAAGCGCAGCGTGCGTAAAGCGGTCATTTTACGCACGGTGTGCTATAAACATACATAATTCCATAAATTTATTATGCTTCATAAAATGCAATATTTTTTCATAAGCGCGTTTTATTTTGAGAATTATGTTCCTTATCAATGAAATATTTGTGTTTTCTGTAAATGTTCAGTAAATAATTTTTATACCCAGTGCAACAAAAACCTAGTACACTCAGATTAGCTTCACCCTCCTGAGGCCTGGGGTCGTATACATAATACATAAAGCAAAAAAAATCCTAATAATATAAAATTACAAAAAAATAACAACATAAATCCTAAATCTAAATTAATATTATTATTTAATTAATAGATTAACTATTATTAGGTGGTAGAGCTGATGCCGGGCTCGACTGTGGAGGTACCACCATCTTACTCGGAAATCCTCCCGAAGTTATTCGGGGGAGATTAAGAGAAGAGCTCTCAGGCAAAACCAGGCGGCCCACCATTGCCTGGGACCGACGGATGGCGGTATATCCATCCCCAATTGCCGGGCCTTATATAAATCAGACGGGTGATGGGCAGCGGCGTCACTGGTGCAAGGGTTTCGGCACCGTGCTCACCAACCCGCCTGCCCAGCGTGTGTGAGTATGGGCATTTCTTCCAGGAGGACCGACAAGAGTGGCAAAATCCTGAAAAGGCCCATGTCCAGCAGTGGACGAAACAGGCTGATAGATGGATTTATTTTTATTTTATTTTTATTTGGGATTTCAACAGCACATACAGTTTAATAACAACACAGAAAAGAAAATGCAGTAGATATCGCCAGTAACAGAAATTCTCAGTTGGATAAACAAAAACTGACATTGGTAACTTATTCTAGGATACATTTTTTTTTTCAAAGATGCTTTGGTAAGCTAAACAGTTGCTCCAAATACATCTTATTATATTATTTATAAATCATGAGAACACACACACATACACATACGTATATATACATAAATACAATAATTATAATTTATACATAAATTATAATTATTGTATAATATATATATATATATATATTATTAAATATACATCTATAAAACATAGGTAATGGTCAGAAATAAATAACTAGAATAAGTAAATAATATAAATAAATAAGCTTCTACCTAGTCAGAGAAAGCGTTTTACGGATTCGCAACTTGAAGGTGGGTTTACTACAATCAAAGGGATCAATGTTATTAAATGTTTTGTTATAATTTGAAAGAAGACGTAGTATAGGGGAATTTTGGGCATAGTTCGTGTTTACTCGAGGGACGCTAAACAAAAATTTGTCGGATTGACGAGTCCGGCGCTCTGTGACTCGATAGTTAATCTCTGCAACCAAGGAGCTACTGTCGATATGGCCACTAAGTATATCATGAAGTAATGACATATCTAAGAGAAGTCGTCGGTTTTCAAGACTTAGCAAGTTATGACGCAAGCAAGCAGCTGGATAGTCCTTATCTAATTGATGAAAGCGGAAATTCAAATGACGTAAAAAAGACCATTGTATTCTTTCTATTCGTTGAATGTGTGTAATGTATTGGGGATTCCAAATACTACTCGCAAATTCGAGAAGGCTTCTCACTTAGGCGAAGTAAATGATGTTTAGAGTAGTTATGTCATCAAAAGCCACACACACGCGTATAACAAATCCCAACATTCTATACGCACGACTGGAAATATCTTTGATATGGGGCTCGAAGGTTAACTTAGCATCAAGTGTAACACCAAGGTCAAGTATCTTATTTACTCGATTTATAATTTCACCGTTAATTAGATAATTGTACAAAATTGGGTTGGTACTTCTATTGAAGGATATTAGTGCACATTTAGAAACGTTTATATTAATCCGATTTTTCGTGTAATATAGTGAAAGATTAAATTTTTCCCGGTACATATAAGTTGGTCTAGGTACTAACATAGACCGCGCCAAAATTGTAGTCCCATACATTATAGGGGGCCAAAAGTTTGGCGCGACCTGTACTCGTAAACCTATAAAGCCTACTTAGCTGTGATAGTTTTCCTTTTAAATTCATTACATATACTACTTCTGTGAATTTTTTCACATTTCTATAAACAACCGTTTAGCCGGCAGGGGGGGGGACGCTCCACTCTAACTAAAATTTTCACTTTAAAGCTTAATATTTCACCAACGGATCCCTAAATCGAAAAATAGTTTTCACACACCCACAATATTTTTGAACGGCCTATCAAACGATACCCCACAATATGGGATAGACGAGAAAAAAAATCATCCCCAGTTTACTTGCATGAGAGGTAACCCTAAACAATGCCAACTAACATGTGCCAACTAATAATAAACCAAATTACAAATACTGCATCGTGTTCGTGCCTAAGTGTACAAACACAACTGTAGCTGCACCCAAAGATTTAAAATGTTTATTTGTAAAATAGATACATAAAGTAATTCATTTTACATGTCATATCCAATTAATAAATAAGTTGATAAGTAAACTGAATAGACCATAAATACAAATACAAATACAAATACAAAACACTTTATTCCACCAAAAACGAAAAAAAAAACTTTACAAAAAACTTTTCTATTATAAATACATGGCTCAGAATGCAAAACAATATTCGATGATACAAAGTTATCAAATATTTATTTTAATTTAACTTATTTTAATTTAACACTTAACAATGAACATTTTAGAAAAGAAAACAACTACAACCATTGTTTCCAGCAGAAAAGGAATCCGGCACAGCATGTGACTTCAAGAAGTCGCTGAATTTAAGCCGATCCCTTGTTAAAAAATTAAGAATAAACAAAGACAAATTATTAATACCGTCATGTGTCAAAAAGAAGAAACTTAAACAGAAAACCTATACTTTAACCCCCCCAATTTTAAATAACAATCTGGTTTTAATGCGTTGATATACTTTACGTCAATGTTTTAATGTTTACATTTTTAAATAACAAATATTAAGTACTTAATTTATACAATAAAAAGAACCAATACTTAGATGTGAATACAACTGCAGTTTTATTTTTCTCTTTTACATATTATTTTGCTTGTCACGAAGGTGCTGTTTGTATTTAAGTTTGAAAGCCTTTACTGTAGCTGCTGACTGAATGGGCGGAGGAATGTTGTTCCAGCATCGCGTCGCGGCGCACCGGAACGAGCCACGGAACGCCGCGCCACGATGCGGTGTGCCCATCAACAAGCGCCCACGCGACCGCGTATGGAAATTGTGACTGTGCCCTGCCCAGAACAGCCTTTCCCATAGATATACTGGTTTATGAGTGTTAATTACTTTATAAATTTGACATGCAAGCGCCAACTCTCTTCTGTGTTTCATGTTGAGTATCCTGTTTTCGTTAAGACATGGAGTTATTCTAGCTCTTTTGGGTAAATGATAGCAAAAGCGAGTGCACGCATTCTGAACTTTCTGAATTTTTTTGCTGACCTTCTGAGTGATTCTTGATCCATAGACACTAGAAGCATATTCGAATAAAGACAGTATTAAAGCATCACATACTCTCTGCCTCACTTCTACCGTGAGGTATTCGCGTATTTTATACAATGTTTTTAAACGAATAAATGCTGCCTTAATCCTTTTGTTAATGTGCGTTTCAAAGCTAAGGTTACTATCTAAGGTGACTCCTAGATTTTTCGCTTCATTAACATGCTGTATTTTTTTTCCATCCAATACCAAAGGGCAAGTCGACAAGACAATGGGCTTTACCTTCTCCACCTGTTGCTTACTACCAATTATCATAAACATAGATTTATCAGGGTTCAAGATTAGACCATTTTCTAATGACCATTTGCTTATATTTTTTAAACTGTTATTGAATTGACTAACTGTTGACGTTATATCTTCAGGCTTACAAGACATATAAACTTGTTTATCATCTGCATACATATGATACGGCACATCCAGATGACAATCAGGGGAATCTGCTGAGTACAAATTAAACAAACAGGGAGATAATACAGAACCTTGTGGACTACCTTTAGACAAACGTTTTATTTGAGATTTCACATCAGAACCATCATCCTTATTTAACCTTACTTGTTGTGATCGTCCAGATAAGAAGGAGTGGAACCATTGACACGTTTTGTCAGAAAAGTTGTAATATTTCAATTTAGACAGAAGAAGTTCATGGTCGAGACAATCAAACGCTCTTGAATAATCCAGCAAAACTAACAGTGTAACTTTACTGTCGTCCATGGCTCCAAAAATAAATATAATAAATAAATATAATGCCTAACCAAGTATATACTTACATAAGTAAAAACACTAAATATTGTATATACCTACATAATGCAATGAAAAAATAAGTTAATAGTTTATCGTAAATAAACGATAAATAGATGTAAGCATAAATCCGGCCATTCGATTAATCTTGCTAAGAAAAAGGGCAAGAAACTTGGCAAGATCGTGTCTTTTTTTAGCAATTTTTTTTTCATCATGTGGCTTATACTATTACAGTATTTTAACTTATATATAATTATTATACATACTAAACAAAGTGTTTAACTTTAATAAGTAAAGGATAAAAATATAAAAGACAGAAGGAAATTGTGTAATGTATTGAGGAACAAATATATCTTAGTCTACCTGTCTAATGTGGTAGTAACTTAAAATACTAAGCAAAACATCATCTACCTGTCTCATCTAGTTTATCACTTTTTTTACAGTCAAATTATCAACTAATAAATGCTAAGTTATAAAATGTTCATGTCAACGTGTAAAAAGAAATGTCAAAATAATAATAATAAAAAAAAACAATATAAAAATATTGGTCTACATAAAAACAAACGATTTGAAAAACACAAATCAGTTAGAAAATAAACGAACAGCAATATTATTACCAAGATCAATATTCTCATGACACCACGCGTCACTATCGTCCAAATAGTCACTTAATTTAATATATGCTTTTCTCAAGAGTCCCTGCTTAATATATAATTTGAACTTTTTTTCTGGAAAACTAAGGACTTCTTTCGGAAGTTTATTGTAAAATCTTATACCATGTCCTACAAAAGAGGTACCTACTTTTGCAAGTCTAATTTTTGGAAAAGCCAGATTAAGCTTCTTCCTAGTGTCTATAGAGTGATGCTCACCGAGCCTTGGGAAAGTATCGATATTTTTTCTGATATATTGAATAACTTGGCAAATAAATTCACAAGGAACTGTTAAAATATTACTTTCTTTGAATTTTTTACGGTGCCGAAGGAGAAAAAAGCTAGAAATAAATGGTGCAAAATCATGAAAAGAAAAGAACCTTTATCAGAAAAAACTGTACGTTATTGCTGCGAAGACCATTTAGATGTAAGAATCTAATATGTTTTTTTGGACTGAGACCCGTAGAATTGCAAAGGTGATGATCGTCACGCTAATTCTTAGCGGCGTTCGCTTTGATATTGCTCAAGCGTGACGATCTTCACCTCTATAATTCTACGGATTCTGGTAACTACTTTCAGAGATATAGCCAAAAACAAAATTGGCGGGAAAGCAAAAATTGCCATAATTCTACAGGTTAATAAGAAAATAAGAAAAAAATTAGAATATAGAACCATGAAGCTCTAGAACTATGCCGATTTATTGGTAAATCGTTTGTTAATGGACAGTTCATCGCGTTTGACAAGCGTTGGTGTGCAATATTTACAGGAAAAAGTGTGGTCACCAGCTCAGATACCGCTAAGTGCCCTTTGAAAAATCCCGCCGCGGCAGCGAGGGCTCGTGCCGACTAAGGAGCTGGCTGACAGAATGCGCTCGGCGTACACACACACACACTCACACGTACAACAGTCAGTGCGTTACAGTGAAAGGGATTTTGTTTTGATAGCTTGCGCATCAAAATGTATTTTCCTGCATTTTAAAGATTACATTCCATAGTTCCGTTTGGCTATTCCGCAGTGTATTTTCACATAGTAGATAGCAAAATAGGTAGCGTGCTGTTGTACTAGAGCTTGTCCAGCGAACAGACTTTGACTAAGATTCTACCAAGAGTTAGTTTATAAATATATGGAACAAAGGGTTACTTTATGTTATGATTTAAATGGTTGAAGTTGAATAAAACTGTAACCAAAACTTGTGTGGATTGCACTGATTTAGGTAGGTAGGTAGATACCCAAAATAAATGAAAACGGTAACTCTCAGAAGAGGTTAGGTCTTAATTACGTGAGATTATGATTGCCTACAGTATAAGTAGTTATCTATATCTAATACTTATGCTGAAAGTTTGACGCCTTTGACTTCTGCACTTGTGTACAACGGATTGTTGGTCAAAAAGTCTAAAACCATAGCCATGTCGACTTTTGGTAAATTATCGGACTGTTCGCGTATAATTCCACTCTCCATCGTTTTAATTTTGTATCCACAGGTTTATTTTATTAAACAGAAGTATTCTCAATTATAATGTTACGTAAATACACCACTTCCGAGATACTGTGAGTGCGATATCGGCTGAAATAGCTGGTTTTATTTTAGTGTATCTCGTCTCATCCACACCGCGGCAGTGGGAAGTTGTGACGTCACAGCGCAAATGCTCCGCGCGATCTTTTTAATTTGTAAGGGGTATAGATTTGATATGAATTGCTTCGTAATTATTCAAGATATTAAAATCATTGTTTCGTCAATGTTTTATGATTACCTTAATTTTGATTACCTTAGAATTTGAACTTTTTTTTTCGTTTTCGTGACAAAGGAAACGATAGGATCGTGTGCTTTGTTAAATTACTGAAATAAAAATTTGACATTTGACAGGTTTTGACAATTTTTCGACAGTTTTTTGAAATACGGCTGGGGCCTTAAAATTATTAAATTATATTTACAAGGCTGGTTCAATAAGTATAAGTATTTAAATACAACTTTACAAAAACTTATGATATCCCACCAAAACATTAATGAACACAATATTTCAATTCAAACCGTGGTACCACATGTTCATAAAAGTTTGACAACATTGTCTATAAAGAATTACTTGCGACTCGTGACAGCACGGTCGGGAGCTGGTACACAAAGAAAATACGACCTTATTCGGCAAGAAATAATGTTTGTATTGAAACGTAACTGAGACAAAATATCAATAATTGGACAATCGTGGACATTTATTGTTTAATTTGTTTCTTATAGTACTAATGATATTTTGAAGGCAAAAATAAACACTTTTGAAGTAGTTATGTATTTTGGTTTTCCAAAAATTACAAATATTTGTGAATTTAGAAATCTGCAAAGAGAATCTGTTTAATTTTTAATAATTTATTAACCCACATAATACTTACACTATTCAGAATAAATTAATGAATTATAGTTATCTATAATTTCTGGTAAGATAAGCCAAAAAATCTGTAACTTACTGAACCTTGTTTGTTAATGATAATCCCGACTGATTAATTAGTTTAATTATGATTTCTTTTACTGCAATGCAAGCGTTTTATCATAACTGAGGTACTTTTACAAAGTTATTTATTATGCTGTACTTATGAAAACCAAATATGTTGAAAACTTAGTTTTTCGGTTTCTTTACATTGAAGCGGAGCTTTAAAATGTTTAATTCTTCTTATTTTAACTATAATTAACAATACTCTATGTCACAGAGAAAGAAAATTACAGTTATAGAATTATGTCCAGGCTTAGCTAATTTGATGCGCCTACTTCTGCTTTTTAACTGTCTATCCTAGTCTAATCAGATGCCGCGCGCACAAAAACATCAGTTATTTTGAAGTCGCGGCTACACTGATGGTTTTTTCATTTGTATGTTACAGTTATGTTCTTATCAGTTATATTAAGCAAAGTTTCTGATCTAATTTCAAGTATTCATTGAATGCTATCGGTTTATTGTAGGGTTTGGAGGTAACTTTGTAATTTTTTTCTATCGAGAAAATTTAATGGAATCAAGTTTTCACCACAGTATTGACATAGCATTAGTCCTCAACTTTATCATATATCAATTTCAGAGTGATTGTTGCAGTATTTGTTGGTATAAAGCAGGATCATGCGAATCGAAGTGAGGTATTATACACACTTAAGGCGCATGCCTACGCTAAATTAGCAACTCGATATATGTCAGTACAAAAATTGACGGAAACGACATTGAAATTACATTTAATTGTATATCAGTGCATATTGCAAAGAGGCTGTTACAACGATCGCTGCATCTTCGGATAGCGCAAAATAGGAGAAAATAATACTGTTCACACGGACGCGTCGGAGGGAAAAAATTTCGAAAAATATTTTTGTAGATCTATAAATTGTCTTCACTATGGTGAAAGAATAATTAAAATCACTTAAAGCATTCGGAAGGAGTAAAAAAATTCTTTCCTAAATCATAGGAAACTTTAGATCACTTCCGATTTATTTTTGTCATTAGTATTACCTACCTATAGGTAGAGACAGATTTTTGAAATTAAACATCGATCATTTAACAATAAACATTTTTCATTGTGGTATTCCTATTACTTTTTATTTTTAAGTATTTAAAGTAAAGTTATTTAAGTAAAGTTAACAGTATGTATGAATTTAAAAACATAAAAAAATACAAAATAATAATAAAAATAAAAATAAACTTTTTTAAAAACTTTACTTATTCACATTTGAAAAGTAAAAACATTGTTTATTGTTTTTATTTTACGCCGTGTTCCCTAGGGACATAGTCATAGGGTCAGACAGTTAAATAATTTTCATGAAAACCAACAAAGTCAAAGTCAAAGCCAAATACTTACTATACTCGTAAAATTATTGGTTCGAGAAATATTAACATATTTGATAGGGTTACCCAGAAACTAAAAAGCGCAGGCGAAGCCACGAGCAACAGCTAGTTTTCATATGATTTAACATTTATGTTTGTTCCTCGATGGACATTTTGAGTAGATAGTACTTATTTATATTTTTATTGTATTTAATTTAAATTGTGATTGCATTAAATTCAAATTTTATTGATATCTAAATGTGATTGTGATTATTTGTTGTCTAAATAAAAGTTTTAATATTTTTGGCTTGCCATGTAACATTTTCTGGTTAATAAATGATTACTAATTGTCGGAATAAAAGTAGCCTGTAAGTTGCCTAGCCTAGGTCACATCATAACATTATGTATGTTATTCCGCAGCCAAAGTTATTCCGCAACCAAAGTTATTCCGCAGCCAAAGTTACTTCGCATTTTATTGATTAGTGGCAGCGGGAGAGATTGTTATGCAGAATAACACATACATAAAAGAGGCTAAAACACCCTGGAAAATCAGCCACCTCTCTAGGGACGATGCAGAAACAAAATCCAAGCGGGCGAAACTACGAGATAAACATTCCCTAAATTTTGGAATTAAGGAAGTAAAAATATCATAATCATAATTTAAAACTACCAGTACATCCTGTATATATCCTAGCTTATCAACTTTAGTCAATATTGCTAGTTAATAAGAGTTCAGCCATGCGTGTAATTTACTTTGGTCGTGGTAATGGGCAGCAACTTTTACCCCAACCCTAAGGGAGCTGTATCGATAGCCAACGCTAGTCAATTTGTAAATCCACTTTCCATCGACAATTTATCACGCATCAATGCTCTATTCACTGTAACCTGAATCCGTTTCGGTCGATAAATAAAGTAATCGCTTCTAGAAGAAATAAATCAGTGTTGGGTAACAAGATCCCGCCGCAATCATCGAGATAATACTTCAGGGATTTAGCCAAAATAACATTTCGCTTGCACAAAGTTCTTAATGAAATAAGTTGGTAATCCTCGAGTAATTCGCTCAACGTCTGCACGATAGATACCCGGTGTTAGGCCTCCCTAAGCGGTTGTTTCGGGCTTTTATATACATATACGTTGCTACCTACAGCTATGTGAACTTCACCAGAAAACTGGGGGAACGGAAATAGGTTCATACTATGTATGTTTATGTATGTTCACGTAAGAATAAAGGGAGACTTAAGAGGGTAACTTTTTACCTCGCTACAAAATGCACATCATAATATTGTTTTCCTTACTTTTTAATAAAAAGTATGCAATAAATGTGTTTTAAAGCAACTTGCGGAAGTAGTTTAATTAATAATAAAGTCATCACAAAAAAATTACGTACTTTAATGTATTACATTTTGTTTGCATTACATAAAAGCGTGTTTACAGTAGTAATGTAATGCAGCTAAAATGTAACGCATCAAAATTTTATAATTTTCTTGTGATCACCTAACTATTTAACAAGCAGTTTGCGCGAATTGCTATAAAACGCATTTATTGCATACTTTTTATTAAAAAGTAAGGAAAACAATATTATGATGTGCATTTTGCACCGAGATCCTCCGTTACCACCTTAAAGCTGACATCGCATACATTATATCAAACAACTCATAGTTTCTAAAAGGCTTGTCATATTTGAATATAATATGATTGTCTGGAAAGTAAATTTTTACAGCGATTTCGAATCCTAGTTCATGAAGTTTTATTGCTATCCTACATATCCTGCGTACCAAAATGGTGCATTTTTTTTAAATATTTATTATCAACTAACATAATATTATAATCACAAAAATATATTTTCAAATTAAAGAAAACAAAAAATATATTATTTAGGAAAATTTATTGAGGAAATGCGCAGTTCTGGAGCTTGAAATACTATATTTCTATATACTTTTAGGGTTCCGTACCTCAAAAGGAAAAAAACGGAACCCTTATGTAGGATCACTTTTTTGCCCGTCTGTCTGTCAAGACCCTTTATCTCGGAACGCGTAAAGGTATCGAGTTGAAATTAAAACCATATACTCAAGCTCAAGTCTACAGTCTCTTGAAGCTGTGAAAAAATCGAACTTTTAAGTTAACGTAAGAAAAGATACGGCCGTTTATGCCGCAAAAAATGTATATTTCGACACTCTCAAGGGAATCAAAATTTATAGGGTATTTCCCGTTGACCTAGAACTATGAAATTTGGCAAGTAATACCGTCTAATACTAAAAGTATAGGAAAAAATCTTAAAACTATATATATTTTTAATTAAATCATTTAAAAATTATCGAGGTTAAGCAACGGTATGAGCGGTCATAATTGTACGGGTGACCAAATCTTTTTGTAGATGTTTTACTAATTTGTGCGGAACCCTCGGTGGGCGAGTCCCACTCGCACTTGTTCGGTTTTTTATTTGCTATTGATCATTTATTTATTAATAATGTCGCTGGGAAGGTGACCAAAAGGCTGGCGGCGGTGTTTCCACGCTGGATGTCAAAGCTTATTCTTTGACCGAAATAGGACCCAGCTCTTCTTTAAATAAGTATACAGAGTGAACCAGACGAATGCCCCCTGGAGGTAAAGTACCTTTAATATTAAATATATCAAATTTTACTGAGGGAACCTTCATTTTATTTTTAAAGTTAAGGAAAACTGCATTCCAAAAATATATATATATTTTTTACTTCTAGCTATATCGAATTTTGGGATATCTTTAAAAGGTTTTGTTATTATAATTTAAAATTTCATGTTTTTCTTTTAATTAACGGTACTATGTTACTCAGAAGAATTTGGTTCATATGTTTGACCCTTTCGATCGGTATCATAAAAATACAGAATGTTATTTTTTTCACATTTGTCCGGTTCGATTACCGGCTTATGCAGATGATTTGTTTTTAATTCTTTGAATTTAGTTTTCCTTAAATTTTTAATTGAATTAAAGGTTCCTGTGAGAAAAATTGTCTAACTCTAATATTTAAGGTACTTTCCCTCCAGGGGGCATTCGTCTCGTTCATTCTGTATACTTAATTGTTTTTTTTAAGACGTTGATTACCCAAAGTTTCAATACGGATTGGAAGTATAAGGTTGGGCGATAGATAAAGAATTTTAATTTTTATTCGATTTTATGCATTATCGTACAAATGAGACAACAAATATTTTTATATGGCATCAAAATTTGACCCTCTTCTAAAGTATTTAAGTAAACATAAAAGTTAACAATACAGAGATATTTAAAAAAATCTAGGAACACTTGTTACAGTCTCAAAAGAGTGCATTTTCAGAATTTACGGGGCCAGATATTCTTTTTAGGGTTCCTTTACTCAAAAGACAAAATGGGGGCAGAGAGCTTTCCTCAGTAACACTACAGAGAGAAGCGAATGCGCCAGTGCCTCTATTTCCATCTGCGCAAAAAACATAATCTCCGCCGCTATTTTTTAAAGAAAATTGTGAAAAAAAGGACAGTTAAATTTTATTATTTTTCCTCGCAAGTGTGTTGAAAAACGTCGTATGAAACACGTGAGTATTAGACATTAAAGTCGAGGCGGGATTGCAGGCCGAGCCGAGCTCACTTGTATCATAATGTGCTATAATAATACATTAATAACTCCAAAATCAATAATATTGGGATAAGGCCTTTTGCTGTTATTTGAGCCGTAGCAAGGCTTTACTCCAGCCCCTAGATTATGTATCGTCGATTCGGTTGCCAACTGGTTGCCAAACCAAACGTAGAACATAGATATACTATCGAATTCCGATAATCTAAGGACACGTTCGTGATTAAAGTGACGTCACAGTTCGTAAACAGCCTATTATGTTTTATTCCAAAATAACTTTCATTAAGTATTGAACTATTTACGAATTGTGACTTCATTTCAAGTGCGAACTTATCCTTAGATAAGCCGATATGTATGTTTTCGACGATAGGCATTCGGTTTGGCAACTGATTTTACTTTACAAAATCGGGGGGCAGTTCACTGAAGGCAATTTTAAAAGGTCAGTTTTTATCTATGTTTTTAGTGTTTAGCAACCAGATGGCAACCGATACCAAGTTACATAATAGGCCCGCTCGCTGCTGGTCTCCGTTTTGACGGTAGAGACCTGGGGCATTAAAATTTATGCAGTCAAATTCATTTAAGAGGAATTTATACTACAAAATCAGTATCACGGATTGATAACCATTTTTGATAATATCGCAAAATAAAATGTTCAGCTCCCATAGTAGTAATTAACTTGGGGCTGATCGGGGTTAAGTGCATCAAAATCCGTCAAGTGGTTTCCAAGCCAGAACATACATACGCACTCCCTTACCCAGCACAAAAAGGGTCCATTTATCAGCTCCTATTTGATACAGCGCAATAATGTATATATTATGACATTTTTCCAGCAGTTCCTTAAAGAATAAAAAAATCACATCAAAATAATATGTATTTGTATATATTTTTCGAAATACAAGCTTATTTTAGTTGTCTTTTTAACTTCAATGTGCTTTTTGGAACAAATAGATCTGTTTAGATATGTGAGTTAAATAATAATTTTTTTTCTGATTTTATAGGTATTTTATGTACAGGAAGCAGAAAGTGAAATTTTAAAACAGTAAAGCTGATTTTATAGGTATTTTATATACAGGAAGCAGGAAGTAAGATTTTAAAACAGTACTCTCTAACTAGATAGATAGGTTTCTAAAAAAATATAAGAAGGGTCTTTTCAAAGACGATGGCACAGCCCAAAACGCAAAAGAGAAAAATTCACGCATCGAAAAAAAAAATGCAACATGCAGGCTGTTTCTTCAGTTCAAAAAAAAAAAAAAACAATAAATGAATGACTGTTTTAAAAAATACTTTTTTTATATAAACCTATTATCTAAAATATAGAATTGGGTAACTATTTTTTAAAATGTTCTGGTTTGAAATTATGTGTATTAAATTGTATTAATTCAATAACATTATTCAACCCTTTCTATGTTCACCGCACTATTTGGACGCTTTCTTTGTCAGAAGTGATTTTATCTCTCTCGTTATGCGATGGACCTATGGTCGGATTAAGACTTGAGGATGCGTTCAAGATTTGTTTTTTGGTGATGACGCCTCTGAAGGTCAAATGACAGATATAAGCTTTTATAATTTAATAAAGGATTATGCACGCTTATTTTAAAATGTCTGACAGACAGGGAAGTCAACATAATGGCAGAATAACTATTTTATGAAACACACTACCTATATAATATATCCAGTCCAGCTATTTCGTAAATAACAAAACAAAAAAAATAATACATTAAGTTTGAGTTCTCCTATTGGTTTGAAAATACCTGTAGCAGGAGTCTCTGCTCTCCTTAGCTAAAAATACAAAATTAAGTGCAGAAACCAAACGTAAATTCTTACTTAAAGAAAATTTGAATTTTTTGTACGTACTTATATTGAGTTTGTGAGGGTAAGGGGGATTAGGCTATGCGAGGGTGTGTGTGTGTGTGAATGTGTGTGGGCATTGTATGGGTGTTTATATTTATGTATCCTTTCTAGAACAGTGTTGCCACCTTAGTGCTTTTACCACTAAAACTGGTAGTTTGGGATCCCATACTAGTGGACAGAATTTGTTTCTGGTGACTAGTTAATTTTTCGTGGGAACTGAAAACGAAAAATAATAATGGCAAGTTGCACTCGGTAAGTTACTCATTAAGTACAGGGAAACATTTAAATGATATACTGGAAACATTGAGCGATTATAGGCACATTGTCAAAATGACTGCAAAGTTGACTATCGTCAACTGACAATTTAATATACAAAGTAAATTAATCTTATCCAACGTAGGAAAAGATTCTTGTGATCATAGGCGTAACTAGGTAGGCGCCAGGGGGGCACGGCCCTCCCCAGAGTATCATCTGGCCGCCCTAGAAATACGGGTGTCACTGATATAAAAATATGCTTTATCAAATTTAAGGCGTTATTTGGTAAGTATTTCGGTTTCTATGTGATCTCGGTGATTATCTCTACTTATTAAGATCATATAATCGAGAATAGATAGTAGTTGATGGTTTTATAAACTGGAGCATAGAAAAATTTACGATTGGAGGAAGGGGCCAGCCCCCTCCCCCGCTAATGTTATGCCCTGCAATGCTTGTGTTGTGACACAGCAAACTTACTAAATTTTCTTTTCTTTAATATTTTATAATCGAAGTCCTCCAGTTTTTGAATTCGAAATTCTCTCTGTTCAGCTCTGGATTTTTGAATTGACCCAATATACGTAGTATACGTATATAAGCAAGCTAAATCCAACCGTAGTAGAAGTGAATTCAAGAAGTGGCTCAGTATTTTATATACAAGTTTAAACAGTAAAGAAGATCAAGGCCTGGATGCTAAACTAGACATGTTAAAGGCTAGATCACAGGCACCGTTTAATTTTTCAGTTGATTGTAACCCGCTCCAAGTCCAGCTGCCGTAACTTTTGTTCAGCAGTGATTCAACATGTTTTTGATCCCTCCTATCTTGTTCTTTATAAGGCAACTTTGGCTAATATAACCAAACTTGTACTGGAGACTCGGTAAGTGGTCAAGATCAAGGTTCAATGACCCTTTCTGTGAAATATGCAAAATAACATTTAGCTTCCTATACTAATTGAGTCGATGTTGTTCTTGAATAAGTATAGAGGCATAAACATTATTTTTCGCATTTCGCAAACAGAGTCATTGAACCTTGGTCCTGACCACTTACCTAGCCTCCAGTATGAATTTGGTCATATAAACAAAAGTCACCTTATATACATAATGTACCTCAATATAGCGATGGATTTTGCCATTAAATCACGTAAAGCTGATATTTGGAGTCCGTAAGCTGCATAATTGCCTAGTTAGAGGGCTTAAAATATATGAGAGCCACAAAATTTGTTTTACAAGAAACTTACAACTTTTTATGGCTTATGGCCATATAGTCACAAGTTTTGGCTGCATTTTTAGAAGATAATTATGTATGTGATGGTATTTGTTTATGTCACGGATTAAAGGAATTCTAAATTCGTAGCGGGGGAGATGAGTTTTATTCCCCCCAGTCAGACATCCTAGCACAGTTCTTTAAAATAGACCCCAACGGTATAGTCGCTGATATCCAGATACAAAGGCACAGCTTATAGAATTAAGAAAACCGGGATTTTAGCTGAAACTCCCAACATTTTAAAGCGAAACTCTAAAATTAAAAATGGGAAATATAACATTCTTTTTAATATTCTCTGAAATTTTCAGTAGTGCGATCCTGATATAATAGCAAGTGGCGGTTTGTGGAAACATTCTTCCCAAATACTAATATAGTTACCCAGAATTCCGAGAGGTGTAGCTTTCTATAAGTTATTCCAGGAATCTGAACTAAATCCCTAACTATCTACGACTTCATAAAAGTTTGCGGTTCCCCGTTAAACGTGAATTTCATTTTGTGTAGAATCATTGGTTGAATTCATATTAAGTTTTACTCTTTAGCCAGTAAATTAATAAAAAAAACTTAATTGTTACGACCTGGGTTTCGAGGAGTCGTCAAGAGGCAATTCCGAGAGTAGACATTTGATCGAAGGAGTAGACGTTGAAATTTATTACCCCGGGTAAGTGCGTCTCACTCACTCGCACGGCTCCTCCCGTATTGATATCTCCGTCGCTCGACGGGAAATCAAGTTGTGAACGCGCTAAAATATACCTAAATAAATAATTGAACGAGTGAGCGAAGCGAGCAAGTTCTCCAAGTCTACTGAACTGTTTGTTCGACGATAACTCGAGTATCGTTGATCGGAATGTCTTGAAATTTGGCAAATGAGGCAAATAGAATTTTTTAAGTTAGGACATGAGCCAAATCGGTCAAGCACGAATCGGGCGAGCGCGAGTTCAAAGTTCGGGGCGAACTACTAGTTGAACGAGCGAGCGAAACGAGTGAGTTCTCCGTGTCTACTAGAACAATCCGGCGTTAAATGCAGTATGTATGAATGTTTTTTCGACGATAACTCGAGTATCGTTAATCGGAATGTCATGAAATTTGGCAGGCGAGTAAATAAAGCAAAAATAATTTTTAAGTTCGAACATGAACCAAATCGGTCAAGCGCGAATCGGGCGAGCGCGAGTTCACAGTTCGGGCCGAACTAATAGTTATGATAATAGTTGTCGTCGAAACATCATTATGACATTGAAACGTCATTATGACATTGTAATTTATACGATTCATTAAATAGTTTTAGGAAAAAATATAAATCGGTAAGTTGAAGTTGAAGAAGTTGTGTTCGTAACATTATAATGTCTGACGCATTGTAAGACCTTTCTAACATTACTGTAACGACATTCACACGTTACAACGCCATGATGACGTTATAATTTATTCGACTAATTAAATTATGTGTAGGACACATTATGATGCGTTACGCACGTTTGATAATGTGCAGGAAATATTGTAATGTCTTTGACGCATTCTAATACTTTTACAATATTATAAGGACTTCGATACATTACAGTGCATGGACACAACAATGTTTTTTCCATTATTTTTTGTGAAGAAAACATTGCGGTGTATTTACTTCATTAAATAATGTACAGGTATCATTGTTTAATGCGTGTATGATTCCTGAGATTATTTATTGTCGTAATACTACGTAAGGTAATGTAGATAACTACTGCTGTAAGTATGTGGCCGCATTATTAATGTTGAAAGGTGCGTGTACGTACTTTTCAGGATACACATTATTTTTTTGTGGTCAATACCAAATGTTTGGATCTATGAACACATTATTAAGTAGGAAACAACTAAATAAAGTAGATTTACTCCTTAATTTAGTGAAAATTGCCAACACATTACGGTAATGTGCTTGACCCAAAGAAATCCTCTCAGTGTAATATATAGGATAAACAGCACAGGACCTAAATGGGAACCCTGTGGGACGCCTGAACTAATTGGGAGAAAGTCTGATAGAAATCCTTTGATAGTACGGCTTGCGAGCGATTTTTAATGTAAAACTCGATTCTACTATTCTCGGTGGCAAGAAGTTGTCTAATTAATTTAATTTGAAAATTTAATAAATTTTTAAAACTGCTGTCGTGGTTTTAACGTTCGATTCCGAGCAAAAGCTACAGTAGGCTACGTGAGACAAATGGAAACCATGCGGTAAATTAGTTATTATTAGTTAGAATTTATATTTTTTTTCGGTTTGATTTAAGGAATAATTGTTTTTTTTTAGTTTTCATAGCTCGTATTAGAAAGCCACTTTCTTCAGAGGCTGTAATAAAACACGGTTAGTCATTAATAAATAAATCAAATATTTTGCTCTAACTTTGTTTTATTACTTTCAAGTTTCAACATATCATTTACTACCCATAATAAAAATAATAAAGTATAGGTAGATTAACGAGAAGCAAGTCTTCTTCATGGTATTTTTCTAACAAAGAAGTTCAGCTATACGGTACAAGTGGACAATTCGGTTTCTTTGTATTTTTGAAGTATTTAATAATTTATTTAAATTTATGGAAAATCGTCTTTAACGTAAATATAATGTCGATTGTAAATATTGCCAGTTCAAATTTCGGCAAACTGAGTACATAAATATTTCTTAACACATTCAAAAATTAATATTCTCAAGGATATTGATTGGTAAGTTTTAATTTGTTGTCACTTGAATAAAATTCTACATCGCCGGTTTTGAATGTCTGTCTGAGAATGAGTGTAGCCTATTTCAGTATTTAATTTGCAAGATGGATCCAAACCACAGTTCTAATCCGTTCTTTTGTTTTTCTTTTCTTTTAGAGTAAATGAAAATTTAGACGGTTAGCCCACGAGCACTACCTAAAGTCGAAAATTTAGAGGAACGAGTAAAAGAGAAACAATATACAGTTCATCTCGCTAACTTGCTCGCGCCATCCATTTCTTGAACTGTATTACTTCGTTCAATAAAAAAATATAGTTTAGTCACCTTCGCCGGCGCAGCTTTAGCGATTGCGTCACAGAGCGAGGTTGCGTTTAAACGCTATTTGCACGTTCTATCCAGAGACAGCCCTAGGGAGCCTCGTGCCTTGGTAGAATCTGTAATATCCTTTTTATCGAGTCACAGGCGGCCTCCCAAAGCTGCAGTGACAAAACAAACCAATTTGCACAAATAAAATGTTTTTTTTAAATAATATCTATTTGGGAAATATTATACTTTATAACGTGATGTACCTACTAGACTTGTAATATGTAGATAGATATCAACACATGCGTCGCCCATTCCCCGCAGCTCAGCATGCCGTAGCACGTAAAGTCTTCTCGCGGCTAGCGACAAGCCCGCCTCGCGTCGTTGATACATGGCTGTCTATTGTACATACAGATAGCGCGCGAGTTCATGTCCACCCTGAGGAACACGGTAGTGCTGTGACCTAATCGATTATGGTAATGTCGATAATTACTGCCGATTTTGTCAATAGGTGTCAATTTGGTTTATTGTAACTCGAGGTAATTTTGCAAATGATGAAATAAAACAAATATGATAAGTACTTACTTGTTTATTGCTAATAGAGAAAAATATTTTTTAAATGCAATTTAATCCCTATCAGATGCAAAGACAATCGACAGAGCAGAGTCGGAATCAGTATCTTCAACGTCGCTGACTTCAATTACGAATTTGTCGATCGTATTTTCCATATTTATATTTCGGTACCGATAAACGCGCGTCACAACCATCAAGGACAACATTTGACTGCAGACCAGTGATGCCGGTAGTCAAACTAGAAAAAGTCCGAAACCGAATCAAAAATTACCCGAATTACTCGTTTTGTGAATGCAATTTTTTTTTCAAGAGAATAAATAAAATTTTGAATACCTTGTTTTTATTTTAGCATTTCCCATACCCCTTTAAAAATTAACTGGAATGTGTTTGATTTAAAAGTGTTTTCAATTGATAAGGTAAAAAAAATTACAATTCAAGATATTTTAAGTAGAGTTTAATATGTTAAGTCGTTGTTACCAAATAAAATAATTATAAAAAAAATCTACTTCACATTCACACAATTTTGGTAAAAATAAACAAATAAAAAGAATAATTTATCAACAATGAACTTATAATTAAATAATTCGATTTAAAAGCTTCCTTTCTCTCGAAATTTTCACGTTTTGTAGTATTTATAACTTTTCAGAGCAAGCCACAAAACAATACGGAACTAACAGCAAAACAATCGTGCTTTCTACTGATGATTTGTGTGGGCATCTCTTTCGCACATCGTTTTAGTGCAGATTAAACTCACTTAGATCATGATTCTCACACATACACAAATAGTAGAGAAATATAGGATGTGTTCAATTATGCGCTGTAGCTGCGTCAAGACGATTTAATAAATAAAATATTTCTTGATTTTTTTTATTGACAGTACAGGTTTTTTTACCTGGCAGTCATAGTTATTATTGTTCCACGATTGGATTGGGATTCAAAAGTACCGTTTGCATAAGAGTACAAATGAATTAATTTCTTCGGTACTTAAGACCACCAAGTAAAATAATTATACATTTTTTGCGTTTTATGTACATAATAATGTTTATAAAGTTTATTGATCAATAATATTGCTTCTCCGAAAAATCAAATGATCGCTGATTTAGTTGTCTGAACTGTTTGCTGAATCTATTTTCAATTGTTTTATAAATTAAATCTTTAAATTTCATTTGACGAATCTGTCACTATTTGGCATTGATGATGAAGTTGGTGAACCCATGAGTGATTAATCATCAAAACAAATGGCAAGCTGACATTTTTATTTTAATTCCACGAAATATTATTTTGGTAAAATGTAACATTTTCTTCACATTATAATTTTGCAGTACTGAAAAAGTTTTTACGTATTTTTGCACATCCTACTTTTGGTAACTGTCATTTCATACATTCGCGTAAAGTTGACCTCATTCCCAATCCAAACGTGGAACAATAATACCTGGGCCACAAAGCAGATTTATTGACTTTGATTGTCACTAAGTTACTAGATCTTAAACAGTTTCATTTTGTGTAGTTTATTATCACTATTACGAACATATTTTATTATTTGGAGGTAGGTTGAAAAATCAGTGTTCGCCTGCTTCGCGTTTTTATGTATTATACCTACATAATACTTTTGTTATGTACTGTATTTACTTGTCAACCTCCAATGTATTGTTCAGTCGATGTAGATAGCTATGCTATGTCCCTTAGTTGTACTAATTGATTATATAAGTCTAAAATGTATCTTCACTCAAAAGTACATGTTAGTTAATTCTCATTTATAATTTTAAGAGACACAAACTTATGTTGAAATCAAATTACCTTCCATGTTAAAAATTTCAAGAGGTACCTCTAGCCTGCGAAATGTATGTACTTTTGTGTTTATGCGTTCTTGACTGTGTCTTGAAACTGTTTTTTGTATATATTTTCCGTTAAATAAAGACTTTAAAAAATGAAATGAAAACCTGGGCCGTGTTCAGTTTGATCACCCGCTAATCACTGACAGCAGGATAGCATACACAAAACCAATGCATGCAAAAGAGATGGCATGATCGGCGGGCGATCAAACTTAAAGCGGCCATGCAATAAACCCGCTTAGGGCCTAAATTACCTGAAATCTTAGACCATTTAACACGGGACTAGGCAAGCGCACTTATTCCCCTCTGCCGAAGTACATGCACAATTTGTTCATGTAAGTTTACTTGTGTGCGCGTTTTTTGTTTGTGTTGCAGCTTCTGATTTAGTGTGACACATCAATTTTCACAAGAGTGTGCATGAGTGAGTAAATGTGTGCTGTGCGTGTTTACCTCCCCTCCCGTGGAAAACTGCAGAATAATTTAGGTACTAAGAGTCGTTCTTTGCCAGGTCCCGTGTTAAATGGTCTAAGCCTGAAATCGAGTAAAAAAAAAAACCGCACCAGCAACGCTGCTTTGATGTGATGTTGAAAAAATCTTCTTGCTTGCCCTATCTAATGAGAGTCTGTATCTCTTTTGCACGTTTTGCCTCATCGGACTCAAAACACACACACACACACACACACACACATATATATATATATATATATAGCCCCTAACACGAAAATATAATTCATTCAGTTTTGGCACATCATCCTCAAAATTATTTCGTTTTGGGCATAAACTGAGTCAATACGATTTAATAGAGGAAAAAATATTTTTGTGTTGGTCGCAAAATTACTCGAAATTACCCGGCAGTCATGAATACCCGCAAGATACCCGCTTGATGCCTAAATTACCCGAAATAGGGTAAAAATACCCGTACCGGCAACGCTGCTGCAGACTAATGCGGCAAGGTGGGTGAAGGCGGGGCGAGCTGCCCCCGCGTGTCGTCTCTGGCCCCGATGGGCAATCAACTCGCGCGTTATCTACTGATTGTGATTTGTAAGCGATTGTTGAGAAATTATACCAAACTGTACAAAAACTGTGTTTAAACTATTTCCCGAATCCCTACAACTTATAATAAATAGCGTTAATTTCCATTGCATTTATCTATTTAAAATCAGTAGTTCGTAAAGTTTTGGTCTAAACCAAGCAAGCACGGCTCATTTTTATTCAAATAAAAATGAACTTTTTTGCAAATCAATTAAGTAATTTTATAATTTAATAAAAGACAATTTATTTGCTCTCTGCTAACATCAGGAGCGTGTATTGAACTATTTGCTGGAATTGCAATGAGAAGGTCAAGTTTGACAATAAAAAAATATGAAAAAATATAAATGTCACTTTGAAAAATCATTATTTGTATGACGCCAGGGTAGGCACTGCCTACCCTAGAGTAGATACATGATTTCATACCAAAAAAAATGGTTTCTAACAATTTTCATGTTATTTTTATCGTCAAACTTGACCTTCTCATTGCTTTTCCAGCAAAAAGTTCAAAGCACGCCACTGACTAACATGCAGCCACTACTATGCGGTAATGGCTAGAAAAATTAAAGCTGAAATGTTAAAGCTTAGGGCGCTTTAGCCATCAACCGTTCGACCTTAAGCCGGCACTGGTATGGACCAAGTGAAACAATTAACGCTGCATGAATATGCATGAAGCATACTTTGGACCAAACAGTTACGTGTGTATCTCTGTCTCCAACCAAATGCATTTCTGAACCAAGTTTCTGGGCCAACTTTGTTACGCTGACTGAAATTGTTTTGGTGTACTTGAGTCTGCAACTTGTTAAGCAGTGTAAATAGATCTCGATGAAAGACGGTTTCTGAAGGCACGTTGTTTCGGAAAATGTTTTATTAAAGTGGCTGAGAATCGGGGGTCCGCGGTTTCAAATGTGTTCTGTAAGATTTACTGCCAATGACTTTGGAAACCGCGATTGAGGTCCAGTTTAAATAAGTTGACAAGTTACTAGAAAAAAATGACAAAAAATTATCTGGAATGTGACTGCTGATTTAGTATTTTTAATTCTATTAATAACTTTAACTAAAGTCCAAAACAAGGTTTAAATTAAATATGCAAAGAAACATATTCAAAATTTGTCTATTAGAAGATTATTATAACAACAAATGAGTTTCCCATATTATTTTTGAAGAATTTTACTTATCAAAATAAAAAAAAACAAAATAATTTATTGCACAAGAAGGATTTTCAAATACATAACGTGGTTAGGGCCTCCTATTAAATGTTAAAAACATCTGTATCAGGAGGTCCTGCTCTTCCTTACGTACTAGAAGTGTTGCGCTATTATACTTATTTTATTACAGAGAAGACAAAATCTAATAATATTAAAGAACAAAGAATAGCGTAGGTGTATGTGCAGGAGTGTGTGTGAGTGTGTGTGTTTTGTGTGGAGTGATGCATGTATGTGCGTGATAGTGTGATTGAACGTGTTTACAAATTATTGTATGCAAGAATGACTTGTACTTATACTAACTGATGAATTCTAAAAGTTTTTCAACTTCATCATAATCTAAAGTTATGACTCAGTTATGGCTCTCTTACAGCTAAATACACACATAGGATTAATATATTAATTTTTCTATTTATTTGGTTATACAGATGGCAAGATAACTTATCATACTGAAAATTTGCAGAGGCAGTTTTCATAATTTCATTAAAGGCTACAATATCCTTTCTTCTTTTATTACGCAAATTAGGATCAAAACCTAGTGTTTTATGTTTTTTTGTAACAGTGTGGACAATGTAGAGTTTCCTGACAGAAAGTAAATCACATAGTTTGTAGAGGTCTACGGTTGGGTATCTATAAGGTTTGAAGTACATAACCTTCAGAAGTGACCGTTGAGCTCTCTCAGCCTCTACAAATTTTGTCTTCAAGGCACCTCCCCATACTGTAATGCAGTAAGTTATGATAGATTGAGCAAGAGCAGTGTAAATAAAATAAATACTTATAATTATTGAACATTTATTTATTTATTTATTTATTTTCTTTATGAGGAAAACCAGTAGTTAGTAAGCTAATTTTAACACTACACATTCACAGCATGCATTTTATATAAGTGACGTATAATATGTAACTACTAAAACTAACAAACATATTACAACATATTCATTTAGGTATCATTTTCTCCCTATTTTGCGTTATCCGCGGTCGCGACATCTTTGCAATGAGCGCTGGTACTCGTTTGAACCTTATTTCAATGTTATTTCAGTAGGTACAATACGTAAGCATCGATTCGGCAAATTTGACGGTTAAAGTCGATAAATCCCAAACTCTGATTGTAAGGAAATAATTTTGTTTATTGAATCGATGTTGAGTCGATAGCAGTATATACTAAATACGTGTACTATTTCGTCTATGATAGCAGTTACTACTCGTACTCTACGGAGGCTAAAATCAAGCTGCTAATTTAGCAGCGGTCTGCCTTATCTCGCATCGGAAGTGTACATGTTGCGCTGCGTTTTTGAAAAGTGGTGGAACAGCATCGATTTAAAAACTCTTTCTTTCCCGTGTTCTGTAGACCCCCAGGAACATTCATCCACATTAATCTTTGCATTACCTTCGAAAAAGAGGAAGTTGGAGGGGTCAAAAAAAGCCCCAGAATCCGTTTCCGAAGCGAAATAATAATTTTAGTTTTTCTTTACGACAGCAACTTTTTAGTTCACTTTGGGGGGATTTAAATTCCCTAACTTTCTCATTTTCGTGGGTAATGGAGGGAAAAAAAGAAAGAAAAGACGTTTATTTCGAATGCTACATCAATACAAAAATCACGTACAAAAAATATAAGTAGTTAAAATAGTAGTAGTTAATAATCCATCTACTATACAGCTTAAGATAATTTATAAGATGCAGCAAACAAAAAGTTCTCTGACTCAACAAACTGCCACAGCAAAACTGTGACGCTGATCTTCCGTCAGAGGCCGCGAGTTGCGACACATGCGATGTAACTAAATCTAATACCTAATATAAACAAATATTGTCTCTGACTCAACAAACTGTGACGCTGATCTTCCGTCAGAGGCCGCGAGTTGCGACACATGCGATGTAACTAAATCTAATACCTAATTAAAAAAAATATTGTCTCTGACTCAACAAACTGTGACGCTGATCTTCCGTCAGAGGCCGCGAGTTGCGACACATGCGATGTAACTAAATCTAATACCTAATATAAACAAATATTGTCTCTGACTCAACAAACTGTGACGCTGATCTTCCGTCAGAGGCCGCGAGTTGCGACACATGCGATGTAACTAAATCTAATACCTAATATAAACAAATATTGTCTCTGACTCAACAAACTGTGACGCTGATCTTCCGTCAGAGGCCGCGAGTTGCGACACATGCGATGTAACTAAATCTAATACCTAATTAAAAAAAATATTGTCTCTGACTCAACAAACTGTGACGCTGATCTTCCGTCAGAGGCCGCGAGTTGCGACACATGCGATGTAACTAAATCTAATAACTAATTTAAACAAATATTGTCTCTGACTCAACAAACTGTGACGCTGATCTTCCGCCAGAGGCCGCGAGTTGCGACACATGCGATGTAACTAAATCTAATACCTAATATAAACAAATATTGTCTCTGACTCAACAAACTGTGACGCTGATCTTCCGTCAGAGGCCGCGAGTTGCGACACATGCGATGTAACTAAATCTAATAACTAATTTAAACAAATATTGTCTCTGACTCAACAAACTGTGACGCTGATCTTCCGTCAGAGGCCGCGAGTTGCGACACATGCGATGTAACTAAATCTAATAACTAATTTAAACAAATATTGTCTCTGACTCAACAAACTGTGACGCTGATCTTCCGTCAGAGGCCACGAGTTGCGACACACGCGATGTAACTAAATCTAATAACTAATATAAACAAATATTGTCTCTGACTCAACAAACTGTGACGCTGATCTTCCGTCAGAGGCCGCGAGTTGCGACACATGCGATGTAACTAAATCTAATAACTAATTTAAACAAATATTGTCTCTGACTCAACAAACTGTGACGCTGATCTTCCGTCAGAGGCCGCGAGTTGCGACACACGCGATGTAACTAAATCTAATAACTAATATAAACAAATATTGTCTCTGACTCAACAAACTGTGACGCTGATCTTCCGTCAGAGGCCACGAGTTGCGACACACGCGATGTAACTAAATCTAATACCTAATATAAACAAATATTGTCTCTGACTCAACAAACTGTGACGCTGATCTTCCGTCAGAGGCCGCGAGTTGCGACACATGCGATGTAACTAAATCTAATACCTAATTTAAACAAATATTGTCTCTGACTCAACAAACTGTGACGCTTATCTTCCGTCAGAGGCCGCGAGTTGCGACACATGCGATGTAACTAAATCTAATACCTAATATAAACAAATATTGTCTCTGCCTCAACAAACTGTGACGCTGATCTTCCGTCAGAGGCCGCGAGTTGCGACACACGCGATGTAACTAAATCTAATAACTAATATAAACAAATATTGTCTCTGACTCAACAAACTGACGCTGATCTTCCGTCAGAGGCCGCGAGTTGCGACACATGCGATGTAACTAAATCTAATACCTAATATAAACAAATATTGTCTCTGACTCAACAAACTGTGACGCTGATCTTCCGTCAGAGGCCGCGAGTTGCGACACATACGATGTAACTAAATCTAATACCTAATATAAACAAATATTGTCTCTGACTCAACAAACTGTGACGCTGATCTTCCGTCAGAGGCCGCGAGTTGCGACACATGCGATGTAACTAAATCTAATACCTAATATAAACAAATATTGTCTCTGACTCAACAAACTGTGACGCTGATCTTCCGTCAGAGGCCGCGAGTTGCGACACATGCGATGTAACTAAATCTAATAACTAATTTAAACAAATATTGTCTCTGACTCAACAATCTGTGACGCTGATCTTCCGTCAGAGGCCGCGAGTTGCGACACATGCGATGTAACTAAATCTAATACCTAATATAAACAAACATTGTCTCTGACTCAACAAACTGTGACGCTGATCTTCCGTCAGAGGCCGCGAGTTGCGACACATGCGATGTAACTAAATCTAATAACTAATTTAAACAAATATTGTCTCTAACTCAACAAACTGTGACGCTGATCTTCCGTCAGAGGCCGCAAGTTGCGACACATGCGATGTAACTAAATCTAATAACTAATATAAACAAATATTGTCTCTGACTCAACAAACTGTGACGCTGATCTTCCGTCAGAGGCCGCGAGTTGCAACACATGCGATGTAACTAAATCTAATAACTAATATAAACAAATATTGTCTCTGACTCAACAAACTGTGACGCTGATCTTCCGTCAGAGGCCGCGAGTTGCGACACATGCGATGTAACTAAATGTAATAACTAATTTAAACAAATATTGTCTCTGACTCAACAAACTGTGACGCTGATCTTCCGTCAGAGGCCGCGATTTGCGACACATGCGATGTAACTAAATCTAATAACTAATTTAAACAAATATTGTCTCTGACTCAACAAACTGTGACGCTGATCTTCCGTCAGAGGCCGCGAGTTGCGACACATGCGATGTAACTAAATCTAATAACTAATTTAAACAAATATTGTCTCTGACTCAACAAACTGTGACGCTGATCTTCCGTCAGAGGCCGCGAGTAACTAAATCTAATAACTAATTTAAACAATATTGTCTCTCTATTTGTGAAGATATGAAAATTTACTAGTTTTGGCTGCAAACACGAGAAAAAAATGCGTATCTATAATGAAATATACAAATAATAAATAAATAAGTAAAATAAACACAGTAAAATACATACAAAATATTATAAAATAATAAATTATAGAAAGGGAAGTGTTAAAAATAATTGAAGAATTTTTTCGTTAAACTGGCACAGATTAATTTTAATTTTAGTTATGAATTTGAGCTTGTAATTAATATAATTTAAATTTCGTTATAAAAGTAGATTTCGTCTTGGAATTCCTTATTGGCGGTGGAAGATGATTCCAACACTTAGTCACCAGATGTCTAAAACTGCATTTAAAAGCTGCTGTTTTATGCTTAGGTGTTTGAAGCCTGTATGCATTGGCACGAGTATTATAGTAAGTATCTTGACGCAGCCATGTAAGTTTTTCATACAAATATTTGGGAATTTGCTTTGTTACAACATCAAAAACAACACATGTAAAAAGCAATTTGCTTCGTGATTTCATGTTCAACATTTTCACATCATTTATATAAGGACTGATATGAGTTCGAGGAGGCACATGAAAACAAAACCTTATACAAGCATTTTGGACACGTTTTGATCAATCCAAGAAACGAGGTTCGAATACAGGCAGGCAATAATTTAATTTTGAAAGAATTAGGGATTCGCATATCGCTATTCTAGCATTTCGACTAAGGTGATCTCGTAGTTTATAAAGCAAATGAAGTTTATATAAACATGTTTTAGCTAGCTCCGCAACATGCCCTTCAAAACGGAGTCCAGAATCAATTATGACATCAAGATTTCGCGCTTCACAGATGCGTTGCGATTATTTCGCTCTACGCGTTCTATCTTAGTTTTCGTATCTAAAATCAAAAATTTTGATTTTGTCGGGTTTAGCACTTGTGAGTTTTCATCTGACCATTTATTGATTGGGATGGGGTCATGTTCCTATATAGGTCTAGGGAACACGTGCAAGAATTTTTCAAATAGTATATTTTTTTTAATGACAGTTTCTTTTTGGGGTGTCAGACCCCCCTTACTTTCTCATTTTCTGAGGTAATGCAAAGTTTAATATGGATAAATGTTCCAGGCCCCGTAGTATCAAGACGTGCGACTCGTTTGTCGCGCGTTCTATCGCACACATCTACAAAAATAAACGCTATGATTGGTCGATTGGTCAATAAGCGCGATAAAACGCACGACAAACGAAGTCGCCCGTCTTCATACCACGGGCGCTGGGGTCTACAGAACACGTAAAAGATTTTTTTCTTAAACATGCGCGAATATATTATCATTACTTTTTAATAAAGAACACGCGAAGTATCATATTTACGTAGACTGAAAAACCAAAATCACTTCCCGGCGCATTCTTTGAATTTGGAACGAAGAGCGCACCGGCAATGTTGTATGAAACGGTGTGCTGTTTGAATTTAGAACTCTTTCATGTATCGTACACATTGCGTTCTCGTGGCTGTATAGCCACAGATGCGTTTACCTTTCGGCACAAACTGTAAAATAAAAATAAAAAAATGGCGGTAAAGCGGAGTTCGTTGTTATTTGGTTAATAATAAATTAAAATGAGTTCCGATGATTCTGAAAATGAAAATGAAATGGACATTGACTGCACTCCACCAGATTTAAGATCAGAAACTAAATAAGCGATGGAAAACCTGCTTCCAGCGAAATCAAAAGATAAATATATGATAGTATATGAAAATTTCATGTTCTGGAAAAACGGCGTATTTCAATGAAATTGCTAAAACTAAAAAGCCATCTGGCGATTTATTCTATGCTGAAATGTACAGTTCATATTAAAAACAGCATTGACTTGAAGAACTACGGAAATTTAACAACTTTTCTAAAACGACAATCTTCTGGGCTTAAGAGCGAAAAATCGAAGATTTTGACTACTGAAAACATAAAGCAGTTTCTACTTGAAGACCCAGATAATATATATTTAGCGACAAAGGTAAATTTATTATGTAAAAGGCCCTTTTTATTTCCTTGCATTTTTTCAAGAAAGGCACTATATATGCCTCGGCCGAAATGGCAATTGCCTATTTCGCTGCCTTTGCAATAATGTATTATTAAATGGTGTTGTTCCACTACTGTTGCACATTTAAAAATTTTTTCCGGATAATTTCCTGGACTATTTGTGGTAACGTGTGCAAATTCAAAATCAGTTCTTACACGTTTTTAGGGTTCCATAGTCCGACAAGGAACCCTTATAGTTTCGCCATGTCCGTCTGTCCGTAGCTCAGAAACTATCACTACTAGAAAGCTGTAATTTGGCCAACAAAACGGTAAAATAAAAACATGAAAAAAAAATTCAAGGGAATTTTTTTCTCATCTATCCCATAGTGCGGGGTATCGTTAGATAGGTCGTTTAAAAACGATTTCGATTTAGGGATCCATTGGCTAAATATTAAGCTTTAAAGTGCAAATTTGTGTTAGAGTGGGGTGTCCCCTCCTGCCGGCCTATCGGTTGTTTATGGATATGTGAAAAAATGCACAGAAGTAGTATATATAATGAATTTAAAAGGAAAACTATCACAGCTAAGTAGGCTTTACAGGTTTACGAGTACAGGTCGCGCCTAAACCGTCTAAACACGACAATGTAAGGGCCGTTCTTCTAAATGTAGGTATGGGACTACAAGTTTGGCGCGATCTGTATTAGTAGACCAACTTATTAAATGTACTGGGCAACTAAGGAACTTTGCACTGCGCGTGGCCCGACACGCACTTGGCCGGTTTTATTATAAGTAGGAATGGTTAGAAACGGGTTTGGTGCGAGTTGAGACGACGCTCTAGAAAGCCGAAGCTAGCTAATTATAACTATGGCATACACTCTAGCTTCAATTGCATTACTTTCCGCTGGGTACTGTACATCAATTACCAATGGTTTGGTTTTCAGAATCAATTAATATAACTGAAATAATGTTTATTCTGAAACAAATTGCAAAGTTATGCAAACAATGTGTAAAATAAACACTCGCATCTGGCTTAATAAATTTTAATATTAAACGTTCATATTGATAATTTAAGTTGGTATTCATAAATTGCGTATTAAACTGAGTTGGTAATATAATTTAAGCTTGTGTTGTAGTTAATTATTTTCTATAATAGAAGGTTACTATATTCTCTATACATTTAAAACTAGTCTTTCATCCGCGGCTCCTCCCACTTTTATTCAAACAAATGTTCGTAAATTTATTCACCTTATCTATAGAGTTTGTTTGAAGGAACCCTTACAATTCTGTGAATAAAAAATGTTGTTATTACATCCTCCGTAGCAGAAAATCGCAATTCCACGGATGAAACGGAAAATTATGAGAAAGAGACATCGCACTCGCAAATGGGATTTCTATTAAAATCACATTAAAAGTTTTCTTCGGTAAAATTCAAGCACAATACCGTCGCTCTGGAAAAATTCTAATTACTTTAGGGAGTTGCTTCGTATACGAGTACTTTAAAAGGAAAAGTGTGAAAATCCCTGACCGGGGCGGCCCTTTTCAGGCTGGGAGCAGACTCAAACCTGTAATTTTAATGTTGAAATTGTATTTCAATCAGGATGGGTTGAGTGAGTTGATAGTTGATTTAGAAGTAGTTTTTAGAGTTACATCAAGATATAAAACCCCTTACAGTGAACCGTCCGTGAATATCTCGAATGGACCAATTGTGTAAAAATTACCTTCAACAGTAGGCATTTTAGTTTCGCACGGCACGGGAGTTACTCATACTTTGTAATCAATTAAACAATTTACGGGTAAGTTAAAGTAAATAATTTATACATTAGACAATTATTATAATTATATTACATTGTATTATTGTTCCATAAAATCCTACTTTTATCCTATTTTTCTGTTTTTACTATGGTTCTAGCCCTTCTCGCCGCAGTGACCATTTATCAGAGAATTTAGGACAAATTAAAAAAACATATCTCCTTCTTTAGTTGGCATTTTCTTTGTATGCTATTTTGGAATAAGCGTCATGTATTCATGTGACGCAAGCTTGTGGACCAAATCAACAATCTGTTTATATTATTGTATTTATTTCTGTAATATCATTTATGTAAGTGTATTATTTTATTAAAGGATGTTGGGCAAATTTGTTTGGAACCAGCCCCCTGATTATATATCGTAAAATCAGTTACCAACCGAGTGCCTATCGTCGAAAACATACATATACTATCGAATTCCGCGTATCCAAGGATACGTTTGCACTTGAACTGACGTTACAATTCGTAAATAGTTCAATACCCATTGAAGGTTATTTTGAAAGTTCATTTTTATCTGCTTTTGGTGAATAACAACTATAGTTGGCAACCGATTCAATGATACGTAATAGGTCCACAGGGCGTAAGGCCAACAGAAATGCAACTAGTGCCATTCGTTAGGATTTGGTGCCTGAATTGTATATGTATATATAAGACTAGCTAAATATCTCGGTTTTACTTGCAATTTTTTTGCAGATCCGTATAAGACATGTAAATTATTATTATTACCTACAGTTTTAGACGACACCACCACAGCACGCCGCGAAGCAGATAATAACATTGCAGATTACCATTGGCACAGTATTATAGTACGTAACAGTACGTAACTGCGGTGTGACAGCGACTGTCGTAAACCGAGTTGTACTGAGTTTTGGGGGGGGGGGGGAGGGTTCGTTTCTGCCCGTTTGTATGGAGATAGAACACTATAAAAAAGTATCAGACAGTCGCTGAGGAACCTTAGTACATGTCAAGAAGCTGCCCACATGCTCTGTCAACCATACATCGCGTATCACTGAATCTTCGGTGTTAGCGACGGGAATATACAAGCAAATATTTACATCACTAGCGGTTTTCAATTGCGAAATTCACGAATATAGGATTGTATTTTCCCCTATACTACTTCGATCATTATAACAAATATTTTGTTTAAACAACATTTATACCCACCCACACTCCTAAATTTTTACCCATATATCCCAATTCAAACATCCTACAAAAATCACCTACCCCCACCCACCTTTTCTTTTCACCATTCGTAATACATACACACTAGCATAAGTTATTTCACACATAAGTTATATTTGTAAATAAGTATCCCCTATGTTTTTTAATTTAAAACGTTTATATAAAAATAGTTTTACCTTAATGTACCCAATTGCAGAGCGTAGAGACTAGTTACCTACAACATAAAGGGAATCCTAGTGAAGGGACTAGGGAACACTGTTAAAAATGTATTTTATATAAATGTAATTCAATAAAGATACTATTACTATTAATCTTATCTTATCTCTGTTCTCCAGCGAGTTTGGTACCTTGTGACCATAGTATGAAATAGAGCACAAGAGCACTGATTAAAAGCTTTCATTTAAGACATATTTCAATTCTACGCCTATTTCGCCCACCGTCCTTTAAGGTAACCCAAAATTTCATTTTGAATAACAATAGTTACCCCGTATTAAGTTTGCCGAATTTCGTTTTTATGTGTATGATGTTGATTTTCTGTCTTTTGTACACGTTTAGTAGGTCGATTGCACAACGAACTGAGCAGTGCGGTAAATCAAGAAGAGAGTGGATAATGCTGTTTTACAATAAATAAAATTTTATATTAATTTACACAAGTGCGTTTTTAAAATATCGCTGTTCTATCGTTTAGATAATGGATTTATACGTTGTAAACAGTAATCATTGTTATTTTTACTTTATTAGTTTCGACAGACTGCTTGTTTGAAATGAAAAAATAGCCTTCACTTTGCAATTTTTCGATCGAGCCAATTTTTATCTATCGCGTTTTTGGCAGTTGTATTGCCCTGGAAAAGGCTTTGTTTATAACATGTATTTATTTCAGAACCATATCTATTGTAGTTTGGGAGAACTACTTGTCCAAAAACTCAGTTTTTACTAGCTACGTCGTCTTAATTACTTATTTTATATTAAGCCCTGTTTCCAAGGGGACCCTATTAGCTTGCACGAGCGAGACAGAACGAAACAAACAAGAGAACCCGCTGAACGAACGACAACTTGTAATGAGTATTCGCCCTAACTGGAATGTAGTTTAATGTAGGTACTTGTAAAACTTTATGTTACGACGCCATCCAACTTTAAGTTTTTATGGGACATCATGAAGCTTTTACTGATATTTTTAAATTTAGCTTTATCCGTTAGGACACGGAAACCTTATCGTGAAGCTTAGATGTCTGTTTATCCATCTATCCCCGGCATTACGCTAGAGCGGCTTGCCCAATTGTGTTGAAGAGTTGGAGAATTAAAATGTGGGAGACCGGAAATTATAAAAAATACACATCGTCACATCGGGTGAAAAGTCGTAGTCCATACTCATACATATATTATATACCAAGTCCTGGAGACCGCGGTACGCCTGTGGCTGGTAAGCAATTAGGAAAGGATCATGGGACTGACCAGCCCTTCTGACTTAGCAGGCTCAAAGCACGCGGCACTAAGGCTGTACCGGAGCCTAGAACATGAACAAAGCCAGATTTTAAGTATTTATTTAGTACTAAGCCTTATGATGAAAAAAAAATATTGATAAAAAAGACATGATCTTGCTAAGTTTCTTGCCCTTCTTCTTAGCAAGATTAATCGAATGGGCGGATTTGGGCATTATATCTACCTATATTTATAGTTTCTTTATCTATTAACTTATTTATTCATTGCAATACGTAGGTATATACAATTGTTTTTTACATATTCATATTCATATTCATATTCATATTCTTTATTGCACAGAAAAGTTATACGTACAGGCAGTCATAAATTAAACGTGCTATAGGCGAGCTTATCTCTGAGAGAGATTTCTGCCAGCAAAACCTAGGTGCTAAGGAAATATTAACTAAAAGTGTGTGATCAAATGTGCACACATAAAGAAACAAGTGATATAAAAAATAAAAATGTGGAGATAATATGAACTTAAAACTACCATAAATATACCTAACTTTTAAATAAATACTTACATAATAAATTAATTAATAATTACTTAAATATAAAAAGAACAAACATACTTAAATACTGTAATATAAACATGGGCATAAACCTACATAACAAAAGTATTCATAAATATATGTTTAAAACAAGAATTTAGTATATACCAAATATAAACATAAATACATACAGTGTATATACCTGCATAAATAATAAATAAATATATATTTTAAAGGGAAAAATATTTATAAATAATGCTCTTTAAGCTTCTTCTTGAATAGGCTGATCGTAGGACAGTCACGAATCGTATGCGGTAGGGAGTTCCAAAGTCTGATGGATGTCACCGTGAAAGAATTTCTAAAAGCACCCGTGTTATGACATGGAGTTTTTAAAAGAGATACTGTGTGTGGTCTGTTCTGTTTGTCATTGGAAAGAAGGTAGTTAAAGCGTTCACGCAAATAGGGAGGGGTAGTAGGGCTCCTAAGGATATTAAAGAGGCAACATAAAATGTGAAAATTTCGTCGTTGACGAATAGGAAGCCATTTCAGCTCCTCTCTATAATGAGACACATGGTCAAACTTACGCAGTCCGAAAATAAACCGAATCCCCAGGTTTTGAAGACGTTGTAGTTTGCTAAGCAACTCTTCATTGGCATCTAGGAAGCATAAATCCGCATAGTCGATGGTTGGCAATAGAAGGGTTTGTGCAAGAGTTACCTTTGTTCTATGGGGCAGAAATCGCTGGAGACGCTTGAGGGAGTAAAAAGTGGCAAAAACTCTTCTACTGACTTCATTCACGTGAGCAGTCCACGATAAGTTACAGTCAAAAATGACACCAAGGTTTTTCACAGTTTCAGCGTATGCAATGGGGATACTGTTATAGGAGACCTGTGTCAGGGTAGATTTGTTCAGGAGGTTAGTCATGTATCTACTACCAATGATTATCGTCTGAGATTTTTTAGGGTTCACTAAGAGCCCATAAGATTCAGCCCACTTCTGCACATGACCCATATCCTCATTTATTTGAGAAATTGTAGTTTCAACTTCAGATATTACAAAGTGTCGATATAGCTGTAAATCGTCTGCATAAAGATGGTAGTTGCAAGAAAGTACTTCTGAGATGGAATTAATAAAAATTGAGAATAGGAGAGGTGAGAGGACGCCACCCTGAGGAACACCAGCAGATAGTTGACACCACTCCGAGGTAACCTCGTCCGAGCGTATGCACTGCAGTCGACCTCTAAGATAAGTATCGAACCATTCTGTAACAAGTGGAGATACGTTAAGAGAGCGGAGTATACCTAGCAGAACATCGAAGTCAACACAGTTAAACGCACTGCTAAAATCTAATAGCGTTAAAATTGTCAGTTTCTTGTTGTCGATGGCTAGCCTTATATCATCAGTAACTTGCGGTTACCGTACTGTGACCAGGTCGAAATCCAGATTGAAACTGATTCAGAAGATTGTTTTTAATCAGATAGGAGAAAAGTTGGTTGTGCACGATGGTTTCTTGGACTTTGGAAAGGATGGGAAGAATGGAGATAGGACGATAGTCGGAGAATGAGGCAGGATTAGAAGTTTTCGGAAGAGGAATAACAAGCGCCTGTTTCCAGGGCGAAGGGAATGTACAGGTAACCAAGGAGAAATTGAGGATATCAGTGATTACAGGTAACAGTGAATCAAGAATAAGTAATAGCATCTGGGAACAGATATTATCATTACCAACAGCTTTTGAGGTAATAGACAGAACCGCTTTCTTAACGTCACACTCTGTTACACAATTGAAAATGAAGGAATCACAATCAGGCTTGGGCTTTTTATTTAAGAAATTGAGTGTTTTATTTTTTATTTTGTCTTCTAAAGTGACAAGTGGTTTAGAGAATTGCAAATTTAGTGCATTTAAATCGACAGTGCCATGGTGAGTATTAGAAACTTTAACAATGCCTAGTGTTTTTAGGAATTTCCAAACCTGACTTGGATTAAGGCTTTCAATTGAATTATGAATGTGGCTCCTCTTTGCATTTCTACACATCCTTGTACAGCGATTACGCAACTTTTTGTATGCTTCAAAACTGTGATCACTGGGTGTTTTTTTATATTTGTGCTTAGCCTTATCACGCAAAGCCATTGTGTCTCTAATTGCTTGTGTAAGCCAAGGAGCTGGCACGTGTTTTACTTTGACCTTTTTGATAGGGGCATATTTGTCGAAAAGGGCAATTAAAATTCGGTTAAAGTTGTCAACTTTGGAGTCAGCTGTTACAGAGCCAGTGACTGTTTTACATATGTTATTATTTGGTTAAGCATTATATTTATTTATGGTATATTCAGTTTATGAACTTATTTATTAATAGCTTTTGCCCGCGACTTCGTTCGCGTGGGTTTCGGATATAAATTCGAATCAGACTTCCCATAGATTTATATAATTGCCTTTGCCGTTTGCGTCTACTCAATCTTTGCCCCGTTTTCGGCTTAGGTGTTATTTTATGAACACCCCTTGTAGTCTATGTGTTGATCAGGGTAACTACGATGATAATAAAGAAAACAGCATGCAAATCCGTGGAGTGGTTCTCGAGTTATAAAAACGTTTATTCAATCTTTGCCCCGTTTTCAGCTTGGGCGTCATTTTATGAACACTCCTTACAATCTATGTGTTGGCCAAGGTAACCACAATGATAATAAAGAAAACCGCATTCAAATCTGTTGATGGGTTCTCGAGTTATAAAAGCGTTTATTCAATCTTTGCTCCGTTTCCGGCTTGGGCGTTACTTTATGAACACCCCTTATAGCCTATGTGTTGACCAGCGCCACTGCAATGATAATAAAAAAAACCGTATCCAAATCCGTTAAGTGGTTCTCGAGTTAAAACGGAACATACAGAAAGACAGACAGACTAAAATTATAAAAATTGTTGTTTCGTCCTCAGTACAGTACCAATAACCCATTTCATTTAAAATTTCGCGAAAATATTCAATGTAGACACGACCTTTTTACTCCTTTATTATTAGTATAGATTGCATTATGTTTAATAATATTCTATTCCAGTAAGTCTTTATGTTATGCATTATCTATAACTTTATTAGCCCAATTAACATATTTTTTTTATTGATCTATTTGGTTTTTCATTTTTATATATATACAAAAAAAACCTAATCTAATAGCCAGATATATTTAAATATATATTTTTTTATATTTCCCTTATTACATTTGTTTCATAATATAATATTGGTTTTTTAAAGATTAGATATGACCTGTAAAACGTATACTTTATGTATCTATTTTACAAATAAACATTTTGAATCTTTCGAGGGTTCTTTTGAATATTGAAAAATATATATTGATTTATTGATCTTTTATCTAGGTGATCCACGTATAAACAATGTACTAAGATTTACTTGAGTCAAAAATAAACGTTTTCCGCCCCCTTTTTTTGGTTTTCAAACGTCAGTTTCAAGAACGCGGCTAAGAGATCAACTTGATTTTTTTTTATAAAATAGGTAATATAAATATAAAGGTTTTCTAAGTAAACTCAATATTTTTTTCACTGCAAATAATTTCATTATTAGCTAAAAACCCTCCAATCTGCTGTTTCGCGCGTAATTATCAGTATTACGCGTCTTAGACAAATATGTCAATTAGCTAACCAATAATCGCCTCTATCAAAAGACAATAGAATATTTAACATTGCCCTTTTTGTGTTGGACAGGTAATAACATTTTCTCCTAGCCTATGGTATACTCATGTTTATATCAGAGCCCACTTCGCGCAAATTATTGAAGGGGGATATCTAATTTTTGTGCACAATTTTTATTATGGACACAAAAGTATCTACTATTCGCTATCATTTTCCAATTTGCAAGAGAGGTCAATGCACAACTCACAATTGACAGTTCAAACTTAGGTTTTTTCACACAGCACTAAGCGCACACACGTGCTATGTTAAAGAGTGTTAAAAAACAAACTAAACACATACACTTAGGTTTCACCAATAATTATTACATCCTAAAGTAATGGGTGGCGAGTGAAGTGAGCCCTATTGCCGTAATTCAGGCAATAATGTGAAGCAGACCGAACGCAAATGTGGATTTGAACCCGCGGCCTTCGTGTTAGTAGTGTTCAAGAATGTTAAAAAACAAACTAAACACATACACTTAGGTTTCACCAATAATTATTACATCCTAAAGTAATGGGTGGCGAGTAAAGTGAGCCCTATTGCCGTAATTCAGGCAATAATGTGAAGCAGACCGAACGCAAATGTGGATTTGAACCCGCGGCCTTCGTGTTAGTAGTGTTCAAGAGTGTTAAAAAACAAACTAAACACATACACTTAGGTTTCACCAATAATGATTACATCCTAAAGTAATGGGTGGCGAGTGAAGTGAGCCCTATTGCCGTAATTCAGGCAATAATGTGAAGCAGACCGAACGCAAATGTGGATTTGAACCCGCGGCCTTCGTGTTAGTAGTGTTCAAGAGTGTTAAAAAACAAACTAAACACATACACTTAGGTTTCACCAATAATTATTACATCCTAAAGTAATGGGTGGCGAGTGAAGTGAGCCCTATTGCCGTAATTCAGGCAATAATGTGAAGCAGACCGAACGCAAATGTGGATTTGAACCCGCGGCCTTCGTGTAAGTAGTGTTCAAGAGTGTTAAAAAACAAACTAAACACATACACTTAGGTTTCACCAATAATGATTACATCCTAAAGTAATGGGTGGCGAGTGAAGTGAGCCCTATTGCCGTAATTCAGGCAATAATGTGAAGCAGACCGAACGCAAATGTGGATTTGAACCCGCGGCCTTCGTGTTAGTAGTGTTCAAGAGGTTCGAACTACTACACCATAGAGATCAAAGGTATTTTTAACGATTTCAATCTTTAAAAATGTTTTAGTAATTTGTATTCTCTAGGAAGGAAATGAATACTTTATTTCTGTGATGTAGGTACATAAATACTTTTGTTACATTTTAAAATGATTAAAAAAGTATAAATTAAGTTTTGATCTTACTTATATTTAATAAATTCATAAAACGTACATAAACTATATATAAGGCATATTAAATGTATACAATTGCATACAATAATACATATGTTGGCGCCGTCTCGTTAAATCAGCTTACTGATTGGATGCCTAGGATACTAACTAAATGGTGTCATTCAACTAAATTCCTAAAGGTTGCTAAGCCAAATGGTTCAAGGCAACTGAACGACGTTTAGCCTTTTGGCTAGGGATAATAGGTCGCGACGACGAGCGAAGCGAGGAGGAGCTGTTAGGTTGACATGTTAGTACATAATTAGGAACCGAGCGAAGCGGAGTGGAGCGAGGCGACTCCCGTAGTATTAACAGAATTCACGATTGCAGGAAAAATCAAACAAGGCTCTCTAACCATTGACCTCTCATAATCAACTAGACACACAGTCTCAAGAAAAGTTCGTCAGAAAACGAACGAACGTGCGACGTGTATAGTAGCAAAATTAATGCTTCAACCAAATTAAGACGTTACATAGGTAACACTAAAAGTTTCCGGAACTGGCCACTTACATAAACAATATTTAAAAATTTATTGCAACATTTGAAAATAGAACTCTTTGGCTGTAGAATGCAGTTTGTTTCATCTGACTGTCTTTTGTTTTTACCTTGTGGCGCCATTTAAAAAATTGTGTGTCTGCATCAACATGGATTTAACTCGGGAAAATTTTCGTAGTATGATTTTCTACGATTTTAAGTGTAATTTGACAGCTCAACAGAGCATCGCTCGGCTTGAAACAGCTTTTGGCAATGAAGCACCATGCAAAACGACTGTTTATAGCTGGTTTGCAGAATTCAAGCGTGGTCGTATCAATCTCAGTGACGAATCTCGCGATGGTCGGCCGTCCACCGCTGTGACCAACAAAAACATCGATGCTGTGCGCCGTATGATTGAAACAGACAGGCATGTGACCTACCATGAAATTCGCGCATCCTTAGAAATAGGCATGAGTCAAATACAATCAATCCTACACAAACATTTGGGTGTGAGAAAGCTGTGCTCGCGGTGGATCCCACACAACTTGACCGAGGCTCAAAAAACGGACCACGTCACTTGGTGCAGTGCCATGCTTACCAGATTCAACGAAGGTGCGTCAAATTTGGTGTGGGACATAGTAACAGGTGACGAAACATGGATTTATTGCTACGATCCCAAAATAAAGCAGCAATCGAGCGTATGGGTCTTTCAAGATGAGCCGTAACCAACCAAAGTGGCGCGCGTGAAAAGTGCATCTAAGCGGATGATTGCTTCTTTTTTTAATAAAACTGGACACGTGGCTACTGTTGCTTTAGAGAATCGTCGTACCGTGAATAGTGACTGGTACAAGACCATTTGTTTGCCGGAAGTTATTGACGAACTCCGTAAAAATAACCGTAAACGCCGTATCATCCTGCACCACGACAATGCTAGTTCTCACACGGCCAGACAGACAAACGACTTTTTGAAGACGAAAAATGTAGAACTCATGAGTCATCCTGCATACAGTCCCGACCTGGCACCTTGTGACTTTTTTCTGTTCCCAAAAATTAAGAACCAATTACGCGGTCAACGATTTTCATCACCAGAAGAGGCTGTCGAGGAGTATGAAAAACACGTTTCAGAGGTCACCACAGGGGAGTGGCACAAAAGTTTTCAAAACTGGTTTGATCGAATGAAAAAGTGCATAGACGCCAAGGGAGAATATTTTGAAAAACAATAAATTAATTTTGTACCTTTAATAGTATTTTTTCATATTCATTCCGGAAACTTATAGTGCGTCCCACGTATATCGTTAATATAAGATGCAATTTCAGTTGTATGCAATCGTCATTCGAACTTGTCACGCCATAGCGGTGACAAGATGCATCGCGGACACTTTTTGAGCGAGATTGTGAGTCTTGTTGTTTATGAGAGGTCAGCGGCTCTAACCAAAATCCCCAAACACTTTATCAGCTGTTTACACCATTTTGTTATGGGACTACTAGCGCTATAGTGCAAAAACATGAACTAAATTTAAATGACGCGGCGGCTTTTGATTCTTCCGTGTCCAAAGGGCTAACTTTCGACAAGCCACTCGTTAAGCGTTAAGGTATCTTAACTTTAATAACAAGAAGCCTAGGCATTTAGTTGGATGCCGCCATTTAGTAAACATCCTTGGCTAGGCATCCAATGAGAAAGCTGATTTAACCAGATGGCGGCGACATATATAAGGTGTAATCAAAATATCTGCCACGGCTGTAATGTATTGTGTATATAGAAAAGAATAGTAACGATATTTTATTGATCTAACGTCATAAATTTTTTCATACAAAAAATGTGCGTATAAATTTGAATTGATTTAGTTGTTTGAAACCGTCCCGTAGTAATTTAGCTGTTGCCGCATCGCCATTTCATTTCGCAACTCAATGAAGCCACCCCGTACTGTTGCCATATTTATCAAACAAATGCCGCCCCGGTCCGCGCCGGCAGCTCGTCATTCATTCATCAAAGCGCAAGCCGACGACGGCCTACCCCCCTCCCGCCTGCACTACCCCGTTCGTCGCACGCGCTTGTGTTTGTGCCTCAGTTCGCTGTTATCAGTTCGCACATCCGTGCAGCTTCATACATTTGTCACAGATTTCTACGGGAAAAACCGCGCGTTGAAATTGAAAAAAACCCAGCATTTCATTTCGCAAAACGTCAATGAAGCTATTCATGCAAACTTACAAACAATACCGCGCGTCGGCATCGTTCGTCAAAGCGAGGCCGAAGACTCCCCTGCCCCACCCGCACCCCGTTCGTCGCATGCGCTTGCTTTTGTTTTTGTGTGCCCCGCCCGCCCCAGTTCATTGTTATCAGTGGTCAGCGAGGTGTGAATTGCGCGCGCATTCGTTAAAAATGCCTCCCAGACGACGATATTCAAATCAAGAATATGTTGAAATGGTATGGTGCTATCGCGAGTGCAATAACATAACCACGCATGCAGCGAACTTATGCCAGCAGGGGTTTGGTGTGCGAATAAGTCCTCATACCATTCTGGACGCCGTGTACACGGCCCCTTTGACCCGCCTCCGGTTGACGCAGAGAAGAGGAAGTGTTGGACTTCTTCCGACGTCATCCTCTTGCGAGCACCAGAGACGGGGCTAGAGTCTTCAACGTGAGCGACAACTACGTGTGGCAACTTCTAAATCGGGAAGGGCTATACCCTTACCACTTTACGAGAGTACAAAAATTTCAGCCACAGGACTACGCGGCTCGCCTCGCGTTCTGTCATTTGATTCGAGAAGAACGCCGCAACATTCTGTGGACTGACGAGTCACAGCAAAAACATAGCGATTCTTACACTAACTTGACTGTCCGTAGCCTGTTTTAAGTGTGATGGGGAGTTAAGCATCTTATTACGTCAGTTTTTTTATCTGCAGTAAGCTTGGTGGAATTCAGTAACGGGTAAGTAAGTGCAATTTTTAGCTTTTGCCTGCGTATTATTGTGTAACTAATAGATTCAGATAGTTACGTTACGAACTGGTCAGCTGATTTCAGAGTTCATTGACAGAACAGTTAGAAAGAGATAGCAATTGTTTTCATTGACGAAACTACACTACGCGCGTAGTTTGTGAACCACGTTATGCAGAATAAAGCAAATTTTAATTTCACTACTTTATCTTCTCAAATTGATTTAACGATTCCGGGGTACGAAATTTATGCATTATTGTAATCTATAAACATAATAGTATCTCCTATTTCATCCGTGGCAGGTATTTTGATTACACCTTATATACGACACACCCTAATAGTTATCTATGTAATAAATACTAATATGCTACATAAATAAATACATGCCTCACTCCACCCATTCGATTAGTCTTGCTAAGAAGAAGGGCAAGAAACTTAGCAAAATCATGTCGTTTTTCTATTATTGAAAAAAAAGGTTTCAGTGGTTTACTGAAGGGATAGAAAGTACAGAACCAAAGGAATTTACATAATCAGGTCAAAAGTTTAATAAAATAATATTAACAGAACGAAATTAATAGATTATCTCTTTATTTAACTCTTCTATCTCTCCTATCATATTTTACAGTCAGAACTTATATACAAAATTCGTACATTACGTTCAAAACATAACGACTTAATACTTAAGTGCTTAACTATGAAATGCAGCGCTGTGGTTGGCTGATTCGTTGCCTAAGTATGGCTTAGTGATTCTTAATTCAGAAACTCGCCTTTAGGCGATTGAGTTTAAAGGAAAATGCGGTAAGCCTCGCCTCGTAACGTAACGAATTTATGAAGTCCGGAACCACATACTCTCGATTTTTAGTTTTATTACCTTCAGATGTTACTTGAGAAATAAATTTGGAATTGCGGATTAAGATTATTATTAAAATTTTGAATTATAAAATAAAATGTAACAATAGAATAACATCAAAAACATAATATATGTTTGCTTGTTCGGGCCTTCCGACAGTCAGTGTATCTTCAGTCAGACTACAGTTTTTATTGTTACCTCTTGAGACGGGGCTGTCGGCCGCGTCTTGGGTATGTATTGATGCAGCAGTGTGGATAATAAGCGGGGGCTAAGATTATCCAGGGCGCTATATGACTCCTGTTTTGTTAAAGCATTTAACTCACAGGTCGACTGTACAGGAAAAAAAATAGTTAAAAAAAATAGCGTTTAGCCATCACACTACCACACTAATATTATAAATTCGAAAGTTTGTGTGTGTGTGTGTGTGTGTGTGTGTGTGAGGGTGTGTGTGTGAGTGTGTGTGTGAGTGTGTGTGTGTGTGTATGTGTATATGCTTGTTACTCTTTCACGTTGAAACGGCTGGACGGATTTGAATGAAATTTATAATGGATATAGTTAACACATAGGCTACTTTTTATCCCGGAAAAAAGCACGTCGTTAAACTGAATAACACGCGAGCGGAGCCGCGGGCAAAAGCTAGTTGGTCATATGCACAAAACCCAGTTTGTTTTACTTGACGGTTTTTGCTTTACCTTTAGCACGATGAAAAGCGACTTTTTGGTGAATGTTTTCCTTATTTTTCTGGGTTTCTACCTATGTACAATTGTACATGTTACATTTTAGCTCAATCAGTCGTTGTTTTTCAGACATGCCACGGAATTCCGTTTTTTTGTTGTAAATAGTACCATAAAATAAGAAATGCCCTGTCATCAAAGTCAACAAATAACTGTTTCCTGGTTTTCACCGCGTCATCGCTGCGGAACAACATTGTGAGTTTCAAACACGCTGCATCGCAACTCCTGTGTCTGACGTAAAAAGAAAGCATGAATAAATTGGGTCACCCATTAATCATTTTCGCCCTTGGGCCGAAAAGGTCGTATTGAATAAGCTCAGGCCTGTGATAAATACCGTACTCAAACACGCACAACGCCAGTAAGGAACGCTCTTTTCTAGGAAATAATGAACTGGAGTTTTCCCGCGAGAAGGAAGTGTTGGCAATTTTGTGCAGCCGGCGCTCGGTTGTAAGCGTCGTTTTTCTTGTCGCCTTGTTCAATAAATGCACGACCCAGAACTTTTCCTGAGTCGCTTTGATAAAGCGATGTAGCGGCTTCAGATGGTCTCGCGTATTGGACTGCCGGCACGTTCGGGCTTTTCTTTAGCTAGACTTGTCTTTATGAAACATTTTGTGTTAAGGGTGTATTTGTGGATTGATAATGGCGTTAATTTAGTTTAATCAATGAAGATTAATACTATACAATAATGTTGATTTAGTTATTTACTATCTAAGACAAAAACAGGCACACTTATTGCAATTGTAGGGATTAGATTGAACTATTTCCACGATAATAAGAAACTCCATAAGATATTTTTGAAACTCCGCTTAAATATTCTCGAATTATTTTCACCCTCCAAATCGTTTCATACATACATAAAATATAAATCACGCCATCTCCCAGAGACTACAGATTTCCATCTGCTAAGATCCTGACACACCTCTTTTGCTTGTTCTCTATCTACAAAATCGTTTCAATCAACATTAGTTGTGAAATCGTTTTTTTTTATAACCAACTTTTTTCCTAATATCAATTTAATTATTTAATAATTAAACAAAACATCTCGTGTAGTGATATTTTACTTGTTTACGGCTCCAGTAACATACAGCGCAACTACGAAGACCTTTAGTGTTTCATGTTAGCATTATTTGCTCAAACTACATTTAAATTCTCATAAACGCCCTCATGTTTATGCTAACTCGTCTGTTCAAGTTTTATTACCGAGCGAGCTACGTTTGTAGGCAAACAATAACGCTTATTAGCCAAATGGAATGGAACTTTAGAAACAATACGGCGAATTCGGGCCAGTTGTTTACCTGCTCTGTTTATTCGTATAATCCATCCACATCGGCTGGTACTTTCAGACCGTTTCATCTTGTACGTAACGCGGGTCAGCGTAATTTATTACCTATTGTGAGGATATTTCATTAATCACGGTGAATTCAATTTAGAGAACAATTAATCATTCTACAATACTTTCCCGCCGACAGCGGACCAGTTGCGAGCCGAGACGCGTTGCGGAAACGATAAAGCACATTTTTTGCGGCAAAACTTTTCATAATAGGAAACGGAAAAGCTTGAGAGTTCGTCCAAGATTCTCTCTCAAAGTATGCGAATATGTTCACGCCATGGAGGTAACTACATACATAAAACATATCCAAAATATGGGAGCCTAATTTAACTTGCTCTGGCCGCGAAACCGTAAGAAGACGGATACAACCAAATTGTTGACTTGCTGAAGAAGGACACAGTCAAAAATATCTGGTCTTGAACAATTAATGAATGTAGAAGTATAGCAAAAGACGTGTGAACGGGCGTAGCTAAAGCTTTATTATGGGGGGGTTCAAGGACCAAAAAATGCAAAATAAAACGTTACCTCCCATAGTAATTGACTCGGGGCTCGGTTTGCGTTTGTAGGAAAAACCAAAATAATAATTTCCAAATTTTGCAACAAGGGTCATCAAATTTTGATATACTGAACACTTACCAAATCTCAAGTAAAAATTTGGCTGGATAAATTAATGTGACCTTCTATTTTATGGTACGAATAATCCGTAACGGATACTTACAAAATGTAACTATTATACGGATATTTAATTTTTTGCGTATACTAAGGGGGGTTCGGATCCCCAAAAGCTCATGGTGTGTCAGATCGTAGCAGATGAAAATCTGTAATCAAGTACAGGTGTTTCGATAGGTCTTTATAAAAAGAGTGCACTCAGCCCGCACGATCCGAGTGTCTCGAAGCCGAAGGGAGCAAACATAGTTTAGCCCTCACCTAGGGCTACATATTAGGACCATTTCTTTTCTTCAGCTCCTTCCGCCGTGGCGCCAGCTTTTTAAGATCATCGGTAAATGGGATGGGGTCATCGATGCAGACACCAATATGCATGGATCAGAAAAGATAAAAAAACAAAATATTATAGCCAAAAAACATTATTTTGGGGTTTGAACATCAAGCAAGAAGCTTGTAACTTGGCTTTCAAATTCTTTACTTTTTGGAGTAATCGAAACAGCGATTCCATCAAAGAGCAAAATGTTATAAGAGTATTAGAGATAGAGCGTACATAAATATAGTTTCTTTTAGCGTGCGGCTTTTGGTAGAGGTTAGCACTGCAGTCTCGTTATAAATTTCTTGGCCACTACGAATCCGTTTCACCTCTGAAATGCACGTACCTAGAGTGATCCACGAAGCTTTCTGATTTAGATTTTATTATTTTGCAAAAAGGAAAAGGGCCTATTAGAATTTCTGATTTAAGCAAAATATGTTATTCTTTATATTTTAATAACATAACCCGAAAACTGGGCCAATAGGTAGGTAGGTACTCATAAAAACGGAAAGTATACATGTAATAAATAATTCGCTGTTAGATTATTCAGTGATATGATTTTGGTCCTGATGCGTCGTGAAGCGAGCTCATTTCAAGTTCTAGTTAGCATTCAGTTCGTCTCTCACGGATTGAATTAGCCTGTGCCTAGCTCCGTACGTAACGAGTTAACATACTTATGAACATGTATGTAGGCGTGTCGTTTCAAGGACCCGTTTGGCTTCATGGTTTAGACCAGGGGTCGGCAAACTTTTGATATAGGGAGGCCACAAATGTTACCAGGGTGATCACCGAGGGCCGCATCTCATTTTTGTATACAAATAATTTAGTTAGAATAAATAAAACAATTAGTAAATTTTGTATCATATTTATAGTAGTTAATTAACAAATAATGATTAGTAAGAAACTAATGCAATTTCTGCGGCTGTATTTGGATTGCAAGGTTTTGTATATTCGCTTGCATTTAAAATGTGGAAATGGGCAGTATCGCGTCTAAATGTGCATCCGTTAACAGAAAACAATGCTTGCTTTTTCTATAGTTCAGAATGGAAAATTATTGCTCACACAAAGACTGAGTGAGTGAGGCGCGAGGAGTGGTTGCGAACCTTACGGGCCGTCTCGAAGTGATTCACGGGCCGCCGCGCCGCCGGTTGCCGACCCCTGGCTTAGACCCTTTACGTATGTAAAAGATGAAATGTTGATAAATATTTGAAAAAATATAAAATTCCTAACTTAATATGCAGGCAATATAAAAACGTTACAAACTATTCTTTTAAACATAAGTTTAAAAAAAATGATGTTTGTTACGGAGAGGTGGGTACACCATCTTTTCATTGACAATTTTTATATCCCGGCTTGATAGGAGATGAACCGCTTTTAGGGTATTCAGCTTTACGCCACAGTGTTTTTTTTCACTGTTTTGTTAATAATATTATAACAAAGTCAATCAATCAATCACATCAGACACTTCCGGCAAGTAGCGCCATCTGTCTGTGCTGCATCCAATAAAATGTTAGTTTATCCAAATCATTCCCAAATTCCAAAAAATAATTAAAGCATGCTTGACGGGTAGGATTCAAACCTGGGCTTCAAGATTGAGAGTCGTACTGACTTATAATACAGTGTGTAAAATATAGCTCGAGCCTTATGACAGCAGGACAGCGCTATACAATTTTCATTTCTAACTCTCTTTCTCATGTTCAAACATGTAATAGCACTCTGACAGCTGTCACATTGCTTAAGCTAAATTTTACGAACTGAACATAGATTTAATATATTTCTTTAAATAGACAATGTCAAAATGGTCGAAACCCAGTGACTATGACTATAGGGGTGCGACTAGAGACGAGAACACTGGGCAGTGAGGACGTGCAGTGAGCATTAACTCACAAAGTGTAAGGGAGCTAACGGTCGTCTGCACCACGCAGATTGCTGGATTCAGAGCTAAATTTGTCATAAAAATCTGATAGTAATTATTATTTGCAAGTATTCTTGCATACATTTGAAAGAACCATTATTAGATAATCACTGTATCATCATAAAAAAATAATAATCTTTAATTTGAGATGAAATTATCCGTTTTCCTTATAAATTAATATTAATATTATAAATAGATCACTAAATTTTAAATTCAATTAAATTACCAAAACACAGAGCGAATACTTAATTCAATGACTTCTTATTTGTCTATATTCTTCTTCTCTTTATTTGTATCCTACACATCCTATATAATATTATTAGTTAAAATATTTTTTATATATATTATTTTTCGTCATTTCCGTTTGTAGTAGTTGACGTAGGTATGCGTTCAATTATAATAACAGACGGTAGCCAACTAAGCCAATTAAAATGGTAGTTAAAGCGGCGACTATGTTCGTTATGTAGAAAGTAGAAACAAACGAATTGGACTAGACCACCGAGACTTTTAGACCCACAGGTAACCCTTATGCCGTCGCAATAGAGGGAAAACTTAATTGATGATATTTTTCAGGATAATACAGGCAGACGCAGGGTGGGTGGGGTGCGGCAGTGGGGCGGGTGGCGCAATAGAGCCTACAAACGATTGTGGCTCTAACAAGCAGCTGTCACAAAAGATCGCTTTGCAAAATATCGCCTTCAGTTGCAGCCATGGTTGGTTGAACTAGACTTGCAAGTTCTTAGATAATACCTAAAAACAGAATCAATGTTGCTTGGCAAAACGTTTCTGTTTTCTTTGCTTTTCGATCTGCTCTTATACGCAGTATTTTTTGGAACAATTATTTTTTTCCCTCCTGCACGTCTGCCATTATGTTATACTTTATTCCGTGTAAAAAAAAAATATTTCACTTAATATTCTTCAAAAAAATGTTTTTTTAGGAGCAAGATACAAATTTTATGAAAAAATATATAAAAATAAACGAAATCAACACCCACCCAAACCGTTGGACCGAGAAAGCATTTTGCACATGAAGCTCCCTTTTATAATGCAGACAAGGAATAAGGCTCGAGTTTTTAAATTCGGGAGAAACGGTGTCCACACGAGCAACACCGCGGGCCGTCTGCTAGTCTACTATCCATCCATCCATCAGCCTGTTTCGTCCACTGCTGGACATAGGCCTTTCCAGAATTTAGCCACTCTTGGTGGTCCTCCTGGAAGAAATGCCCATGCTCACACACGCTGGGCAGGCGGGTTGGCAGCGCGGTGCCGAAACCCTTGCACCAGTGACGCCGCTGCCCGTCACCAGTCTGTTTTATATAAGGTTCGGCATTTGGGGATGGATATACCGCCATCCATCGGTCCCAGGCAATGGTGGGCCGCCTGGTTTTGTCTGAGAGCTGTTCTCTTACTCTCCCCCGAATAACTTCGGGAGGATTTGCGAGTAAGATGGTGGTACCTCAGGCATCAGCTCTACCACCTATTATATAGACATAGTCAGTTTCTGAATTAAAGAATAAATCTCACTAAGTTAATACTTAAGCGACGAATCAGCCAATCATAGCGCTGCATTTTATAGATAAGAGGCAATAATGTCCATAGCACAACGGAGGAGACAAATACATTTGAAAAATTGCGCGGCTGAGTAGTGCGGTGAATACAGAAGAGGTTGGATACTGCTGTTTTTTAGTGAATAATATTTTATATAAACTCATACGAGAGCGTTTAAAAAATATGCGTTGATATGTTTTAGGTAATAGGTTTTTATGTTTACAACAGTAATTGTTGTTATTGTTACTCGATTCGATTAGAAGGACTGTTATTTTGAGCTGAAAAATAAAAGCCTTCACTTTGCAATTAGCTTATTATTACTTAGCGATTACCGCCTACCATGGGTACGTCTCTTCAGTCCTCAACTATGGCTTAATTATGTGGGGGAACTCTGTAGAGGTTGAAAAGGCATTTAAGGTCCAGAAAAAGTGCATACGAGCAATCTGTGGCGCTTGGTACAGAGATAGCTGTAAACCTCTTTTTAAAAAATTAAAGATTCTACCTCTGCCGTGCATGTATATTAAAGAAATTTGTTTGTTTGTGGCACAACATCAAAATTGTTTTTTAAAAAATACAGATGCTTATGGAAAGCAGACAAGGCATAAAGATAATCTTTATATGCCAAAATGTAAATTAAATATATTTCAAAAGAATGTATCTTGCATGGCGATCAAAATTTTCAATACATTGCCACAAGAATTCAAAAGCTTGCCAATAAAAATCCTAAAAAGGAAATTACATACATGGCTCCAAGATAAATCTTTTTATGATATCAAAGAATATTTAAATAATTAAAATGTATATACTTATATTAGGATGTTTACTTTCATATTGTGCAAATTTCATATGTATATACGTACAGTATAATAATTAATAACGTAAATACAATACATATGAGGTAAATTAGCTTATATTGTTGCATGTTAGTTTTTTTTTTAAGAATAAATATTTGCATACTATATAATATGGTAAAATGTGCTGTTTCTAATATTAAGATACAATAAGACCTGTACTTACAACGCATGTTTATGCAAATAAATTTTTACTTTACTTTTACTTTACTTTACAATTTTTCTCTATGACGTTTTGGGCTTCTGTTATTGTCTTGGAAACGGCCTCATTTACAACATGTATTTTTTTCAGAACCCTATCTATTGTAGTATGTGCGTTCTACTGGTTTAAAATCTCATTTTAGTAACTACTTTTGTTATCCTTACTTGAAACTCCCAACCAAGGGCGGATTTAGGGGGGGGGGGGGGGGGCCCGGGGGCACGGGCCCCCCCTCCTCCAGACGGTTCAAATAAAGCAAGGAGCTGGGAGATTAACACTATACCGTTATAAATAATATTAGTTTCTTTTTGCGTCGTCATGATTAACATTTACAGCATTTTTGGCCTACCGACCGGTAGGACTAAAAGATATAGGTCCAATACTGTACGGGACACTCTACATATATCTATATATCCACCCCCAAAATAAATCCTGGATCCGCCCTTGCCGCCAACTGTGAAATTGGGTAATAATCTACTCTATAAACTAAACCTACGAGTAAATATGAAATAAAAGAGAAATATCTCATTTCTATCTATTATTATTGTATAACATTTTTAACTAATACTGAGCGCTGACAATCTCAAAGGTCAGGTAATAATACTTACTTGAGGCACCCCTTTTCCAAAATTATCCACGTCTGGTCGGTTCAGGTACAATGGGTTAATTAAAACCGGCCAAATGCGTGTCGGGCCACGCGCAGGGTATGGTTCCGTAGTTGCCCAGAACATTTTATAAGTTTATCTACTAATACAGATCGCGCCAAACTGTTGCTTTCCCGAAGAACAGCCCATACATTGTCGTGTTTAGAGGGGGCTAAAAGTTTAGCGCGACCTGTATTTACAAACCCGTAAAGCCTACTTAGCTGTGATAGTTTTCCTTTTAACTTCATTATATAAACTATTTCTGTGAATTTTTCTACATATTCATAAACAACCGTTTAGCTGGCAGGGCGGACACTTGACTCTAACAAAAATTAGCGATTGAAAGCTTAATATTTCGCCAACGGATCCCAAAATGGTTGAACATAATTTTTGAACGACCTATACAACAATACCCCACCTTATGGGATAGACGAGAAATAAACATTCATCCCCAATAACCATAAAAAAAAATTTTTGAGATATTTTTTACCCTTTTTTTGGCGTGATTAAGTCTGGATACTAAGTCACAGCCTTTTCCACTCCTCTCCCATAACTCCTGAACCCACCAGGCACGGCCTAACAGTTTGCAAAAGGATATCTTAGGTAAGTTTTATTCTGAGGTTTAGTGTCGTTAAAATTGCCTGACTTTTTAGGTCATCAGCTCTCAGTATGTCAGGGGAAATTTATGTGTGTAGCCAATGACCTCTCATAAACAACTAGACACACAGTCTCTAAGAAAAGTTCGTCAGAAATTGTCCGAACAATGTGCATAGTATCAAAAATGCTTCAACCAAATTAAGCCGTTATGTCGTTAAAATAGGATGCAATGTCAGTTGTACGAAATCTTCATTCCCATAGTGGTGATAAGATGCATCGCGGACACTTTTTGAGCGAGATTGTGAGTAGTTGATAATGAGAGGTCAATGTGTATAGCCAAATTCGTACTGAGGACATGCATGCATGCGCGGTGGACTGCTAGATTTTGTACGCCACAATTAATTAAATATTTACCGTTTCTGTTAGTTGAAAGTTTTATTCTGGGCAAAAACACCTGACAAATATCAATGGTCGAGTGATACTGAGCAACGAAAATGATGATCAATTTTATAACAGCAAAATCAAGGAAAGCTTACGACTAATTTTTCCAGGTTTTATGTAATGAAAAGTAAGTAGATAACTATTGTATAAGCTTAGATAAAGTAGTGTATGAAACTGTACATAACTAGGCATTGACCTCTGATAAACAACTAGATACACAGTATCTAAGAAAAGTTCGTCAGAAAGCGTCCGAACGGCGACGTTCATAGTAGCGAAAATGCATTCAACCAAATTTAGACGTTATATCGTTAAAATAAGACGCAATGTCAGTTGTACGCAATCGTCATTCGATCTTGTCACGTCGTCGTAGCGGTGACAAGATGCATCGCGGACACTTTTTGAGCGACATTATGAGTCTAGTTGTTTATGAGAGGTCAATTTAACTAGGTATTAAAATTCTGTTTCCCCTCGTAAGCCGCTAGGGGCGCTCGCTATACAATATTTCATATAAATATTTTTAGTGCGTGACTAAACTCCTGGTACGCCTACAGATCGCTTCCTTGCGGGAACCTTCACAAGAAACGGCGATTGAACTTTATATTTCTAAAATTCATTTCGTTTATAGGTTACTAGCTTTAGCATGCGCCTCCGCCCACATTTATTCAAACTCAGCCCCGTTTTCGGCTTGGATGTTATTTTTAGAACAACCATAATAGCTTATACCATATCTATAGTTGACCAGGATCACTACAATGATAACAAAAAACCGCATCCAAATTCGTTAAGTTAAAAGGGAAACAAATTTAAAAATAATTAACATGGAACTTTGGTTATGTACATTGGGTACATATGAAGTGCTTTCTGTGAACGTATCGAAGGGGTCAAAAATCGAGGCTTCGAAAAGGTAATATTCGCACGCATCGGCAGCGGTTTTTACTCTTTCATTCTCTCATTCGCTGGTCTACCATCCGACAGTATTGTTCAATGATTAATTGCCCTGAAAATTGAATGCTGTGATAAATGAAAGACCAACAGAATATGTAACAAATCGCTGCGACCGCCGTCCGGCGATAGCCGCTTCTACCCTATTGAAAAGTTGGAAATTGTACGTGAGTGATTTTTGCAGAAATGAAAATATTTCGCCTGCCCTTCAGTTGAGGAAATATTGATGTCAGCATAACGAGAGATAAGAAAATATGTACTTGGCAAATTTTTCATATCAGGAGACAGGAGCCTTATTTACAAGAAGGCGAATAATGAAAACTCGAAAAGTTAACGGATGTTTCACAGTCTTAAATGTGTCAAGGGTAAATTTTATTGTTAGAGTGCATTACAAAATATAAGAAAATAATGTAAAGACAAGAATTAATTTGTTTCTAATTGAGATTTTCTAGTAGATATGTAATGCACTTCCAAACCGATGGATTTAGCAATAAAAACGTAAACTGTGTAACGATTAAAACTGTGATACGGTAATAAAAAAAACGAAATTTTCAAGGTTGGGGGTCAGCTGGACTACAAGTTTTGGTGATCAGTCTGTGAGTGGGATTTTTGTGAATTGAAGGGCCGCATCTTTTTTAAATTGTTGTGATGAAATATCAAGACAAGACAATTGCTCTTTATTTGGAAAACTTACAGAAGGAAAAAATACAAAGTAGTTTACAATTAGCGGCCTTATCGCTTAAAGAGATTTCTTCCAGAAAACCTTTGGGCGGAAATGAGGTCAAGAAGACAAGACGTGAAGGTGGTGTACATAAAAGAAAAAACAATTTAATTTTACACCATACTAATACTTTACTATGATAAAATATAGAATAAACTAATATATATTTATGTACTAGTACATTATGTCCATAAACATATTATATACATAAAGATAGCTTAGAGAATAATAAGTAGATTAATAATAACAATAGTAGCAGAGGTAGATGCATTATATAAATATCGCATATTGCACGGACATTTGGCAAAACATTGTTTTAAACACAGAGGATATAGAAAATTCGTATAAAATTAATTAACGGTTCGCAAAATCTCAAAGGCACCAAGGGTGACAATGAATGAACGGTCACAGGACCCTGAAACCACTTTGGTAAATAAAAACAATATGGGTGGCATAGACACATCAAGGTGACAAAAACAAGGCGCTAGATTACTGTTCCGTTTCAACTCGAGAACTACTCAACGGATTTGGACGCAGTTTTCTTTAGTGACCCTGGTCAACATAAAGGCTATAAGCTGTGTTGATAACTGTCAAGTCGAAAACTGTCTATACTACTACATTTTTTTAACCGCTTAATCACCGCCTCTGTGGTGGTAGTAGTTCTTACGTTTCGACCATTAATATGGAGATCGCAGGTTCAAACTCAGTAGGAGCACATTTCTCTGCGTGCTTCGGAAGGCTGTAGATTCACGTTTGTGCCCGAAGTACGGCAATCATTACAAAAGTACGTTCTCATATGCCTCCTCAAGCTGAATTTCTTACCAAATCACTTGCCATGCAACCCTCCGGGTAGGTATCTCTGATTTTTTCTATTTTTCTATTATAGTATTTCTGAGGGAATGAGATATTTTTCCAAGAAAAAACGACCGCCCCTTTGGCATGGTACAGCGCTAGCCTGGTTACCCAGAGGTCGTGGGTCCAATGATTTAGGTGTGCATTCATTTTTGTTCGGTCTGCATGCTTCGGAAGTCACGTAAGCTGTTGATCAATTTGTGCCCGAAGTACGGCGATAGGGCACATCCTCCATCATGTTAGGAACGTAATAATGGTCGGTTACAAGCGGGTGTACCAAGTGTGGAGTGTAACTTAAATTTAGCAGTTAAAATTTGGGAACACCTCTCTGATAACCCTTCGGGGATTCTTGTCGTGACGATATTGTAAATAAAGTAATCTATGACACTTTACCGGCCTTAAGACTATTATCTCTGTGCAAAAAGCTACGCAGATACTTTGATCCGTTGTGATGCAAAAGAAGAATATAACATTATCAAATTTGAAAAATTCGCAATATGATATTATACCGTTTACCTATTCGTAATTCTTTCTGTCGTGAAATTCTCAATTGTGTAACCATCCTCTTTTGAGGTGGAAGATGTAAGCGAACCTTGGCACCGGTCAAAGGTTAACGGCGGTCTAAAGGGCAGAATCCTACTTTTGATAAATGCGACAGTCGATGTTACGGCCTTTGATGTCGAGTCCAACATTATTTTCTCAAATCCATTCGAAGTTATTGGGTAGCAATTTAAGATCAAGCTATGATAAGTATCCGTACACATTTTACCGGTTCCATTTATGGTTTATCTGTAATCCTCAATACTTTTTTGCGTTCATGATTTAAGTTAGGTTTTGATAGTTGATGTACTTGTTCTGAGGTTTTGATATACATCAAGTACTACATAGCTGTATGGCTGGACTGACGATCCAAAAATATTTCTGGTATTGGTTGGATGAGGATGGCCGAAAAAAGAAAAATGGAGAGACTTATGTCGAGCAGTGAACCAAAGACTTTCTGCACGCCTTCCTCTGTTTATTTATTGTATTTTCTGTCGGGTTGACTCGGAGAAAATGTTTTTTGCATTAAGTCCGCTTGTTTTACATGTAATTTTTGTTTTGTGCAATACATAAAGTATACCTATACAAATAAAGTATTTAGAAGGAAAGAGAAAGAAAGAAAGAATATTCTCTGATGGATTGAATTGAGTATACCTTGAGGCAATGGATCTAAAATTTTCTTGAAGTATTATTTACAGTGTCGTCAAGTGATATTAACTTTGACAGCCTACAGCTCTTCACCTGCACTGCTATCTCACACCTGACGCGCGTGACTGCGCTTTGGCCAAATCGTGCGACAATAATTAATTTTAATACGTTTCCAACTTTATTTCTTTATTTATCTTTACTTACTACTATCTTTACAGGGTTAGATCTTACTGTAAATGTGTATGTGTATTTTTCATGCATTGTGAACAATTCCTAGGATTTTTTTAAAATGACAAACAGATTGAGGTCGAACAGAGTAGAATGTCGAAGATATATAGTCTATACTTCGACCTTCTAAGCTATTTGACCTAAATATGTTTGTAATTTTTTAAAATTCTTAGGAATTGTTTACAATGCATGAAAAATATACATACATTTACGGTAACATCTAATAAGTATTAGGTATATCATCGTATCGTTTTAAGCAATTCCGTAACTTCCGGAACTTTGACTACTGTCTAAATAAATAATATTTTAAGAAGCCGACTCCATAGTTGCAAACGTTTTCTGGTATTTTTTCAACTTTAGGTATATATCCATCCGAATATCCTATCCCTGGTCATTACTGTCTGTTTATTATCTACAGTATGAATTTAGCTATATCAATCAATATATGTATATATTTATGCCCAGAGTCGGAGTACGGCGATAGTCCCCCTTTTACATGACGCGACATAAAAATTGTAAAACGAGAGTGTATTATGTCCATACTCGGAAAGTACTTCTAAAATATTCTTTCACTTGCTTAAATAAACGGTCCAAAAAAAAAAAATTTGAAATTGTTAAAAATATTTCCAATACAAATGTGAGAAAAATAAAAAATAAATTATTAAAAATACAATATGGGTATCAAATTGTAGATATTAGAAAAGCGGATTGTAAAAATATATACTTTTACTATATTTACTGGCACCGATTTAGAGAAATCTTTGAAAAAATGCACGTCCCCCCCCTTATTTCCGAAACTAACCAACCGAAAAATATGAAAAAATTCATGGTAATTTGAGACTACGTAAAAATTACAGGAAAAATATAGTGGGTGAGAAATTCATGATAACAAAACAAAAGAAAACCTTTGATAATGCTTTAACAGCGAAACCGGTAAGGGAAATTAATATAAATAAGTGGACAAGTACAAGTGTTTATCAAACAAAAAATGTTTCAAAAGTTCCACCAAGTGCCAACAATCACGAGCATCAACTACAAAATAACAAAATAAAATTTTTCATCCACCACTTTTATTTCGAGTACGGTACAAAAATATTTGAGTCTCTCTTTTGTGGTACAATCAATTGGTACAATTGTTTTTAGTTATCATAAACAGTTATGGACAAGATTTTAAATACCTTCTTCCTACTGTTCCCAATACTGTCGAATTACGGAACCCTAGGAGTCTGACTCGCACTTGGCCGGTTTTTTTTAACTTAAGGATTGTACGTTTTTTCTAAGATGAAACTACCTTATAGTCTACTGTCTATATTATTTTTACTATACCGATTGACCAATGCGATATGCTCATTTGAAGTTGTGCATCTAGCCTTATGCAGTCCCTTAAAGGTTTTAATCAAGAATCAAAGAAATACTATCATAGTGACAGCACATTTTCATAAAAGCCATATCTTAACCCGCCCAATTACCCCTTATTTCAAAAATTACAATCTAAGATTAAATTTATTCACATTAAATGTTAAAGCAATACAGAATATTCCAGTTCACTATACTATACATACTCGTACATTTAGAAATTTACACATAAAACTTTTACTGTTTAAGACTTTTAGCATTTAAAATTAAAGATTTAGACAATACTACCTTTTCTTGCATTTTCCTGAAATAACTCTAACTTGTATTTTTAGGGTTCCGTACTCACGGGTGCCAAACGAGACCCTATTACCTAGCCTCCCCTGTCTGTCTGTCTCTCCGTCTGTCCAGGAGTCTACAGCTTCAACCGTAATAGCATGGATGAACATGTCTATGGTAATAGGTAGAAAGTTGAAAAGTTCATACAATAATTGTACTATGGCCTTTTCTCACAAAAAAATTTAATATTTTATATATTGAAAAAATTAAGGGTGTCCCCATACAAGAAACCTCGACAAAGTTGCATTATTTAAACATTATTGGTTTCGTATCTCACTTATAAAAGTTAAAATAAATAAATAAATAAATGTGCCGTTACAGAACTGAAATTTGGATATGTTGTGTTAAATGTTGACTCAAACTGAATATTGAGAATTTTATTAAATTTATTTTCAGGTGTTATACAAGTTTTAAATTTGGTCAGATTCTATGATATACTCCAACTAAATTAAAACAAGAATAAATGTATATTATACTCTTTTTGAGCCTTTATTTACAATATTTATACGTAAAGACACGAAAAAAAAAATATATATTTACAATTTTCGATATATTTCGGCCCAAAGAATATGGTACTCTCTACCGTTTCGGCCCACGGTATGGGGCCGTCATCAGTCGTATGAAGATATTTACATATTGACAGACAAAAGTAAAAAAATAAAAAAGTGAAAGTTACAACTGTTATAAATAAGTTTAACTATCTGATGTCGGTAATGCAGATCACTGCTCTTCTTAATTTTCATGTACTGATGGCGGCCCCATACCGCGGGCCGAAATATATCAAAAATTGTAAATATATAAAGTAAAACAAAAAATAATAAAAAGTAGCGTTCCGTACGCAGCCGTGCCAATTTTTACGTCAGGCGTAGCTGCTTGTTTTTTGTAGCCTTGATGTTGCCTTCGTGTTTTTTGTTTTTTGTTATTTATCATAATGTTTTAAAGGTTCCGCGCCCGTATTGTGGTTTGGTTCTAAAAAGGAAATTACATACATGGCTCCAAGATAAATGTTTTTATGATATCAAAGAATATTTAAATCATTAAAATGTATGTACTTATAATAAGATATTTACTTTCATATTGTGCAAATTTCATAATAAAAATCTAATATAATAATATGATAAAGTATAAACGTACAGTATAATAAATAATAAATATGTGATGTAAATTAGCTTTTTTAAGAATAAATATTTGCATACTATATAATATGGTAAAATGTGCTGCTTCTAAGATACAATAAGACCTGTTAATTTTCCCGGGCTCTGCTCATACTTGGGTTGTTTCTACATCAGTCCCGCTCTCCCCATCTCTGTACAGATGTTCCGCCAAGTTGGTTCAGTTGCCTTAGCATCTTAAGAAGCGTGTAATTGTGCCCAAAGTACGGTGATAGGGCTCGCTACTCATCACGTTGGGACGTAATAATCGTCGGTGAAACGCGGGTGAACCGAGTGTAGACACAGTTCACACTCGGGAACACCACTGACACCCCCTCGGGGATTCGTATCGTGACGGTATGTTTTTAATTTGGACGAACTACTGTTTTGAACTAAAAACAACCTTCGCTTTGCAATTTTGTTGATGCAGCGAATTTTTCTCTATCACGTCTAGAGTTCTGCTATCGTCTTGGAAAATGCCTCGTTTATAAGTTGTTTTTTTTTCAGAACCCCATCTATGGGAGCATGGGAGTTCTACAGTTTTAAAAATTTCGATTTTTACTACGTATATGTCGCCTTCATTGGTGACATCAATTTCAGATTTCTATTTCATCTATTTACAAGGAATGTTATTAGGTCAAAAACTATAACGTATAAACTACATTCTTCTTACTTTAAGAACAATTAACCCAATTAACTCAGCCACGTTTTATAGTTTAATAATTGTTTTTACGATAGAACTGAACATATTAAAACGTGATTAAAAATGTTAAAGAGGTTTTTATTTTCAGTGTCTTAATCCGTATAATTTTACAGCTCTTTTAATTTTCTTCAATAAATCGTTTTATATTAGTTAAATATGCATCAAACTGAAAAGCTTCGAGATTCGTAAAATTATTAATTCCAATATCGTTCAGGAAACTTTACCCTTTAAAAGTTCCCTTTTGGCATTTTAGAGATCCTTAATAAAATGAGCACTCATAAAATCCGTTTGTAGAAATCTTTTTTGTATAACAATGCTGCAACTTATGACGTATGTATACATAGGTAACACTAAAAGTTTCCGGAACTGGCCACTTACATAAACAATATTTAAAAATTTATTGCAACATTTGAAAATAGAACTCTTTGGCTGTAGAATGCAGTTTGTTTCATCTGACTGTCTTTTGTTTTTACCTTGTGGCGCCATTTAAAAAATTGTGTGTCTGCATCAACATGGATTTAACTCGGGAAAATTTTCGTAGTATGATTTTCTACGATTTTAAGTGTAATTTGACAGCTCAACAGAGCATCGCTCGGCTTGAAACAGCTTTTGGCAATGAAGCACCATGCAAGACGACTGTTTATAGCTGGTTTGCAGAATTCAAGCGTGGTCGTATCAACCTCAGTGACGAATCTCGCGATGGTCGGCCGTCCACCGCTGTGACCAACAAAAACATCGATGCTGTGTGCCGTATGATTGAAACAGACAGGCATGTGACCTACCATGAAATTCGTGCATCCTTAGAAATAGGCATGAGTCAAATACAATCAATCCTACACAAACATTTGGGTGTGAGAAAGCTGTGCTCGCGGTGGATCCCACACAACTTGACCGAGGCTCAAAAAACGGACCGCGTCTCTTGGTGCAGTGCCATGCTTACCAGATTCAACGAAGGTGCGTCAAATTTGGTGTGGGACATAGTAACAGGTGACGAAACATGGATTTATTGCTACGATCCCAAAATAAAGCAGCAATCGAGCGTATGGGTCTTTCAAGATGAGCCGAAACCAACCAAAGTGGCGCGCGTGAAAAGTGCATCTAAGCGGATGATTGCTTCTTTTTTTAATTAAACTGGACACGTGACTACTGTTGCTTTAGAGAATCGTCGTACCGTGAATAGTGACTGGTACACGACCATTTGTTTGCCGGAAGTTATTGACGAACTCCGTAAAAATAACCGTAAACGCCGTATCATCCTGCACCACGACAATGCTAGTTCTCACACGGCCAGACAGACAAACGACTTTTTGAAGACGAAAAATGTAGAACTCATGAGTCATCCTGCATACAGTCCCGACCTGGCACCTTGTGACTTTTTTCTGTTCCCAAAAATTAAGAACCAATTACGCGGTCAACGATTTTCATCACCAGAAGAGGCTGTCGAGGAGTATGAAAAACACGTTTCAGAGGTCACCACAGGGGAGTGGCACAAAAGTTTTCAAAACTGGTTTGATCGAATGAAAAAGTGCATAGACGCCAAGGGAGATTATTTTGAAAAACAATAAATTAATTTTGTACCTTTAATAGTATTTTTTCATATTCATTCCGATTAGGAATAGTAAAAACTGGCCAAGTGATAGTCGAACTCACGCACAAAGTTTATCTGACCAATATGGTTACGGAACTTAAAAACATTACTGTTTCACATTAAAGCATTGTGCTACTTAAATCTGAGCAAATTTTAAATACTATATACTATATATTACCGTTTTTGCGAGAGCCGAAACAAATAACGTTGAAAAAACCGGTCAAGTGCGAGTCAGACTCGCATGCCTAGGGTTCCGTAATTCGACAGTTTTAGGAACAGTCAGGAAAAAATTATTTAAAATCTTGCCCATAACTGTTAATGTTAACTTAAAAAAGAAATGATTGTACCACAAAAGAGTGACACAAATATTTTTATACCGTACTCGAAATAAAACTCAAGGATGAAAAGATGAGTGAAAGAAGGATGAATTTCTCAACCGTTATATTTTTCCTGTGATTTTTATATAATCCCAAATCAACATGATTTTTTAAATTTTTTTCGATCCGCCAATTTCGGATATAAGGGGTGGGGGGGAGGGGACATGCATTTTTTTGTGGTTTTACAAAGATTTCTCGAAATTGGTGCCAGTTCCTATAGCAAAAGTATATATTTTTATAATCAACTCTTTAATATCTACAATTTGATAGCCATATTATATTTATATAAAAAAATTATTATATTTTATATTTTTTTTATATTTCTCATTTGTTATCATTTTTTTTTTATTCGCTATAGTTTTTCTGTAATTGGCCAACTATGGCCTATAATCAGTTTTTTTTTGATTTTTTTCGGTCCACCAGTTTCGGACATGCATTTTTTTGTCGTTTTTCAAAGATTTCTCGAAATTGGTGACAGTAAGCATAGTAAAAGTATATATTTTATAATCAGCTCTTAATATTTACAATTTGATACCCATACTGTATATTTAGGATAATATTTTTTATTATTCTCACTTTTACGTTGGAAATATTTTTAACAATTTAAACATTTTTTTTTTTTTTGTACACCATATTTTGTATGCAAGTGAATGCTATTTTTGTAACAAATTTCAAATCTTTACCTTTAACGGTACCAAAGTTATGAGGCTGTGACATACGGACGGATGGCCAACGGAGTCTCACCATAAAGGTTCCTTTTACCTTTCAGGTACTACAGAACCCTAAAAATACTACTTTTTCTAGGTCCATTGTTTATGACACTGCATAAATAAATTTTTGAAATTTTTGGTTTTTCCCCTTATAAAAACCAACGAATACGTATTCTATGCAAATTCCAACTTGCTACCTACCTATTAGGCACTGTTCATTTATTACGTAATATTAGTTTTAGCCTATCTTTGACCCCCTTCCTCCTCTGTGTATGACATAAGAAGATTTGTTGAATCCTAATCAATCATACGAAACATCAAATTTTAAAAGAAATATTTAAACATTTTTTATTATTTATTTTATTAGTAGGTGTACAAAAAAAGACCAACATTAAAGAGAAAATAAAAAAAGGCTGAACAGTCAACCAGGTAAACAATCAGTCACTGAAAAATATGTCATATAATTGTTCGTAAGAAATATCTACCCAGCTCCACTCCCATGTAAGAAAAATTGGATTTGGTTTGACCCCCTCCGTCCTAAAAAGTATAACGTAATGAATAAACAGCCCCTTACGGGTAAAGCTGTAAACCCATGTGATAGACAGACGGACAAACGGACGTACAAACATACAGCAGAGGCTTAGTAATGGTGTCTCGTTTGCTACCCGACCTTGTAGTACGGAACTCTAAGAATGGGCTGGAAACAGTCATAAAACAGCACTTAATACTACCTCGTTCCTCAGTAAACTTAATTGTAGCAATTTTTTACAAATGTTGTTACAATTCAAGTCCCATATTTTACATAAAAAATAAATAAAAGACAAACAAAACGATATAGATTAATAAATCATAAGCGAGTTATATTTTGGCATTTGACTTATTCAATGGTCTTGCCAAAAAAGAGAACCCTGTTATTGGCTGTTTTAGGGATCCGTAGTCAGACGAGGAACCCTTATAGTTTCGCCATGTCCGTCTGTCCGTCTGTCCGCGGCTTAGCTCAGAGACTATGAGTACTAGAAAACTGTAATTTGACATGGATAAACTTAATCACGTCAACAAAATGGTAAAATGAAATCTAGATTTTTTTTTTATAAGGTTACCTCCCATACACATAAATTGGGGATGAATTTTTTTTTCTCGTCTATCCCGTAGTGTGGGTTATCGTTGGATAGGTCATTTAAAAACATTGTGGGTGTGTGACAACCATTTTTAGATTTAGAGTTCCGTTGGCGAAATATTAAGCTTTAAAGTGCTATTTTTTGTTAGAGTCAAGAGTCCCCCCATGCCAGCTAAACGGTTGTTTATAGATAGGTATGTGAAAAAATTCACAAAAGTAGTATATATAATGAAGTTAAAAGGAAAACTATCACAGCTAAGTGGGCTTTACAGGTTTACAAACTTTTGGCCCCCTCTAAACACGACAATGTATGGGCCGTTCTTCTAAATGTATGGGACTAGAAGTTTGGCGGGATCTGTACTCGTAAACCTGTAAAGCCTACTTAGCTGTGATAGTTTTCCTTTTAACTTCATTATATAACTTATAAAATGTACTAAGCAACTACGGAACCCTACATTGCGCGTGGCCCGACACGCACTTGGCCGCTTTTTTAATTTTTTACTTTATTTTGTACTCAGGATTTTTGTATATAAATACTAGTATGTGAAACCTTTTAAACCTACACAAATGTATTGACTTCGATTTGAATAACTTCTAAATCAAGCTTATTACTTATCAGAAATACCGAAACATAACTAGTCGTTTGATTTGTTATTATTACAAAAATTACGACGGGCCTAGTACGCGGTGTAAGCTATTTACTTGCCCAATTTTTATCGCCCAAGTAGACGTTAATGGGCCGGAAATAAACTCGGAAACGAATTTGCAGTCCACAGCTATGGGGAAGGGGCAGGGGCGGCTCCCGGTGTACCACTTGCCTGAAAAACTCTTTAATTTGACGGCGCTGTAGCACAATTTATTTTACATAAGACGGACCTTTTTAATCTGAAAAAATAAAAGAAAATTATTAATTTAATATTTAATTATTTAATTATTAATTTTCTTTTATTTTTAATATATATAATATATATATGATAAAAGTCATGGAACTTCTTTGATTTAATAAAAAATACAATCAGAAATGTAAATATATGTATCTTTTCACATTGAAACCATAATTATAACTGTACAAGTACCAAATTATGATTTATATTATATAGATATCTATATATCCTTTTTAGGTGTTTCCGCCCCATAAGTAATATTGCTGGCAAAATTCGCAGTAATGAATCTCTTCAAAGTTTTGATTGTAGCACATTCGTCACCACCCGCTATCCGTCAAGTACACCGCCACCACTCTTAGACCTACTAGTTTATCTAATTTCGTCTGAAATACCAGACAATAAGAGCTAAGCCACACGCCTAAAAGTTGTGATGGTTTCTAAAGTGCGTCATCAAACTTCGTAATCTCGAGTGACAACTTGGGAATTTCGTTTCGAACCTAATTTTACCTTTTACAGTTGAATTTTACTTTGATCAAAGGCTTATGTCAGCGATATTGTTAAATCTTTGAGAAGAGTAATTTTGTCTACTTACTCTTTATCTGACTAACGATTTGGGATAAATGGTCGTGACGATATTGGAATTGCGAGATTACTTGCATAAGTTCAACATTAGTTATTCCAATTTCTAAGAACAATCAATCAAATCAATTAATTACTCAAAGGTTATTATTAATATTTACGGAATATAATTTTTTTGGTAATCTTTCCTCGTTCTGGTTCGTGTAGCTGTTATTACCTTTCGTTCAGCTAATTACGTCTTCACTCAGAAAACGGATGACCAACTGAGCTAGAAAAGTAATCATTACTAAAGTAACCCTCCTATTTCTCATTATCGCTAAGACAATACATCGCGGTCCAGATAGTGGCTCGATCCATCTTAAAGATTAAACCACAAACGTGAAGAAGTTCTTAAATAGCCATTGCTGTGCGTTTAAAAAAAAGGCTCAATATAAAGGGTTTTATAAATAACACGTAAGTGTTATATTAATTGTTATAAAGGGTGTTTTTTTTAGAGGTATAGAACTTTGAAATGGAATTAAACAAAGATGATTTTTTTTATTGATATGAAATTTATTTTATTCGAAAGACAATCTTCTGGCATTATAGTTTAAATATGACTTCTGGCATATGTCCGCCACGGCTGGCTCGGACGTAGTCTAATCTGGAGGTCCAATTTTCGATGACTTTTTCCAACATTTTTGGCCGTATATCGGCAATAAGTCACCGACTGTTGTCCTCCAAGTGGTCAATCGTTTCGGGCTTACCGGCGTAGACTTTTTTCGTTCATCAATTGAACAACCATGATGTGCAGGAGTTGTGGTTTCAACAAGACGGCGCAAAATGTCACACAGCTCGTGCCACAATTAATTTATTGAAGGAAACGTTTGGTAACAGCATAGTTTCACGTTTCGGACCCGTGAATTGGCCTCCAAGATCGTGCGATTTAACGCCACTTGACTATTTTCTGTGGGGATATGAGAAGTCGCAAGTCTACGCCGATAAGCCCGAAACGATTGACCACTTGCAGGACAACATTCGGCGAGTTATTGCCGATATACGGCCACAAATGTTGGAAAAAGTCATCGAAAATTGGACCTCCAGATTAGACTACGTCCGAGCCAGCCGTGGCGGACATATGCCAGAAGTCATATTTAAATTATAATGCCAGAAGATTGTCTTTCAAATAAAATAAATTTCATATCAATAAAAAAAATCATCTTTGTTTTATTCCATTTCAAAGTTCTATACCTCTAAAAAAAACACACGTTATTATAATCTTAAGCCCTTTATAGTTAACTAATATGTAAACTGACTTTGCTGTAAAAGGTAATAGACAATGTAAGACGGATTGACTAAGATCAATATATTTTTTTTTTCTCTTGGACATAATTCCTATGGTTTTATATTTGCCTTTACTTAAGTAGGTATAAGAAAATTGTATAGATTTAGGTTTATGTTACAAATGAAAAAAATCATGTTTGTTTGTTTCTTGCCCTTCTTCTTAGCAATACTAATCGAATGGTGCGGATAGTTAGGCACTATGTATATATAATATTTTTATTCCTATATTTCTTTACTTTACGCAGGTTTATAACTTTATTACATTTTAGTAGCCCAACCTCAATATTTTTTGGATGTATTTCCCTTATTTATTTATCAACTAGTTTGTTCCTTGCATCATTTATATATAATATTTTTATTCCTAGATTTCTCTACTTTATGTATGTGTATAAATTAATTTTTGTAGCCCAACCTCAATATTTTTTGTATGTATTTCCCTTATTTATTTATCAACTAGTTTGTTCCTTGCATCATTTATATATAATATTTTTATTCCTAGATTTCTCTACTTTATGTATGTGTATAAATTAATTTTTGTAGCCCAACCTCAATATTTTTTGTATGTATTTCCCTTATTTATTTATCAACTAGTTTGTTCCTTGCATCATTTATATATAATATTTTTATTCCTAGATTTCTCTACTTTATGTATGTGTATAAATTAATTTTTGTAGCCCAACCTAAATATTTTTTGTATGTATTTCCCTTATTAGTATATTCATATTATTTTTTTATTCTCAAGATATTTATTGTAAAGATTAACTTTGACTTGTAGAAAGTATACTTTATGTATCTATTTTACAAAATAAATATTTTGATTTGATTGATTTGATTTGTTAACAGAGTTATCAATATGTACATAATAATATATTATATGATAATTATGTATATGAAGCACTGTTTTGTTAATATTACAATAATTAATTTAAGTATATTGCAACTAGCTGATGGTTATGTATTATACATTGTTTAAATAACATGAAGTTACTTGTATATTCAAGTAGCTAATGCCCGCGGCTCCGCCCGCGTGTTATTCGGTTTAACGACATGCTTTTTTTCGGGATAAAAGTGGCCCGTGTGTTAAGTTAGGGTATAAGATATATCCGTTCTGAATTTCATCCAAATCCATTTAGCAGTTTCAGCGTGAAAGAGTAACGAACATACACACACACACACACACAAATTTTCGCGATTATAATATTAGTGTAATATATAATATCGCTTGTGCGAGTAAAATTATATAAAAATGTAATAACTTTTGAAATCTTCTTCTTTTATTTTTAAAGTCTATGTCATTTACATACTTATACTAGCTTTTGCCCGCGGCTCCGCCCGCGTGTTATTCGGCTTAACGACATGTTTTTTTCCGGGATAAAAAGTAGCATATGTGTTAAATTGGGGTATAAGCTATATCCACTCTTAATTTAATCCAAATCCTTTCTGCCGTTTCAGCGTGAAAGAGTGACAAACTACACACAAACTTTCGCATTTATAATATTAGTGTGATTTTATTTTATTGTAAAGTTTACGTTTTGCAACAAATACTGCAGGCTGAACTGAAACAGTATCCATCCATCTATTAGCCTCTGTTCGCTCGCTGTTGGACATAGGTATTTTCAATATTTCGCCACTCGTTCTCCGAACGCCACCCATAACATACCTGTGCCCAGCAGGTACGAGGTCAGGCTACGCTACGCTTTGCTGTAAGTGGTCTCCGTTCTTTTTGTATGTCCACTATATTTGTTTAAATTTAGCACAAAAGTGATACATTTTTACACAGACGTTTTCTGAGTGCATACTTTTACCTAGTACTTTCGTGCCTCATTCTTTAAAAGAAATATTTTAGGACATTTTGGTCGATAATAATATTAATAATACTTGGGTGGAAAATTATATTTTTAAGGCCTTCCAGTGGACTGGTAAGCTTACACGGATACACGATTCATACCATACAATAAGGGTTCCTTTTTATCCTTTTTGTACGGATTTCCAAAAGTACAGATTTACATACAATTTATGTAATATTACTTAAGAGGTTATGTAAATTTTATTTTTTGTCTTCAACTCACTTCAGCGCAAAAGAGAAAAAAGTATTTTGTAAAGCCAAACACATTATCAGCTATCTTTAACAAAACGGTGAATTCAGTAAACATTTTAATCTTAGGTTTGTCTGTCATGCGCATTCAATCTACCCGCAAGTTATTTATGTCGTTTATTGCACGGACATCTAGCAACAGAAACATTGTTTATTTATGTATATTAGTTAATTAAAAAGCCCCTGATGATGCTTATACAGTGAAACCAGTTGGGTAGTGTAGTAGAAAAAAGTAAGTTTTTAATTTTATAAAAAAAACTAAAATAAGTAGCAAAATTTTCAAAATCAATCTAGACATTGTTAAAACCCATCTAATAAAATATGTAAGAGTTCTGTACATGATCCATATCCGTCAAACAAAGAGAAAAAGTGTGTTTGGAGACCTCATTTCATTAATTATTTCTATGGAGTAAAATAATAGGTTGGGGAAAAACTCTTTTCCCAAATAGTATGTATGAACTTATAATAAAATCCCTTTGGCTATATCATTTGTATCTGGCTGGTTTTGGTATTATTAAAAAGTTTAAATTTTAAAAAGATAATTCCAAATTCAAATTAGGTAAAATGTGTGATTTTCATTTGTTTTTCTTACTGTTAAGATGAGTGAATCTAATGAAGAAATTCGATACATTTCAAAATTTTACTACAAAAAGGTAAAAATGCAACGCACGCCGCGAAAAAAATTTGTGATGTTTATGGACCTAGTGCAGTGTCTGTGAGAGTAGCACAAATTTGGTTTAAGCGTTTTCAATCTGGAAATTTTGATGTCAAAGGTTCACCTCGCTCTGGGCGCCCTGATACGGATAAAATGGAAGCCATTTTTTTAAAAAGTGGAGCAAGATCGGCATATCAGTAGTTACGATGTAGCTGAAGAACTGGGGATTGACCACAAAACAGTTTTGGCGCATTTGAAAAAAGCTGGGTACACAAAAAAGCTCGATATTTGGGTGCCTCATGAGCTCACTGAAAGAAACTTAATGAACCGTGTACTCGTTTGTGATTCTTTATTACGACGTAATGAAACCGAACCATTTTTGAAAAACCTGATAACTGGTGATGAAAAGTGGATCACGTACGACAAGAACGTGCGAAAAAGGTCGTGGTCAAAGGCTGGTCAGGCTTCACAGACTCTGGCGAAACCCGGGTTATCTCGCAATAAGGTAATGCTGTGTGTATGGTGCGATTGGAAGGGCATTATTCATTAGGAGCTGTTACCGCCACGCAGGACCGATTCTGAACTCTACTGCGAACAACTGATGAGATTAAAGCAAGAAGTTGAGAGAAAGCGGCCGGAATTAGTCAACAGAAGGGGTGTGGTTTTTCATCATGATAACGCTAGACCTCACACATCTTTAGCCACTCAGCAAATATTAAGATAGTTTGGCTGGGACGTATTAATGCATCCGCCGTTTTGTCCTGACCTTGCACCTCCAGATTTCCACTTGTTTCGGTCTCTTCAGAATTCTTTAGGCAGTGTCAGGTTAACATCACGAGAGGACTGCCAAAACCACTTGCGGTTTTTTGATTAAAAGCTCCAGAATTTCTATAGCAATCGGAACATGTCCCCACCTACAAGATGGCAGAAAGTTATCGAACAAAGTGGCACCTACATACTTTAGTTAAATGTAAATAAACTTTATTAAAAAATGTTTTGAATTTTCATATAAAATGCGAAGAAACTTTTTCCCCAACCTAAATATCTAAACGTGTTTTCCAAAATCAAAACCCTATTATTATGCCTATTATATATATAGTCAAAATGCATATACCAAAAATGTATTACAATTTTCCGTTTACTTCGTGAAATACACAGAAACAAAGCATTCGTACATTTTTTACATAGCGCCTTAAACTAGCGCAGCAATTGTTTTCCCGGTTAAGGTTAACTGAACAAAATTTTCAAATTTTATTAACCTTTGGGTCATATTAACAAAGCTTCTATTTGCTTTGTTTTTTGGCAATCAAAACACACCCGATATTAATTTTGCCCCAACGGTAAATTATGTTATTTAAACATGATTAAACACGGTGTATTAATGAGTTGCTCAGAAAATTTAACCACATTCTTTACTGATTATATTATTAGTAGCGGCGGTAGCTCAGGGGTAGAACGCTGGCCTCTCAATCTTTGAGATCCAGGTTCGATCCCCGGCCGGGCATGCACCAATGAGTTTTTCTGAATTAATGTGCATAGTATTTAATACGTACCACTTACTGAACGGTGAAGTAAAACATCGTGAGGAAACCTGCATGCCCTAAAAAGCGTGTATTTGTGCCCGAAGAACGGCGATAGGGCTCACCACCCATCACGTTGGGACGTAATAATCGTCGGTGAAACGCGGATGTGCCGAGTGTGGACTGTGACTTGCATTTCACAGTTCACACCCGGGAACACCTCTGACACCCCCTCAGGGATTCATGTCGTGACGATATGTTTGTTATATTATTAGATAGTATACCGGATAATCGATTTTGAAACGCAAGAGCTGTTCAGAATCTGTTGTTTGTATTTTATTTTGATTTAAGTGTTTGTTATTAAATTAAAGTTTCCATAGGTATAAAAACATTTGAAACATGCGAAAAAAATAAAGTTCCCATATAAATATTTAATACCTCTACTCGTCATATTTGTGGACAGAATTTTTTTTTCGGTATTTTTTTCAAATTTTTTCTATGGAAGTTGTTTTAGTTTACTTGTAATTTTAATTTTTACGTTCCCTTTAATACCCCTACCATTGATTATATAATTATCCTCTATAATCAACGACCTCTACTCGTCATATTTATGGTAAGTTAATTTTTTTTCGGGTTTTTTTTTCAACAGTTTTTCTATGGAAGTTTTTCAATTTATTTTAATTTTTGAAGCATGGAAGTTGTTTAATTTAAATAAAAAATTTTAGCATTATTATTTACTTTTAGTTGTCAATACCTCAACATACACCTCTAAATAAACATATAGTCACGACATGAATCCCCAAGGGGGTGCCAGATCCCAAGTAGCATTCGGGGTTCTATATAAGCTGTCTAGTCGTTCACATGTACTCCAAAAGCTGTGTAAGTTAGCTGTATAAGAGCTGTATAGCTTGCTATAATGCTCTTATAGAACCAGTTTGGGCCTAAATTAGACAGCCTTAAGTTCACTATGGCTGAACATTAGCAGTATAATAGCATTATAATAGCTGTTTAAGTAGTAACATCGGACTTAAGGCTGACTTACGGCACTATATGGGACGCAGTGTGAACCATACTAAGTAAATGAGTGTAATAAAGAGTAACAAGTGGCTAAATACACAGCCTTCACAGTTATAAAATCCCACAAAATTACTCCAGTGCTACCTTAAGTTCACGTGTGTCCTAAATTATTTCTTTATTTTATTATTAATTATTATCCTCATAGTTGATTTTGTGTGTGCCATCAGAAACGAAACTCCGGCGGATCAAGGATAAAAATGTATGATAACACGAGGTAGTACCTGTTTTAAATACTTAATAATGTTAATGCCATGGGAATGCAACTTTATCGTGAAATATATACATATTTACAGCTAAAATATTCACGCGCCTCTGTAAAAACGCGATATTCATTTTAAAATATTTAAAACTGGCTGAGAGGAAATCTACAATTTTCAGTGTTTGATATTATATTGGCATTATAATTATACTACGGTAATTAATTATAACATGAAACCAAAACTCAATCGCTCTATCTACGTATTTTGTGATAAATCTGCATGATAATTTTGGAGATTTATTTGGTAAATATTTTAGGTTAGAACAAAATGGTGGAAATAAAATACGGCTATGTGAACTGTTATAACTCAAATTTAATGCGGTGGAGCGTATATAGGTTCACATGTGTTCTGTTAGAATGCTGTTTTCTATTTAAAGTCCCACATTTGCACCACTACAGAGCCAATGTCTATAAACTTATTCTAATGTGAACTTATGTACAGCTTTAAGATGTAGTTCAGGTCACTTGTGTCATCGTTTAATTCTTTTAATATACTGAAATTTTAGAGATCGGCAATCAATCAATAAATCAATCAATCAATCAATATAATTTATTTGTCCAACATAGGTGTGTTAAAAGATGGAGTTACATAATTTGTAGTGCGCTATGTTCCGCCGTAAAGGCATACAAATATTTAAAACTTAAAAAATAAAAAAGTATTACATTAAATTAGGTACGCTACCAAATAATAAATTCAACAATTAGTGTCATGCATGAAAGAAAAAATAATTCAATTTGGTAGGTACACAAAAAGGCAGAAAACACACCAAAAAAAAAAATAATAACTAAACAACACATTTCACGACAAGGTTCCAATATACAAGAAACACAAATAATAAAAACAATGTCATTAATTATGGTTAAATAATAATGTCATTTATGTATTATCATCTAAAAATCGGTCGCGTTTCCGAGTTCGCAACGTTCAAAACATTCATTTAGTCTATTATCTTCTAAATAATCGGTCGTGCTATAGTAAGACTTTTCTATTAATAAAGTTTTTAATTTATGTTTAAACGTTGAAATATTTTTAGAACATCTTAAATCCGCAGGCAATTTATTAAATATTTTTGGTGCCATTCCTAATATACTTTTGCTGAGCAGTGCTTTTTTTGAAGAATATGCAGGGATCATGTTTTCGTGGCGCTTACTTCTAAATGTACCAAATAGGTGCCTGCTCATTATGACGAAACAAGCTACCTCCAATATATATACACAGGGCAAAGTCAATATTTTAAGCTTCCTAAAGTGAGGACGACAGGTATCTCTGGATTTGATTTTAGCAATCGCTCTAATGCACTTTTTTGTGCTTTCTTTGTCTTTAGCGTTGCCCCAAAAAATAATACCGTACCGTATAGTGGAGTCAACATATCCATGGTATGCATGTAGAACCGCTTTTGTGTTAACTATTTTAGAAAGCATGTAAAGTGCATATGAGTACCTATTCAGTTTTGTACAAAGCCCTTCTATTTGTGATTGCCAAGTCAATTTATTATCTATTGTTAATACCGTACCGTATAGTGGAGTCAACATATCCATGGTATGCATGTAGAATCGCTTTTGTGTTAACTATTTTAGAAAGCATGTAAAGTGCATATGAGTACCTATTCAGTTTTGTACAAAGCCCTTCTATTTGTGATTGCCAAGTAAATTTACTATCTATTGTTAATCCTAAAAATTTTGTTATGTCAATTTCGTTTATTTTTTCATTTGAATGTGAAATGTCAATTTTTGCTGGTTCCACTCTTTGTCTAAAATTCATTATTTTTGTTTTATTTAAATTAATTTTTAAATTATTTGCATTTAACCAATCAATTATTAAATTCAACGAGTCATTAATTTCCTTTTCATGGTTGCTATCTTTATTTGCCGAGAACATGACAGTGCTATCATCTGCGAACTGGACCATGGGATGGTTGATTGCTTTAGGAAGGTCGTTAATATACACATTAAACAGCAGAGGACCGAGGACACTTCCCTGAGGCATGCCAAGCCTTGTGTATCTGGTACTTGACGAAAATGTTTCTTGAGTTTTAGTTTTAGGACATATTCTATTTATTTCAGTTCTTTGACGACGATTACTCAGATAAGATCGAATTAAACCGCTAGCATTTCCTCGGATGCCATAGCACTCCATCTTTTTTATCGGTAAATTGTGGTCCACGTAATCGAATGCTTTAGTCAAGTCCATGTATAAAGTAGTGACAGGGATGCTTTTATTCATGTTTACTAAAATTTTACTTAGAAAATCGTATATCGCCATATTTATTGTTTTGTCCTTTCTAAAACCTTTTTGTTCAGGTGCGAATATTTTATTGTGCTCAAAAAAACCATACAATCGCTTGTAAATTACTTTTTCAAATATTTTTGAAATTATTGGTATTAATGCAATGGGTCTGTAAAAGTTAATATCTTCCTTATTATCTTTTTTAAATAAAGGCTTGATAATAGACACTTTGAGATTTTCAGGAAAGACACCGTGTTCAAAGCACAAATTAATAATATGGCAAATAACTGGAGCAATTATGTCTGCAACGTATTTTATTACCATTGTGTTAATACCGTCATATCCAGTACTATGCGTATTTCTTAAAGATTTAATAATTTGTACAATTTCGTCAGGAGTGGTTGGATATAGAAATAATGAACTGGAATTATTATATGTCAAAGTGTTCGTAGTAATGTCATTGCTAGATCTGATAATGTCAATGTAATGGTTATTAAATAATTCGGAAATCTCGTGTGGTGTATCAATTGTTTTTTCATGTGTCTTTATCCGTGTAATGTGTTCCTTTGGAAGATTAGTTTTATTGTTATTTATTATTTTCCATGTTGCCTTTGCTTTATTGGAAGCGGTCTTAATATAATAATCATTCTGTGACTTCTGAGTCAGGTGAATTATTCGTTTAAGTCTCTTTGAATAGGCTTTAAATTTATGGCGGTTCTCATTACTGGGAAAGTGTCTGTAGTGCCATAACAGTTTTATCTTTGTTTTACTACACTTTCGTATGCCTTTGGATATCCATTTAGGTTTCTGAGTTGTACTCAATTTAACTTTTACTTTAGGGAAGCAGAGGTCATATAAAAGTTTAAAGGATTCTATGAAATTGTCATATGCTTCATTTGGGTCTGTGCTTAGAAAAGTGGTATGAAATTTTAAATTACTTAAATATTGTCTAAACTTTTCTTAGTTTTCTTTAGATAGATCATTTCTTTCAATAAACCAATGAGAGCTGGTACATGTCTTTTTTACTGGACAGCTCAACAATTGGGCCGTGTGGTCAGAAAGTGCCATTTCTATTACTTCACTTTTACATCCCCTCATATTGTGTAATAAGTTATCGAGACATGTTCCACTGCTCAAACGTGTAGGTTGTTTTATTTCAATTTTTATATAATAATTATTGTCCGTTAAATCGCCTAGCCCAGGTACTAAGTCAAGTATGAGTACCTAAAGTAAAAATGTTGTAACAAACTAACAAAAATCACTTTTTGTTTTCGTGTGAGACACACAGTTTGGTCTCAGAGTATTTATGTTACCGGCTTTCTGTATAATCCGGTATTGTATACAATGCCTAGGCAATGTATACCATGCCAAAAAGATTAAGGTAATGTATGAAATATTATTTATTTAGTACATTGCCTAGGCATTGTATACAGTACCGAATGTGCAGCCGGTAATGTATATAACAGACGTGAGCAGGAGCGGGAAATTGATTAAGGCATGTATTTAAATGATTTTTTATGAACAAAGCTTAGCCTTTTGGTTAAATGGTATTTCAGGGTGGTCATAAAAAAAATAACCACGAAGATTATGTATGGTTGTCGCGCCACAAGTGGCGCGACTCGCCATACCTAATCTTCTAACCTAACATACCGGCTCTTTTCTGCGCTGGAAGACTTCCAAAAAACTAATTCTGACTGTTTAATATTATTCCATTAATTAGTAATAACTTTACACTTTGCCGGTTGACCAGCAGGTACTCTATACAATGCCTTGGAATTGTATACATTGCCTAGGTAAAGTATGTAACGGACAATAATATTCATAATATTTCATACATTGCCGGGACGCCCCAGGCATTGTATACATTACCTAGGTACTGTATACAATACCTGAATTATACAGATTGCCGGTGACATTTACACTTACAAAAAACACTACTCTGTTCAAGGAGGTATTTAAAATAATGTAAACAAACTAGATAAAGAGGGACAACATTTATGCCCTGCGACAGAAAAGGACAGAAAATAATAGTTGTCACTCAGCCATAGTAGCAAACACTGTTTACAATCTTTTAAAGCGCCGAGTCAGCAAGTGTAATAGTGTAACCATAGTATAAATAACTGTGGTGTAACCACATTTTGCAGAATTTATCAGATAAATAACTGTTATTCCTGTTATTTATGAGATAAATAACTGTTATTTCTGATATTTATCTGTTAAAATTCTGTAAAATATGGTTACACTAGCAGACTTGGCGCGTGCGGAGCTGACGGGTGTACGATCACCAGGCACGTATCCAGACTTTTGTTTCGGGGGGGACATTCATTGAACCAACAATGTGAATTGTGAAAGAAGCCTCTGTAATCACTGTACTATATTATTATTAAGTATCAAAAGTACCCTACCTTTTTTACGACGTACTTTACAGTGGTTATGAATAAACATTCCTAGTCCCGTGTATGTCACGCCAAATTTCGGGGGGGGGGGGGGATAAATCACACCTATCCTCCCCTGGATACGTGCTTGACGATCACCTTAAATATCTACTTAGAGAAAGTTTATGCTATTTATTTCTGAACTTGAAAGTAATCATGCGCATTCCTTTTAATAAGTAAGCGAGAAATAGAGGCGGTAACGGGATAGGTATAGATCCTCTGATCACTCGCGTGCGCCCGTGGCGTGCGTGATGGCCAGGATAGGATTAGTTATTGTCAGTGTTGCCATTTTGGCCACTTTCTGGGTAGATCTAGCGGATTTTCAACAGTTTTAGCCAAAAAATAATCCATTTTAGCCACCAAAACAAATCTAGCTACTTCTATCTATTTCTGGTAATTTTTTAGATTATTACTATTGGAAGACTACGGAGTAAACAGACAGAAGATATTTCAGATTTACCAGACATTGTAAACCTATAAATTGATTTAAAAAAAATTGCTGAAAATTTTAAACTTTATTATAACCAGTTTTTAATACATTTTTAACTTCAATTGGAGACCAAAGCCGATTCTGAAGGCTTTAATTTTAGTTTTAGTGCTGATAAATATACATTTTCTTTATTGCAAAATAGATCTTAGTGTTAACAAGAAAAGATATATTAACTTTGGTAAATATTAAGTTTTGACAGCACTAAAATTAAAATTAAAGCCTTTAGAATTGACTTTAGTCTCTAATTGAAGTTAAAAATGTATTAAAAACTGGTTATGATAAAGTTTATAGCTATATATTTATATCCATACATAATTATAATTGGATATCAATAGTAGTAGGATATTTAAGTAGACCAATAATACTATGATATTTAGCATCTTAGACCTCCATCTACATTTTTTAAAGTTACATTAACGGGAGTGCATAAAATTGTTCTAGCATCAGACGGTAGTGTTCCCGGTTTTAATTCGTTTATTATGCCTGACAATTTATTCAAAGCGGAATGAGGAATACGATTTTCAATAGCCCATGTTATTATTTTTTTGCGATAGGTTAAATGATTGTCCAAGTCAAAACTGTATTCACTATCACTAGAACTGCAATCACCACACTCTGATATCTGTATATTTTGAAGGGAACTTTCAGGTTAAGGCACATTTTCCTCTGCACCATGTACAGAACCACCATGAACAACGGTTGAAGTCGCACTTGTTGAAGCCGTATCGACGGGCTCATTTTCGGGCGTCGTTGTCAATCGACTGTTTATTTTTACAATTTGCGAATATTCTTTTGCAATTTTTCTTCTTATTCCACCGGTTCTCGCTCTTATTTTCCAGGATTTTTTATTCATTTTCACAATTTTTTGCACGAGACGTAATAACACGCAGCTTGTGGGATAAGTGTAATAGAATATCACATTCACATTCATGTTCAGCTTACAGCCAATAAGAGTAGTACTTGTGGACAAATAAACTGCAATTGATGTTAATAGACAACACATGTAGTCCTTTTAACAGCCTACAGTGCACATGTGAACCATTTAAACACTTCTGTACAGCAGTAAAAAAAGGTTATTTTAATGATCACAAACAAGTCCTACTACAGCTCTCAGCTGTATAACAGTCTAAAACAAGTAAACATAACAGCCTTTGGCTTTATAAATGACCACATGTGTTCTATTAAAATGCTAGCTCTGTAACATCGTACAAGTAGGCCGTTAAACAGCGGTTGGCGTATCTCTACCCTCCTATAATGCTCTTAGTCAGACGGCTGACTAAAGGATAGTTGTTAGAGTATTATAACACCAACAATCGTATAACAGTATAACTCTACACTCCTATAAGTCCCTTAGACAGGTATAGGTGTAATTAATCGCAATAATGCAGCTTATACATCACGAGTGAACTGTAATAATGCTTCAAGTACACCTGGGAACTAAATGTGTACTCTTAAATGGAGTAAAATGCTACTTGGGATGTGTTTCTTAGTGTGAATTGTGACAGTTCGCACTTGGTACACCCGCTTTTCACCGACGATTAATACGTCCTAAACGTAAGCTATCGCCGTACTTCGGGCACAAATAACGTGCCTTCCGAAGCACGCAGACCGTACACAAATCAATGTGCACCACGGGGATTGAACCCATAATCTCTCTGGGTTAGCAGGCGAGCGCTCTACCACTCGGGCACAGAGGCGCTCAACATACTATCTAGTTTTAGTTATGAAGGGCTATTTTATCTTGAAGCACCATCTTACTAATAAATAATATACTAGTAAAAAAGTTGTGTCTGTACATTGAATATTTTCGCTAATTTTTAATGAAATGGGTAAATTGGTACTGTAATGAGCGAAACAAAAATTTTTGGAATTTTTGTCTGTCTGTACCTATATGTTCCGTTTTAATTCGAGAACCACTCAACGGATTTGGAAGCGGTTTTTTTCATTATCATACTAGTGAGTGGTTGTGACCCTGGTCAACACATAGGCTATAAAAGGTGTTAATAAAATAACACCCAAGCCGGAAACGGGGATAAGATTGAATAAACGCTTTTATAACTCGAGAACCACTAAATGAATTTGGATGCAGTATTTTTTTATCATTGTTATAACCGTATTATACACATAGGCTTTAAGGGGTGTTCATAAAATAACGCCCAAGCCGAAAACGGGGCAAAGATTGAATAAACGCTTTAACTCTCGAACCACTCAACGAGTTTGGATTTGGTTTTATATTTTATTATCATTGCAGTGACCCTGGTCAACACATAAGCTATAGGGGATGTTCATAAAATAGCGCCCAAGCCGCAAACGTGGCAAATATTCACTGAACATGGGCGAAGCTGCAGAAAAAGGCTAGTCAAGAATATACGGTTATTTTCGTTTGTGAAGTTTTAAACGAAATGAGTTATTAAGGTACTGAGGCCAAAACCACAATTTTTTGAATTTTTGTCTGTCTGTTTGTCTGTCTGTCTGTCCGTCTGTATGTATGTTCCGTTTTTACTCGAGAACGGTTTGCGGATCGATGCGGTTTTTTTACCCTGGTCAACACTTAGCTTTTAGGGAGTGTTCATAAATAACGTTCAAGCCGAAAACGGGCCAAAAATTTAACAAACGATTTTAAATCGAGAACCAGCCTTCAACGGATTTGGATGCGGTTTTTTTATTAGGTATCATCGTTGTGACCCTGGGCAACACATAAGCTATGAGGAGTTTTCATAAACTAACGCCCAATCCGAAAACGGGACAAATATTATAAACGCGGGCGGAGCCGTAGGCAAAGGCTAGTATCGAATTTTAAAAGGGATTTTATCCGGATATATACCTTATTGATTTTTTTGATTGAAAACTTATAGGAAGCGTTACTTATACTCCATAGTTTTAATTTGGTGAGATTTGATAACTCCACTTTTCATTGCATGCCAGCTATCATTCTGTAAACATAAGTCGAACGCTCGTCTTTTGTTTAAAGTATGATAAATATCATGCTATGTAAATTGGAGCGACTAAGCCTCATCAAATAAAAACTATTGCATATGGAATGCCCACTATAGGTTTTCAATAAAAAAACAACACACATCCATACAAAATCCCCTTTCAATTTACCCGAAATTTGCCTTAGCAAATTTCATGCGCTGCTACAATTAAGTAATTTGTAAATAATTTTATTTTCATCCTCGAAATTCAATCTGTCACTTTAGTGAAATTTTGTTTGCTATTTAAAACGAGCTGAGTAATTGTTTTAATGACACTTAACGCTTCAAATTAAATTTAAAGAGACACTTTGTTGAATATAAATCCGTTTACAAGTTAACAAATTATGGTGTGTCGTGATACTATGAATTTAAACGACCTCTTCGTGAACGTACTATAAAATTATTATGTTCAGGCCATAAAAAATATAGCCCCTTTTATAATCAACATTGTTAGTCGCACAAAGTTGCAATAAAATGTCTGCTTGGTAATGAAACGAAGCCTTTTCTGCATACAATATCCTTTTATGCTATCGTGTAACTGAAAGAGGGACTTAAAATCTTTACATGCTGCTAAGCCATAACTAAGAATAAAAAAATAAAAACAAGCTTTTATTAAACTATGGAAAAAACGAATAAATAATTTTTAGATCGCTGAAATTGATTTGATATTTTATGTTGAGCTAGAAAGAAAATACACATTTCGGAAATAACTTGTCTAATAAAATAAATCGGTTTACTTTTATGAACACTTACAAGTGTTCACCCGGCCAGACATACTAACTAACACACAAGTGAAGTTAAGGCGAAGTAGGTCGATCGCACAACGAAATCGATAAGCAGAACTGAAAAAGCGCGCGTCTGATTAGAGCGGTAAATCAAGAAGAGAGTAGATTTTGCTGTTTTTCAAGGAATAAAATTTAGTATGAATTCACACAAGTGCGTTTTAAAAACTAATCACTGTGCTATCGTTTAGATAACAGGTTTACATGTTTAAAACAGTAATCATTGTTATTTTTACTTTATTAGTTTCGGTAGACTGCTTGTTTTAAATGAAAAAATAGCCTTCATTTAGCAAATTTTTCTCGATCGAGACAATTTTTCTCCATCGCATTTTGGGCTAATACATTGCCTTGGAAAAGGCTTTGTTTATAACATGTACTTATTTCAGAACCATATAATATCTTATGTACTTTGGGAGTACTACTTGTTTAAAAACCCCGATTTTACTTAAGCATAGACAAATGTAAATTGGGGATGATTTTGTTTTTCCCGTCTATCCCATAATGTGGGATATCGTTGGATAGGTGTTTCAAAAACATTGTAGGTCTGTAAAAACTATTTTTCGATTAAGGGATCCATTGGGCTAATTTTTGTTAGAGTAACCCCCCCCCTCCCGCTGGCCAAACGGTTTTTTATAAATATGTGAAAAAAATCACAGAAGTAGTATGTATAATGAAATTAAAAGTAAAACTATCACAGCTAAGAAGGCTTTACAGGTTTACGAGTAACAGGTCGCGCCAAACTTTTAGCCCCCATAAATGTATGGGACTAGAAGTGGCGCGATCTGTATTAGTAGAACAACTTGGAAAATGTACCGGGCAACTACGGAACCCTACACTGCATATCCCGACACGCACTTGGCCGGTTTTATTTTATGAAAACCGCTCATAGCATATTATTATGTTGACCAGGGTCACTACGATGAGCATAAAGAAAACCGCATCTAAATCCTTGAGTGGTTCTCGAATTAAAATGGAACTTACATACATACAGACAGACATATTTACATACAGAAAGACAGATAAACAAAAATTCTAAAAATTTTAGTTACAGTTTACAGTATTTACCCATTTCGCAAAAATATTCAATGTACAGACACGAGTCTTTTACAATACGATTAAAATCAGTTAACGATTCGGCTTTTCTCGGATATCATCGCCTAAATCCCGAGACGGAAATGACACGAAATACATTACCGCGATTTCTTTTAGGTAGCATTCAATTTGAAGTATCATAAACGCAATGTATAGCACCTGCCAAGATGACATTACTAACCGGTAGACCTAAGAAATTTATTATGCAAAAGCGACATGAATTTGAACATTCATTATTTACTGAAGCTGTACTTGTATACAATATATAAAAAAAAATATGATATTTACTTTCTTCTTTTTTAAATAAATTAGCTTCTTTTCTAAAATAGTTACATACATTATTTACAATTTCACGAGATTGAGCAACAATTTTTTTACCACGCTTTAAATTTGTTGAAGCCATGATACATAACAGCTATTGTAAGTTATTTTGATAAAATTTGATAGAATCGAATATTTTCACGAATGAAATTTGCGTTCATAAACATAAATGTATCATATACGTCAAACTGTTTATATTGATACTTAGAAGTCATACTGTCAAAATAGTCAATTATTTTTCTTATTTCAATATAAAGGTTGTGTTAGTTTTGAGCTACAAAGGAGGTTTTGTTGCTCATATCGTTCTTGTATTGTATTCAATAAGACAACGAGTAATATAATTAAAGGTCATATCTGTAAATTGATAACTCTATGTGAGAGATGAGGGATTCACGACAATTACCGAGGTTGGCCGAATCGTTAACTGATTTTAATCGTACTGTACTACTTTATTACATATTAAAAGGCTGTTCGAGATATCATGATATGGGTGGCAGTTCAAAGTTGACAGTTACAGTGATGTACCCTAACGAAATATAATCGATTTTCTTTAAGTATCAAGAAAATTAACAGTGGCAATCAAATCGATTTTTTATTTGATTGATCTTTGATTATCCAAACCATGATGGAGGGGCATAGTGTTGTTGCGCTCTGGATTTAATTAGTGTAATCGTGTTTCAAGCTCATATTGAGTGATGAAAGTTATATTAAAAGGAACTGTGAGGATTATTCTAATAGTGATAGTGGATTTAAGTGGAAATAACAATGGAAAAAGGTACAATTTGAAAAAGTGTTGACGGCAAGTTTGTGTTGAGGCAGTCGCGCGTCTGTCCCGGTCACTCGCCGCGCTAACGAGTATAGTGGTCTCGCTCGGATTCGTGCACGCCGGAGACTCGATACTAACCTAACCAAAACAAACAACATTATGAATTGTGTCGAATGCAAAAGGCTAATTGAACGTTTAGAACTCTTAAAATGCAGTGGATGTCAGGGCAGATATCACTATAGATGCTTAAATATTACGTCTGCGACTTTTAGAGAGCAATCTGAACAACTAAAGTGCACATTTAGATGTGAATCGTGTCGTAATGTCACCCGGCGTATTCGAGTGACGGACGAGACTCCGATCCGCGGCTTCGTGGACCTGGGCCTGTGGGCCGGTGCTGATGTAGCGGCGCAGTCTGACGTGAAGGACAATAACAATATGGACCCGTCGCTGGAAGGAGCTAGCACTGAATACATAACGCCCACACCGGATAATGGCGCCAATACAAAACCTGATGGAATAATGGATTTGTCGGTAATTATGAATATGGTGACCGATGCTATGACCACAAAGATGAATAGCTTGGAAACTAGATTAGTCATGGAAATAAAGGCGGTAATTTCAAATTTATCAGAGCGGGAAAACAATCTTCTGAAAGCTGAATTGAAAGAAGCAAATGAAAAAAACTTGCATTTACAGGCCGAAATCCGGGATTTAAAGGATAAATTGGGAACCCAGTCTACTACTAGAGTAAGTCAGAAAAAGGCTGCAAAAAAACCGAAGCCACGGAAGTCCCCTAATGAGCCTCCCCAAACAGTAACGGTAAGATCGGAGCCGGAGCACCGGTCTTGTGAATCTTTAGACGCCGTCCCCACCCTGGATTCCGCCCCGACCGTTGTAACTCGACTAGGGACTCAGACGAGTACAAGCTATGCAGCGGTGGCCAGCACACAGGCGAGGGCGAATACAGCTGACAAAGATCTACGAGTACAAGAGAATGGCCATCTGATTGCAGTGTCTACCACAAGGATGAAACCCATGAACCCAATTAAAAAAGGGGTAAACACATCTACTCTTCAAATAAAAGCGGTGGAACGCAAAAAATATCTTCATATATGGAGACTCCTACCTGAAACAACAACAGAAAACTTAACGGAGTACTTAGAGAGCGTGATTGGAAAAGATAATTACTTAAAAGTGGATAAAATTATCCACAAAACTGAGAGAGGATACTCGTCCTTTAGAGTCTGCGTATCCGAAAGTAATTTCGAGAAATTAAGTAATCCGGACATCTGGCCAAGTGACGCTGAATACAGCGAATGGATCTGGTTTTTTCGTAGACCAACCGCAAACCCTCAAGAACAACAACCAAAAACCACGAAGTAAAATAATAAATATATTTTATCAGAATGTAAGAGGTTTAAGGACAAAATCATCAAAATTCCTATCATTAGTTGAATCCTCAGGATCTGATCTATTCGCAATTACGGAGACTGGCTGCAACGAGTCTATTCAAAACGCGGAGATCGCACTGCCAGGCTACCAGCTTCTGCGATGCGATAGAGTAGACGGACGCAAGCAAGGCGGCGTACTTTTAATGGCCACACCGCGATTCGAGTTGCGGCAGGTACCGATGCCTGATAATGTAAATATAGACGATTATAAGTTCGAGTTAATTTGTGCTACAGTTCATTTACAAAACCGTTTTTTATTTACATGTTGTGTACTTTATACCCCACCTAAAACTGAAGAGAGTGAGTACACTGTGATGTTTAATTTAATAGGAGAAATATGTATTAGATATAAGAACAATTTAATAGTATTAGGAGATTTTAATTTGTATTCATGCAATAATTACGTTATTAACTATTATGAATACTTGATGGCATTCTGTGAATTCGTTCAGTGTAACGAGGTACCCAATAGTAGTGGAAGGCAGCTGGATCTCGTGTTGAGCGGGCGCGGAGTTGTGGAGGTGCGAGCGGGAGACGAAGCGCTGCGGCCGGTGGACGAGTATCATCCGTCGCTCGCGGTCACCGTCACCGTAACGGCCGGCGCCCCTGCCACCGCCGCCGCGGATTCGGACCGCGGACATAGCCGGGTAACACAATGGAATTTTAATAAGGCTGACTTCAATCAATTATATTGTTTAATAGCGAATATAGATTGGAGCGAAATGTACAAATTAACAGATACTGATTTAGTCACAAACTACTTTCATGATAAGATCAATGAAGTTTTCGATGCTTGTGTACCTTTAAAAAAGAAGAAGCAGGGAAACGCTAGGTATATTTACCCTGTATGGTATACGTCAGATATAATAAGAAACATTAAATTAAAGTACATTATGCATAAAAAGTACAAGAGAAGTAAGTCCCGTAACGATTATGAGGTATTCGCTCAGTACAGGGCGAGAGTAAAGACTGACACTGCGCTGGCTCACGACCGTTACAGGGACCGAGTACAAAGTCATCTGGCCACGGACCCAAAGGCCTTCTGGAGCTACATGAGATCGAAAAAAGGTAACTCGAGCCAACACAGACTAACCAAGAATGGACGAGTTCTATCAGATCAAGAGTGTGCAGAAGAATTTGCAGGGTTCTTCCAGTCCGTGTACAATCCGGAACCAGCCGAACTGAGCGTGCCGGTGGCGAGCGGCAGTGGCGGCAACGGTGGCTTGCGGACCCACCTGGCGCTGTTGCAGCCAGCCGAGGTGCAACGTGCGCTTGCCCGCCTGCTGCCAAAGTGCTCGGTGGGACCAGATGGCATACCGCCGTTCGTGTTTAAGGATTGCCGCAGAGTGCTGGAGGCACCGCTGCTGTACATATTCAACGTCTTTATCACGAACACAACCTTTCCAGAGCGGTGGAAACTCACTCGGGTGGTGCCGGTGCCAAAAGGTCGTGGAGGTCACGAACCCAGCGACTACAGGCCCGTGGCGGTGTTATGCACTCCAGCCAAAGTGTTCGAGACAGCCATATACCATAGTCTCTATGCGCAGGTTAAGGCCCAGTTGTCAGACGCACAGCACGGCTTCCGTTCCGAGCGGGGGACAACGGGGAACTTGCTGAGTTTGATGACGCGATTAGTACCAGTGGTTGATTCCGGAGGACAGGTAGATGTCGCTTACTTCGATTTTAGAAAGGCTTTCGACACTGTTGACAATGATATTCTGCTCACGAAGTTGGCAGGCGTGGGCTGCACGCCAAACACGCTAGCCTTCTTCGCCAGCTACTTGCAGGACAGACGTCAGTATGTCGATTGCAGCGGACACAGGTCAGAGCCCTATTTCACAAGATCGGGCGTCAGTCAGGGTAGTAACTTGGGACCTCTCCAGTTTATCATAATGATAAACGATTTACCAGAGGTGGTTACTGAGTCGACATGTTTACTCTATGCTGACGACTTGAAACTAATGATCGAAGTAAGCGACATCGGGGATCATGACAGGTTACAGAAAGATATAGATCGACTTAGTAAGTGGAGTCAGGAAAATAGGTTGTATTTTAACATCAACAAGTGCTCAGTACTGACATTTAGTCGCGCGCGCACCCCGCACCACCATCGGTACCATTTAGAGGGAGAACCGCTACAGCGCGTCACAGAGATCAAGGATTTAGGCGTGCGATTCACCGCCAATCTAACTTTTAAAGAACACATTGTCGATGTATGTAAGAAAGCATTTCGCAATTTAGGTTTTATCCTGAGGCAATCGAACAGCTTCAACAATATATCCGCACTACGTGCCCTATATGAAGCCCTAGTAAAAAGTCATCTGGAAAGCAGTGCTTTGATTTGGTCTCCACACGAAGCGAAGTATATAATAATGTTAGAGCGCATTCAGAATAAATTCATGCGATTCTTATATAAAAAAATATACGGTGTTAATCCTGGATTTCCATTGTTATATCCGACTTTGTTTGTTCTTGGCATGGTAGGATATTACAAATTGGAAGTGAGGAGGGAAGCGTCCACCGCCACGTACTTGTTTAAAGTGCTACGTGGAAAAGTGCACAACCCGAGCCTCCTTCGGGAGTTGCAGCTGTGCGTGCCCGAAGAGTATGTGTCGCGGAGGCGGCGGCCACCGTTGCTGAAGGTGCCGCGCGCGCGCACCAACTTGTTGCAACAAGCTCCGCTAACGCGAGCACTACGCTCGCTTAACGCGACCGTTGGACACGTTGATGTATTTTCTTGTACGTTGAACGAGTTCGCGGGGGCCATATTAATTATATGTACTAGGTTAAGTAGTAATTAAGTTATCTGGGATTTATTTTTGGTAATTTAATTATATATTTCTATTATTATGTGAGAATTTAGAATTACTAAACTAACGCAATAGGTAATTCTGTAATGTTAGTTTTAGTTGATTATAATAAATAAATAAATAAAAATTTTTTGTTAAGTACTAAATTAATTAAATTAAACGAATCAATAACTCCAGAGCTTGAGAGTTCAAAATTTTTTTTTTGTTTTTCTCCGAATTTTACCAATAACAGAACAAAAAATCAACAAAAACTGTAACAAACATCAAAACAAATAGCACGTAAAGCAACCGCAACGAAAACACAAACCGCATACAAGATGTACTCATACTGACGCGATCCTATATGACGGACGAACCGATTCATCGATATATTTTATTATTATGTAGTGTCAGTACCTATGGGTTAGCGTTCCGATCCACGCTGATGCAAGCAAAAATACATTATTATTTACTGAATCATTTCTTCGTTAAATTTAACGAATACACTGAGATTTTTGTTCCGATTTATAGAGGCATTATTGATTGTGTCTTTGCAATAATAATTTACATTATGTCTAAAACCTATTATTTTCTTTTGTACCTGGGTGTATGTAGTATGGTGTGAGTAGTATAGGTGAAACGGAAAATTACGAACTGTCACCCATGTTATGCTATCTCGGACAGCCTTATAGTACAGATAAAAGGGATCGTTTGTAGAGATTATTATTATTTTGTGTATTTTTCTTTGCTATTTAGTCGTAAACAGGAAAAGTAGGTGATTTTGATCACAGCAATGTATCCAAGATTGCGTAAGACATAAAAGAAGATGCCAATTTAGTTGTCAGCCAAAATAAAAGACGATGGTAATACAAAAATAGTCTAAGAGGTGGCAAACTCGTTAACTTTCCGTTAACTTATCTAAGGTCTACTTGGACCAAGCAAACTTAGCTCGGGTTAACTAAATTTTTATGTTTTGTCTTTTTCACATCAAACCATAAGGACAAAGCATAAAAAGTTAGGTTCAAGTTAAGTTTGCTTGGTGCAAGTGGACCTAAGTGACCCGGGTACTAGCTAAGAGTCATCATGACTCATTATTTAACTATGTAAATTTATTATGTAAATTTAATATTTAATAATTTAATATCAATTTGTTTCTTTTTTGGTTTTTAAGGCAATGAATCACAACGAGAGTTTGAATGAGAAAATCAGAGTACTTAATCACAATGATCGACATCACGATCTAAAACAACCACTTACCGTGTCTTTAGTATGAAAAGTCCTTATTTAAAAATTATAGAAAAGAATTTCAAACCCACTCGTACTTTTGCGTATGAGAACCCGGTTCGCCTCGTAAATCGAGTACATCAGTTACGATTCGCGTACATGTAAGAAATTTCTCGTACGTCTAGCAAACCGGACATAGACCACTATTATTTCGCATTTTTGCACAATTTTGGTGTGAAACCGTACCGCTTTCATTTCACATTTTCGCATTTTGCGGCGTCCATACAGAGGGCGTAACAAATAAAGGAAGTTATTCTTTGGTAGTATGCTTTGGTTATAGCATTAATAGACCACAATTTAAAATTCCCTGTACAAAGTAGGTTAAGCTGTAAAACTATTGATCCACAATAGATTTCCGGCACAATCTACCGCCTCTTTATGGGTTAAGGCGCTTTCAGAACATTTCCTGTTAGAGTTGGGGAATATTACTGTTTCAAAACCTCATTTTCCACTACCTACCTACATACCTAATCAGCTTAAATACCTTCAATAGCTGAATAAAAAAAGTAGCATGAATAATTTGACGGGAAAAATTTTTAGTGCAATATAATAATTATGATACATAAACGATACAGAATCGCTTCTTTTCGTACTTCAAAAAAAATCTTACTTGGAGTTTTTGGACTTTTTATAAATACTCGTAAAAACGTAGCCAGCTCAACCCCTATAAGAAAGATAAGAGGGACATGAAAATCCCGATTCCGCGTATGCAAGTTTCCCAGAATCCTGTAAGACATGTAGCGCGTGATCGAACCCGATTCGCTCCGATATCCGAACCTGAAACTTGCAAAGCTTTTTATTCCTGGATGCCGTTTGTCTGCATTTTCAGAACTTTTAGTTTGGAAGCGAGAATATTTTAAAGCGGATTTTCGGAAAGCACTTTGTCGCTTTAACCTGCAACTGTCTATAATCCTGAAGTGTTACATAATGTTCGAAACGTAAGAAATTATTTAAATTTGGAACGCATATACTATTTGCCTAGCCCAAAGTAAAAAAAAAAAATACTAGTCGCTGATTGGTTATCTCAGCGGTGTTATAATAAATTGGACCAATCACAGCACAGAAACGTGGTGTTATATATGTAATTTAAACAGGTTGTCGATTTGCTCCACCATTATAACATCGGTTTTTGCGATACTAAATAAAAAACAACGTAGGTACTTTGTGATCGGTTTTACTGACGGACAACGTAGTTACAGTGGAGCCCACATCAAGCTAAACACTTTCAGTATAAGCTGACCTCTCATTGTATAGGCTTCCCGTACAATGAGAGGACAGCTTATACTCAATGTGTATAGCTTGATGTGGGCTCCACTGTACTTGGAAGACCAATCTTAGGGTTCCATACTCGAAGGGCAACATGGAGCTCTATTAATGTCACTATGCAGCTGTCCGTCCAAGTAAGTCATGGGTTGTAGCTTGCAGACGGAATGAGTTACTGAACTGAAATTTGGATAAGTTATTTAGAATGTTGACCTAAAGCCGTATATTGCATTAAAATTAAATTATTTTGGGGTGTTGCCATGTGGAAAGTCATTTCAGAATTTACTAAGCAGAGTAGAAATATTTATTTTATTTTTTTATCTCCAGAAATATGTAAAGAAATAGGCAATTTTATTCTCAATAGCAAAGTTGTTATCAAGGATTAGAAAATTTTTGTAACAAGGTCTATCTCAAAAATTAAACTAGTTGAGAATTTGAAATTTTCTGTATATACTGGGTGTAAATAGACTGAAGCTGTTTCACGGACGACGCTCTCTCTAAACTCGCCCGTATGTCGGTGCGTTAGGGTTCACGCATTTTTGTTTGGAACTCAATTATTTCCTGAACTAAGGGTGTCCGCGGGTATGATTCTTGGGAAAAGTGGTTCAATAGGGTCGGTAGAACATGTGGTTTCATTTAATGGTAACAGTCTATTTACACCCGGTATAAGGTCCTACAATTCAAAGTGAAAAAAATTTAACAGATTTAACATAATTGATATAGTTTTAGAGTATCCCTAAAAGAGCACATACCACCGATTTTTTTTTCGGGCTTGCTTTTTTAACCTTTCCATAGAAATTTTGTCAGCTGATTGAACCACTTTGTACAGGGAAGTAAAAAAAATATTTGAGCAAAAAATATTTCTTCTGGAATTTGATCAGTTAACGATACATGATCTACCATAGAATTATTTTCACTTATTATTGTAGGACCTTATACAGGATGTAATCATGACGTGCTCATTAAATTAAACCACATGCTCTACTGATCATCCTGAACCACTTTCATAGAAAAACTTTTGAAAAAACTCGAAATAAAAATTCACTTCCCCATACTAATGTTTAAAACGTCCTCGTCATTTTCTATGGAAATTTTAAATATTTTTTCGCGTTATATCAAAAGTTTTCCTATGGCAGTGGTAAAGGATGATCAGTACAGCATGTGGTTTAATTTAATGAGCACGTCATGGTTTCATCCTGTATATTGTGACTATGCCATGTTACTCTATTTAAACAACAAATACTGAAAACGCCGATTTTTAATACAGGTTTAGGGTCGCGTTGTAAACTATGAGCAATTCATGATATTTAATGCAAAGTTCCTTTCAGTTTCAGATACGTGGTACTTTTTTGTGTTGACATAATGATGTCCACACACACAACTCAAATCAGTTGTTCTACTGATCATACCAAATAACTCGTAATTTATTTTTTCATACCTGAAATAAATAATATAAAAATTTAATTACTTTTGATAAGATCCTCTTTAATTTTGAATATATTAGGTAATTATAATTGTATGATAAAATAAAATGTTTATAAATTATATAAAAAACAAGCTACGAAAATTTTTTTTTAAATTACTCATACAAAAAATTAATCTCAAGATATATTTCGGGTCCGATCTTGTACAGTTATAATTAATATACTGAAATTATTAAAAAATATTTTTTTTTACTTTCCCATAGAAAACGACGAGAAGTTATTCTGATGTAAGAAAATTATAATTTGTCAAAATACATACAGTTTTTTGTTTCATTCTAGCCTTGAATGGAATATGCATACGTTAATAGACCTACATAATATATGAATGTATGCTCTATATATATAGGTAAATTGTGCTGAACCTGCTTATGTATACCTCACCAACACCTTGTATACAACAGGTGATGCAAATAAATTTTCTTTCTGAGATAAAATAAATAAATATTTTAAATATTTATAACTCGGAAAGAAAATTTCTTGTATGACCGATCAGAAAATAGACATCTATGCGAACGTAGCCAGAAGGTGAAGATTGTTGTTGAAGGTTGTACGTACCATCGACGGAAGGTCTCCTGGCCAACTTTTCACTTCCATCACAATCGTATTGAGTGCGAACAGCGGGCCTGCGCTTTTTATCCCGATAGTACACGTATATTGCTAATTATAAATAAAAGCCTTTGCTGCAAAAGTCAAAGTTGTAATGAAAATCGTGTGTCTAGACTTTTATTTGTGAACAAACGAAAAGTGATTATTAAATGGTTTATTTGAGTCTGAGGGTACTTCTCGTAATTACTTTATGAGTGTAGTAGATACACAGTACGTTAATAAATATTAAAAAAAAACAGATATTGGATTTTAATTTATGGTAAATTGTATTTTTTAATAAAAGCAAAGAAACTTGCGGTAAAATGCGCTATTTCGACCCCTCAGTTGGGGGATCGTCACCAGGCAAATGGAAAATACAAAAGACATATACATAGTATATATATAAAACGAAAAAACCTTGACATCTATTTACAGAAAGAATCAATTATTGTCTTGTTGCGAATCGATCGGAGCACTCTGAACAAACAGATTCACAGTATGTTAGAGAAAAAAAGTCGTTTGCCAATAGGTAACTTGTCATGATGGCGTCCGTACGCGAGTTATTACAAGCTAGGCCAATATTCCAACCAATAATGCCTTAAGATGTAATATAAAGTTCGAGAACCCATCTAAAATCTTAGTGAGAAATATTTAAAAGTAGTATCAAAATTCTGTAGGAGGTAAGGATTTTAATTCCACTGAAGAGTCCAGTGGTGTCGAGCGTGATACAGATTTTGAGTACGAGTCACATATGTGGGGAATATTGTTCAGTGTATTAACTATAAATATTTAAAAAACACAAAAGCACTTTACGTTACAACTGTACCAAGACCTTTATATTTCAGTTCGATTTATCGCTCAACTTGTCATAATTAGTTTGAAATTAGAAAGGGTCACACACTGAGAGAAAAATTTAGCAATTAAGACATTCTTATTGCAAACGACACAGCAAGAACAAAGAGTTTTTTTTTTTTTTTTTTATGTATTTTTTTTATTTTATAACAGAATTTTACACAAGTATATACTTTACAATTTTCGCCAAACTGCTAGGCAGTTTGTTGGCGATACGCTCTTACATTTGATTAAGAGAAGGTACTTAAAATCTAATACTATATAGTCTTAAAACATATACATATTTGTAGGAAATCATTATGCAAGATATAATAAGTTCTAGTTATGTAAGGGAAGATAACAATATATTTTTTAATTTATGTTTTAGGGTGCCAATTTTTAACTTATTTTCTTCCAGTAGGAGAGGATATTTATTACAAAGCTTGGGAGTTATGTACTTCCGAGTTCTCTCTCCATAATAGTTTTTAGATGATGGCTGTGATAGTTTGCCAATTTTTACTGCTCTAGTGAAATGTCTATTTGGTTTAGGAACTTTACTAACAACGATTGTGAAGAATAGCAGAATATTATTGCAATAGCAATTAAAATGTCTTTTTCACACATTTCAATGTTTTTAAAAAACATTTTAATTGTTATTGCAATAATATTATTAGTAAAATAAACTCGTTGTTCTTGCTGTGTCTTTTGCAATAAGAATGTCTTGTTATAATAGCTAGAGTTTTCTCTGCGTGCACTTTTCTTGCGTCCATAGAGTAAGTATGGCGGAAGTTATTTATCGGAATACACTAAATTCATGTATGTCGACTAGTCGATCAACAAGTTGATACATTGATATCATTATCGACTGTCACCTTTGCTCTCTCCCCGCACACCATACTTACCCCGGAACTCCTATAATTATTTATTAAAACCTTTTTCTAGCTATGAGATAATGCATGTAGACCACGAGTAATTATTTTCCATTAACCGCCAGTAAAGTATATGTAAAGTTACGCAGCACTGCGGTACTGTCGCAAATTACAATATCGACGTTACAATTAATATGCATCGTTATTCTAAAGTTCTACAGAGTAACTTTTAATAGGGATCCCTGTTACGTTCATTACTAGACCGGGAGCCAAACTTAAAACCACCACGAAAATGTGTGCAATCAGTAAGTAAAAACTGACAAAGAAGTATACTAGGTGAAATTAAATCAAGCGACCAAATTCATACTGGAAACTCGGCTAGTCATCAGAACCAAGGTTTAATGACCCTTCAGGTGAAATTCGAAAAAAATATTTTTGCTTCGTAGTGCCTGCACTAGGAATTGTATTTAAACCAGTCCAACCAGTAAGGGAGCAAAAAAAAATACGTTTTTTTAAATTGGCCAAACGGATAACTGAACCTAGTTCTTGATCACTAACCGAGTCTCCAGTATGAATTTGTTCGGTTGATTTAATTTCATCCTATATAATAATCTGTGCAACCAGTAAGTGAAAACCGTTCTTCTCGCCCACTGCATGCATTATCTCCTCTGGCCAGCACACCAACGCATTGGCCACCGTGCCCCTCGCCGTGATTTAAATATGAATCTATTAAGAATACACATGAAAATTATCAGTTTAACAGAAGACAAAAATCGCAGGATTAAAATTTTGCTGTTTAATTTTATTTGAAATCTGATGGGTTTTTTAGGTAACAAACAAAGGAAAAAAAACTGATAAAATTACTTGTTTAATACGCCTGCTCAAAAAATGATAGGTTACGTGCCTGTTTAGTATGCGTAGAATTACATATTTCGCGCTAGTGCCTTATTTTTTTACAACTAACGCCGTCTAGGCGAAACCGGTTACATCATTTAGTAAGCAGTGTGTAAACCTTGTTTTACTTGTGGTTTTGTTGGTATTTCTAAAAGTAACCGGATACACTAAAAACTGTTCAGAATGAGTATATTCAAACTTTTATATTATGATTAAATATATTATACCTAGTCCTGCCATAAGTTCTGTCCCTCTTTTTATGGATAATTCTAAGGTTCCAAGAAAACCCTAGAAGTCAAAACTATATCCACAGGAACGAGTAGGTTTCAAACAACAATAAACATGTGATTGTAATATAATATTATAAAATATGTATTTTTTAACGAGTCTCCAAGTAGCAGATCTATAATCTAAAAATACGGTTTGATTTTGTGTCTACAAAATTCCATTGTGATGGGTGAAAACGAGTGAAAGTTTGAATGTTTATGTCAATGATAGGATAGACAATGACAATATTTTCCTCAAAATATAATAATTAGTAAAATCGCTAGGCAAACATTTTTTTTTCTTAGACATCCAATTGACGTGATTTGTTCATAACGGTGGTGCTGTAAAATGGCTCCCAAAATATTTCAAACTCCTTTGTTTTCCAATGTTTATTGACTTATCTCCAAGAAAAATAGTCAGTTTTAAGCCTTACCACAAATTGTAATTGTAAGGGCTATGATTGAAAAAGTTATGAGGCGAAAAGCTCAAATTGTGTCGCGTGTTTCAAGATGTCTGCTTCGGACGCTTCAATAATAGTTTTTTTAATGGTCACTGCTTTGAGCAGCTATAATATTTATTTTTACAGTGTTTGATAAGCTAGGCAACAAATTCCATTCATTAATTTTACTAGATTAAGTCTGGGATGAAAAATATCCAACTTAATGTGAAGGACAGAACTTTTGGCAGGACTAGGTATACGTTAAATTGTTAAAATGTTTTAAAAATTCAAAAAGATTTTAGAAGTCATAATTTAAATTCTATCTATCTTAGAACATGGTCTTTGTTGTTCAACAAGACACTGCGTTTTATTCTGTCAACTTCTATTTGTATTTTATTTTGATTTGCAACAAATTGCTTTTATTTTATTTTTTCATGTAATTTTTCGCAGGTGTATAAAAAACGTCGTTTGATACAAGTGCGAGGTGTTGATATTTTGCACTAGAATCAAATTGTACAATTACAAATAAGCGCATTGCTGGATACTAACCAAAAGGGAAAAATATTCTTTTAATGCTTTGTTATAGGAAAAACTGTAATACAAATAACTTAATAATGTTTTTATAAAGCATGTGGCACAAAATTTGTTTTAAAAATTTCAGAAATGTTCATTTCGTTTTCATTACCATTTTATGTGTTCTTTAGACATAAAACAAAAATTAAAATTACTAAACGATATATTTTGACGTTAGTCGCGTCAACATTGACACATATTGATAAAATGTGGACAAATTGAACGGGGAACTAGAAACAAAGGGAAGGGAAGATTTTTATTTGAAGTGATAATTTTTCAAGTTGAGTGTAATAACTATACAGCTCCTGGTCTATAGTTCGTGGAAGCAGTAATTGTCGGCCGGGGCCCGGTCCATCGGCTAATGGCCTCTCTCACAGCTACGTCACTGCTGGAGCTACACTGTTGTATTAGGGTTCGGCCAAAAAAATGAAAACCCTCAAAACAATGCGATCGACACGCGACGGTGTCAGTACGTCAGCGGCATAAATAAAAAAAACGGTCAAGTGCGAGAAGCACTCGCATTCTGATGGTTCCGTACTACTTAAATAAGTTAAATGATTTGAATGAAAATTACAAACATTAGAGTAAAAAATGTATGAAACAAAACTGCGAAATTATGTTGGTCGATTATTCGGGAAAACCTGTAATATTAATCGGCGTTTTGAGTATTTTGTTATTGTAATACAGTTTATGTCGCATAATATACAGAGAATTCCAAATTCCTAACTATTTTAGTTTTTGAGATAGACCCGTAACAAAAATGGTCTTCAACTGACATCTTCGTCGGCCCCCCATTTCTTTAAATTTGGAGAAAAACAAAATAAAAAATATGTTTCTACTCTATTTCTGAGTTTTTTTTCGGGTTTTGGATTAACGTTCTACTTAACATATCCAAATTTCAGTTCTGTAACTCATTTCGTTTGCAAGCTAGAGACCCGTGACATACTCGAAAAGGCAGACAGCAGAGCGACATAAATAGGGCTCCGTGTTGCCCTTTGGGTACGAAACCCTAAAAACAGCTGGATGGTCGGGGTGAAATTTGACATGATAGTGTAAAATTAACCAGGAGAGTTCATTACTTTCTATTTCAGGCGAGCGCTTTCATCCTAGAGATCATCGAAGGTTTCCATTTGTAAAATACCGAACATCGGTATTTATAATAATAATAATAAATAATAAATTTATTCTTTGTTTTAGAAGATCAGCAGCAATGTAAAAGTTTAAATGACATCCTCGTAGGTACGACGAATAACAACAAAGCCAAAGGCGATTTTCACTACAGATTCTTCATGATACAATCTGTTTGGAATACCCCCTTCTAGACAGGTAAAATATAGCACTTCTATTCGCTGGGCCCATAGATTAAACAGAATCTAAACCCTACTAGAGAAGGGTCTCCAAAACAAGGAACTTATATACTAAATCCAGTTATGCGTACCAAAATGTACCTTATGTTTACATAAGCCGGAGAATATTCAACATTTCACTTACAGTTTTTAGTAGAAGATTTGTAGGAATCTGTTCCAGAACAGCTTGTAGAAGCTGTTGCCGTGTCGACCAGATCACGGTCATCAGTAGTTTGGATGCCACACGTCCGTCGCTCTCAGCACGGAGGTTTTTGGCAAATGACTAGCCCAGCCAGCAGTTTGCAGGTGTAGCCTAGCACTCTAAGCTCAATATACCTAACCCAAAACCAGCTTTCCCAAAAGAGACCCAAATAATAATTTCAGCACAATGTGTTTGAGCTGATTTTTCTCTGATGTAGGAAAAAGATTCTAGTGGCATGTGGCAACGTCTGTAATATTTTCACGCCAGATCTTCTCGTGGATGTTGTAAAAGGCGACTAAGGGATTATAAAAAGATATGCCAAAAATCTATGTCTATGTAGTATTGAGGCTCATAAGGTCTTTGGATCAAACGGAGAAATTCGGAGACAACGTAGGAACCTATTTACTAGTGGTAGGCTTCAGCCTTACCGGGGGAGTATTTACAAGCAATTGCGGAGTATATTAGTCATTAGTCCGTTATCCGTTGATTTTTGCGGAAATACCTGGAAAGACTGATTAATTCCTCGCCTGCTTGGTAATGTCCAAGCATAAGCCCACAGGAAATAAAAAGAAACATTTTGACTAACAGAAAGAAGCAGAAGGGAGTCGTCCGGCGATAACGGTGGGTGGTTCAGAAATTCGTAGCGAATTCATAGAATTTGGCAGGGACAATTTCGGATGAATGTGCTGTGCGTTATCGTGGAGAAACAGTACTTTTTTCTTAGCCAAATGGGACAGGGTCTCCGGTCCGTCGGATCGATCGTATTTTCTTCCAATCTCAAAAAATCGTTGCCATGACCTTTTGGGCCGACGGAAGTGTATTTGGCTTCTTTGGAGCAGATTTACCGGAAAGAGGGCTGTGTTGACTTTCGCTTGATCTCTGGCGTAAAATAATGTATCCAGTTTGATGAAAAAAGTTTTATCAACGCTGACGACCCGACACAGAATTTCTTGAGAATTTTACTTAAAGAGTTCCAACCACTGCTTAGACGTCGACAACCGTATATGCCGTTCTCAACCGTGAGCAATCGCAACACCAATCAGGCCGAAACCTTTCTCACACATATCATGTAATATTGATTAATATTCTTTATGACACGTCTACGACAACTGCTACTTTGCGCACTTTAGTTCGGTTATCAGCAAAAATCGTGTCGTGAAGCTTTCCAACAATTTCGTCGGTAGCAGTCTGAGGTCTGAGTACAACTATTATTTTCTAAATCATATTCAGCCAATTACCTTCGCACCCACTTTCCCGGACAAACATATTTGGCATCAGAGAGGTGCCCTATATTCAGTGAACCCAGAATTAGCCATTTGCCTTATCATCACTAAATTTAGAACTCTCGCGTTTTGTAAACATTATAACATTTATTTAGACGGGTAAATATATGTATTTTATTGCCTTTTGCTTGAGAAAAGGCACCCGTAATTTCGAGACAGTTGCAGCCTTGGGGTCTACGGGAAACTGGCAAGTTCGGGTGCCTTTCTTCAAACAAAAGGTAATAAAATACATCGCAGTATTACCCGTCTAAATAAATATTACTGAATTTGCTGTGACCTCCAATAACATGAAAAGTATCAATGTTTATAGTCTATTCAAGTTCACGGAACCCATACATTTTGCATGACGAGCACTTTACAAACTTTTTTATATTTTCTTATAGTGACTGCAGTGCCTTGTAAAGAGACTGAACGACTGGTTTAGGGAATAACGTCGAACCCTAATTGCTTTTTTACAATTCTCGTAGTACCCTTTCACTGGCAAAAACCTATGTTACATAGTCCGATGTCAATGTTAAAAACACTGTCTTTGTCTTTTTGTATTATTTCGTGTGATTTCTGTCCGTGACTCTTGTTTTACTCGTATCCTATAAAAAGTTGGTGTTATATTTACTTCAGTAATATTCCGTAAACAAAAAGTCTGGTAAGAATTCCAATAAAGAAAACAGAAAAGGGCATTCGGCCCTGGATGCAAAGTTCACAAATATCTTTCCCCTAATGAACTTACAGATTGGTGGAACGATTCCAGTGTCTTAAAACAAATCCCTGAATGCAGATTAGAGGTTCAAAGAGCAACTTTTATTCCCTTTGTGGCCCCTCGAAAATAAATAATCTCTGAAGTTTTGGAACTTTTAAAAGAAACGAATAAAAAACATTTCATTATCTCTGTAGCTACGACTTTACTTTCAAATATTGCCGAAAGCTACATCTGACTTCAGTAGAATTTAGTTTCGGTTGTAGTAAAAAGGCAGAATAATGCCTTTATAGAGGTTGAAACTAGCTCCAACAAATCACTGTGGTGGGGAATAAATAAGCACAAAACTTTTCAATTCGCAGAAACATGTTTTTTGTTTGTTTTATATACCCTTTGTACTGAGAATTCAACGTTATTTGAAACTTTATATTGTGGTTTTATTATAAAACAAAAAAGGTTACTAATTTTTTGCAGTCGGTTCAGTCGGTTGAATAATAAACTCTTCTGTAAATACAGGAGCCTTGTTATCTTCAAGATTTATCGCTTTCAAAGGAATCGTCATTGGCTAGAAATAACGTTTCACATATTTTCTACAAGACCACAATACGTTTAAAAGCGATAGATATTGATGTTAGATAATAAGGCCTCAGGTTTGATTCCTATCGTACCTGAGATTTTTGGAACAAAAACTCACATTGTGGAAACTGACATCCCGTAAAAATAATATATTTGTGCAGAAAAAGCGATTCCATACTCATATTACCTTTGGAAACATTATAAATAAATTAATAATATAATATATAAGGTCCTACAATAATAAGTGAAAATAATTCTAGGGTATATCATGTATCGTTAACTGATCAAACTCCAAAAGAAGAAAAAATTTTTTGCTAAAATAATTTTTTGACTTCCCAGTAAAGAAGTAATTCAATCAGCTGACTAAATTTCTATGGAAATGTAAAATAAAAAGTACGCGCAAAATTTTTTTTTTTTTGTGGAATTTGGTCTATTAGGGATACCCTATCATGTGTTAATTTTTTTTCACTTTGAATTGTAGGACATTATATAATATTGTACATTAACATAAACAATTTGGTTACAAAATTCATCACCGAGGGACTTGTTCTGGAACAGTTCACGACACCATACACCCAATTTTCAACGACCATTTTGACATCCCAACATGTAAGGGCACATGTTAGAGTACTTCAGGCACAAATACATGCTCTTTAGAGCATGCGGGTTGACCCCACTGTATTTTCTTTAACACGTTCCCTGTCCCCATACATGAGATATGAATAATGTATTCATAACGTCCCTTCCTTTATATAATAAATTGTATTAATTTACGGTGGAATGCAAACATTTTGTAATTTTTTGTGTAACTTATTCTTAACCCATGATAATGATTTTCAACTTACCCATACGTCCACGAAAACTGAACGAGTTAACCGTTCATTAAGTGGTGAGTTATGCACATAAATTTAAAAAACTTCGTTAGTGCCGGATTCGAACCCAGATTTCAATATTGAGAGTCCGGGCAATAATAATCTTCGGTGAATAATATAATACTCGCAAAAAGCAAGGAACTCTGGGTTGCAATCTATGTTACTCAGCGATTTCAAATATGTGACCCATTTTTGTGGGGACGATTATGACTCATAATCATATATAAACAAATGTGTTGCGTGAAAAGTAAGAAAATGATAAAGCCTAACAAAAGCCGCACGCAGTCAAATTTGGCCGGACAAGAGGTCAAAAAGCCTAAAACTGTCCGGCTTTACCCGGACGGATGGCAACGGTAGTCACAGCAATCACGCTAGTTAAGAGTGATTAGATTCTGAGAGCCATCAGACTATGATGAGTTACTCATTTGCTACATGGAATTCATCATTGTCTAAAACGGGCTATGTGTATAGCGCTACCGATGTAATAAATTCTAAAACATTTTGTGCGGTGAATATTCTAGCTAGTAAAGCTAACAAAGTAAGCACAAGCGTCCATGAGGAGCTATGAGTTTTCACACCCGTAGTGTTACATTTGCGGTGACGCAGGGGTTTAATAGGGGTCTCACCTCAGATTATTGCTGAACCCTGCTAATTATTGCGGAGGTGGCCGCATCTACATAATGAGGGGTCCGTAGCCTTTCGTGAAAACGTAGAGCGTGCTTGAGTGCCATAGGATGGCAATAAAGGTGATTTATAATTGATTGTAAACGGCTACTCACGATATATAGTCGGATTTCGTCTGACTAGTTTCGCTGTAACCGTACAGCTTCTTCGGAGGAAAACAGGATTACGCGACAGTTTGTAACAAAATATTATTGCAATTCTGAATATTCTAATAAGGGACTCTACAATGCTAAACATCCACAACAATGCTACAAGCCTCCTGCTTTTGTTTATTATTTGCTTATCCTATTCAATGAATTGCCGCGCACGCAAAACTTCACTTATTTTGAAATTGCGACTTCATTATTACATAAACTTGTTTTTTTAATGTAATAAAGACAGTACTTTAGGTTAGTCTATGCGTGTATGAGCATAGGCGTAACAAGGAAAGGGTTTGGCCCCCCAGAGTATTTAAGGGTACCTCCCATACACGTAAATTGGGGATGAATTTTTTTATCTCTGCAATCCCATAGTGTGAGGTATCGTCAGATTGTGGGTCTGTGAAAACCATTTTTCAATTTAGAGATTCTTTGGCGAAATATTAAGCTTTAAAGTGCTAATTTTTGTTAAAGTCAGTTGTCCTCCCTGCCAGCTAAACGGTTGTTTATGGATATATGAAAAAATTCAAAGAAATAGTATATATAATGAATAAAAGGAACTATCACAGCTAAGAAGGCTTTACGGGTTTATGAGTACAGGTCGCGCCAAACTTTTAATCCCCTCCAAACACGACAATGTTTGGGCCGTTCTTCGAGGGAGCAACTTCGGAGCGGACCAGGAGTTTGGCGCGATATGTATTGGTAGACCAACTTATAAAATGTACTGGGAAACTTCAGGAACACCACACTGCGCGTGGTCCGACATGCACTTGGCCGGAGTATCTTCGCTGATCATAATTTTCTTGGAATTTGTAGTGATGTTAATTATGTTTACGGTCTAATTAAACGAATGGATTGTCGATATAATTGCAGAATTCTCAAAGGTTATTGTGACATGCACACCACTGCTCGTTTCTCAAAATCATTTACGGTCAATGCAGTTCGACTTTGCAATGAACTTCCGCAAACCCTCAGAAACCTTCCTTCTGTGTCCTCTTTTAGATATAACCTGAAAAATTATTACCTTTCATCTCTCTGAATTACTGGACTGACTATGCTACATCGTTTGCATGTATGTATTTATTTATATATGTATGTATTTGTATGTAGTGTATTATATTTAAGTAATTTGAAATAAATATATATAATTTAGCTATATAAAGCCTTTAGTTTCTTTTAACTTGTATTAATAATGAAAAAAAAATATTGATTTTCGAAATATATTTCGGCCCACTATGGGGCCGGCATCAGTCGAAATTATTATTTAAGTAATAGGCTTGAAAAAAATAGTTTTCTTTTTGCACAAAACAATGAAGTATCTAATGTGTAAAATTTTCATTTTCCTAATACCATCGGTTGACTGGAAGAAATTTCTTTAAGGAATAAGTCCGCCCTTGTCGTTTTTCTGTATTTTGTGTTTTTATTTTAATTTTCTGTGCAATAAAGTGTTTATTCATTCATTTTACATGTCATTTTAATTGTAATATTGCTCTATTCAATACAAAAAATCGTGGTTAACTAGCGACATTAATCAGAAAAATTGACGGAAGTTTTTTTTAGCTGTTAATGTGGTAAATAATTAAAACTCTGCTACATTACGTTCCAACAAATTTATATCTGATGTTTGGGCATATTTTTTCAACAATGTTATAGAACTAAAATGAAAGTTTTTGCTCTTTGAAGTTGACAATATGAAATGAATATAGATCCTGCTAATTATGACAACATGATTAATACAGGAAAAAGGTTACTTACTCTCTTTGTAATATGTGATCTCTTTTGACGTAATCATAAGTAGGTTCAGGGTTGTTATTAATTTTATACCGATATAATCAGAAGTTGAAATATTCATCAAATTGTAATGCCTAGTGCATGTAATGTAATGGGTCCACCCACCGGGACCACGGGTACACACTGATTATTTTTCTGTAAACGAGGTGTAGGAGATTAATCACTACAAGAAATATAAAGAATTCTTTGCAAATGTGATACATTAATAATCAATGCGATAGATTGGGGAATGTTCAACTTGTATTTAACAGTTTTAAAGTATTTTTTAAGATGGTAAATTAGGCGCTGGAAATTTTAGATTTCCACATGAAAGTGTAAGCTGCCTCTTAAGAAATGATTCCATTATTATTGTCTAAGGAAACGTCGTAGATCCAATTACCGCAAAATGATTGTATAAATATTGTAATAGTATACCTGTAGGTAAGATTTCTATTCCCAGAAACATTAATTGGGTACCGTAATGTAACCATTGATCCACAAAACAATGGAGGGTACAACGGATATCCACTGTGTGAACGAAAATGTAATAAGCAAATCGTGTACTAAATCAAACACACGAATTCTAATGAGCAGAGCCGTCTTTACCTATAGTGCAGGGTGCGCATAGCACACGGGCGCAGGGTCTTAGGGGGCGCTGAGCGACGCACAGTGACAGATAATAGTACATTACGATACGAGAGCTATGAAACGTTTTCTGACGAGTGTGAGTTTGCGGCACGAGCCGAAGGTGAGTGCTGCAATCACACGAGTCGAGAAAAAGTTTCTCGCACGAGTATCGTATAATATTTTATAGCACAAGTGGGGAAAATGCCGACTTTACGCAAGCGCAGCGTGCGTAAATCGGTCATTTTACGCACGGTGTGCTATAAATTACGTTTCATATGAATAGAAAACAGGGAACGATTTCTTAACAAAAAAAAAAATGCAGGATTGTCATAATAACCAACTTGTTGTTCAAAATACATGAGGAAATTTTTCTCCTCACGCACAAATAAAATTGTTTATTTTCGTATGGAAAAATCACGTTTTGTCATTTTTTTCACGACTGGTTTAAACTGATAAGCTTCCACTGATTTTCTATGTACAGATGGAGCCAATGTGAACAATATGAACTTCAGCGCGCGCGCATCGATTTGCATGTTTGGCCGCCACACATATTTATACTTTCGAAATTTGCGCTGCAATATTCAACTGGAAATATATTTTTTGTGTAAATATTCCATTTTGACCGCGCGCCTTCTAGAGGGCAGGGTATGATTGCACACAGGCGCTACATGGGCTAGAGACGGCTCTGCTAATGAGTTTCATTGAGGCCAAAATCAATTTGTAGTTTCAACACGGGCTAAATCTATTTAATCTATTATTTACATTATCATTTTTCCCATTTCTGGTAAGTATAAAAATAGATAAGAAAAAAGAGAAGGGATTATGAAAAAATATACAAATACTCGTATAACTCTGAATCGAAGAGAAAGAGTGAGGGTGCCGCACATATGGTCTAAACAAAAACTTACTCTTCGAGCAGCTATAATGACCAACTTAACTTTACACTTACGATCTATTTAAATCTGTATATACATAGGGTCTAATTAAGTTGGTCCTATCTTCTTTAATTAATCAAGTTTATTTTTGACCGTAATTTTCTCATTTTTTTGCTAGATCTAAAATTGTAAACGAAATTTGAAGTTTCTAAATAAATTGAAAGTGCCTTGTTTTTATGGTGAGGCAATGTGTATGAAATTGATGACGTAAAGGGCTTTTTAAAAGGCGTAAAAAAGTTTGTTTGGCCGACTTCAAAAAAGGAGGAGGTTCTCCATTCGGCTGTATATTTTTTGGGTATATTATAGTGCCTTATAAGTTTCCATAGTGAGACAAAATGTATAAAATTTATTTCGTAAAAAGTTTTTTAAAAGTGATAAAATATATTTTTTTTCGACTTCAAAAAAGAGGATTTTCTCAAATCGACTGTAAATTATATATTTTTGGTATGTTCTCCATAAACCTGGCATTTCTTAAACGAATTAAAAAAAATGTTTAGTTTGGTCGTGATAAAAAAAAAATAAAAAATAAAAATAAAATATGTTTTATTTCGTTTAAATAGGTTAAACTAACATAAATAGTGGCTGGTGTCTCCTTGTAAGCTTGAAAGGCTTGAGTTGGGAGGCACCGCTCCTCTTTAGAAAACTAATTATACCTAAAAATAACATTTTGCTTAAAACTACACACAGGAAATACATTAAGGTAATTATATTTAAGTTTAAATTCAATTTCAGCATTAAGTTTAATTTAGCCATGTACGTGTATGGCTTGTGGTGCATCTGTGTGTATGTGTGCGTGCGTGTGTGAGAGGGCGCGTGTGTGTATGTGTGCGTGCGTGTGTGAGAGGGCGCGTGTGTTTATGTGTGAGTGTGTGTGTGTGTGTGTCTGTGTGTGTAAGTGTGAGTACTGCATAAAATGTAGTTGTAGCCTTCATTATTTCTCTATTATAGCTTCTATCTCATCATATGATTTTGTTTCTAACCATGAAGGAATAATTTTCTTGCAATCGTGAAGTGTTTTGGGATATATGTCTAGTTCCTTGTTTATTATATTGTACAGATGAGCTGCACGTCTGGTGAACTGTCTTTTAGCGGAGGTTGTGTTTGTTTTTGGCACATCCACAGCATTGTTTTTCCTTCTTCTGTCAATCTTGTTAGGGACAAATGGCAGGTTCTTATGAAGTTTTAGCACTGCATGGGTAATATATAGTTTCCTAACGGTAGCCAGTTTAGTTAGTCGGTATAGGCTATCTGTAGAGAATCTCCTTTTTTTAAAATACATGACCTTAATCAAGCCACGTTGAGCCCGTTCTACCACAAGGAACTTAGTTTTTGCCGCGCCACCCCAAATAGGGATACAATAACTTATGATAGACTGTACGAGTGCTATATATATTTCTTTGAGAAGATCCTTACTGGTCTTTCCCTGACCATCAACTACTCTTGGCACCACACATCTTAGAGTTTTGAAAATCCAAGTTAATTTCCGAATTCTTGATGTCACGTGTTCAAGATGTGCGTACCATGATAGTCGCTGGTCAAGGATGATACCAAGATATTTAGTTTGCGCGACCTTTTGTAAACTCGGGCAGGTACAGTAATCAGAAGCAGTTGTTATATTGCAGCTGTGAATTCTTATATTAAAGTCATCACTTGGTTGGGTATTGGTATAGTTACTGAAGCAGATATAATTAGTTTTAGAGGCATTCAGTGTAAGTATATTATTATGTAACCATTTTTGTATTTGCTTTAATCCTTTTTCAGAACTATCCTTGACAGAAGCCCAGGAGTCCCCAGTGAAAACGACGGCAGTGTCAACAGCGTACGAGAAGATTTTTGCGTTCTTGATCTGAGTGTCACATAAATCATTAATATATATCAAAAATAGAGTTGGACCAAGAACGCTACCTTGAGGCACACCGATTGACACCTCTTCACTTCCACTGATGTAACTGTCCAATCTTACCATCTGATGTCGCTCTGATAGATAACTTATGAACAAAAGGAGTGGGGTTCCTCTGATAAATATCATTTTAAGCTTGTGTATAAGGATAGGGTAAGAAACGGTATCAAACGCCTTCTTTAGATCAATAAATACTGATACGCATTTTGATTTACTTTCATCAAGGTGTTCAGTAATTAAAGAAGTAAGTGCAGACACAGCATCCTCTGTTGACTTACCCTGTCGGAAACCAAACTGACAGTCAGATAATATGTTATATTTGTTTAAATAATTAAGAAGTCGTTTGTTAAGCAATTTTTCCATAATTTTAGAGATTGCGGGCAATACTGAGATGGGTCTGTAGTTACTGATGTCATCTCTATCTCCACTCTTATACACAGGAGTGATTAATGACTGCTTAAGAGGAGTTGGGAAAATACCTTTATCGAAACACAGATTGGCTGCATGTACAATAATAGGAACAACTTCTGTTCTTGCAAGCTTTAGGAAAACAGTCGAAATGTTATCCCATCCTGGAGCGCTATCCGATTTAAGATTTGTTAAAATACTATTTACTTCAGCGTGGTCAGTTTCTAAAAGCACAAAGGAGTTTGGCTGAGCAGGAAGGCTTCGTAGGTAATTATTTAGTTCTTGTGTGGAAGGTTGTGTATGCTGGGCTAGCTGTTTACCGATATTAGCAAAATATTTATTGATATAATCAGCTGAGGCAATAGGAGATGATTTAAGGTTAAACAATTCAGAATTTGTACCATTAGTTTTAGTTGTATATGTAATGTTTTTAATATTTTTCCACAGCAATTTGTTGTTTTTAGTAGATTTTGACAGTAATTCTGTTTCATATTGCAGTTTTACTCTTTTTATGAGTTTATTGCAGTAATTTCTATATCTATTATAAGTAATTCTATTTATTTCACTAAATGGATCTCTACGTACCTCCCTTTGCAATTTATTACGGTTTCTAATGCATCGCAAAATTCCTGGTATGATCTGATGATGATCTTTAGAGATAGGCGGTAGAACTCCTCAACGGATGATGGCATATCACTCGATATTGGAGTAAACGCTTTGTGACAGGATGATGATTGCATAGTGTTATTTAAAAATTGTCATATACCTACCTGACCTTCGATCCTGGCCTCATCACCATAGACTTTTTCAACGCCTGAGAGTAAATAACTCTAGATATCGGCTATCACTTTGTGTTGGTGTGCTTAATGCAGAATAAGTATTACTTGAAAATTCCAATTAACTTTATCAAATGCTTCTTCTAAATCTATAAAGGCAATATGTGTGTCGAAATCCAATTCTATCCTTCTATCAATTGCAAGTCTCAAGGCTAGTATGGCTTCTCTTGTTCCTTTGTCCTTACGAAAACCATATTGATCTGGTCCCAGATAATCTAATTATATTTAATATAGAGGTCTAATTATATTTTGTATAATTTTTAGTAAAATTTTGCTGGCTTGAGATATCATGTTCTATGTTATTTTAGAGTGTCAGCTTTTTTAGGTTAGGTTACGGTCTTGCTTATTTTAAAATCTGTAGGGATGTTTCCTGTAGTGTACATTTATTCAATTAACTCAAATAGTTTGTCCTTAACTATATCACAATTCGAATACTTTATCATCTCTATATAAATACTATCTATTTCTGCTGCTTTGCCATTTTGAATATTATTTAGTGCTTTTTTGAACTCTTTTCTAATTATATCTAGACCCATACAATTTCTTTCTACCACTCCCTCAATATCTTCTTTCGATAACCCATTTCCTTTATACAGCTCTTCTATGGTGTTACTTGAAAATTGACAGTTTGCCCGCATGACCTTCAATTCTGGTCTCATCACCATAGAACTCCTCAATGGATGACAGCTTATAACTCTAAATTGCGGCAATCAATTCGTGTCAGTGTGCTCATTGCAGAATATTTATTACTTGAAAATTGTCATTATGCCACGGGATCTTCGAATTTGAATCCCTTCATTGGGTGACAGCGCACCATTCGTGATTGAGGCAATCGTTTTGTGTCAGGGTGCTCACAGTATACACTTAAACATTGTCATAATACCCACTCGACTTTCGTTTCATATGAACAGCGCGTATGCAATACCTCCTCATATTTCACAAGTGGTAGAGCTGATGCCAGGCTCGACTGTGGAGGTACCACCATCTTACTCGCAAACCCTCCCGAAGTTATTCGGGGGAGAGTAAGAGAACAGCTCTCAGGCAAAACCAGGCGGCCTACTATTGCCTGGGACCGATGGATGGCGGTATATCCATCCCCAATTACCGAGCCTTATATAAAACAGATTGGGGACGGGCAGCGGCGTCACTGGTGCAAGTGTTTCGGCACCATGCTCACCAACCCGCCTGCCCGGCGTGTGTGAGTATGAGCATTTCTTCCAGGAGGACTCCCAGGAGTGGCGAAATCCTGAAAAGGCCTATATCCAGCAGGGGACGAAACGGGCTGATGGATGGATGGATTTCACAATTAAACCCGTTGACACTAAAAAGCGTGAAATAAATAAATAATGAAATAAAAATTGAAATCAAAAATTAGTAAACGACTTCAAATTTTAAAGCAGATATTCAATAAAAAGTTTATAATAATTAAATACTGACACATGGTACCGAAGTGACACTTTTGCCGACTTCTGTCTACCTGAAACATAATGTTATCTAGAAGTCGGCGCATTCCCTATAGTAAAAACCAATATGAGAGTGCTGACTTCTAAAGAACATAATCTTCCAGGAAGAAAGATGTCGGTAAAAGTGTAATTTCGGTACGCATATGTCAGTATATAATTATTTTAAACCTTTTATTGAATGTCTGTTGTAACATTTGAAGTCGGTTACTATTTTTTTGTTCAAAGTATATTTATTAGCGTTGGGTTAGAAGCCTGATTTTTAACAATACTATAATCTATGGGGACGTAGATTTCTGTGGGACTACAATTATTTTCCGGAAATCTGTTAGAGGCTCTAACATAAAAAAAATATGAATATAATTTTGGAAGTTTATTATTATACCAGTTTTTATTCTTCTACAAACTTTTAAACTATTGGGGTTTGGTTAAAAGTCCCCCAGTATATTATGTACAAAACAATGGTATCACTCATATGGTATACTTAGTACAAAATCACAAAACGATGAGAGATGTAATATTTTGTAAGTCATATTAAAACAAAAATATAAAGTAAAACTTAATAAAATGTTCCCGAGATTGTTGAAACAAAGGTTAAGCATTTAAGTGCTTGTGAGCTAAAGAGTAATCTTGTATTTACGCTTTTAACTCTAGTAGCTTTAAATTATATACAGGATTTTAAAAGAAAATTATAAAATCTTTCTAACTGCTGATTCAGATCAGGACGTAAAAGGTATATTTTATGATTTTACTGTATCCAAAGTCATTAAGTCTTATGGCTTCATTTGCTATGCCAGTTTAACTGAGTCAAATTCATCTTGGATGTCATAAAATAGGATTATAAAAAGGTATGCAATAATCAACGTCTTTGTTTAGTTTTTTTGTTCACTATTCGTTTACTACATATGGTAAGGTTCAAAGTCGAGTTAAATCATAATTAACATAACAATACATTATTTTTTTGGTGTCAAATGGTTTGGCTTCTGAACGACATAATATATCTCTAAGATGGTATGTTTTCTAGGGGCTGAACGGATACGCATAGTAATAGAGCCTAATGTTATCTACATGACCCTTTGATTTTGTGTACGAAAGGTGAATGGTTTGCAAAAATATATTCTTTTGTACAACAAAAAAATGTTTTTCGGCTCTCCTGTAATGTTGGGTTTTTGAGTTAAATCGTTATTCACCGGAGGCACAGAATTTATTCCAGTGTTCATTCTATTTTCACTGCCATTTGCTACGGCTTAGCAGGCGACAGAGCTTCATAAGGTTTCTCATTCTATAGAACCGATATGTGTTGGATTCGGATGGACAAAAAAAATTGAAAATTTCAATCAAAAAGATGGTATTTAATATACCGGCCAAGTGCGAGTCGGACTCGTGCACGATGGGTTTCATACCATTATCTATAATAAAAACCGGCCAAGTGCGTGTCGGGCCGTCGTAGTGTTCCGAAGTTGCCCGGTACATATAAGTTGGTCTACTAATACAGACCGCGCCAAACTTCTGCTCCCATACATTATAGGGGACCAAAAGTTTGGGGGGGGGGGGACGCTCCACTCTAACTAAAATTTTCACTTTCAAGCTTAATATTTCGCCAATGGATCTCTAAATCGAAAAATGGTTTTGACACACCCACAATGTTTTTAAACGGCCTATCCAACGATACCCCACACTATGAGATAGACGAGAAAAAAAAATCATCCCCAGTTTACGTGTATGAGAGGTACCCCTAAAAAAAATCTTTTCAAGATTTTATTTTACCATTTTGTCGGCGTGATAAATATTTATATTCATGCCAAATTACAGCCTTCTAGTATTAATAATCTCTGCGCGGACAGACGGACTAACGGACAGGAGGACAGACGGACAGACGGACGGCGAAACTATAAGGGTTCCTTGTCGGACTACGGAACCCTAAAAACTGCAAAATGATCATGTCTGTTGTATGGTAATGCGTGAGTCGGTCTCGCACTTGGCCAGTTTTAGCATTTGTTGTTATAGCGGCAGCAGAAATACATCATCTGTGAAAATTTCAACTGTGTAACTATCACGGTTCATGAGATACAGCCTGTGACAGACGGACAGACTGACAGCGGAGTCTTAGTAATAGGGTCTCGTTAGTTATCCTTTTGGGTGCGGAACCCTAAAAAAAGATCGTATAATTTGGCAACAAAGATATCCTAAATTATTGACAAAAACGAGCAGAACACACCGTAGAACGGAGATTTTAGAAGATAAACTCAAATGTTGACGCTAGTTAGTTGTTTGTTTAAGAAACCGACCTTAATAAATTTAATTCATATATAAAGGTTAGTAGAGGTAGTAAAAATAGAAGGTAGTAATTATATTAACAATTTTTTTTATTATGGACTAATAATATCGATATCAGGAACTTGTTTAATAAACTGCATCGCGTCATTATTTTAGTCATTAGCACTTCTGAACATTTCTTGCATTTGGTTCAAAGTGGGTGCGTTGCCACTTTTGCTTCCTTTTATTGTTTCGTATGACAGAAATATTGCATCTACCGTTCGAATTACAAGAAATTCGTTCTGAGTTTTTACAATCTGCGTGTTGCTGTATGTACAATTATTTGTATAGGTTATATATATGTTGGAAATAGCTGGTCAACATAGAAATTATTCAAATCTTGCATAAGGATAGTATATCGTACTTATTGACAAATAATCGTACAAATTCGATAATTACCGTACGAAATCCAACCCTGCTGTGGAAGCTGATAGAAAAACGAATGTTTCGCCCTGTAGCAGTTTCATTCTAGCTACGATATAGCAGACGTGAGCGTTTAAGGGGGTAACTTTTTATCTTTGTGCAAAATGAACATCGTAATATTATGTTTTTATTGCGAAATCTATCGCTTTGGAATACTTTAAATATGATTATTAGTTAGAGTGCATTACGAACTAGAAAAGATAAATTTGAATCAAATGGAAAGACAAGAATTTTAAAAAATTCCTCTTGCAAGGATTCGAACCTGCGACCTCAAGACAAGCGCGCTACCAATTGCGTCACCGAGGTACTTACCTAGACTGTTGAATTCAACGCCAAGCAAGATAACATTGATAACAAGAGGTCGCAGGTTGGAATGGTGACTCGAGGATTTTTTTCAAATTCTTGTCCTTATATTTGTTTCTAATTTGTTATGCACTCTAATAATAATATTTATCATGATATTCATTATGTTTATTTATAATACATGTACTCGATATAGTGGTGGTAGAGTCGTATGGTGGTAGAGCTGATGCCGGGCTCGACTGTGGAGGTACCACCATCTTACTCGGAAACCCTCCCGAAGTTATTCGGGGGAGAGTAAGAGGACAGCTCTCAGGCAAAAAAAACAGGCGGCCCACCATTGCCTGGGACCGATGGATGGCGGTATATCCATCCGGATGATGGATCTCTCATGGACCCATCTAATATTGATAACTCTAGGGACTGGAATTTTACCAAAGCAGACTTTTACTACATGTATTGTTTAATACGCGATACTGATTGGGATAAACTTTACCTCTTTGATAACGTAGACAGAGCTCTTAGCTTCTTTTATAGTCAGATATATAGTATATTCAACCACTGCGTTCCAAATAAAATACGGAAGCATTCTTGTAGCCGTACTTATCCAGTCTTCTACACGAAAGCAATAATCCGTGACATCGAAATGAAAGCAAAAATGCATAGTACGTGGAAAAGAACAGGTAATAAGACTTCTCAATCGGAATTTAAGCGACTTCGCTCAAAAATTAAGCGGGATATTAAAACCGCACATAGTAATTACAGTAAGGATATCTCACTACAGTTACATAAGAATCCCAAAACCTTCTGGGAATATATGAATACGCTACGTAACCGTGGCGGTCTGCAAACGGTGGTGACAAGAGGAGACACCGAATACCGCGGTGCTGAAGCAGCGACTGCTTTCGCCGCCCACTTCCATTCTGTGTTCCTTCCGACGCAACCGATACTGGATCCCGAGCCCGCAAGCTCCGGTACAGCCGCCGCCGGCGCGCGTTACGTCACCGTGACGTCACTTAGCGTCAACGAGATACGACAAGCAGTTCATAAACTTAAACCGACCACATCTGCCGGTCCTGACTTAATCCCTGCCTACATCATTAAAGGATGTATTAGCGAGCTCATAAATTCTATAACCTTTATTTATAACTTAATTTTAAGAACGTGTACTTACCCCGAGACGTGGAAGGAATCTAGGGTAACACCCATACCTAAGAAAGGTGATAAAAAAATGGTCGAAAATCATAGACCGGTTGCTAATCTCTGTGCACTAGCTAAAATATTTGAAACAGCTATACATGATCGCCTTCTGTCGCAATGCTTACCACATATAACCAGCGCACAACACGCGTTTTTGCCGAAACGATCTGTCTCTACGAACCTAGTTACACTTGTCGATATACTATCTAAAGAGCTGGATTCAGGGGGGCAGACTGATGTAGTTTATTTGGATTTCCAAAAAGCGTTTGACCGCGTGGATAACGATGTCTTACTTTTCAAGTTAGGGGACATGGGATTTGCGCCCGGACTTCTCAAACTGTTCTCTAGTTACTTACGAGGTAGAAAACAGTTTGTGAAATACGGTCCCTACTTATCAGATTCATATCCCACGCGGTCAGGAATTTCTCAGGGCTCAAATTTGGGTCCTCTGTTGTTTGTCCTGCTCATCAACGACCTACCTGAGACCGTCCATGATTCCCAGGTTTTATTGTTCGCTGATGATGTGAAAATAATTAAAACAATTAAAACCGTGGAGGACTGTGAGGCGTTACAACACGATATCGATGCAGTTCTTCAATGGAGTGTCAAAAATAAACTTTTATTCAACCCGAGTAAATGCGAGATGATGAGTTTCACCCGGTCCCACTCTCCCGCGCAGCACCAATACACGCTTGGGGACGAGCCAGTAGCACGTGTCACGGAGGTACGCGACCTCGGCGTGCTCTTTGACCCGAACCTCACATTTCGCCCTCACGTGCAGAAGCTGACGGCCACCGCGTACCAGAGACTCGGCTTCGTGCTACGCAACAGCGGGCCTTTAACTACGGAAGCGACTCGTACTTTATACGCTGCATTAGTCCGGAGTGTACTCGAAACGAACGCAGTGGTATGGTGCCCGCATGAGAAGAAATATATTCTCATGCTGGAGCAAGTACAAAAACGATTCTTGAGGAATTTATATAAAAGAACTAAAACATATTATCCGTATTTGTATCCCACGCGGTTTCTAGAGGGTCATTTAGGATATGACTACTTAGAATTACGAAGATCGATGTTACTTATTAGATTCATAATTAACATAGTTAGGAATAAAATTGATTGCATCGATCTCGTCAATAAATTAATAAGTATATTTGTACCTGAGGGGTACACAAAAGCGCGTGAGTCACGCCGACACCGGCTGCTCTCGACAACAGCTTGTCGCACGAGATCACACGCCGAGTCAGCACTCCCGCGCGCGCGGACTCTAATCAACTCTCTGCTCTCTGAGGCACCACACTGTGACTTATTTACGACCGGGATAGGGTGCTTGATGAGAGAATTTCAGAGAATATTAGAAAGACGTATGAATGAAAATGTTTAATTTAAGTATGAAAATTTTTTTTTTCTCGCCTAATATGTTTTAATTTTGTTGAGTGAAACCCGCCTTTGTTACTTTATGGTACCTATATATTAACTGTGTAACAATTGTAAATATAAATTGAATTGAAATTGAAGTGAATTGAATCCGCAATTGCCGGGCCTTATATAAATTAGACTGGTGACGGGCAGCGGCGTCACTGGTGCAAGGGTTTCGGCACCGCGCTCACCAACCCGCCTGCCCAGCGTGTGTGAGTATGGGCATTTCTTCCAGAAGGACCGCCAAGTGTGGCAAAATCCTGGAAAGGCCTATGTCCAGCAGTGGACGAAACAGGCTGATGGATGGATGGACTCGATATATATATCATAATATTGTTTTCCTTACTTTCAAATAAAAAATATCCAATAAATGTGTTTTAAACCAATTTATTAATAAAGTCTTCACAAAAGAATGATGTAATTTAATGCATTACCTTTAGTTTGCATTACATTAACAAACTTTAAAATGTGTTTAACAGTTGTATACATTGATCAGTTGTATGCAATCAAAAGGTTACACATAATATTCATATTATTTTCAGATAATTTTTCCACAAGCAGTTTTCACGAATTGCTATAAAACGCATTCATTGCATACTTTTTATTCAAAAGTAAGGAAATTAAATATTATGATGTGCATTTCTGTATCCTTTGTTATCACCTTATATAATGAATGAGTTTCCATTAACAACCATGCTCACGAGCTTCCATGGAACCTTTAGCCATGTTTTAGCTCCAAGTAGCAAGCTATAAAGGCAGTAGGTATACACTAGACTTGTCACGGGACGTAGGCAGCCCAATTGTCATGCAGGGCGGGCGGCGCGCGGCCGAGCTGAGCGTTAGTTTGGTGACCTACTGAGCAAACTCGCACTCCACCAGCGTTTACAATTCGTTTGTGGACTACCAAATTCCGGTTACTTAGGTAACGAGATTTTTCTTTGCTTTTTGGGCCACAGTTGCTGCGGAAAACGTAGTGAAAAAATATTTAAATAAAAAAAGAAATTCAAGGCAAATCTATTTCTCAAGATGTTGTTTTCTGATCGATGTATCACATAAAAGTAAATGTTTAAAAAAATACAAGTCAAACATGTTTGAATCTATTACAGTGAGCTATATTAAACTGTGAATTCCAATTATCTAGTGCTAATTCGTTATCTAAAACTTCATAATACCTATATATGTAAATTGAATGAATTTCGGGACTTCGACTTATTTCCGAAAATACGGCATTAAGATTCTGTATAAATAATATACTGTACCTTCCAAATACAGATAAAAATAGCATAGAGGTTATTACTCCTCTTTTTGTATTGATTTCAAAATGCCAAATTTAAAAGTTAAGATGGTCGTAAAATTTTTGTTCGATTCAACAAAAAACAAAGTTTCGATGATTTTTAGGGTTCCGTAATCAACAAGGAACCCTTATAGTTTCGCCATGTCCGTCCGTCTGTCTGTCTGTCTATCTATCTATCTGTCTATGCGCGTTTAGGTGACATACTTTAGTGCTAGAAAGCTGTAATTTGGCATGAGTTGAGTATCGTCTACAAAGTCGTAAAATAAAACTAAGAAACAAAGATTTTTTTTTCTATTCATCCCCTACTCGTAAAGTGGGGATGAATTATATTTTTTGCGTCTACCCCTTAGTATGAGGTATCGTTGAATAGGTCTTTCAAAAATATTGTGGGTGTGTGAAAACCATTTTTTGATTCAGGGGTCGGAGTCAAGTGTCCCTCCTGCCAGCTAAGCGGTTACTTTTGGATAAGTATAACAATTTACGGCAGAAGTATTTTTGTATAACGGAGTTAAAAGGAAAACTATCACAGCTAAGAAGACTTATGAAGTTACCGAGTAACAGTCGACCGACTTAATTTGTAAGTTTTGTTTCGTATTTATAAGTTTGTAATTTTATATTCAAATCACTTAAGTCTATTAACGTATTTGAATGGTACGGAACCCTCAGGGCGTGAGTCGTACTCCCACTTGACCGGTTTTTAAGATTCCAATTATAATAATTCTACTAGAATAAGATTTATCCTTATTTTAAAAAATATACTTCACACAAACGACAAACGTTTCGTAATGCTAGTTACGACGCACACTGGTTCCATTCTTAAAAATGTCGGACTTAGGGTCCAAGCTTAGTAAATCGGTATGATTTTTTTTAACATGACAGGCCTTTTGGTTCTGAACAACTTTTACAGATACCTACAGTTTTTTTCATGTTAACACTCTAACACGCTAAAAAAAAAATGTATTTTTTTGTATGGAGTAAAATGATTTTTTGGCGATTTTTTCCATAATCGCAGCTCGGTAAAAAAAAAATGAAAATAATTATAGAGAGCATTATCCTCGATACTTAATCCCCAGGTACTATTTCAATATCTTTGCGACTATTGGAGTTAGAGGCACTTCAAGGTTATTAGTTGAAATATTGGTCTATAGTCTAAAATTCAACCATATTCGAAATAAAACCTAGATTTTATTGTAGAAAGTATGGTCTTTAATAGTTTATCCCCAGATACTGATTGCATATCTTTCCCGCTTTATGAGCTTTGGACACACAAGGTCAAAAAGTTGATTATTGGTCAAAATTCTACTGTACTTGGAAATAAACCATGGTAGGTACTGTTATAGCGGAAATAGTCCGTAATAATTCATACCTAGACACTAACTGCATATTTTAACCGGTTTAAGCGCTTAACATGGGTTAAAAAAACATGCCGATTCACTAAGTTTGGACACTAAGTCCCACATTTTTAAGAATGGAACCAGTGTGCGACGTGGACCTGAACCTGAGTTTGATTTAAACTTTAGTAATACGATATATTGATGGTTTTGTAGCTCTATTAGGAACTACCTCTACCCCCTCTATGGTTACAATTTGCAAATGTTATTCCTTTCATTCTTCCAAAAAGTCGAAGACTCTTCGAAAATTTTAATGTAACATAACTATATAGCCTCAGCACATCACACGGTCACTCACCGACACTTTGTATGTTTAAACTCAAATATTTAGCCGTTATTTATGCAAAGATACAGACGAGAATGAAAATGAAGCAATATCAGGAGCTCAGTGCTCGAGGGGTATCATGGCCACGCCAGCTCGCGGTAGGGTTGCCATAGCATGAGAATAAGGAGTAATCTAACTAGTTTCAAAGTGAACAAAACACATCTACACGATACGAATCCCCAAGGGGTTGTGAAAGATGCTCCCTAGTTAGACTATGAAATGAGAGATCCCCGGTTCGAGTCCCGGTTCAGAGCTCCTCACGTCCAGATTTAATTTTCTGATTTTCTATACCGCAATGATAGCGTCCTCTTGGCGCCAAGAGGCTCACTATTAAGTGAGCACTATACATATCGTTGCGGTATGGGAAAACACATGCGTGAATTTGCAGGTTATGTTGAGAACTGGATAGCTCAGTGGTAGAGCAACCGTCCGGTAAGCGAGAGGTCCCGAGTTTTACTTTTCTGATTTTCTATACCGCAATGATATAAAATTTAATTTAATGAAAGTCCCAGTCCATATGAAATGAAATAAATACTTTATTTATGTAATTTAGGTACATAAATACTCTCATTTATTTATTACTCATAAAACTTTAAAGGAATAAATACGTTTACACAGGCAAATAAACTAAAATAAAGGTATATATAATGTATGCGATAAACATAATGGTTATTGCTGGTATACTAAATATTAATACGCTACACAATATATATTATGTAGCGTATTAGTGCGAATACATATATACATAATACATATATATATATATAAAATATTCATCTATTCTTCTTCAATTCAATTATTCTTGCTAAGAAGAGGGGCAAGAAACTTAGGAAGATCATGTCTCTTTTTCGTATAAAAAAAGTTTTGATACAATGATTTAATAAAGAGATAGAAAGTACTGGGCAAGAGGAAGTAGGATAAACAGGTCAAAGTTTAATAAAATAATAATAACGAAAGAACGAAATCAATTGATTGTCTCTTCATCCTATTCCTCACACTCGTGCGCCCACGTTTCACCGAAGATTATTACGACCCAGCGTGATGGGGGTGCACCCTATGGCCGTGCTTCGGGCACAAATCTTTTGAGAGCATGCAGGTTTCCTCAAGATGTTTTTCTTCACCGTTCAGCAAGTGGTAATTAAGAACAAATACTTGCACATAAATTCCGAAAAACTCATTGGTGCATGCCCGACCGGGGGTTGAACCTGGATCTCAAGATTGAGAGGCCAGAGTCTTACCCCTGAGCTACCGCTGCTGCTTATTATTTGTTATATTATCAATAGACCACAGAGTGGCCTACTTAGTGTGGGAAAAAAACATCAGGTATTAAATAGTTGATGCTTATGATTTTTGGCACTTGGGAGATTGTAATAATTATATTTATGTATATTACTAATAATAAAGAATAAAATGGAAACCGGCCAAGTGCGAGTCGAACTCGCGCACGAAGGGTTCCGTACCATCACACTAATATTATAAATGCGAAAGTTTGTGTGTGTGTGTGTATGTTCGTTACTCGTTCACGCTGAAACGGCTGAACGGATGTGGATGAAATTTAGAATGGATATAGCTTATACCCTAACTTAACACATTATTGATTGATTGATGATTTTTATCCCGGAAAAAAGCATTTCGTTAAACCGAATAACACGCGGGCGGAGACGCGGGCAAAAGCTAGTTATCTATAAAAACGGCAAAAAAATCATGTCTGTTGTATGGGAGTGCGCAGGTCCAACTCGCACTTGGCTGGTTTTAGTATTTTTTGTGTTAGCGGAAACAGAAATACATCATCTGTGAAAATATCAACTGTCTAACTATGACGGTTCATGACATGAGCGACAGCCTGGTGACAGACGGACAGACGGACAGACAAGACGGACAGCGGAGTCTTCGTAATAGGGTCCCGTGGGTTGCCCTTTGGGTACGGAACCTTAAAAAGTCATGTCTAAACAAAGAATATTTTTTCAAATATTTGATTTAAATGGATACTGACGCCAAAACTAGCCTTTTTCGAATTTTTGTATGCCTGTCGATATGTTCCGTTTTAACTCGAGAACCACTCATTTGGATGCGGTTTTTTTTATTATCGTCGTAGTGACCCTGGCAACACATACGCTATAAAAGGTGTTCAAAAATAACGCCCAAGTTGAAAATGGGGCAAAGATTGAATAAACGAGGATGGAGTCGCGGGCAAAGGCTAGTAAAGTATAAACGACTAAGTATTGGGCATTTGCTTATTCTAGTCTTGATTAAACATGTGTATGCTAGTAAATTGAAATTTAAGATTTATTGAACCATGTTTTACGCAAATAATATATTCTGAATCTAAAAAGACACGGCCTATCGGCCTATTTTGTACGTGGGGTAGTTTTAGAACCAGATAACTATAGCGTCAAAACAAATCAAAATTTAAAAAGTATTCATCTGCCTACACATATCACTTTTTTTGCCAGAACTAGTTGCCTTGTGTTTGGCCGCCAAATTGTACCTGTAATGTGAATCGCACAAGGTAGTTTTGTATTAAATCATCTGGCAACACATCCCCGAGGACAACTTAATTCACTAAAACTCGCATTTTTACGATACAGCTACCACCCATCCGACGATGAATCCCAAATTAGCAAATTTAGTATTAACTGGCAACTCAGCCCCAAGGGTAGCCCACTAGCGTCCGTATTTTCACGGCGCGTAACCTCCTATGATCAGAATTAATGATTAGCTAAGCTACCATGGTAGTTTTATATTAAAGTGTCTGGGAACACTGAACACAGCCCTGAGGGCAGCTCACTAGAGTTCGCATTTTTACGACCCAGCCACCAACACTCCGACACGGACGAATCCAAGATTAACAATTGCCCAAGCCCGAAGCGGGAAAATTAACTTTTAAATGTAAATTTTACGAGGAAGTCATAACGTAAAAGCTGCCGCGGTTAGCTCTGATTTATAGCACTCGGAATGGAAAGTGTTAAAGGAGTTGCAATCTGAAAAAAGTTTTAATAGGCACCTCTTTAAACCGGTATAAATCATGAGCAAAGCTCGCTTTAACTGTCGCAAAGTTGTACGTATTTTAAAGATCATCCAGTTTAATGTTTGTTTAATGACGTCACTTTATTTTCACTAATCGCTGCGTCTACTTAATTCGGCGGCCATTATGAGTTTTCTACGATGTGGATGGGGTGCCGCTGGTGGGACGCTTTCTTTATGTTCCGGCAAAAACTTTTTCTTCGATAACCTTGGCACTTGATTCACGTAGGAATTTCCAAATTTTGAAATTCTTAAGGTATTGTTTTAAATGTAATTATAGGTTGGTATTGCACAATAGCGCATAACTCATAGCCTCTGCTACGAATTTAAAATTAGGTTAAAACACACCCTATTGAGTAAAGTATAACGAAAAAAAAAAACTATATTTCGGCTCGTTCCATTGAGTCGCCAACAGTTGAATGAGAAATAAAAATAAGACATCACTATAATGTATAATTAAAAATATTATGTACATAATTAAAGTTGTACTTAATATTGTTTATATTACTTATTACGCTCTGCATTTTCAACCTACGTGAACAATTAACTGTACTGCCATATTGCGTTTTACGGTCGCTCTATTTTAGTTGAAACGACGATTTTTAACTTATTTGAACTTAAGAATCTTGGTAAGATCGGAAACAATAATTTAGAAGGCACGCAGAAAAAAAACGTTTCTCCCGATTTCCCACTTGATAATTTTAAGCTAAGCGATACTTAAGTATGAAATGTGTGCTGCATGCTGTGATTATCATATTGCGAGATCAGAAACTGGGAGTTATTATTAGAGTAGTCGTATACATATTTAAATGCTCCTTTTCTCCAAAATATTATTTTGAAATGGCCAATATTACAGTTACATTATTTTTTGTGGATTTTACAAAAGTGGACAAAAGATACCTACATACAGGCAGATCACCAACCCGCTAGGCATAAGACCTGACAGTGACAATACCAGATGAATAGAAAAATTACTGAAAAACATGAGAAGAAACATCCGGACACGACTTTCAACATTGAGGTGGGTAGAAGTTTTGCTAACTTTTTCTTGAATTCGATGATTTCCAAGGAGGTTTAATAGGGGATCTCTTTGGATAGCAGGCATTTGATTTTATTATTGTTCCACGTTTTGATTGGGAATGAGGTGCTAACGTCAACTTTGCGCGAATGTATGAAATGACAGTTACCAAATGTAGGATGTGCAAAAATTTCGTAAGAACATTTTCAGTACTGCGAAATTAAGCCCAGACTTGAACCCCATCGAGCATGCCTGGGATGAACTGGGACGATATGTACATCAGCGAAATTTCCCTCCAATGAGGCTTCGTGAACTGAAAGAAGCACTGAAAGGAGAATGGGAGAATACTGGTGGAAAGCATGCCAACCCGTAGAACGGTTGTATTAACAGCTCGTGGTGGCAAATAAAACAAAACTTCTATGACTATGGTAAAAGTATTTGTAGAAAAAATTTCATTTCACATCAAAGTTCTGTTTGTAGATTATAAGACTGCATAGTTATAATTTAATTAAGTCGCAAGAATTTCACTTTAAAATATCATTTAAATGTTTAGATTTGATCGTCACAATTAGCACTTGAAAATTTTGGAGTTAAAATACTTGAAACAATGTCTAGATTTATTAATTTAAAGGCAATTATGTAAATTAAAATACAAGACTTTGTTGAAGTTTTAATATAAGAGAAAGTCGACGTCCGCAGCAGTAGAAGATAAACTTCGTCACAGACTATTTATTCTTACTTTCAATTGAGAATTGCAAACACTACTGTATTCTTTTGAAAATGTACAATAAAGTGTTTTTTTTCACAAACCTACGATGGGAATAAATATTCAAGTTTCAGGCAATAATATTTTTTTTCAGGGAAGAACACTTTTTGTTATATTACCTAATATGAAATAAGCATGTAAATTTTTTAATGCAGAAATCGTTAATAAATGATCAAATTAGGGCTATGAATAGGAATTTACAACTAAATTATCCATATTTCATAGTTATAAAATCTAAATAAGTTTCATAATAATCTTCTATAATTCAAACGGCTGCCATTTTAGTGCGCATCGAGTGACGTCACATGATACTGCTCTTGCTTGCAGTATATGGCGAGCGGCCGGTTTTTTTTTCATTATTTTTGATTAAAACAACCTATTACAAAATATTTGAGGGTTTTATTTGACATTTATTAATTTTGAACTTAATACTTTATGATGAAATGTACTCACTTTGTCACAAAAGGCAGTAGCCAATGGTGACGCGTTCAGCATTTGCGTTTCATTTCATCAAAATGTTGTATTTTTAAATGAAAATAATTATCAAATAATAAAATAAAATATTTTTCCCCATGAATGATCTAATGGGAGATAGTATTGTGTATGTAGATTACAATAGTGAAGAAATTTTGTACCCCGGAATAGTTATACAAGTTTGAGAAAATAAAGTAAATAAATAAATATTTACTTTAGTCCGCATCAAGTGATTCACAAACTACGAGCGATGTATCGTTTCGTCAATGAAAATAATCTAATAATCTCTTTACAACTGTTTTGTGTTATTACTGGGCGGTTTCATGCAAGTAAATCAATTCTAACTAATACGCGCATTTTTTTGGATGAAAAAATTTATGACGTTATATCAATAAAATGTCGGTACTATTGTAATCAGTATACACAATACTATCTTCCATTACAGCCGTGGCAGATATTTTTAGAGCACCTTATATGCATCAAAACTATTGGCAAAGTCTGTTGTTTTACCACACTTGTGATTTTATTGTTATTTGTTGAAAAAAGTTGGCAATCATTCCTTGTGTACCATAGACAGGGCCGGATTTAGGGGAGGGCAATCGGGGCTGAAGCCCAGGGGCCTCCACACAAGAGGGGCCTCCACACAAGAGGGGCCTCCACAATTTGTTTGTGTTGTACATTGTTTTTTTGAATAAATAACTTGCCATATACATATTTTTAACTAACCATACATAAAAGTACGAATTGCATAAGATGTTAGGGCTCATGATGTTTTTTTTTCTATTTGTATTGGCTTTGTCCAAGAGAACTATATTTTTCGATTTATCTTGGTTTTTTAAGAAATGTATACGAATTAAAAGAGTAATGTTAAAACACAAAAATGTTTTCAAACACTAAGTACAACTAACTTCGTTCTTGCCCAGGGGCCCCACACATTAAAATACGGCCCTGACCATAGACAGGCTTGATAGAAGTAAACTGCGTTCAGTTTGACCGTCGGATGACACCCCCCCAATCTGAAAGCAGTCTACAAACACATTACTAAATTGTGAACGCAGATTATTTCCCTCAAGCAAGTTGGCAAATTGCGTGTAGAGAAAAATAATGCTTATTGTTTGTTTGTATCTTTATTTATGTTTCTTTTATTTACTTAAACTATGTATTGAAAAGCTTAATATGATACACGTGGGTAAGGGCAATAACTTATTCGTGAAGCTCGCTTCGCTCGTGTTTCAAATCGTCCTCGTCAGCTATTGCCTCCTTACCGCATTTTTAGCATAAACTACCAATTTTCCGCGTTAAATCAGAAGCCTGATTTTCTTACAGCACTTTGGGGCCGTAAATTTCTCTAGGAGGTCCCAGTTTCAACTTAATATCTCAAGCGGGACCCGAGAAAAGTATTCTTGTCAGGCGGACAGACAGACGGACAACAAAGTTATCATAAGGGTTTCGTTTTCATAATTTTGAGGTGCGGAACCCTATAAATACAAGAATATCTAGGATTATTTTTTGTTTCTTTGTAATTTCATATTTAAGGTTCTTAGAATAATTACTTAGCAATCTCGACATCTCAAAGATAATTTTTCAAGCTTTTAAAATCACCTTGGAATGCCCTTATTTCACGATGACCTTTAAGGTTATTTTTTTTGCGAGATGTAATGTCCGCAACGGAATACTAACTCGAGATTTAATAATTAAATATTTATAAAATTGTTTATTATTATTATTATTATTTCGACTATGTCTTTTTTTTTCTCGACCGGGGTCGGTTTTTTTAGGACTAGGTACGGGCTTATGCCAAGTATCCTGGTTCCGTTGTGTCAGTGTATGTGTGTACTATTGCATTTCCTGTGTGTTTGGCGGCATGCTATGTGTTGTGTTTATGTGAGGCGTTGTATGATTGGTGAGCAGTGGGAGTGAAGTTGGGTTAAGAAAGCGGCGGACTATAGAGCAGGTGTCGATCACTATTGATTTTTGCATGGGTATGAAGGTTTTTATAGGTAGATCCAATAATTCTAGGGCTTTCTTTAGAGTTTTAGGGACGATACCGGTTGAAGAGATGATAATCGGGACGATTTTGACGGTTTCTTGTTTCCACATTTGTTTCATTTCATCTGCTAGGGGAATATATTTTTGAATTTTTTCTGTATGTTTTTGTTTTAAGTTATGTGTGTTGGGGACGGAGATGTCGATTAGGTACGTAGTCTTTGTGGATTTCAAGGTAAGTGTGATGTCCGGTCTATTGCTAAGGATAGTACGATCTGTTATAATGTCTCTCTCTCTTATTATTATTATTATTATTATTATTATTATCGCACATTAAAATTATATAGTACAAAGGCGAACTAAATTCTGATTAGCATTATATTCCAGTAATTATATAAACTTGTGATTCCAGATTCCTCATTTTTAGGGGCTACTTTTTATTTTACAAGATTTTAGGGTTCCGAGCCTAAAGGGTGGTGTCTGTCCGTCCGTATGTCACGGGTTTCTAGCTTGCAGATGGAATAAGTAACAGATCTGAAGTTTGGATATGTTATGAAGAATGTTGAACTCAAACCGAATATTTATTTAAAACTCATCATCATTGGGCCATCAAAGTTGTCAATTTTAGAGAATTTTTGTTAAGGGGTCTATTTCGTAAACAAAATTCGTTAGGAAATATAGGTAAGGTTTTTGTGTACCATGTGGCATGTAGTATATTTGTATATACTACAAATATACTACATGCCACATGGTACACAAAAACTTTAATATACTTTAATAAACTTTAATATACTTTTAATATGTGTATATTTAAACAACAAATAGGTTTCGGGTAATGTATCCAAAAACTCAACCAACTTAATTTTGCAGTTTTGTTTTATCTAGACACGCGGCAGCGGGTCAAGCCAAGTTCAAGAAAAGAAACTGGCGAGCAGCGCCCGTGTGTGATATTACATGAACCATTTGGAGCCACTTTTCAACCCTTCATAACTCAAAAACTTTTTAACATGAACACACCAAATTTGGTTTATATATTGAGACCCCCTCGATAAACTAGTACCCCAAATTTTATAAACACAGCTTAGCCATTATATAGTTTATTGACGTCCAAAAATCGTCATCATTATGACTGATTGACTGACGTACAGACAAAATCAGAAAACTTCCAGATGACCTAACTCCAATTTTTTCCAATCAATCGATTTTATTAGGTAAACCTAAGCGTCTTGCAAAATTATAAGAGCAAAAACTTCTTCTTCCTTCTTCGCAGTAGAATAAGTTTCATGATTTAATACCAATTATTTATAAAACTTACTTATACATACTTGAAAATTGTTTACAAGAGCCCAGATTGGAGTGAGACACAAATGAAGGGAAGGAAGGAAGGAATACGTAAGGATGGATTCGTCAGCTATCAATATGAATGAGCGTATGAGGTTATGATATAAATAATTGTATTAATTTATATACTGTATTAGAATTTATAAAGTGCACGATTACAAATATAAAAATAAAGAGTAATTGATTTGATCGTTCCCACCAAATCTGATAAATATTTTTGTTATAAAACATGTGCTAGCTTCTGATTGGCTAATTGTGAAGGCTTCCTATTGGTGCAGCACAAAATGTGGTCCGACTGAGGGGCCTGCTAGGCAAGAGAAAACCATTCTTTGTGCGGCATCGAGAGGACACGTAAGTTAAGTAAACTTGTAACTAGGTCACTTTGTTTATTACTCTTATTGTATTACTGTGTCACCGGTACTATGTCTCTGATACCATGTAACTGTTATTATGTACTGTTACTATGTCACTGCTTCTATATCCTTGATGCTACGTCACCCATAGTGATAAATATTTGCCAATTATATCTAAATTTGATTCGATGTATTATGTTTAATTTTCTGTGAATTGATGTGGGTGATTGAAAATAAATGGTATAACTTGTATGTATTATGTTTTCTTACATATTTCCTCAAGTAACTTAGATTCTACTAAAATGCCATTTGCATTTTATTGGATTTATTTTGGCTTAAAGCTTCCTTGCATTTAATTAATTAAAAGCCTCACTTAATTACATAATGATTCAGATAGTTTACAATGTTTTCACTTAAAGTTAAATATTTAAATCTCACAAGCGCAAGCTAGTGGAAATGCAGATTGTCGAAAAAAAACTTAGTCTTCCGGCACATAGATACCTACATAGGCACCTTAATACACCTTATTTACTCAATTTCTGTGAAAATCCAGATATTGAATGTGCAATGCGCTCTAATTTTCTAAACATTCGATAAAATGTAGAGAATGGTACTAAAAATAAAACTACAACGTAAACGCAGGAAAATTTTTTTTATGAGTAGATCACTTTTTAATAATAGTAAATTTATTTACAAAAGTAATGATATCACACCAAAACATACATGTGAAAATGGAGCCAAGTTCAATATTATGATAAAGGCTGTGGTTGTCGACTTCACTGACAAAAGACTTGAGATCTAAATGGGTGCCAAGTCCTGTAAATAATCCCGATATGTATATATAAGAAGGTATGTATATGTAACATTCTTAGGTAAATTTAAAAAACAATTTATTCTTTATTTTCTGCTACAAAAATATTTCCTATTTTAAAATATTAATTTTTTTAAATTTGAATTTTCGAATTATTTAGACAAAGCAAAACTTAAGATCTCCTGAACCTCAACATTTGACTTGGCTAGTTTTCACATATTAGTCATCACATCATAGGCATAGAACTTTTTGATGAAAATGCAATGAGAAGGTCAAGTTTGACAATAAAAAAATATGAAAAAATTTCACTGTTACTTTCAAAAATCATTATTTGTATGACGCCAGGGTAAGCAGTGCCTACCCTAGAGTACATGATCTCAAGTTTGTTGTAGGAGTTCTTTCACCTGACATCGGAAAATAAACCATGTTTATTGATATAGCAGTAATTTCAGACATAAACTCAAGCCGTTTACACATAAAACGAATTAATACCTTAAAACGGCAAAATTTTCAAAAATAAAATATATCGAGTGAAATGTGTCCAATTAGGTAACCACCTGACAACGGAAAGATAAAGGTCTGAAAAAACACGTGTCCAAGTTTTACATTGATCAGATAAGTAGTTGATTTAGCATATTAAAGCAAAAACCGTTGCAAGACCAAACGTAAGCCATTTAGTTTATTGTAAAGGACGTCGTTACAACGTAATAAATATAGCTTATTAATTAAAACAAAAACACGGCCGCAAGATGAAAAGGGTATGTTAATAAAAATTGAATTAAATTTTGTTTTGAGCTGGTTTTCTTCCAAATTTCAGAGTAAAAGGTCGGGAAGATCTTAATATTGCTAACTTGCCATTTTTGTTTTACCTATTACCTTATAGTGACTTTCGTTTATTATAGCCAAATTCATACCGGAGACGCGGTAAATGGTCAGGAATAAGGTTTAACTACCCTTTCTGTTAAATAATCAAAATGAAATTTAGACTTCCCAATACTAATCGAGTCGAGGTTGTTCTTGAACTAGTATAAATAAAATAAAAATATACAAAAATACAAAATACAAAAAATTTTAATTAATGACTGTTTATATTCAGATTAAAAATCCATAGGTAGGTGAGTGTTAGGCTTAAAATAGAGGCATGGAAAATATTTTTCGTATTTCATAAATAAGGTCATTGAAACTTGGTCCTGACCACTTACCGAGTCTCCAGTATGAATTTGGCTAAAACAGTTCCTGACTGATTGACAGACATCGCCTGAGCCTAAACCGCTGAAGACAGAAACATGATATTTAGAACATTATATGTTCCTAAAGTGGTGTAGAGGTACATAAAAAGAATTTTCGAAAGCCATGGATTTCGCTATAAAAACATAATCTTGAGAACTGTGAATTTCTTAACCGTGTGAAGCAGTACATATTGTAGCGACGACAGCGCCATCTGTTTCCTAAGAGTAAGACGTAAGCGTTCAGGATGTGCCCTACGAACTGGCTAGACCAAACAGTTACAAAATGGTGGAAAAATTCAACGGTCTAGGACAGTGGTGCCCAACTGGTATTGCTCCGAGGGCAATTTTGAAAATCTTAACATGCTCGCGGGCACCGCTGAGTTTAAAAAACCTAAGTTTGCTAATGGAAACTACATTATTTCTTTATATCCCTGTTTATTTATAATGACATACTACAGAAACGATAGACCGGAACAGCACAAACTTAATGTGATTCAAGTACTTGTCTTGGCTTATTGTTTATATAATTTTACTATAGACAATTTTACCTAATTTTATTAATTTATTAAAGTCGATTCTGAGGGCTTTAATTTTAGTTTTAGTGCTGTCAAAACTCAATTTTATTAATTCCAAAATAGTACTTTAGTACTAACAACAGAAGCTATTTTACTTTGGGATAATTTAACTTTTGACAATACTAAAACCTTCAGAATTGGCTTTAGTGTGCGCTTGAATTTTTATCCCATTTTGTTCGCGGGCGCCTAGAAAACGGGCCGAGGGCTAGTAGGCGCCCGCGAGCTCCCGGTTGGGCACCACTGGTCTAGGATTAGTAAGTACCTCGGTGGCGCCTTCGATCATCAATATACAACCTGCAGTGGCGCAGTCGATAGCGCGCTTCTCTTGATAACAGGAGGTCGCAGGTTCAATCCTAGGCCGAGGAATTTTCTCAAATTATTGTCTTTAAATTTGTTTCTAAATAATACTTCTAGTTTGTAATGCAACCCCAAAATAATATTTAACTTTTTGTTATCCCCCTCAAAAGGGGGTACCGGGAAACGGGATGTAAACTTTATCGAAAATGCGTCGGGCTGTTTATATTCCAAATCCACGCGGAAGAAGTCGCGGGCGTTCTCTAGTTATACATAAACGTGCGATTTTAAAAAGATTTATTTTATTTGTTGGTAGATATGATGCTTATTGTACAAGATTATATATCGCAGGATGACAGCGAAAGTCGTAACTTGGTTAAAACTCCAGAAATTTGGCTACGATCCAACAGATTTGGTCTAATATCTGACCCAGTCTTTATAATAACAAAAAAGTCAGTTTTATTCGCAAAAAAAAATAATAGCCCTTTAAACGACTAGACAACCATGCAATACAACATTGGGTTCTTGTTCATGTAAATAGGAATAGCACATACTGATATTGCTGACACATGTTTTCCCTTTCGTTAGTTAAGTTGTCTTTAGTATTTGTAATGTTTGTTTTGTTATTATTATTATTATTATTATTATTATTTTATGTGTTTTGTTATGTGTTGTGTTAATTTTTATTTTGATATGAGATTAAATGCTTGAAATAAACGTTTACAGGAGTAGGCACTCGAAGTGTTACCAACTTTAAGTTGCTATAGCAACCAAACTGTTTACAATATGGCGCCCATTTTTTCACACTCGTAAGTCTATTGTATTGTTCCTAAACATACAGAAGCTCATTGTTTTTCGTCGCTGCTAAAAAAAGTTATCCAGATGGAATTCAAACGAATTCCAACCAGCCATTGTTAATGCGCTACGACATTTACATCTGAATAAAATGTTTGTGTATCCGACCATCACGCGTTACAATGATACGGGTAGCATCAAGAAACGCCATGGAGGTGGACATCCAACAACAGCAACATCATCAGAAATGGTTCGAAAGGTAAAGGCTAGAATTGAACGAAATCCACGACAAAGCGCAGTTAAATTGGCGAAAAGTTGTAATCTTAAAATTGTATCTGTCCGGAGCATAGGACGCATATTAAAAAATAAACTACAACTAAAACCTTACAATATACAAAAAGTGCAAGACTTGACACTTGCACAAAAGGCAGTTCGCCTAGAAAGAACTAAGGAGTTAAAGCACTTGCACGTTGATAGCAAGCTTGAAAATTTGGTATTTTCCGATGAAAAAATTTTTACGGTTCAGCAATATGTGAACAAACAAAATGATCGCGTATGGTTAAAGTGTAAATCAAACGACAATTTAGACCAACGAATTGCTCTGCGAAAGCAAGCACCAGCATCAGTGATGGTTTGGGCCGCGGTAACTGCTACGGGACGTTCACCTCTCGTTTTCATTGAGCAGGGGGCAAAGATAAACCAGCAAATCTACCGTGAAAAGATTTTAAACGATGCTTTGTTACCTTGGGCACGTAAGAAATTCGGTAGAAACCATTGGACGTTTCAGCAAGACTCGGCACCATCCCACAAAGCCCGTGAAACCCAAATTTTTTTGCAAGAAAAAGTTCCTAACTTCATTTCTTCGCAACAATGGCCACCATATTCACCGGACTTAAATCCAATGGATTTTCCCATATGGTCAATTCTAGAGGCCAAAGTGTCAGCAAAAAAATATGAGACAGTCGACGCCTTAAAGATTGCTCTTCGCCGAGAATGGAACAAAATATATCAGCAGACCACATTCGTGCAGCGTGTGAAGCCTTCTCGGACAGACTCGATGCTGTTATTCGCGCTAAAGGTGGCCACATCGAACAATAACTTTTTCTTTTTAATTTTAAATGTTTTCTTTCTATATATTGAAATTATAAATAAAAAGAAACAAAATTGACAAAATTACAGCATTTTGAATTGGTAACACTTCGAGTGCCGACCCCTGTATTATTATTAAAGTTGAACTAACATGTACTGTAGATAGTACTTCCTTTCAAAGGGCGTATTCTGTGAATTTCTAGTCGCAAATATGCCAACACTTATTTTCTATAGGTAATAATTACATCCTGAACATTAGCTGAACATTTCAAGGAATTAGTTTCGCCTCCAATCGCCCGCCATTTTATGTCATAATCTAGTCTAGCCTTTGGAGTTCAAGGAAGGTTTTTTAAAGAAATGTACGAGTACCTATAATTATAACGATGCTGTGGCTAACTGGTTAACAGTATGACATAGGCTAGGAAAAAATGTTATTACCCGTCCAAAACAAAAAGGCCAATGTCAAATACTTTATTAACTTTTGATAAAGGCGAATATTGGTTACCTAATCGCCCTATTTGTCTAGGACGCGTAATATTAATAAATACGCGCAAAACAGCAGATTGGAGGGTGTTTAGCTAATACTGCAATATTTTGTAGTGAAAAAAATACTGGATTTAAGTAGAAAACCTTTATATTTATATTACCTATTTTATTTTATTTGATCTCTTAAACGCGTTCTTGAAACGAACGTTTGAAAACCAAAAAAAGAGGGTGGAAAACATATTTTTTTTGACAAAAGTATAAATCTTAGTACATTGTTTATAAGTAGATCACCTAGATAAAAGATTAATCATATAGATAGTACAAAAGTTAATTTGACAGACCGAGTCCAACGCGCCGTAAGCCATAGACCTGGCCGAAAATAAATTTGAACTGTAGCCTCGTTACTATTTTGTAAGTATTGAGAACGTTATATAAAAACTTTATTGGTATTTGATATTAAAACTCAGACATGGTTGTATGGGCTAAGTTCCCTTTGCCTTCCTAGTTAGTATCACATGTACTGTAATCTTAGAAAAAGTTTTTTAATAGCATTATGTTGTTCGGAGACCTATACTACAATTTAATTTTTTAATTTTTTTAGAGACGTTCATGAAAAATATTTTTCACTATGCCAGTAGTTTTGAGTTCGTAATGAGGATTTTACGATATGAGGTTAGATAAAAAGGTTATTAAAAACTCGAGTGTCAGTTTAAAAAACGATTTTTGATTATTCTTATAAAAGCTTGTTCTAAAAGTGTTCGTAATTTCCGTCGTTATTTCCAGAATATCAGGTGGAGTCAAATATCATCACCATCCCTGCTGTCAGTAATGTTAGGGCAATATAATTCTTTTGACCCATAAAACCACAGTAATAAATAAATTTCCTCGAAAAATGGCGCAACAAACAGCTCATCCATTGACAGACAATACCTGGCCGAAAATAAAGTGAACTGTAACCTCGTTACTGTTTTGTACGTATTGGAGAACAATAAATAAAAACCTCATTGGTATTTGGCTGTATGGGCTAAGTAATCTCAGAAAAAGTTATTAAGCATTATGTTGTTCGGAGACCTAAACTCTCTGTCTATGCCTAAACTATATATTTTTTTGTTTTATACATTTTAAAGGTAAGTTTGTATTTTTATTCAAACAATTTAACTATATTAACTTGTTAAAATGGAACGGAACCCTCAGTGCGTGAGTCCCATTTGCACTTGACGGTTTTATTATTCTCCATAGTTCTAAATTAATAGCAAAAAGTGCACGTTTGTATAAAACAAATATGGAACACTATAAATAACTGATACTTCATTATTCAATATCAAACACTGCATAGTTTTCCAGTTTGAAATTTGCTCCAATTAGGAAGGAAGTGGCAGAGGAGAGAGTAGAGCAGGGGTGGCAAACATGTGTGCCATAAATCCAAACACAAATACTCTAATATCAAATAAAGTGTTCATATATTTTACGAGTGGAGCTTCTCTCTAATGTTTGGAAACATGTAAAATAACAAAATTATACCTTACATTTTCACTTAATACAGCGTACACCAAGTATTTAATTATTCAAGAAGAAATAATGGTCCAACTTAATAAGACCCCTTGAACAAATAGAGTTTAATACACTTTAATTGTCAAGTAAAGTTGGTCGATAATAACTAGTCGTCGAATAAGCTTAAGTTTTAAACTGTATGTATGGAACCCTCAGGGCACGATTCCTAAGCAGTTCTTATTTTTATAAAACCGTTAGAAATATAATTAGCAAATAGATCGATTAGCGATCATTCAGTATTCTGGAGAAGCTATCAGAGAACTATTACAAGAACGAGTATCTGTCTTCACTTGAAACGTAAAAGTTTGATTACTTTACTCGATGGACATGAATATGTTCCTATGTGTGATGTCCCGGGTAATTAAATATAATTCTCTCTCTCCTTTCACGAAATACCCGATTGACAACTGAGCGAATTTTAGCCCTCCCCTCTTATACTGTTAGATTATGTTTCGTTTTCATTTTAGTATTTTTTTTATGGTATTATTGTAGTCTTACTGTTTTTAGAACTCTAATTTGTGTAAATTATTCAAAATGGAAATCTGGTTTTGGCATTTTTTAATGTTATATCTTTATTTTGTGTCGCTGTTGATTTTTATACACAGGTACATAAATGAAATATATAGGTAATTAACTTTTATACTATCTATTTATAATAGTACGAGTTATTATTATTTAATTAACTTTCCATTCCTATTTCTAATTGCGGCCGGATATAGTAATCGAGGACACGTTAAAAATGTTGGCGAGACGGATCTTAATTTTTCTCAGCCTTTACAAAACATTTGAAACTGAAAATTTAATAAATTTATCATGTCTGTAACATCATTTTAGTAATTGCTTTTCTTGATTGGTTAACGTTTACAGAAGAGATTAAGATGTCAAAAACTGCTCTTGAAAATCAGAGATTTTAATTTTACGAGGACACGAGACCGATTTAAGCCTCAAAACTCTTTGTACAGATTTGTACACACTTAAATATGGTAAATGAATTTTGTCATCTAAACGAGAATTACTGTTTTAGCGCAAACGACCTTAGGGCCTAAGCTAGTTACTAGTGTACTCATATATTTGTATGGAGTTAATCCCCTCATTCCGCACTCCTAGGACGCAGATTCGAGATTAAAAGTTTACCAAATCCTTGCCTAAATAATATATTTTTCTCTTTTGAAATATCGGGCCATCGGGCCTTATTCACACAAGAATGAATTGCGTAATAACATACTTAAAAAATGTACATACCGAAATAATTCTTCAAATGTCCTCATTAAAAAACCCGGCACGAAAATGAAAAATGTTTTTCTCCTCTGCATTAAAGAGCTAGACACAATGCCGGGGGCAGAGGGGGTGTGAGGGGTATGCGGCGGCGTGTCACCATAAACGGAGGCAAGTTAACCATCTCCCGGCGAGTAATTTCACTAACTTCATTTAACTTCAGAGTTCCGTAGTACGGAGCAGCGGAACCCGCGGCCGCTAAGCTCTGTACTTACTTTCGCTATTATAAAATGATGCAATTCCCAGTAATGAGCCCTCGTTCGAGCTCGTTCTACTGAGTTAAATGTTGATTTATTGTTGTTTAGAGTTTTCTTTATTTCTTTTATCTACTTTCTTGGGTGTATTATTGGTACGGGGCCGGTTACAGAGTTTTGGCTCTCCCTCATGGAACCGGGGTTTGGATCTAGCCAGACCAGCTTTCACCAGAGTTGTTCGCTACAGATGGTACATTTTGTATACGTTTGTTGAATGCTGAAGGATAATTTTCTGATAAAACCTGCATATTAAATATTTATTTATGCTCAAAGTTAGCTGGGATGGAGTTTCTGTGATACTTCGGCCGCAAATATATACTTATAATGAAGTAGTAGAAAAGTCGCGTTGTACTTTGTACCTACATTAAAATATTTTTGCGAAATTGCAAATTGTGTTTTTTTTACTCTAGACTATTATTATTTACACGTCATAAAGTGTATGTAATAATCTTTAAACGATTATATTACTTTTATAGAGTACTAGCTCTTGCCCGCGGCTCAACCCGCGTGTTATTCGGTTTAACGACATGCTTTTTTCCGGAATAAAAAGTAGCCTATGTGTTAAGTTAGGGTATAAGCTATATCCAATCTAAATTTCATCCAAATCCGTTCAGCCGTTTCAGCGTGAAAGAGTAACAAACATACACACACACACACACACACCCTCAAACACAAACTTTCGCATTTATTATATTAGTGTGATAAATTTAGCGAAAAAAGCGATTTTGACCGCATGTTTTCAAACCAATTAAAACAAAATCTTTATAATTTTTTTTTGTATTTAATATACTAATGTAGGCGTAATTTTAGAGTTTTGCGAGCACGGCAGTTCACAGAACAGATAATTAAAAAACAGAAGCGTTAGAGTAGCACTGAAGTTTAACATTACGGAGCCCTTTAGAGGGTTAACTGTTTACTTCGGTACAAAATGCACATCATAATATTGTTTTCCTTACTTTTGAATAAAAAGTATGCAATAAATGCGTTTCATAGCAGTTCGCGCGAACTGCTTGTTAATAGTTAGGTGATCACATAAAAATTGACTGAATTGGACTGGTGACGGGCAACGGCGTCACTGGTGCAAGGGTTTCGGCACCGCGCTCACCAACTCGCTTGCCCAGAGTGCGTGAGTATGGGCATTTCTTCCAGGAGGACCGCCAAGAGTGGCGAAATCCTGGAAAGGCCTATGTCCAGCAGTAGACGAAACAGGCTGATGGATGGATGGATAAAAATTATTCAATTTTATGCGTTACATTTTAGCTGTATTACATTACAACTGTAAACACGCTTTTAAGTTTGTTAATGTAATACAAACGAAATTAAATACATTAAAGTACGATTTTTTTTGTGAAGACTTTATTATTAATAAACTGTTTCCGCATGTTGCTTTAAAACACATTTATTGCATACTTTTTATTGAAAAGTAAGGAAAACAATATTATGATGTGTATTCTGTACCGAAGTAAAATGTTACCCCCTTTAGGTGAATGTATACTCAAACTGCAATAGTAGAACTGTCTTTGAGAGCCTATATACTCCTGCTGTAGAGATGCTTTATTTAATAACCAGTTTTCTTATAAAACTAATACATGACCCACAAAACTGCATGTATAGTTTGACTGTGGGATCCGTGAGTCTCTAACATAAAAAATATTATAATACAGTATAATATATTTAAAATAGATGATCCAAACACTTAAATATTGTTCATACATAATTTAAAGAAAACCGGTCAAGTGCAAGTCAGACTCGCATACCTCGGGTCCCGTAATTCGACAGTTTTGGGAATGTGTATTTGGTAATAGGTACCTACGAGTACCTAGTTAATTGTACTCTTGCATTTTGTAATGGATGATAAATTAGGTTAACTAAAATATATTTCTTTTCGCGTAATCATAATATTTATGGCAATAAAAGAGAGACACAAGTATTTTATACCGTACCCGAAAAACTCGTGAATGAAAAATGAAATTTTGTCATTTTGCAAATTTTTAATTGCTATAGTTTTCATGTAATTGGCCAGTTTTTGCCTAAAAACGTTATTTTTTTTATTTTTTTCAGTCTACCAGTTTTGGAAATAAGGAAATAATGCATTTCTCGAAATCGGTGCCAGTAAATATAGTGAAAGTATACATTTTTATAATCAGCTATGTATTATCTACAATTTGATACCCATATTGTATTTCTAGGATATTTTTTTTAAATTTTCTCACTTTTGTAATTTACACCATATTCTGCTATTTTTGTAGCAAATTTCAAGTCTTTATCTTAAACGGTGCTAAAGTTATGAGGCTGTGACACACGGACGGACGGACGGACGGATGAACAACGGAGTCTCACCATAAAGGTTCCTTTTGTAGCTTTTAGGTACTATGGAACCCTAAAAAATTCCATGTTTAAAATCAAAATATAAAAAGCAAACACGGCGAAACCCATACTCCTTCCTAATAAATTTGATAGGCTCTTCGGTGCAAAAAATCTACATGGACTTCCCTCCCGGCGCGGCGTGTAATTAGGCCAAAATGGAGTGTATAAGGCGATGATACTAAACTCTATCAGTCTTCTACTTTTTCAAACGCCCTTAGACGCGAATATTTTCCCTAAAACATTCCATTTTGTTAGAAACATTCTGGGCTCTCCCGCACCGCATCTGTTTTCTTGGTATTTCACAGACGGCTGGGCTTGCTCGTAAAATATTCTAGTGACACGGTGCAGTGGCAAGAGCATATTTAAACGTCAAAATTTCATGAAGATTCATCCCATATTCGTTTCAGGTCTTCATATTTCTATGGGGTATGGGGTCTTTGTGTCATTGTGTCTCTAATTTTTAAAATCTTCCCGTAATGGAGAAGATGACGCAAATAGAAATAAGCTGACAGACTTAGGATGATTCTGTTGCAATAATCACTATAAAATATACATAAGTTCTTCTAACGTTTATGAAGTTATTAAGCCTCCAGGCCCAAAATGTTCAATTCATAAAATGTTTTGAATTTCCCGAAATATTGAATCCCAAAATGTTGAATTCTCAGAATGTTAAATTATTAATTTTTACAGTTTTTTTTAGTTTAAAGTGACAGACGTCGAAGTGACGGATGATTTATTTTTATACAGATTTTGTGACAGATGTCAGAGTGAGGATTTTTTTTAACGAACAGAGTAGTGTGGGGGACTCCTTTGCTCAGTATTGGGATTTTATGTAGAAGTTTATCTGTCTTGATATTTATATGAAATTTATAGATTAATATCTTTTTTTCGTTGGTTATGTAAGGCTAATAAATAAATAAATAAGACTTCGGATAATTTTGTTTTTGCGAAGCAAGATATGATAAATGTATCCTTAATTAAGAGAAATTATCCTAAACTTGAATTTTAATCAGAATTGGTACATTACAACTTCAGACTATTTGGTTGAAACCTTTCCTTTAGTTTGATGTAGGTATTTAATACGAAATTAATTATGCTTAAGTGGAATTAAATACGTTCTTGTTGATTCAATTACGTTTTAAGTGTGTGTTCAAATTATCTCAGTACAGTTAAATAAGAATTAATAAATTATACAAAATCATTTTAAGGGCCCTTAAGTTAGTTTTGGAAATACATAACTTACTGAAGAAGCTACAAAACTATTGAAACTTTAAGTAAAATCAATTTTATGAAATCGTTTTGCTCCTCGTAAAAGCCATCTTTAGAAATAATAGAGACATAATCGTTTTGTCTCGTGGGTCCTATCCGTTTCTAAAACATTCATTATGGTAACGTTTTATTATTATTTTACCTATTTCATATTCATATATTTTATTGCATTCCATAATGTATATACACAGGTGAAAAACATTAATATTATTAGATCATTATGGACCTTGTCCAGGCACAGCAATATAAGAGAGGACGGCATTTTATTATTATAGATTTATTATTTGTGAAGATCCCACTTTAAGCAACTTATTATGCTACATAAAAATATTTAAAATTGTTGCAAATTAATAGCTACCTACCTGTTATATGGAAGAGCAAGGTATCTTAGTATGTAAGTTTTGCGCAATAAAGAAATTTATTTGTATCATTATTATTATTATTATGTTGTACGTAAACAACCAAACAAACCTTTGATAATGCTTTAACAGCGAAACCGGTAAGGGAAATTAATATAAATAAGTGGACAAGTACAAGTGTTTATCAAACAAAAAATGTTTCAAAAGTTCCACCAAGTGCCAACAATCACGAGCATCAACTCTATTATTATTATGTATTATTAATTATTTATTATTATCTTCATTATCATTATTATTATTAAAGATTGAGTATTAAGTTATTAAAATATTTAAATTCCCAGTTTTATTTATCAGTTTTCTTTTCATATGTTTGTATTTTCTAATTTATCATTTAAATATTCGTTGATAGTGTAATAACATTTTGTGGTCAATAGCTGTATTAGTAATTAAAAAAATTGAATATCATTTGCTTCTTTTATTAAATAATTATAAATTTTTATAGACATGGATAATGGTCCTGAGGAGTGCATTTTTAGCTGAGAGGGTGGTAGTGCTAATCCGTGTCTAGGTACGACTTGTTAGATCTTCGCGTTTTTTATAAAACTCGGGGTACTTTCGGGCGAACTTACAGGTTTCAAGTATAGATAGAAGGTAGTGTGAGAATTTCGTGCTGTATAAAGTGAGGTCTACAGCTGTCGGTTATTTTTATATTTACTAATATTCTAATAAGCCTTTTTTGGAGAGTAAAAACGGTTGAAGCATTAGTGCTGTTTCCCCACAGGATAATGCTATAACTAAGCCATGCATATGCATAAGCATAGTAGGTGACGATAGCCGTTTTTAGATCGGTGGACTTTTTTACTTCGCGGAGTGCATAAGCGAATTTAGATAATTTTGAACATATATTTTGGGTGTGCACTTTCCAGTTGATATTTGTATCTATATGCAATCCAAGCAGCGAGAAATCATTTACTACTTCGAGTTTGGTATTGTCAAATGTGAAATTTATATGAATTGGGGGTTTTTGAAAGGGGTGAAACGGTATTAATTTTGTTTTTTTGAAGTTAATCTCTAGGTTATGGTCGTGTAGCCAATTTATGGTGTCGGTGAATATAGTTTGAAGTTTGTTATTAAGTTCTATGTTATTTTAGTGCATGATGTAAGTATGGAGATGTCGTCGGCAAATAAGACGCAAGGATCTGTTATTGTTTTAGGCAAGTCATTTATATAAATTAGAAACAAAAGGCATCCAATTACACTAGCTTGGGGAATTGAAGCATTTATGTTTTTACTATCAGATCTAATTTTAGTTAATTCTTTAGAATTTCTGTCAAAATATTCTATTTCTACAAATTGTTTTCTGTGTTTTAGGTATGAGTTGAACCATTTATGAGTGATACCACGTGTTCCTATTCCGTATAATTTATCAAATAGTATGTTATATTGCACTTTATCATAGGCTTTTGTCATGTCCAGAAGGACACCCACCGCATATTTTTTATTATTTATTAAGTTTAGGGCTGCTTGGATATATTTATAAACTGCCAAGGTAGTCGAGCGCTTCTTTCGGAAGCCGTTTTGGTATTCGTCAAGATGGTTATATTTTTCAAAAAAACTATAGACACGTTTGTGCATTGCTGTCTCAAAGATTTTTGAAGCTGTTGGTAGAAGAGCAATGGGGCGGTAATCTGTAGTTTCTGTTTTAGAGCCTTTTTTGTGTTTAGGTTGTATTATTTTATGTTTTCAATGGTTTTTAATCTCCTGTTATTAGTCTTTTTAGGTTATTTTTGGGAATAACCATTGTGTGACACCCCTAGGGTGGTACTTATGCCATTTTGATCCGTAGCAACACTTTCACATTATATTGGAAACAACGATGGCGAGTTGAGGAAAAGTGAAATATTATTAAATTTTTCTTGTGTAGGGCGATAATGCAAGAAAAAAAACAACTCGTGCCCTGAGGATTTCGTAAATACCGTTTAGAACTCAAGCGTGGAACACCGCGTGCTTATTTATTATAGGACCAACTTAACTTGACACTTACGATCCATTAAATCTATGTATCTAAAGGGTCTAATTGCGTTGGTCATAATTACTTTTTAGGGTTCCGTAGTACGACAAGGAACCCTTATAGTTTCGCCATGTCCGTCTGTCCGTCTGTCCGCGGCTTAGCTCAGAAACTATTAGTACTAGAAAGCTGTAATTTGCCATGGATATACGAGGGGTGGCTGATATAAAATCTCCTTTGTTAAAGAAAGTTTAAAAAATGTTACTGGCCACTATATTCTCGTATTCTTTGTTTATTCCTTTTTTAAAAATTATGACACTTATTTGTTTCTACGAGTTCAATTTTTTTTGGCGCGTCTTCGTTTTTATCAAGTTGCAATAAAATTAAAAATGGATAAAATTGAGTATCGCGCTGTGATTAAATTCCTCGGTAAAGAAGGGAATACGCCGACGCAGATCCGAGAGCGCATGTTTAAGCTGTTCGGAGATTCATGTCCTTCCGAATTTGTAATAAAGTTTTGGTCAAAGCAGTTTAAACAAGGCCGTGTGAGCTTAGAAGACGATCTCCGTAGTGGAAGGCCCATTTCTGCAGTTACCGCAGATAATGTGGAAAAAGTGAAGAAACTGATCGTTGCCGAACGGCGAATTAAGCAGTGGGAAATAGCTAGAGATGTTGGCATTAGCAAGGAACGAGTTCATGAAATAATTCATGAACATTTGGGAATGTCCAAGGTGAGCGCACGTTGGGTGCCTAAAATGTTGACCCCGTTTGATAAGCAAAGGCGTGTGGAATGTTGTCAGTCATTTTTAGACTTGGTAAAGGATAAAGAGGAAGAAACTATCTTGCGAATAGTGACCTGTAATGAAACTTGGATTCGTCAGTGGGATCCCGAAAGCAAACAAGAATCGATGCAATGGAAATTTAAAGGGGAAAAACCACCAAGGAAGTTTAAGGTCCGGCTGTCAGCGGGCAAACTAATGGCAACCATTTTTTGGGATGTTGAGGGGATTCTTATGATAGATTACCTGCCAAAAAACACCACGATGAATGCTGAATACTATGCGAACTTACTTGACCAGCTACGCAAAAAAATAAAAGAAGACAGGAGGGGCAAACTTAGCAAAGGCGTTTTGATTTTGCATGATAATGCACCCGCGCACACGGCCTTTAAGGCGCGGTCATCTCTGACAAAAAACGGCTTTACAGAGATCAACCACCCACCCTATAGTCCAGACCTGGCTCCCTCTGACTACTTCTTATTTAAAAATTTAAAGAAAAATTTGAGAGGGCGCAGATTTTCAACAGACGAAGAGATGAAGGACGCTGTGAATGACTATTTTGACGATCAAAATAATAATTATTATTTTATTGGTATGATGTCACTTATTGACAAATGTCGTAAGTGCATTTCAGTTGCAGGGGACTATATTGAAAAATAAAAAATAAATTATTAATCCATGTATTTTCTTTCATAGTCAGGTAGATTACTTTTCAGCCACCCCTCGTAAATATTAATCACGCCAACACAATGGTAAAACAAAATCTTTAAAAAAATTTTTGAAGCGTACCTCTCATACACGTAAACTGGGTATAATTTTTTTTCTCGTCTATCCCATATTAGATAGGTCGTTCAAAAACATTGTGGGTGTGTGAATACCATTTTTCGATTTAGGGATCCGTTGGCGAAATATTAAGCCTTAAAGTGAAAATTTTAGTTAGAGTGGAGCGTCCCCCCCCCTGCTCTGGCTAAACGGTTGTTTATAGAAATGTGCAAAAATTCACAGAAGTAGCATATGTAATGAATTTAAAAGGAAAAATATCACAGCTAAGTAGGCTTTACAGGTTTACGAGAACAGATCGCGCCAAACTTTTGGTCCCCTCCAATGTATGGGACTAGAAGTTTGGCGCGGTCTGTATTAGTAGACCAACTCATAAAATGTACCGGGCAACTACGGAACCCTACATTGTGCGTGGCCCGACACGCACTTGGCTGATTTTTGAATAATAAAAGATCTAAGCCGTAATGAACCCCGGTGAAAAATGGTTGACAAGCTACTCTTAGCACCATCTATTACCTCGGTAAGAGCTGTGAAACGAGTCATTGGCGATGGCGCTATGGTTAACAATAGGTTAATTTTAATTGTTATTATTTGTCGTGATAGAGGCCATTGTAACATGTATTTTGTGTAAATTAAAATTCTGTGCCTATTACGGTTAAAGCTATTGATCCCTGTGATAGACTGACAGCGGGGGCTTATTAGTAGGGTTCCGTTTGGCACCTTTCGGGTATGGAGCCCTAAAAAGGGTCTTGACAGACGGACAGATAGACGGACAACAACGTGATCGTATAAGGGTTCCGTTTGTTTCTCATTTTAAGTATGAAACTCTAAAAAAGTATTTTATCGAAACTTATTCGATACGTGAGCGGATAAATAAAGATGTTGAAAGAGGCGGCTGATTTTTAAGTGCAAGGGAAATTAATATAGAATTATGGAAGTGTAAATACAACAGCAAATAAATTCCTTTGATTTCGCAATCTGCATTGCCTAAATATGTCGCCAGACTATAAGCAAATTATACCTGAGTGTTTCTTTTATATTAGCCACACTTTCCAAAAATATTATACTTATTTTTATTAGATTTTGCGATTCAAAGTTTACGTTTACATAGTATGAGTTCGCAAGAAGTACTTTCGAAAGTTCTTGGCATCGCTACAATTCTTACATCTGCTACTTTTCACGATAACTTTTTTCATAAAAAAACTTCGCGTTAAGGTTAGGTGGTCATTATTATCCACTTTGTTGTGAACTAGCCTGTTGTCTGTGGCTCCGGTCGGTATTTATTTTGATTTCATATTTATACATTCGTCATAATATTCTTAATAAATTAATTTGGCCAAGTGGTTCCGTGCCACCACAAAATACGGGTACGGAACCCTAAAAATAACAACGTATAACAATCGTAAATAACAACAACATAAAGTCACAAGCCAACATCAAGGCGACAAGAAAGAAGAAATACAATTACGGACGGAACCGAACCCATGGATCCGTACCCGGAGGGTGCCAAACGGGACCCTATTACTAAGCCTCTGCTGTCTGTCTGTCCGTCCGTCTGTCACATGGGTCTATAGGTTCAGACGTAACAGATAGACAGTTGAAATTATTACAGAATACGTATCATAGCGAATATTAATAAAAATAAAACCGGCCAAGTGCGTGCCGGGCCACGCGCAATGTCTCAGGCGGTACGGCTCGTTTTGCGTCGCCTTGATGTCGCTAAGACAAAAATGTCATCGTTTTTTGGGTTCCGTACCCGTATTGAGTGGTGGTACGGAACCCTATGTGCGCGAATCCGACACGCACTTGGTCAAATGCATATTATTTATTGGGTTTGTTCAATCTGAAACTTGTCTGCATTTCCGTAAGATAGAATAACGTCGAGTAAATGCTATTTTTGATTATTCTACGTTTTTTGTATGGGATTGGAATGAAAAATGGCTGCATCCATTTAACTTAGAAGCTGAAAATTCCGTTCCTAATTACGTCTTACAGCACACGTGTAGGGAAAAATCTGAAAATTACATATTTATTGTTATTCAATAAAAAATAGGGACCAACAAAATAAGACTCTTTGGATACATGGGGCTTAATATATCATGTTATGTTAGTTTTTAATCAAAGTATGTAAGTCATCATATATTATCATTTAAAATTTTCGATACATTTTTTGTAAGAAAACTACATTGACCTCTCATAAACAACTAGACTTACAATCTCACTCAAAAAGTGTCCGCGATGCATCTTGTCACCGCTATAGCGTGACAAGTTCAAATGACGATTGCTTACAACTGACATTGCATCTTATGTTAACGATATAACGTCTTAATTTGGTTGAATCATTTTTGCTACTATGCACGTCGCACGTTCTGACGTTTTCTGACGAACTTTTCTTAGAGACTGTGTGACTAGTTGTTTATAGAAAATATATAGAAAACTATTACCATTTTTCAGGCTGGTTTATGTACTTTTGCGCGTGGGGGGCACAAAGGCAAGAAATATAAGGATTCTTCTTGTACAATTTTGGCTCGTAACTAATACCCCCACGCAACACAAAAAGATATTCTTCAATGAAAACCACAAAAGCCTTTGCCGTCATGGAAACATCATATACTTCCTCAATATAGAATAAGAATCTTATTGAACATACCTAAAGCTGATTATGAGCTTACCGTACACTCTAATTTCCTTACACTGAATATTTTTGTTAATAATTTAAAGGAATGTGGGAACAGAAAACCACCAGTGTACGTACCTTTATGAACGCCGGAGTCTAGAGGGAAAGGATTTCATTAAGGCACAGCGTTACAATCGGTTTTGAAAAGATTTAGATATGCAATTTTGACCATTTGGCTAAAATAGATTCAAGCCACGATCTTGCCTGCTGTCTATTGCCCAACTATTGCTTAGGTGATAATTATTGAGTAGATAAATAGACGAAATATACATGAATGTAAAAAAACAGGTATTATCAAATTAAACTACATCATCTACTGATAGTACTGATCAAGTTTCCTAAAGAGACATAGAAATACATAATTCTAGAAAAGCGTGCGTCGGCTGCATAGCTACATGGACGAAAATAATAGAGAAGTTCTGCCTCTCGAAGAGACGTTTGACCAATGGAAACGCAGGTATAGCCCGGGCCCTTACGCTTATGACTATTCGGATAGTGACAAAATCATGAAATTTGGCACAGATGTTCTCTGGATAGATCGTTACCAGTGGTGTGGGTGGTGTTGGGGGGGAAGTCCGCCCCTGTCGCACCTGAAATAAAAAAATCTTAAGGATCTAGTTTAGCTAAAAGAACAATATTGGTATCATTTTCGTGTGAAAAACATATAACAAATCTATTTAACATAATAAAATAACATCATTTCATAGTGAATTACTGAGATTTATGCAAAAAAATATAAAACGTATCCAGACTTTCGTCTTCAATGGGCAATCACTTAAAAAGTAATCATTACCGTTCGAGTCTTTGATGCGTTCGCACACGTAATCTGCTCCCAGTATTTCAGTGGCTCTCAATCTTGTTACTGAGTGAGGTGCTATCAATATGTCTACAAAAATGGTCAAGTGTGGTACTTGTGAATCCGAAGTTGTGAATGGACCTCGCTGTTCAACGTGTAATCAGGTCTTTCACTTTCACTGCGTGCCTATTACCGAGAAAGGATTCAAGAAGCTTGGGGACCGAAAGCTTACATGGAGGTGCAAGAAGTGTAAACAAGGCGGCGAGGACGCTGGTGAGTCGGACCAATCCGATGAAGCTGTCACTGCAAATCGAGGCACAGACTCCCAATCTCTGAATTCAGAATCGTACTCTCATATAATGGCTGAGTTCAAAGCACTTAACTCAAAACTCGAACCTCTCCAAATATTAATGGATGATGTAAAGAACTTAAAAAACGACTTTGCAGAATATAAATCAACTGCTCGAGAAGTCAACAAGGTCCTTGAGGATTTCTCTGTTAGGATGCAGAATGTAGAAACTAGGCTAGCCAAGTTTGACACTACGCAGGCGCTAGTCGCCCCACTCCAAGCAAAGGTGGAAAAGCTGGAGAATGAACTTAATGACAATGAACAGTGGTCGCGATTGAACAACATCGAGCTGAAGGGAGTTCCTTATAAAAGTGGTGAAAATTTGTTTGAAGTGATTATGGGTATCGGTAAAATCATCAAATATCCGGTTTCCAAGCAGCAGTTAGACTTCATTGCTAGAGTACCATCCCGAGATCCTGAGAAGTGCAAACCGATCATCGCGTGCTTTATAAACCGATACGCTAAAGAAGACTTTGTAGCGGCAGCAAGATCTTACATGAAGAAGACTGCAATAATTCCCACTGACTTGAACTTGAGTGGAAATCAAAGCATCTTTGTTAATGATCATTTAACTGTGCAAAACAAATCACTGCTCAGTACAGTTAAAGTGACTGCAAGGGAACGGGGGTTCCAGTTCATCTGGGTCAAACATTGCAAAATAATGGTCAGGCAAAACCCCACATCCCCAGTTATAACAATGCGAAACTTAAAGGATCTCTCCAAATTAGCGTAAATATTTCATTTGTAATTTTACTCGTCTTTATTCTTGTTAATAGTGATTTTTCAAAGCTATGTTTGAGAACCGTTATGCATGTCGAAAGTCTTTGTTTGAGGTGCTCGGCCAGTTACAATGTAAAAAATATTGTGCTTCTCTGTTCTGTAATTGATAGCTCTAATTTAAATCTTTATCCAAATGGACTAAAGTCTATTCTTGCCTATTGTCTTTTATCGCTCACTATTCACCACTTGAGGGTATCGTCAACAATAGACGCTCGGTCTTGGGTGGCTATACTGACTCATATCTGTGCTCACACTAATGAAGTTGTTTACTTAAATAAATTAGAACTAAAAATTAAAATTGAACTTTCTGACTTATACTCATTAGGACTATTCTATTATAATAACTTACGGCTATTAAGTCATAGGGTTACCTATTTCTCATGGATTGCACCTTTGCTTTTCCACTAGTGGTTTAAAATACGGGTGTATTCGTGTCGAGTTTATGACAATTTGTTATTGCTTATCATTTACATTCAAATGTAATAACTTACAAATATACTATCAGAATGTCCGTGGATTGCGTACCAAGACAAGTACGTTCTTAAGGAGTTTATATTTAAATGATTATGACATTGTTTCGGTGACTGAGACTTGGCTACTTGATAGTATATCAAACACTGAATTATTTGACGATCGGTACTTGGTCTGGAGACGGGACCGTGATTATGCGAAAACAGGCCAGGTATACGGTGGAGGAGTTTTATTGGCGGTGAAACGTACCTTCCATGCAGTGGAAAGACCTGAATTGCGGTCTTCCGCGGAGGACCTCTGGGTTACATTGACTCTCAAACACGACAAACCAAGAGTTTCATATAAAGTTCATATCTGTACCATATATCTTTGCGAAGAAACTGAAGGTCACTCGTTTCAGTCTCAACTAGCAAATTTCTCACAGAGACTAACAGAAATTATTTCTTGTCATCCACTTGACAAATTCATAATTTTAGGCGACTTCAATATGAGTGATATTTCATGGAATCCACTTCCCGACTCCTCTGATCTCGTACCTGTTACTTCTTTAAATAGTGACTATTTACTAAACTTTATAGATGTGCTTAGCACCTGCAATCTTGGTCAGTTCAATGGTGAAGTTAATTTTATGAATAGAATTTTGGATTTGGTTTTATGCAATGGTTCTGTCGATGTAAAATCTTGTGGTGATCCATTTTTGCCCGAGGATAAGTACCATAAATCCCTTTGTATCCAAGCTATTTTTACCGATATACATACTCTTGAAGAGCAACCTAGGCTAAAATACGTATACGATCGTGGTGACTACTCATCTATAATGTCTGAGTTGAACCTCGTGAATTGGCGTGACCTGCTCACATGTGGCTCGCTCGATGGCGCTGTGGCCATTTTTTATGATAAACTTTACGCGCTGCGTGACACATATATACCAACCAAAAAAGTAAAAAATGACTCTTATCCACTCTGGTTTGATTCAGCACTAATTAAAGTACTACGCGAAAAGAGCAAATACCACCTTAAATTTAAAACTTATCATAACCAAAATGATTATCAATCTTTCTCATTGTTACGCAAACGAGCGAAGGCCTTAGAGCGGGAGTGTTTCGATATCTATATATCTAAAATCGAAGAATCTATAAGGAACAACCCTAAATCTTTCTGGTCTTACATTAAAAGTAAAAAACAGACTAATAGTTTCCCTAAAGTAATGAAATTTCAGAATGAATCTGCGGAGTCTGGTCCTGATATATCTAATCTTTTTGCTAGATATTTCCAATCTACCTTCCAACAATCCAATGATCTGAATACGATGCAAAATGAAGTAACAGAAAGTTCAAATGCCTGTCATATATCATCGATAGAGATTGAGACTGAAGTGATACATAAATATCTCAAATCTATTGATCTAACGAAATCTGGTGGACCAGATCATATTCCGCCGATTTTTATTATAAAATGCGCCGACAGTCTCGCTCTACCGCTCTCAATACTGTTTAAACGGTCACTATCTGAAGGAATAGTCCCCAAAGTATGGAAGGAGGCATTTGTTACTCCAGTTCATAAAAAGGGTAATAAAGCTGATGCGGAAAATTATCGACCAATCTCCAAATTATGTCTTTTCGCTAAAGTATTGGAACGCCTGGTGTACAATCAGATTTATGCTGCCTTGAATTCCTCATTCAATGAAAATCAACATGGCTTTCTGAAAAAACGTTCTACAGTCTCGAATCTGGTGACAGCTACCGAATTCATAACTAAGTGCATGGATGAACGTGTACAAGTTGACGTAATTTACACGGATTATAGCAAATGCTTTGATCGCATTGATCACAATATTCTCCTAAAAAAACTTTTCACGGCTGGAATACACAGTGATTTACTCAGATGGTTTTCATCGTACATAGATAACCGGAACCAGGCTGTAGTACTCAATGGATTTACATCTGCTTGGACTCAGATTCCCTCTGGCGTGCCTCAGGGATCTTTGCTTGGTCCTTTGCTTTTTATAATTTTTATCCAAGATATTAATAATTGTTTTATTAACTCCGATAAAATTTTATTATTTGCTGATGATATGAAAATTTTAAAGAAAATTAGCTCAATGGATGATATTTACAAACTTCAGGCTGACCTCGTTAGATTTGATGAGTACTGTACCACTAATAAGCTTAACTTAAATGTATCTAAGTGCTATTACATATCTTTTTCCAGAAAGCATTCTGACCTTGACATTGGTTATTCAATGAAGGGTCACAGTATCAAAAAAGTAAATACTATTAAAGATTTAGGCGTGATCTATGATTCTAAACTCATATTTGATGAGCATATCAATCACATTGTTTGCAAGGCCTCCAAAACTTTAGGATTTATAATGCGAACTTCTAGTGACTTCAAAAATATTAAATCTATAAAAATACTATATTGCGCTTTTGTCCGTAGTCACCTGGAATACGCATCGCAAGTTTGGAATCCTCAATATAATAAATACATTTCTCGTATTGAAGGTATACAGAAGAGATTCCTGAAATTTCTTGATTATAAGGCGCATCAATATTCCCTTGACTATGATCATCGATGTAGGAGATATCATTTCCTACCTTTGGCCGTAAGGCGTAATATATCTGACGTTTGCTTCCTCATGAATATCGCCAATGGATCAGTCGATAGCCCGAATCTTCTATCATTAATTAACCTTCGAATTTATAAAAAGAGCACGAGACAGCACAATCTTCTTTATATTCACCCATGCAATACTAATTACAGACAGAATGCATTTATTTCAAGAGCAAGTAACCTGTTTAATAATAACTCTACTGATTTAGATATGTTTTGTATGAGCACCTCATCAGTTAAAAGAGCCTTGACAATCAAACATTTTAATTAGTTTTTTAAAATCAAGTCTGATACTTCTATTTATTTTGCATCTTATAAATACTAATAATTTAACCTAATGTTATATTTACTTGAGTTTGCTAAATGTATAGTTTAATGAATGGCTGACGCCATCATGACTCTTCTTCTTTTATACAAGTGTTAAATCTATCTGGTGGAGATTTTTTATCGGCATTTAGTTGTTTAAGAACACTTCTATTGTTATAATTTTGCTGTAAATCTTCCTAAAAGAAAATAAATAATAAAAATTGTAGGGAACAGTAAAAAATTGTGTTAAAAAGCTCAATTAATATATTTTTTATAAAAACACATTTTATGTATACTTTCTGAAATATTTTCTTGATAAAAAAAATAAAAATAGTCGCGCAGCAGCGAGGTAAGTTTTTTCGACGTGCATAATTACAATTATTTAACGTCGAAATGAACAAAACAAATTTCATTATCAAAACCAAAGTCATTATTAATAATGTCTATGATCAAAACCAAATAAAAAAATGTAGATCCCTTTGCATTACTGAAATGACAACTTCAAAATTAAGTTTGTTTTTCATACATTATATATGAACAACAAATTTAACCAAGCATTAAATTAAGATGATAGGCCAAAAGTAAGGTATCACAAAGAAAATTCCGTAACATTTTTTCATTGGTATTTATGTTTTTGTACTCAAATGAAATAATTATTTACATTTACCACTGCACAAGGAAAAAGATCGGTACAGTTTAAGTTCCTTTTTTTGCACTGGCACCTATTGGTGCATTTTTTTCTTATATCTGCATTTTATCAATTCAAGGCAAGCTTGTATAGCTATAGATTTCGTGGTCCAAAGTGAAACCCAGGTATCATCCCTCCCCGTCCAACCCCACTCCTGGGGTCTAGGTAAGGTTTGGTTGTAGTGTGGTTATCTAGCTCCATACATAAACGCCCTGATAAACAGCTCGCAAAGTGTGTTGTAAAAGGGCATCTTCAATAGGAGGAATGTTCTCGATCTGCCGGTCCTTTTTGGTGAACAATTCTCTCCATTGGATGTAAAATGTCTAGAAACTGAAATTGAAGAAATGGGCAATCCTTTCCTAGAATAAAATAAAGACTGATATTATATCGACTCCAAAAAGATCGCTCCACCAGAAGCAGTTCACACTATCAAAAATATTGAAGCGAATGGTAAAAAAACAGTATTTATAATTTTGCATGGAAAGGTTCAAAGTTCTGAAAAGAGTTTGCATGATCCTATCAAACTAAATAAATACACTTTATTCACGAGTAATAAAAAAGCTGAGACAAAGCTGAAGGCTAAAATAAGTGGACTGAAAAATGATTGCAGCCTTTTCAGCAAACTATTTATTGCAACTAGTGAACATAGAGCAGGAGATCTAGATAATTTCTTTGCACACGAAAACCAAAATTATCCTCCATCAATTTCAAGCTTTGGTTCATTGAAACTTACAATATTCATGTTCTCTAGAAGTCAGCGCTCTCACGTTGGTTTTTGTGTTTTGTACTATGGGGAATGCGCTGACTTCTAGATAACATATATTTCATAAAGAAAAAAGTCGGCAAAAGTGTTATTTTGGTACCATCAGTCAGTATGTATTTTTTTTTAACTTTTAAGTGAATTTCTGCTATAAAATTTGAAGTCTGTTATAATTTTTTGTTGAAAGTTTATTTATTTCACGGTATTTAGTGTTGACGGGATATATTTTGAAAAATGGGTAGACTATAGGTACAGTGAGCACTCTGATTGCTGTCCCGTAGTATAATGACAATTTTCAAGTTATATCCTGCATTGATCACACTAACACAAAGCGATTGCCGCCATTGAGAGTTATGTGTTGTCATTGTCATCCGTTAAGGAGTTCTATGGTGATGAGGTCAGGACCAAAGATCTGTGGGCATATTTTATTTTCAAGTATACCCTTGAATCAACACACTTAAATAAATTGCTTACTTTTTACTGACTCACACAAAGTGATTGCTAAAATGTCGTGTTATGTGCTGCCGTATGTTGAGGATTTCTATGGTGATGAGGCCAGAATCGAAGATCAGGTAGCATAATGACAATTTTTAAGTAACATCCTGCAATAAACACAATGAGACAAAGTGATTCTCGAAACCTCGAATTATTTACTTTCATCCGTTTAGGAGGTCTATGGTGATGAGGCCAGGTTCGGTCCTATGGATTCTATATGGTCCTATCCTGGTGGATATATATGTTAATTTACAAGGAACACCTTCCAATCAGCATCCTGGTACAAAACGTTTGCCGCAATATCAAGTGATATGCTATCATCCTTTGAGGAGTTCCACTGCCTATATCTCTGAAGACCATAACCAGATCACGACCAAACTAAAATAGGACCTACCTGAAAGCAAACATAACATTTAAATTAATTTTTGTAGCCCAACCTAAATATTTTTTGTATGTATTTCCCTTATTAGTATATTCATATTATTATTTTTTTCTAAAGATATTTATTGTAAAGATTAACTTTGACTTGTAGAAAGTATACTTTATGTATCTATTTTACAAAATAAATATTTTGATTTTGATTGATTTTGACATAAACAAACCAAAAAAAAAACAAGTTGATTAAGAAATAATGAAGATATTTGCCTCAATATCGAGTGGATGCCGTCATCCGTTGAGGAGTTCTGCTGCCTATTTCTGAAGACCGTTATCAGATCATGACCAAACTAAAATGGGACCTACCTGGAAGCAAACCCTAACAAACTAACAAAAATTTTTCAAATTGGTTAAGATTTGCCAGAGTTACGGAGTAACATATAAAAACAAAATACAGTCGAATTGAGAACCTCCTCCTTTTTTAAAAAGGAAAACGTTCTGGGTGGCTGTTCCGGCATTATTTCTCACTCGCAATATCAATCATTAGATGAAAATAAGAGTGACTAAACTACATCAAATAAAAGCTATAGGATGTAAGGAATGGTGCCTGGCCTAAATTGAGGGCCTGGCCTGGCAATTCTGGCACGTGCGCAAAAATTGCGAAGGCAGATTGCGGGTGACTTTAAAATGGATTTTGTACGGACATGTAATGTTTTTTTTTATTGAAAATTTTAATGAGCATTTCTTACATCCTGTAGTATCTAATTCATGTAGTTTAGTCACTCTAATTTGTATCGCATGGCATTTATCTAACTTTAAACAAATATCTAATGATAGATATTGCGAGTGAAAAATATTGCCGGAATAGCCGTCCGGGGGTGTAAAATTGCGTACTGGGCCTTAATATAATATGTTTGTTTAATCTTTCAAAAACAAAAGAAGATATCTAAGATTTTTGACGTGTTTGAAATTCAAACATTGCTTGAATTTGCGTAACAATATATGCCAGACATCGAGTAAGTAAGCAAATCATACTGTTAATTAAATATAAATAATAATGTATAAGTAAAGCTCTTTGAAAAGTTATTAAGGAAAATAATTTCACATTAATATGATAATAAAAACATAAAATTATTACTGATCCAATTGAAATTGAAAATCAGTTTAATAACAAGTTTATTGACATGGAAAATAAATCCAATAAATAAGACACAAATTGTCAAAAAAAATTGAAATAAAAATATTGATTGATTTACTGACACTTTATATTTTCCTAAAATCATGTGACATAAAAGAGATAATTAAAATAACAAAATCATTGCAATCTACAAATCCCGTTGCGCAAAAAGAGATATTTAACTTTTGACGTACCCACTATGAATTATAAAACCACGGTTACCAAATTTCGTTTAAAGCTTATGATAGTTTTGAGTTTTTCAAAGAACTGCTATTGTGTTATGATAATATATATTTTTTCAAGTTTATTCTTTCTTATCTATATATTGTCAGGACATGAATCCCCGAGGGGGTGTCAGAGGTGTTCTGGGTGTGAACTGTGTAATGCAAGTCACAGTCTACATTCGGCACACCCGCGATGTACCGACGATTTTTACGTCCCAACGTGATGGGTATCGCCGTTCTTCAGGCACAAATACACGCTTTTTAGGGCATGCAGGTTTCCTCACGATGTTTTCCTTCACCGTTCAGCAAGTGGTACGTATTAAATTTACTGGGTGTAAATAGGCTGTCACCATTAAATGAAACCACATATTCTACCGACCCTACTGCACCACTTTTCCCAAGAATCATACCCGCGGACACCCTTAGTTTGCGAAATAATTGAGTTCCAAACAACAATGCGTGAACCCTAATGCACCGACATACGGGCGAGTATCGAGAAAGCGTCGTCCGTGAAATATCTGTTCCGGTGTAGCGTTCTAAAATAGACCTTCCTCCTACGAGATAAAGTCTTTGCGTTACAGAATGTCATTGGAGTTACAGTTGAATATTTTTTCTCTGAAGATTTTCGCGGGTTTTTTTTCCAATCGTTGTTCAGTATGTTCATTAGAGTATGTGGTTTTATTTAATGGTCGCACACTATTTACACCCTATATTAATTATTATCTTTAATAAGAATATATAAAAAATAAGGCTCTTAAAGTCAATATAAATTTAGTTGGTAATGATATTCCAAAATTATAATATAAATTATATTACTTATAGGTTTTATAAACCCTTTCTCCTTTCTCAGATGTTCAGCGGGCATAAAATGTTGCTTAATTTGCGTAATTGGACGTTAACAGCCCTTAATTACGTATATTGTACTAAGTACATCCTTGTTTCCATTTAAATACGAAAGAAAGAACTTTTTGAATAAATTTTTATTAAAAGCTGTAAAAAGGGCTAAAGTTGTTTGCCAAAAGCCTAATTGGGGGCCTTTATTTGTAGCCGAAAACCCTGAAACGAGCACTCAGTGTCATTTTCATCCAAATGGCGTTTAAGTGCTCATAGTCGGTGCGATAATTTCTTTTATTCGTTAAACATTGAAGAAAAAATGTTTCCTCGTGGAGCCTACACCTGGAGCCGTAGACCCGAATTATTTGTTTTGCACGAGATTTTTGGGGTTCCGGTTCTGATGCGACAGATTGCGATGCCGGATTTATGTAGGTAACTTGCACCTGCAATTTCGAACGTTAAAATATAGCGATTTACTGAAATCCTATAAGTTCTACATACGAAATGATTGCGTTTTACAAATATTGATGAACTGACTTGAGTTCGAAATTCAAACAAAATTGTTTTTACTTGAGAAATGTATAAGAAAATCTAATATTAAAATGGAACATATCAAAGCTTAAACACATATTTTGAGCTGCTTGTATTTCTTATGCGTGTTTATTATCCGATATTTAAAGTTAAATAGGACTTGTAGGTTGTGCAAAAGATGAAAGTTACTTAAAGTTTTATGTGATTTAATGCATTAGCGTACAAATGAGAAGCTACCTCTTTTTATATGGCCGCGGAGTCTAGCGCTCTTCCCTTAATAAAAGGAACCCTTTGAGCAATATCTGAATGTCCTTAATCTGTTCCTTCTTCAAATGTCAAATGTTCGTATTGAAAAATTCGCACAATAACTCAAGGAACGCGTCAATAGATCATGCATTTATTTAGTAAGTATAATATAACAAGGCTTTTTAGGTGCGTTGATATAAACTTCAAAACCCCGTATAATAAAAAAACCGCATACAAATCCGTTGTGTGGTTCTCAAGTTAAAAGCGTTTATTCAATCTTTGTCCCGTTTTCGGATTGGGCGTTATTTTATGTACATTCCTTATGGCCTATGTGTTGACCAGGGTTACTACATTGATAATAAAAAAACTGCATCCAAATCCGTTGAGTGGTTCTCGAGTCAAACGGAACATACAGACAGACAAAATTGAGGTTTTGGCCCCTGGACAACACAAATAATCCATTTTATTTTAAATTTCGCAAAAATATTCAATGTACAGACACGACTTTATACAACGGTACAAGCAAAATCTAAAGCAAAGTTATAAACACAACATAAATTCAACGAACTACCTAGAAGGTTGGAGTGACGGAACCTAAAAGTTTGCGACACACGCTTGACGTTATTTTTAAAAATAAATCTTATAAGATTACATTGAAAGCCTGTTTGTAATAAAATTACTGTCCAAAATCCAGGAAGAAAAGCTTTGACAAAGTACAATTATTATACCCTTCGTTAAACAAAAGAGATTTTTCTGCTTCAGGGAACGATAAACGTCAGATGCTAAATTCCAAGAATCAGTTGAATTCCCGTTATCAGTAAAACTAAGTTGGAGTTAAGTTTCAATGTGGACCCAAATCGGTTCGGAAAGCGCTGAAAGAGGTTGCTAAGTCTGGCAGCACCCGGAGCTTCACGCATGTCGTCTCTGACGAATTGCCCCATAAATTCTGTGGCGCTTTCTGCCTCGCTTCCTCCATCTATGTTGTAAGTAGTGCTTGCGTTGAGCTAAGCGCTACTTAGAGGTGGATGTTGCGTTGTTTTACCTCGTTTTTTCTGCCGTATTTCACTTGAGCTATCTACTGTTTATCACAAATGATCACGGTGGGACGTTTTCAAGTTTTATTGCGCTAGTTATATTGAAAGAGTTAAGTCTAGTGATAAAATTAAGCTACTTTTTTAGCTGTCCGTTTTTCTGATCGATGTATCTGTCTGTACATACTTTTTGTATTGATTATGCTCGAATACTTATGCGCGCTGTAAATAGAGAGGTTTCATTTATTGGTCTGATAACCGTTAGTTATAATAACTTTCGTGACCGCGTAAATTACTTTTATTCAGAATTTTTCTTTGAGTTTTTTATGAGCAAGTGTACAATTTTTTTAATTTGTATGTTCCCTTGAAAAGTTGTTAAGTGTGATCACTGGAACATGTGTAAAGCTGCGAATCAACTAGAGGCAGCCGCGGGTTGAGGTAGCGCCCTAACCTGAGGCAAATTTTGTCGGCTTTTTGGCCCCGGTTCGAGCCCTGTGTTTAGTAGAGACCAGGGACGGACGAGTCACCTTAGGTTGCGATGGAGAATGCAAAGGAAACATTAAATACATTAGACGAGAATAATCGTGTTCTCTGGGATCTGAGAAATAAAAGAAAGCAGCAGCAAATCTTAACGCAGTTGGTGTGGTTTTGGTGGCAATTTTTTTTTTTATTATTGAGCCAAAGTGTGCCTCGGTCTGCTTCAGGGTGAGGTTACTAGACCTGAGGCTGCTCAAATCGATATATTCACCTTTATACACTCGGTAAATATAGCAGATAGACAAGCGTCCGGGTGGTTCAAAGAAACAAAACTATAATGATCATGATTTCTTGATAAAACATGATTCTACGCCCCCTTATTACTTCTATCAGAAAACCAATTATTAGCGTATGTCTGGAGTCTTATGTTATAACGAACACGCCTGTCGAATCTAAGACTTGCTGGCTCTGTAGCTTCAGACATTTTGTGGTGAGTCAGTAAACGAGTTAGTATTTTGCTTTAAGTATACAAGTATACATACTTCCTAAGTTAGGAAGCAAGTACAACACACGAAAACGAAATAAAGACAAAAGCGAAAATTCAGCGCGCAAAATTTTCCATCATTTTAATTAACCGCTCCAGTGCCACGTGATTCTCACTCCATTTTGATCTTCCACATGTGACAGCTAATCGACCGACATTCAGCAGAAGCACGCAGACGTCAAACGTACAACTTTACCGCGGTTACTTGGGGTGACACTTACTGCTTACACATTAGAGGTGGTTTGAGTTTGACGCGATGTTCTAATCATTACGGTCTTTTTATACAGACGTCGAGCGATGTACCCTGACCTCATTAGTACCTGTAATTTCCCGTTCAGGAAATGAAGATGCTAGAGAACACGTCGACAGACGTTGGATTGGATATTTATGGGCGTGTTTCGAATTATGAAGAAAAATGTGATTTTGCTCTTGACAAGGAGAAATGTAAATCATGAAGTGATGGATGTGGATTGGGGGGATGTGGAGGAGGCGAAAGAGGTGTGTCAAGATCGTAGCAGATAGAAATCTATAGTCTCTGTCTAACCCTCTGGGAGACAGGCGTGAGTATTGTAGTAAATATAAATTTATCGACACAAACTCTGTACTTGAAAAGTGTTTTAATCAGTTCAAAATATACCTTTAAAATTAAAGTATGTTCGAGTTATCATGATATGGGTGGCAGTTCAAAGTTGACAGTTATAGTAATGCGCCCTAACGAAATAGAATCGATTTTTTTAAGTATCGAGAACGTTAACAAGGGCTATCAAATCGATTTTTTATTTGAATGATCTTTGATAATACAAAGTACTTTTTGTTAATTTCTAAATTAATTAAATTAAACAAACCAATAACTCACAAGCTTGAGAATTCAAAGATTTTTTTTGTTTTTCTCGGCATTTCACCAAGAACAATCAACAGTAACAAAACAAAAATCAACAAAACTGTAACAAACGTCAAAACAAATAGCACGTAAAGCAACCGTAACGAAAACACAAACCACATACAAGATGAACTCATACTGACGCGGTCCTATAAGATGTCCGCACCGATTCATCGATGATTTTCGATTATGTAGTGTCAGTACCTATGGGTTAACGTTCCGATCCACGCATCAAGTAGCAAAAAGACATTATTCTTTTCTGAATATTTTTTTGTTAAATTTAACGAATACACTGTGATTATTGTTACGATTTATAGATAAATAATTCATTGTATTTTTGCAATAATAATATACATTCTTTCTAAAACCTAATATTTTCTTTTGTACCTGGGTGTATGTAGTATGGTGTGAGTAGTATAGGTGAAACGGAAAATTACGAACTGTCACCCATATCATGTTGTCTCGAACATACTTTAATAGTAGATTGTTATAATGAGGTAAGTGATCCATTGCGCCAGACTTGCTCGTGGTGCTAGTAGTTCAGAAGTGTAATTGATCACTTACACTCGTGTTGAACAAACAATCTACTTGCAATCACTAACGCTAGGAAATATTTTAAAAATCTTGCAATGTTTGCAACAATTTATACATGTGACGTCACGAAGCTTATGAATCGTCCCTCCATGTCACACGATGTTACACTTCGTCGTCCCCCCCCCCTCTCTCTTAGTGTGTAAATTATTATGGATGGTCCCTAAGTAGTGAGAAATACCTTTTAATATCTTATGTCACTCTTGCAAAACACCTTCCATTCGATGTGTGTTTACGCATACACACGCATTACATGCACGTGAATTTTGCATACAGTCTCATGGATCAGTGTTATGCAAGAATGCGTCGTCTCAAGTTAAAAATTATTTCTTATTCGTAATATCCATTTGAAGTTCATAAATCCACCTGATATTTAATACCACTATACTGCGCTTGCGTAAAGTCGGCATTTTCCGCATTTGTGCTATAAAATATTATACGAAACTCGTGCGAGAAACTTTTTCTCGACTCGTGTGATTGCAGCATTCGCCTTCGGCTCGTGCCGCAAACTCACACTCGTCAGAAAACGTTTCATCGCTCTCGTATCGTAATGTACTATTACTTATAAATACGCCTTTGAAGCGTCTGTTCAAGCATTACTCTTTATATAATATCTGTTTCCTCTGAATCCGTACATTTTAAGTCATTAAGTATAACTTACTCGTACGTTTTAGGAATTACGTAAATTCAGTGATGGATGGTGATGGATGGATGCAAGAGGAAAAGTCGACGAAGCTCATGATTTTATGATTTAGTATTTTTTACGTATTTCGATGCTGTTTTATATATGCTTGTGAAAAATCAAATGGCTTACGATGTGATCACTCTTGAAGAGTTTATGCGAAATGGACCAGTTTTTAATACAAGTTGAACAAAATAAGTTCATAGGTCAATATTGAAGGTCATCAGAATGTTTGGATGCATTTTAGTATTTTGAGTTCTTTGATCGCAGTCACATCAGTAAGATTTTATGGGTTAAATTTTATTTTAAAAATTACAAATATGTGATTATATGAGCTAAAAATATGTTTGGCAACAGCTTTTTTTTTACTTTAAAATTCTCTGTTTTATTTTTCTTTGTTTTTTTTTGTATTTTCTCGCATTTTGGAGCTAATAGACAAAGAGAATTATTATGTTTAATAATATTGTGTTTGCATAAATTTTGTGGTTTTTTAGGTACTAAAGTCAAAAAGATTTCAGCTTTATGAGTAAGTAGTAAAAAAAGGAAAAATATAAAATTATAAATTTTACACTATCTATGAAAACTTTTTTTTTCTTATTATTAGGTATTTTGCTATCATTGTTTTCACTGCAATGATATAAATTTAATTTAAAGAATAAACATTTTCCACTGATCCCGTACTTCTCTAGTTTGCTTAATAATATTTTGGTTTACAAAGTCCAAGAGATTGGTAAGATTCACTGGTATTTGGCTTGAAATACAATGAATTGGTTATGTTAATGCCAATTTGATGATATTGTTGATGAATTTACATTCATTAAACCTTAAATAAATCAATTGTTCGAACGTCTCGAAGATTTTACAGAATTCAACCATCACACGAATTTGGTTCAAATGCATATTGGTACAATCGTTGAGTCCAGCCAGAATTTTATTAATATAAGCAACACTGTAATAGTGTTATATATATCATAGTAATTATTACTATAATAATAATTATTACTATATCCATCCATCCATCAGCCTGTTTCTTCCACTGCTGGACATAGGCCTTTCCAAGATTTCGCCAGTTGGCGGTCCTCCTAGAAGAAATGCCCATACTCACACACGCTGGGCAGGCGGGTTGGTGAGCGCGGTGCCGGAACCCTTGCACCAGTGACGCCGCTGCCCGTCACCGGTCTGTTTTAAGGCCCGGAAATTGGGGATGGATAAACCGCCATCCATCGGTCCCAGGAAATGTTGGGCCGCCTGGTTTTGCCTGAGAGCTGTTCTCTTACTCTCCCCCGAATAACTTCGGGAGGATTTGCGAGTAAGATGGTGGTACCTCCACAGTCGAGCCCGGCATTAGCTCTACCACCATTACTATATGCTATAATAGTAATAATTAGTTGGTGCAATTTTTTAAATAAGCGGGTTCGATTCTGTACTGGGGCTTTTTTAAATCTTACTTTGCCTTTTTGAATTCCATCAAAACGGGCCCGTGACGTGCTCCTTTAAACATTTTACGATATTCCATCAAGCTTCAGATTTGGCCAACCAGATGGACTTTAAAAAATAATCCTGTGTAAGAAACTAGCTTTTGTCCATGCCTAGACGTGACGAAAGATTGACTTAGGTGACAAAATGGCAAATGTGATAAAAGTGACGAAAGTGAAAATACTGATGTCAAAAATACAGAAATCGAAAGTGGCAGTATTTGAATTTGAACTAACAGGAGTTATTCATTAGTAACAGATGTCAAAACAGAAAATGTCAATAGCGACAGTTAAAAATAATAATATCGCCGCTTCAGATCTAAGGTGGCATTAATCGAAATTTTCCATAATTTAGTTTTACTCATAAAACGCACTAAAATAGTGGTCTGCATCGGTACTGCTCTCACACCCGTGTAAATGCGCATCTCCGATGGAGAATCATGACTGTGTGTCTTTCACACTTGTGAATTTTCGCTTTTCGCTTAGAAATAAACTGATTACAGTTAGTATTGTGCCTGCATTTGCAAAGTTGAGTCGCGCTTTTTATATCCTATCTCGAAATGTGTCCCTTTATGAGAAAAAATTATATGTTTTTGTAGGAGCATTTTTAATAAATAAATTAACTAATTGTAAAAGTGGCTTTTTATTACAAAAAACGCGTGTAATATTAAGTATTTTCTATTTTATTAGTTCATTTTATTGTTGATTATGTGTGATTTTTTGCTGAATTTACTTGATTTCTGTCTTACTTTGACTAATTGTATCAAACTAAAGCAGTAATAAATTGGACTTTATTTTTAAAATCTTTGTCAGTTTACTTTAGTAAACAATATCCTTGTACATTTATTTATACCAAATTGTATTTTAAAATAATTAGTATAATTATAAATAATCAATATAATTTATTATACATATTAACATTTGATAGAATACGAAGTATCAGAGCTGTTGAAACATAAATTGCCGTTACCCAAAAAACATGAATTTTGAGTTATCCCATTTTATTTCTGAGGCGGCGATATATCGCACCCCCAGTAATAAAGAGACTTAATAAAAAAAAGGTTTTTATGTTTTCGTTATAAAACGACCTAAAACCACAATATATATGTATCCTTATCAAAAAAACTACTTTATTGAATTAGAAAAGGAGATACAATAAATAGGTATCTTTTACTCTCACGGCATCCCGCACCCCGCTTTAACGTAAAACTGTCGGAATCAGTGTTGCGTCCGCAGTGTTAGAGAAATATCTAGTCAAACATCGACAGGTTAGGATATGAGCCGTTTTATTACTTAAAATTAAGGTATGACTTTTATCACAACAATGTATGACTTTTATCACAACAATGTATGACTTTCATTTACTTTTGCGTGATAAATCGACGTTTTTCGAGTAAGGTCTTTGTTTGCGTAAATTTCAGAGTAATTTTTGTCTTATTTATTGTATTCTGAGTCTTTTTATTGCCAAATATAAACACTTGGTGCAGTATCATCTGTAAATAGGCCTGGAAAAAACTGGGATTGCCTTGTTTAAGCCGAATTTGCTATGGGTTAAATATTAAATTGATAATAAGGTTTATGTTCTCAATATAGTCACATATTGAACAAATGCCGTAAATAAAAAACGGTTAGATGATTCCAGTCCTAATATTTTAAGAAATAAATGGAATTAAAGTGTAGTAGCCCCCACGCGTTGCACAATTTTTCAGCGATTCCCAAAAATTGTGGTTTTAGAGTTCGGTCCCTTTAATACTGGGCGTGCGATATGTCAGAAGTAAAATATGTCAAAAGTGATGACAATTTTTTATAGATCCCTTGGTAGGATTTTTCCGGAATAAAAGTGTCCTGTGCCCAGAGGATACTTTTGATTTCGAAACAAACATCGTTTCCTCTTTAATCTATAGTGTAGGTACATGGTGTAGATATGTGATTGGGTAACGTCACTCGAAGAGGAAAATTATACAAAGATACTAAAAAAAATGAATGTGCTTGTTTTCAAGGGAAGAGTGTTTGCAGTAAGTAAGTTTGCTTCCACTCGGACTGGTGGCTGCATACATTTGTCTTCCCGTGATTCTGTCCCCAATGGAGTCTTCAAACTTAAGAGCTTAGTTGACTTAACGGGATGCCAGTCGCTAGGCTTGCTGACAAACGTACTTACAAACAGACGAATTTATTCTACGTAACGAGATATTTCTAATGTAATACATTTTTTTTTAGTAAGCAGGTTTATATTGAATTGGCAATAGTATTTTTGTAACTATACTACTATCATTACTACAGTAATAGTAGGTGCCATCAGGAGGGTTTTAATGTTGTGTGGACTACCCGTTTGTTGTCGCCTCCACCCATGCTGCACAAAACTCTGTGCCTGACAAAAAGATTGTCTAGTAATTCCTTAAGGGTATGGCATAGGCTAGGAAAAAATGTTACTACCCGACTGTCCGTCTCATATAATAATAAAGCCAAGGGGCAAGACTTTATTACCTTTTGGTATGAGGTGATTTTGACAAATTTGGGAAAGTTTTATGTCCAGCAGCGGACTAATACAGGCCGATGGATGGATGGATGATGAAGCGATTTATTGGTCAGCCCTTTGGTCTATTAAAATTTGTCTTGGACGTGTAATATTAATTATCACGGGCGAAACAACAGATTGGAGTGTTTTGAAGTAATACCGCATTTTTAAGCATTGAAAAATAAATAGTTAAGGTGCAGATTCCCTGATATCAGTACATTTAATTTTGTAAATGTTTTTTTATTTGTACATTCCCTTACTAAAAGATCAAAAAATCAATCGTTTTTATATACGTACAGTAATATAAACAAAATCAGTATAAAGAATAAGAATAAGAAATATTTATTGCCAAACATACGAAAAAAATTAGAACAATCAAATGTTAAAATAAAAAAAAACAAAAGACACAAACTGTTCATACACAAAATATAAACATTTAAACATAAAGAAAACATTTGGACAAATAGGAATAACTCAGCAATTTTCTGACGCTGTCATACAGTGTGCAGTGCTGGCTTTCAGTAATCCCCAGCTCTTAGGGTAGTGTTCAGAGCTAAAGTACGCAGTAAAAAGAACGGTTGTAATTGTGTAAAGTGTCCGATGTGTAGTGTTATGTACATATAAAGAAAGCACTAATTTCAACGAATCCCCGTTAGTCTGGCGTTGGCTTTGATAGAAGGGCTTTGATAATCTAGTCTCAGGTCTAGCCTTAAGTATTACCGACACACCAGAAAACCTTTTCAATACTTATCGTCACAACTTTAAACGACACGTCAATTATTGTTAAAATAAGTTTAAACTTACTGTGACAGTATTAATTCTAAAGCATTTAAGGATTCAGTTTCTGCGATGCTACGTTTCTCCGCATACATCACGGATAGCGTCCCCTTAAGATAAGATTGCTAGAGAAAGCTCATATATCACCTCCCAAGGAAGCTTATTTGGTTTTAAAATTGCGCATTTCCATTTTAAATTTAATAACACGGTTTGGTAAAATCCTTAAGAGCTCGGTATGAATTCGTTTAAATGTTTAATTTATTGTGGTTTCTAGAATATGGATAAAACATTTAAAAAACCGTTCAAATGCGAGGACTCACCGAACGCGGGATATTTACTAGGCAAAAAAAAAATGGGGAAAAAAGTAAAAAAAAAACTGGTCCTGGCCTGGTCCGCGACGACGACAACTTTGATGAAAAACAATATATTACATATTATTCTGGCCTTTATCGCGATGTTTTTGGAAAAACTAGGGACATACACCACTTTATATTGGCCGTCCAAATAAAGGCCTATAATTTATTTGATTGAATTGTTTGATACTTACGAGCCCGCTCTTATTTTATTACTTACGAGCCCGCTCCGAATCGTTATTCATAATATCTAAGTATCAAAATAACACGCAAAGGAGAAACAATTGAATCAAATGAATTTTAGGTCTTCATTTTGATGCTCGATATGGACTGGTGTATGTCCCTGATTTTTACAAAAACATCGCGGAAATGACAAGATCAATTATTAATATAATGCTTCGCATCAAACAGACGAAAAATACGGAGCGGGTTCTTAACATTATAAAATAGATTCACTATGAAAGTGTCAGCAATAAGATAGGTAGGCAGTTAAACCAAATCTTATGAAATAATTAAAAATTTCATTAGTAGCGGGAAGTCTTCTGAGTGAAATCAATCAATATTAAAATCGCTAAGGCAAGCAGAAACGATATCTGAGCCGAGGACAAGTCTCAAAGATGAACGTAGTCAATATATAACCTAGTCGGTTCTTAAATACTGTCACTGGCCATTTATTTTAAAAATAGAACACCTAGAAAAAAAAAATGAAATGGTGTTCGATTTTCAAGTATTTTTTGATTAATAATCTGCCAATCACAATTACATTCATTCATTTTTTACGATGGAGTGGACTCGCAAAGAGGACCGAGTAGCAGTAATTGCATTGCATCGTTGCGGCCATCCACTGAAGACGATATTCAACTTGCTTCAAAAATTAAAAATCACTAAGAGGTTCGTGTACCGTACCATCAAGAGGCACAATGAAACCTCTAGTGTCGATGACGAGAAAAGAACTGGCAGACCTTGTTCCGTTAGGACTCCAGGGGTCATCAAAGCAATCAAGGCGCGTATTGCAAGAAATCCCGTCCGCAAGCAGAAACTGATGGCTTAGGAGATGGGATTAACCAGAAGTACCGTAAAAAAGTACTCAATGAAGACCTGGGACTACGAGCTTACCGAAAAAAGAGTGGACATCTTCTGAACGCGCGTCTGATAGCTATGAGAGCCAAAAAATGCAAAGTTTTGCTAAAGCGGTACGCAAGAAACAGACACCGCGATATCCTGTTTACAGACGAGAAAATTTTTAATATCGAAGAGAAGTACAACAAACAAAATGACAGGGTGTACGCTACCAGCTCTGCGGCCGCTGGAAATGCCATTCCTAGTGTGCAGCACGGCCATCATTCATCATCAGTCATGATTTGGTTGGGAATGTCCTACTATGGCCCTACTGAAGTGCATTTTTGTGAAAAAGGTGTCAAAACCAGTGCAAAAGTGTACCAAGCCACGGTTTTAGATCGCATAGTAAAAGATCTGCCCCAGACACTCTTTGGAGGACGGCCATTTGTGTTTCAACTGTACTCCGCACCTGCTCATAAGGCCAAAACAACTCAAGGAGTGGTTCGAGCGCCAGAATATCGAGCTAATAATGTATTAAGATTGGCCCTCATCTAGCCCTGACCTCAATCCACTGGATTACAAAATTTGGCAGGAATTGGAGGAGAAGGTCTGTTCTAAACCTCACAAAAATTTGAGCAGCCTAAAGTCATCATTGATTAAAGCAGTGGCCGATATCGACATGAATATGGTCCGTGCTGCTATTGATGATTGGCCGCGAAGATTGAAGGCTTGTGTGAAAAGTGGTGGCAATCATTTTGAATAAATTTTGTGTTTAATGTAAGCTAATTAAATAACTTTAAAAAAAAAAAACTTTTTTTGTTTATCATGACTAGTTTTCATTTTATAGCCAATTTTGTTTGTGACAGAATTTAAGCACCGACTAGGTACACTCCCTGCTTCGCCTTCTATAAAGTAATTTAACTCTAGCGATCAAATGATATCGTGATGTCGAGTAGTACTCCCAGTGCCATCTAGTTTCGGATAGATGGATGTATATTCAGTACCCATCTAGTTAATTGTACTCTTGCATTTTGGTTACCTTATATATATTTCTTTTCACGTATAGAAACAAAAGGGAGACAAATATTTTTATACTGTACTCGATACAAAACTTGTGGATGAAAAATTCAATTTTGTCATTTTACTATCGTGAATCTCTGAACCGCTATATTTTTCCTGTAATCTTTATATAATCCCAAATTACCATGATTTTCTTTTATCGGTCCACCAGTTTCTTAAATAACATGCATGGGGACATGCATTTTTTGTGTTTTTTCTAAGATTTCTCGAACTCCTTAATATTTACAATTTGATACCCATAATGTATTTTTGTTTTTTTTTTTATTAATCTCTATTTTGTATTGGAAATATTTTAAGAAATTAAAATTCAATTTTTTTTTTTGCTCCCTTTCTGTATGCAGGTAAATGCTATTGTCGTGGCAAATTTCAAGTCTTTATCTTTAAGAGGATAGGTTCCTAAAAACCATAATTTATTCTTCCTTGTTTGAAGAATATTTCAAAAAAATTTGGACTTTTGTCAAGAATATAATGCACACTCTTATCGAAATTGAATCTTCAGACGTCATTCCCATATTGAATCATAAAAAATCAAAGATGACTCCAAAAAAAGTTTTCATGTCGAGTTTTAACATTATTTGAGCAAAATCATATTCTATTATTTTTGAATTAAAATCTGTATAAACTTTATTAAACTCTTATCCGAACAGATATCTGATACAAACTTTAGTATTTTTTTAATTAATAAAATTCGTGATAAAAGTCGTCATTTTGATCATTTTCTAGAATTCGTCCCTCTCGCACTGCAGGTTTTTCCGCATGGAGTAACAGCGGATCAATGCAATCGGAACCTATTCTCAAAGTTATGAGTCTGCGACATACGGACGGACGGACGGACGGAAAACGGAGTCTCACCATAAAGGTTCCCTTTACCTTTCAGGTACTACGGAACCCTAAAAACGTAATTTTAAGAATAACCTTTAAATTATTATTGCGTCTGTCGTAGATAAAGGGGGAGACAAAGATTTGTAGTTTTCAAAATAAGATAGGTAGGGCACATTATGACTGCATAAATAAATAATGAATACCGAGATAAATACACAGACTGCAGAAAAAATTACATTAAAAAGATAAAACAATATTATACTCGTGCAATAATTTAAAAAACATCCCAAGAGCCATCTAATTGAAAAACAAATAACGATGCCTTGATGTTCAGTAAGATTAATGCGTAAACTTATATAGTATTTTTATAAATTATGCATCTTGTTTAGTATAACACTATTATTTGTATATTTATTTCATATCACTATTTATTTTTCATTATTTGTATGTATTTTACAGTATACGTTTTATTAAATTTATATTTAATTTAATTTAGATTTTAGTTATATTTAGATTAGTTATTAGTTTTATTTATGTAGGATCCAGCAGAAAACCAGTGCTATGGCTTTGGCTGTGGCATTAAGCTGAGCTGGACTCCCTTTTCTTAACCATAGAATATGCCTAATTTGTTAATATTAATTATTATTTATGATAACTACTGTGGTTTTATGAAATAAAGCTCTTTTCTTTCTTTCTTTCTTTCTTCTTTCTTTCATCCTGGCATGATGGTTTTTATACCTGTTACGAGTATCTAGATGATTTCCCAATTTAATAGTGTTTTAGGCCTTCAAATTCGAGGGGCAAAACCAAGTAAATAAGACCTATTTATATCATCAATACTTATCATCAATCAATATCTATATCTACTTATAATAAAACAGTAAAAACCGCTGTGTCTGTACATACATTGAAGAAAAGTAATATAAATAGAAAGGTGGTAACTAAATAAGAGTAATAGAACACAAATCAACGATTCTAAGAATTCTTTTCTGTCTGCCTGTTTGTTCACGCACATCTCTTAAACTACTGAACGGATTTTCATTTAGTTTTCACAGCTGTACAGAACTTAATTTGGAATAGAATAATAGCTTTATTTCATTCAAATTGGGTATCGGAGAAAAAAGTTATCGTCGTTTAAAGATTTTTGGAATTTATTTTCTACTGGTAGTAATTAGAAGTTATGATACGGGATCTCCTCAACTGATACAGACTTCGAGTTTGGGCTTATTTTACTGGTCTTTATTAGCACTTTGGTAAAACATGGAGTCCAGGGTCTGATGATGGGTCTGGAAGGTGGGTACGGGATCTCTTCAATGGACAACAGCATACCCTTCGAATTTGGACTTATTTGATTGGTATTCATTAGCACTTCGGTAAAACATGGTGACCGTTGCACATAGTGTCCAAAAATTATATTCTTTTGTTTTCCTTATTTCCACTAAAATCTCTTCGACGCGGGCGGAGCCGCGGGCATAAGCTAGTGTACTACAAATAATAAATATCTTTCATTAAAACCTAATATTGCCCAATGCAGTAGATTTGTGTGAAGATTATGTTACGCATTACGCAGTAAATCATCGTGCAAATAATAATTGATTTATGGGGTAATTAATAATTATGTACTGTGTTCTGAATGTACCGGTCTATGAATACTGCCCATAAAACCATGTCATAGTATATACTAGCTCTTGCTTGCGGCTTCACGTGGAAGTGTCTTTGAATCAAAGTACCTAAACTATTATCGTAATTTTACTGCTTGGCGGTTACTTTATCTACACCCCTTATAGCTTACATGTTGACCAGAACCACTAAGGGAGCTATATGCGTAAGCGTCACGTCATTAATTAATCTATTATGTATTATTTAAAGGTGTAGAGCTGGTTCCGGGCTCGACAGTGGAGGTACCACCATCTTACTCGCAAACCCCCCCGAAGCTATATTGTCACGCCTTCTGTAGTATGATCGTAACACCTTGGGTATACTACAGAATGAGCATTGGCAACAAAGTAACCAGACAAGTGCGAGTCGGACTCGCCCGCCGAGGGTTCCGTACAAATTTGTAGGTACATTATATAAATATTTAATGTTTTTTTTAATGATTTACTTACAAATATGAAGTTTTCAGATTTTTTCCTATACTTGTAGTATTAGACGGTATTACTTGCCAAATTTAATAGTTCTAGGTCAACGGGAAGTACCCTATAAATATTGATTCCCTTGAGAGTGTCGAAATATACGTTTTTTGCGGCATAAACAGCCGTATATTTTTTTTACATTAACTTAGAATTTTGATTTTTTCACAGCTTCAGGGGACTGTTGTACACCTGAGTATGCTAAAGATGTTTACACATAGCGTTATCATGATGAAAAACCACACCCCTTCTGTTGACTAATTCCGGCCGCTTTCTCTCAACTTCTTGCTTAATCTCATCAGTTGTTCGCAGTAGAGTTCCGAATCGGTCCTGCGTGGCGGTAACAGCTCATAATTAATAATGCCCTTCCAATCGCACCATACACACAGCATTACCTTGTTGCGAGATAACCCGGGTTTCGCCAGAGTCTGTGAAGCCTGACCAGCCTTTGACCACGACCTTTTTCGCACGTTCTTGTCGTACGTGATCCACTTTTCATCAACAGTTATCAGGTTTTTCAAAAATGGTTCGGTTTCATTATGTAGTAATAAAGAATCACAAAAGAGTACCCGGTTCATTAAGTTTCTTTCAGTAAGCTCATGAGGCACCCAAATATCGAGCTTTTTTGTGTACCCAGCTTTTTTCAAATGCGTTAAAACTATTTTGTGGTCAATCCCCAGTTCTTCAGCTACATCGTAACTACTGATATGCCGATCTTGCTCCACTTTTTCAAAAATGGCATCCATTTTATCCGTAACAGGGCGCCCAGAGCGAGGTGCATCTTTGACACCAAAATTTCCGGATTGAAAACGTTTAAACCAAAGGGTTTCCGCCAAATCCCATAGAAAAAAACCCCAGTCCCGGCGCAAAAGAATTGTGTCTCAGATTTTAGATAAATATTAGTAGAAACAATATCAAGTGTCACTATTTCCTGATTCGGTGGCTAACATGGTTATTTTGCCCAGAGAAGTTTCATAGGCGCTACATGCAAACATGACAGTTTTTAGGAAAAGCCCTTATTGAATACTGAGAAACAATAATGAAGACCTATTGTAATAGTATAATAGAGAAAGGTTAAACACTGGTTACTAAAGGCGGCAGGTATGCGCATATTCTTTTCCTTATAAAATAAAGATAACTGCAAAATGTATATAATTATGATGCAGGCTATACATATCAGTGTGCACGCATATGTGCCTATTATATTCAATTTTTTGCAATTACCCACACGTTTGCGTTGTTAATGAGTGAATTAATACAGTAAAATGAAGTTTTTCAAAAAAATGCCATATGTATAGGTACATTATTGTACATATGTGATAATGTGTTTATATCATGTGTTTTATTCATTTTTTGCCAATTCAATGTCAATTAGAACAGTAAAATGAAGTTTTTCCTAAAAAGTGTCACGTTTGCATGTAGCGCCTTTGAAACTTCTCTGGGCAAAAAAAACATGTTAGCCACTGAATCAGGAGATAGCGACAACTGATATTGTTTCTACTAATAATTATGTAAAATCTGAGATACAATTCTTTTGAGCCGGGACTGGGGCAATTTTGGCGGATACGTGCTACTCTCCCAGACACTGCACTAGGTCCATGAACATCACTTTTTTTTCGCGGTTTGCCTTGCATTTTTACCTTTTTGTAGTAAAATTTTGAAATGTATCGAATTTCTTCATTAGATTCACTCATCTTAACAGTAAAAAAAACGAATGAAAATCACACATTTTACCTAATTTGAATTTGGACTTATCTTTCTTAAAATTTAAACTTTTTAATAATACCAAAACCAGCCAGATACGGATGGTATAGCCAAAGAGATTTTATTATAAGTTCATACATACTTTTTGCGAAAAGAGTTTTTCCCCAACTTATAAAATTATAAAAAATACCTTATTTTTCCGACCTATACTTATAAACCCCCACATGTAGTTTGTATTGGTATCAAATTTAGTTGCAGAATAGAAATATTTGTATGAGAGATTACACTACGCTAGCACAATCACTTACCAATATTTTATATAAAACGAAACAATAAATAAGTACACCAATATTCGTTGGTTTCGGGGAAACAAAGTCGCGAAACTCGAAATAAATGCGTTCTCTCGAACCTCGCATCAACCATAAAACTATTTCTCGGAAGCAATACTTTTTACTCTTCTGGTATTGAGGGAAAATTGGAAGCCAATGGAAAATATAATGGAAAAGGTCTTAATACGTATAAAATATTCAATAGGCTATTTATATTTCCAGTTCTAAAAAGTCCGTAAATATAACCTTTCGTACACAGTATACTGATTCCGTTGACGAAGACGTAATTCGTTTGAAATTACGCTTCATTAAATACGTACGTACGATACAACCGCACGACATTACCATTTTTATATGAAGAATATTCTGTATTTTTGCCAGATTTCCAAATTAATTCTTTCCATTTTTAAGAAATCAATGTATGTGAGTTACAAAACGCAAAAAGTTCATGTCTTGGAAAAAGTTGCATGATAAACGGGGATCAAGTTCATCCATCATGATAAAGTTCATCCGTCGACATATAATAAGTCATTTAGTTTATCAGATAAAATAATTCAATAAACGGTTTTGAACAATTAAATACTTAAACCCTTGGAATATTTTTACTCGTGATAGTGATCTTATAATCTGAGAATTGACGATGGCTATAATTGGCTAATGTGTTGTCAGAATGTCTTTTTAACTTTATTATACTGGTGTAGATACATGCAGTTAAGCTGCGTAACATTGTACAAGGTAAGTGATTTTGAACAAATGAATGTACAAAGCATGATAAATATTTGCTTAAGACATCAAATATCTCACTTCTTCATACATTTTTAGAAATTTATGGTTTTGATACAGCTTTTATTTCGGCAGAATCCTTTACACATCAGGGAATTTATCTTCACGGAATTCATAGATATAACACAGGGTCAAGTTGCCATTAACAGATCTATCAGCATATTATTATTTCTTTAGTTACACCGAACGGGGGGCAGACACCACGGAAGCTTTGTGAATCTTCTTTGAATTCATAGATATAACACAGGGTCAAGTTGCCATTCACAGATCTATCAGCATATTATTGTTATTTCTTTAGTTACACTGAACAGGGGGCAGACACCACGGAAGCTTTGTGAATCTTCTTTGAATTCATAGATATAACACAGGGTCAAGTTGCCATTCACAGATCTATCAGCATATTATTGTTATTTCTTTAGTTACACCGAACAGGGGGCAGACACCACGGAAGCTTTGTGAATCTTCTTTGAATTCATAGATATAACACAGGGTCAAGTTGCCATTCACAGATCTATCAGCATATTATTGTTATTTCTTTAGTTACACCGAACAGGGGGCAGACACCACGGAAGCTTTGTGAATCTTCTTTGAATTCATAGATATAATACAGGGTCAAGTTGCCATTCACAGATCTATCAGCATATTATTGTTATTTCTTTAGTTACACCGAACAGGGGGCAGACACCACGGAAGCTTTGTGAATCTTCTTTGAATTCATAGATATAACACAGGGTCAAGTTGCCATTCACAGATCTATCAGCATATTATTGTTATTTCTTTAGTTACACCGAACAGGGGGCAGACACCACGGAAGCTTTGTGAATCTTCTTTGAATTCATAGATATAACACAGGGTCAAGTTGCCATTCACAGATCTATCAGCATATTATTGTTATTTCTTTAGTTACACCGAACAGGGGGCAGACACCACGGAAGCTTTGTGAATCTTCTTTGAATTCATAGATATAACACAGGGTCAAGTTGCCATTCACAGATCTATCAGCATATTATTGTTATTTCTTTAGTTACACCGAACAGGGGGCAGACACCACGGAAGCTTTGTGAATCTTCTTTGAATTCATAGATATAACACAGGGTCAAGTTGCCATTCACAGATCTATCAGCATATTATTGTTATTTCTTTAGTTACACCGAACAGGGGGCAGACACCACGGAAGCTTTGTGAATCTTCTTTGAATTCATAGATATAACACAGGGTCAAGTTGCCATTCACAGATCTATCAGCATATTATTGTTATTTCTTTAGTTACACCGAACAGGGGGCAGACACCACGGAAGCTTTGTGAATCTTCTTTGAATTCATAGATATAACACAGGGTCAAGTTGCCAATCACAGATCTATCAGCATATTATTGTTATTTCTTTAGTTACACCGAACAGGGGGCAGACACCACGGAAGCTTTGTGAATCTTCTTTGAATTCATAGATATAACACAGGGTCAAGTTGCCATTCACAGATCTATCAGCATATTATTGTTATTTCTTTAGTTACACCGAACAGGGGGCAGACACCACGGAAGCTTTGTGAATCTTCTTTGAATTCATAGATATAACACAGGGTCAAGTTGCCATTCACAGATCTATCAGCATATTATTGTTATTTCTTTAGTTACACCGAACAGGGGGCAGACACCACGGAAGCTTTGTGAATCTTCTTTGAATTCATAGATATAACACAGGGTCAAGTTGCCATTCACAGATCTATCAGCATATTATTGTTATTTCTTTAGTTACACCGAACAGGGGGCAGACACCACGGAAGCTTTGTGAATCTTCTTTGAATTCATAGATATAACACAGGGTCAAGTTGCCATTCACAGATCTATCAGCATATTATTATTATTTCTTTAGTTACACTGAACAGGGGGCAGACACCACGGAAGATTTGTGAATCTTCTTTGAATTCATAGATATAACACAGGGTCAAGTTGCCATTCACAGATCTATCAGCATATTATTGTTATTTCTTTAGTTACACTGAACAGGGGGCAGACACCACGGAAGCTTTGTGAATCTTCTTTGAATTCATAGATATAACACAGGGTCAAGTTGCCATTCACAGATCTATCAGCATATTATTGTTATTTCTTTAGTTACACTGAACAGGGGGCAGACACCACGGAAGCTTTGTGAATCTTCTTTGAATTCATAGATATAACACAGGGTCAAGTTGCCATTCACAGATCTATCAGCATATTATTGTTATTTCTTTAGTTACACCGAACAGGGGGCAGACACCACGGAAGCTTTGTGAATCTTCTTTGAATTCATAGATATAACACAGGGTCAAGTTGCCATTCACAGATCTATCAGCATATTATTGTTATTTCTTTAGTTACACCGAACAGGGGGCAGACACCACGGAAGCTTTGTGAATCTTCTTTGAATTCATAGATATAACACAGGGTCAAGTTGCCATTCACAGATCTATCAGCATATTATTGTTATTTCTTTAGTTACACCGAACAGGGGGCAGACACCACGGAATCTTTGTGAATCTTCTTTGAATTCATAGATATAACACAGGGTCAAGTTGCCATTCACAGATCTATCAGCATATTATTGTTATTTCTTTAGTTACACCGAACAGGGGGCAGACACCACGGAAGCTTTGTGAATCTTCTTTGAATTCATAGATATAACACAGGGTCAAGTTGCCATTCACAGATCTATCAGCATATTATTGTTATTTCTTTAGTTACACCGAACAGGGGGCAGACACCACGGAAGCTTTGTGAATCTTCTTTGAATTCATAGATATAACACAGGGTCAAGTTGCCATTCACAGATCTATCAGCATATTATTGTTATTTCTTTAGTTACACCGAACAGGGGGCAGACACCACGGAAGCTTTGTGAATCTTCTTTGAATTCATAGATATAACACAGGGTCAGGTTGCCATTCACAGATCTATCAGCATATTATTGTTATTTCTTTAGTTACACCGAACAGGGGGCAGACACCACGGAAGCTTTGTGAATCTTCTTTGAATTCATAGATATAACACAGGGTCAAGTTGCCATTCACAGATCTATCAGCATATTATTGTTATTTCTTTAGTTACACCGAAAAGGGGGCAGACACCACGGAAGCTTTGTGAATCTTCTTTGAATTCATAGATATAACACAGGGTCAAGTTGCCATTCACAGATCTATCAGCATATTATTGTTATTTCTTTAGTTACACCGAACAGGGGGCAGACACCACGGAAGCTTTGTGAATCTTCTTTGAATTCATAGATATAACACAGGGTCAGGTTGCCATTCACAGATCTATCAGCATATTATTGTTATTTCTTTAGTTACACCGAACAGGGGGCAGACACCACGGAAGCTTTGTGAATCTTCTTTGAATTCATAGATATAACACAGGGTCAAGTTGCCATTCACAGATCTATCAGCATATTATTGTTATTTCTTTAGTTACACCGAAAAGGGGGCAGACACCACGGAAGCTTTGTGAATCTTCTTTGAATTCAAAGATATAACACAGGGTCAAGTTGCCATTCACAGATCTATCAGCATATTATTATTATTTCTTTAGTTACACCGAACAGGGGGCAGACACCACGGAAGCTTTGTGAATCTTCTTTGAATTCATAGATATAACACAGGGTCAAGTTGCCATTCACAGATCTATCAGCATATTATTGTTATTTCTTTAGTTACACCGAACAGGGGGCAGACACCACGGAAGCTTTGTGAATCTTCTTTGAATTCATAGATATAACACAGGGTCAAGTTGCCATTCACAGATCTATCAGCATATTATTGTTATTTCTTTAGTTACACCGAACAGGGGGCAGACACCACGGAAGCTTTGTGAATCTTCTTTGAATTCATAGATATAACACAGGGTCAGGTTGCCATTCACAGATCTATCAGCATATTATTGTTATTTCTTTAGTTACACCGAACAGGGGGCAGACACCACGGAAGCTTTGTGAATCTTCTTTGAATTCATAGATATAACACAGGGTCAAGTTGCCATTCACAGATCTATCAGCATATTATTGTTATTTCTTTAGTTACACCGAAAAGGGGGCAGACACCACGGAAGCTTTGTGAATCTTCTTTGAATTCATAGATATAACACAGGGTCAAGTTGCCATTCACAGATCTATCAGCATATTATTATTATTTCTTTAGTTACACCGAACAGGGGGCAGACACCACGGAAGCTTTGTGAATCTTCTTTGAATTCATAGATATAACACAGGGTCAAGTTGCCATTCACAGATCTATCAGCATATTATTGTTATTTCTTTAGTTACACCGAACAGGGGGCAGACACCACGGAAGCTTTGTGAATCTTCTTTGAATTCATAGATATAACACAGGGTCAAGTTGCCATTCACAGATCTATCAGCATATTATTGTTATTTCTTTAGTTACACTGAACAGGGGGCAGACACCACGGAAGCTTTGTGAATCTTCTTTGAATTCATAGATATAACACAGGGTCAAGTTGCCATTCACAGATCTATCAGCATATTATTGTTATTTCTTTAGTTACACTGAACAGGGGGCAGACACCACGGAAGCTTTGTGAATCTTCTTTGAATTCATAGATATAACACAGGGTCAAGTTGCCATTCACAGATCTATCAGCATATTATTGTTATTTCTTTAGTTACACCGAACAGGGGGCAGACACCACGGAAGCTTTGTGAATCTTCTTTGAATTCATAGATATAACACAGGGTCAAGTTGCCATTCACAGATCTATCAGCATATTATTGTTATTTCTTTAGTTACACCGAACAGGGGGCAGACACCACGGAAGCTTTGTGAATCTTCTTTGAATTCATAGATATAACACAGGGTCAAGTTGCCATTCACAGATCTATCAGCATATTATTGTTATTTCTTTAGTTACACCGAACAGGGGGCAGACACCACGGAAGCTTTGTGAATCTTCTTTGAATTCATAGATATAACACAGGGTCAAGTTGCCATTCACAGATCTATCAGCATATTATTGTTATTTCTTTAGTTACACCGAACAGGGGGCAGACACCACGGAAGCTTTGTGAATCTTCTTTGAATTCATAGATATAACACAGGGTCAGGTTGCCATTCACAGATCTATCAGCATATTATTGTTATTTCTTTAGTTACACCGAACAGGGGGCAGACACCACGGAAGCTTTGTGAATCTTCTTTGAATTCATAGATATAACACAGGGTCAAGTTGCCATTCACAGATCTATCAGCATATTATTGTTATTTCTTTAGTTACACCGAAAAGGGGGCAGACACCACGGAAGCTTTGTGAATCTTCTTTGAATTCATAGATATAACACAGGGTCAAGTTGCCATTCACAGATCTATCAGCATATTATTGTTATTTCTTTAGTTACACCGAACAGGGGGCAGACACCACGGAAGCTTTGTGAATCTTCTTTGAATTCATAGATATAACACAGGGTGAGGTTGCCATTCACAGATCTATCAGCATATTATTGTTATTTCTTTAGTTACACCGAACAGGGGGCAGACACCACGGAAGCTTTGTGAATCTTCTTTGAATTCATAGATATAACACAGGGTCAAGTTGCCATTCACAGATCTATCAGCATATTATTGTTATTTCTTTAGTTACACCGAAAAGGGGGCAGACACCACGGAAGCTTTGTGAATCTTCTTTGAATTCATAGATATAACACAGGGTCAAGTTGCCATTCACAGATCTATCAGCATATTATTATTATTTCTTTAGTTACACCGAACAGGGGGCAGACACCACGGAAGCTTTGTGAATCTTCTTTGAATTCATAGATATAACACAGGGTCAAGTTGCCATTCACAGATCTATCAGCATATTATTGTTATTTCTTTAGTTACACCGAACAGGGGGCAGACACCACGGAAGCTTTGTGAATCTTCTTTGAATTCATAGATATAACACAGGGTCAAGTTGCCATTCACAGATCTATCAGCATATTATTGTTATTTCTTTAGTTACACCGAACGGGGGGCAGACACCACGGAAGCTTTGTGAATCTTCTTTGAATTCATAGATATAACACAGGGTCAAGTTGCCATTCACAGATCTATCAGCATATTATTGTTATTTCTTTAGTTACACCGAACAGGGGGCAGACACCACGGAAGCTTTGTGAATCTTCTTTGAATTCATAGATATAACACAGGGTCAAGTTGCCATTCACAGATCTATCAGCATATTATTATTATTTCTTTAGTTACACCGAACAGGGGGCAGACACCACGGAAGCTTTGTGAATCTTCTTTGAATTCATAGATATAACACAGGGTCAAGTTGCCATTCACAGATCTATCAGCATATTATTGTTATTTCTTTAGTTACACCGAACAGGGGGCAGACACCACGGAAGCTTTGTGAATCTTCTTTGAATTCATAGATATAACACAGGGTCAAGTTGCCATTCACAGATCTATCAGCATATTATTGTTATTTCTTTAGTTACACCGAACAGGGGGCAGACACCACGGAAGCTTTGTGAATCTTCTTTGAATTCATAGATATAACACAGGGTCAAGTTGCCATTCACAGATCTATCAGCATATTATTATTATTTCTTTAGTTACACCGAACAGGGGGCAGACACCACGGAAGCTTTGTGAATCTTCTTTGAATTCATAGATATAACACAGGGTCAAGTTGCCATTCACAGATCTATCAGCATATTATTGTTATTTCTTTAGTTACACCGAACAGGGGGCAGACACCACGGAAGCTGTGTGAATCTTCTTTGAATTCATAGATATAACACAGGGTCAAGTTGCCATTCACAGATCTATCAGCATATTATTGTTATTTCTTTAGTTACACCGAACAGGGGGCAGACACCACGGAAGCTTTGTGAATCTTCTTTGAATTCATAGATATAACACAGGGTCAAGTTGCCATTCACAGATCTATCAGCATATTATTGTTATTTCTTTAGTTACACCGAACGGGGGGCAGACACCACGGAAGCTTTGTGAATCTTCTTTGAATTCATAGATATAACACAGGGTCAAGTTGCCATTCACAGATCTATCAGCATATTATTGTTATTTCTTTAGTTACACCGAACAGGGGGCAGACACCACGGAAGCTTTGTGAATCTTCTTTGAGTTTCCATTTTTGGCGATCCCATAAAAAATGAGCTTCACCAGATTTACAACAGGAAGCAGTTTTAAATAAACAAAGAACCTTTTTTATAACATCAACAGCAACTAAAACAAAAGCTTATTTGTGATGAAACAAAGTTCAATTTGCCTTGTACCGTCAGTAAACATAAGATGCTAGGTCCAAGACCCCGGCTGCGTTCGTCAGGGATTACTTCTCACATAAATCAAAACCAAGGATCCTATCTCGTGGTTTTGGCAGTTTTGGGTTTGTTCTGTGGCTGATAACTTAAACCCTGTCATCGCATCTTATTACGTGTATAAATATTTGTCAACAATTTAATGTATTATAGCCACGATTATACAAAATGAAAAGATGTATTTTGCTCACATGCCTTCTTGGAAAATATGTATTTTATAAACATATATTTATATATTTTTATGACCTATACAAAGTTTCAAAAACGAAATAAATATTATAAATAATTAAAATAAATTTTGGAATTTGGTGGACAAGTAAAATTAAGTGTCTTATTTAACCAGATGTATATCTTCTTTAGTTACGTTCTAAATATTTGGTAACGATAATTTAAGGTTTGCTTACCTACCTACCAAGTTTTCTCCTTAATAGGCTATGTAAATTTTATTCAATTTACTATCACTCAAAGCAAAAACACACACAGTGCGAGAGAGGCGTTCAGCGCAAAAGAGCTTTTTATTTTATTTTATATAAAAAACTGAAATAGATAGCGAAATTTCCAAAATCAAAAATATTGATTGAAAACCCATCTATGAAAATATGTTTGAGTTCTGTAAATGATTCCTATTCATCAAACGAAGAGAAAAGGTGTGTTTGGAGACTTCATTTCAATAATTATTTCTATCGAGGAAAATTTATCCAATTACATTTTATAAAAACAAAACCCTGGATTGCATATACTGCAAAATGCATATACCAGAAATTTATTACAATTTCCTGCGTACTTCATGAAATAAACTGAAAAAAATCATCCATGGTCGAAATAGACGGAGAGACTGTAGCAAAAATGTTTTTTAATCGAAGAAAAGACAGCGCCTAACTTTTTTAACTAGTAATATCACTCACGCTTAAGCCGGTTTCCTTACAGATTTATGCAAAGGCAAACTTCACCGAAGCCGATGGATAATTTTAAAACTTGCCAGGTAAACCAAGTGGCAGCTGCGCTCGTCTCCAGATCGCATGACACATTTTTCACTTACAAAGTGGATTCATACATTTTTCAAGAGATAAATTGCCATATTTGGAAACTAAAAGGAATTCTCACCTGAAGAGCATTCGTATAACTCGTATAAATCAGACGCTCCCGTTGATGAGTGACAGAAACATGTTCCTGTGCGGAATGTGTGAGAAATATTTTGATTTCCGGACGAGAAATGTTGGAGTCTTTCTTTCTTGAGATGAAAGCGAAGGAAATTGGTAATGAATTGAGACAGATTCTGATTTTCTTGGTTACTTTCACAAATTACGAGTTGGTATATAAGGTGCTCTAAAAATATCTGCCACGGCTTCAATGGGAGATGGTATGTAGATTACAATAGTGAAAAAATTTTGTACCCCGGAATAGTTATGTAAGTTTGAGAAAATAAAGTAAATAAATAAATATTTACTCTATTCCGCATAAAGTTATTCACAAACTACGAGCGATATGTCGTTTGATCAATGAAAATTATTTATATCTCTTTCCAACTGTTTTGTGTTATTACAGAACGGTTTCACGCAAGTAAATCAATTCTAACTTATACGCACATTTTTTTGTATGAAAAAATGTATGACTTTACATCAATAAAATATCGTTACTATTGTTATCTATATACACAATACACTCCCCCATTACAGCCGTGGCAGATATTTTTAGAGCACCTTATATATGTGTACCATAAATAGGTATAACCGTTAATGTTACAAGGATCGTAGAGATTAACTCACAAAAAGAAGTAGAGAAAGATATTTAAAAAAAAATGCCTAAATGCGAGTCAGACTCGCGCACAAACGGTTCCGTATCACAACCCAAGACGGGTGCGGAACACTAAAAAGCTAAAAACATTATGGTAAATAACAACAATATTCAGCCAAAGCAATAACAAGGCTAAAATTTGGCATCGCCATTTTATTTTAGAGTATGTACCTACTACAATACGAAATTTTAAACTTGTATGATTTACCGTCTTTAAATAAGAGCCAAAACAAATAAAGTTTAAATAATGCAACTTTTTGAAGGTTTCTCTGTATGGGGACCACCCTTGAACTTTTTTTATGTATATTTTATTATTTGTCGTGGTAGAGGCCGTACACGTATTTTGTGAAAATTTCAACATCGTACCTTTTACGGTTGAGGCTGTAGTGTAGACACCTGTGCCGGTGACAGACAGACAGCGAACCCTAAAAACATTATTGTACTCTTCATGACTTTTCAAATTCAATTATACTAGGAACATTACTTTATTTTTTTGTATTTTTGTCTAGATATCACTATGTCAATGTCGCATAGTTTTGGAAATTAAGGAGAAAGGGGGGCAACATAGTTTTTACTTAATCTTGTATAATTACTCAATGAATATGCAAAAAATTGGTCTTGATTTTTAAATAAAGCCCTTACAAACAAAAACGCACTTGATAAAGAAAAAGAAAAATAATTTGCTTCCTCGTACTCTGTCCCCCATTTAGTAAAAGAAAAAAAAATTATAGAGACGAAAACCTATGAACTAGGTGTGACTAAACTTTACAAATGATCCAAATTATAGGTTCAAATGGCTGTAACGACAGACATACAGACCGACGGACACAAAAGTCATAATCAAAGGGTTTCTATTTTCGTTCTTTGATACAGAACCCTAAAAACACATTCCTTAGACATTTTTATTTTAATGTGTTCTCGCAACTGCGATCTGCCCCTCGTACGAGTATGTGCAGCTCATTAAAGACGTTCTTAAGAGGATAGGTTCCGCAAAACCATAATTTATTCTTCCTTGTTTGAAGAACCTAGCAATATTAGATGTTTGAAAAAAAAATTGACTTCTATCAAGAATATAACGCACACTATTATCGAAACAGAACCTTCCAACATTGAATCTTAAAAAATCTTAGATGACTCGAGTTTTAACATTATTTGAACAGAATCATATTATACTATTTATGAATTAAAATTCTGTATAAACTTTATTAAACTCTGAAATTAACTGATATTTAATATAAACTTATTTTTTTTTAAATAAAATTCGTGATAAAAGTTGTCATTTTGTTTTTTTTTTTCAGAATTTGTCCCTCTCGCACTGCGGGTCTTTCTGCATGGAGTAACAGCGATCAATGCAATCGGAACCTATTCTCTTAAGGCCTTACCCCTGGTGCACGATAATCGTACTGAGCGATTTTGAACTTCAGTATGTTGTCAGAAAGTCTACATTAGAATGCTCGCTTCGCGCACTGGCGGCACGCAAAATCAGTGAATTTTGGAGGTTTTTCTGGATTTTACGACAAAGTATTTGATGTAGGAGTTTTCCCACCTGACATCGGAAAATAAACCATATTTTCTTGTTATATCAGTAACTTCAGACATAAAACTCAAGCCGTTTAGACATAAATCTAAATAATAACTTAAAAAGGCATCATTTTCAAAAATAAAATCTTTCGAGCGAAATGTGTCCAATAAGGTAATCGACTTGACAACGGAAAGACAAAGGTCTGAAAAAACACGTGTCCATGTTTTACATTGATCAAATAAGTAGATGGCTCAGCATATTAAAACAAAAACCGTTGAAAGACCCAATACAAGCCCTTAATTTAGACATACACAGTCGCGTTTCTTTCTTGACGGAACCAGAACTTCTAAGCCAAGTGGGTCGATTGAGCTAAAGTTTAGCATGTGTACTGACTACACAATAAGGCTAGGATACTGGAAAAAAGAAAGAATTTTTCGTTTCTAATCCCCATCAAATATAATGTCTTTGTATGCTTAAGACATTGTTCTGTGTTTGGCAGAATTCATTAAATCAATACCAGCTACGAAAAACTTTAATAACTTTCAATCATAAAAAGAGAAACTAAACGCAGACAAAGTAGGTTAGACTAAAAGTTGAAAGCTAACAATCAAACAGACAATGCTGACCTATTTTGAACGAGAATCCAGCTTGATTTTATCAATAAAATATGCGGAATGTTGGTTTTCAGCCGGCCTAAGAGGATTTGAAATTTTAATGGAAAACAGTTTGAATTTTAAAGCCGGCCGGCCACATAAATAGCTGCAGTTATTTCGGGATTCAATCGATATTATGTACTATAGTTACTAAAAGTTGAAAGCTAACAATCAAACAGACAATGCTGACCTATTTTGAACGAGAATCCAGCTTGATTTTATCAATAAAATATGCGGAATGTTGGTTTTCAGCCGGCCTAAGGGGATTTGAAATTTTAATGGAAAACAGTTTGAATTTTAAAGCCGGCCGGCCACATAAATAGCTGCAGTTATTTCGGGATTCAATCGATATTATGTACTATAGTTACTAAAAGTTGAAAGCTAACAATCAAACAGACAATGCTGACCTATTTTGAACGAGAATCCAGCTTGATTTTATCAATAAAATATGCGGAATGTTGGTTTTCAGCCGGCCTAAGGGGATTTGAAATTTTAATGGAAAACAGTTTGAATTTTAAAGCCGGCCGGCCACATAAATAGCTGCAGTTATTTCGGGATTCAATCGATATTATGTACTATAGTTACTAAAAGTTGAAAGCTAACAATCAAACAGACAATGCTGACCTATTTTGAACGAGAATCCAGCTTGATTTTATCAATAAAATATGCGGAATGTTGGTTTTCAGCCGGCCTAAGGGGATTTGAAATTTTAATGGAAAACAGTTTGAATTTTAAAGCCGGCCGGCCACATAAATAGCTGCAGTTATTTCGGGATTCAATCGATATTATGTACTATAGTTACTAAAAGTTGAAAGCTAACAATCAAACAGACAATGCTGACCTATTTTGAACGAGAATCCAGCTTGATTTTATCAATAAAATATGCGGAATGTTGGTTTTCAGCCGGCCTAAGGGGATTTGAAATTTTAATGGAAAACAGTTTGAATTTTAAAGCCGGCCGGCCACATAAATAGCTGCAGTTATTTCGGGATTCAATCGATATTATGTACTATAGTTACTAAAAGTTGAAAGCTAACAATCAAACAGACAATGCTGACCTATTTTGAACGAGAATCCAGCTTGATTTTATCAATAAAATATGCGGAATGTTGGTTTTCAGCCGGCCTAAGGGGATTTGAAATTTTAATGGAAAACAGTTTGAATTTTAAAGCCGGCCGGCCACATAAATAGCTGCAGTTATTTCGGGATTCAATCGATATTATGTACTATAGTTACTAAAAAGGTCAGAAGCTTTTAATAACTTTACAATTAACAAGTACTTCAGCAATAGATTACATGCATAAAAATAATCTAAAAATGGTTGTATGTAGTTTATTTATAACCAGCATTTTGCCCGCAGCACCGCCCGGCATTTATTTAATCTCTGCCCCGTTTTCACCTCGCACGTCACTTTATCAACACCTGTTTGATATACCTAATTACCCACCAAGGCTACACACACATTTTGCTGGGCCCATGAAGTAGTGAAACTAAAAGTAACTGGCGGTAACAAGGTTTACCAAACTTAAAATTAAGAACTCAAATAAGAACCAAATGTTTTCATAAGCCGGAGAATATTCAATATTTCACTCACAGTTTCTAGTAGAAGCCTTGTAGGAGCCTGCTCCAGAACAGCTTGCAGAAGCTGTTGACGCATCAACCAGATCACGGCCATCAGCAGATTGTATGCCACACGTCCGTCGCTCTCAGCACGGAGGCTTCTGGCAAACGACTAGCCCAATCAGCAGCTTGCAGGTGTAGATTAGCACCCTAAACTCAAAATACCTAACCCAAAGCTAGCTTTCCCAAAGAAACCCAAACTAATAATTTCAGCACAATGTGTTTGATGGAATCTATCGTCATCACATTTCAAAATCACCGGAATTCACGAATCTTTCCGCGTATGGGTTTCGAACCACAGTTAACACTAATTAACTGGTTTATTTCACGTTTTTACGCAATGATTTCCGCGAAATCTCAATTATATAAATTCTCGCAACCCGAGTTGCGCAGAAGCCTTTACCGGAAGGACGTCTAACGTCACAATTGACAGCTCGACAACGCGAGTTACCACATCAATAAAATAAACACCTTAACAAATAATATGACCGTTTTAAACCGAACAACACCCCTAATGGCCTATTAAATTAATTTTGACCAGGTTCACTACAATGAAAATAAAGAAAGCTGCATTCAAATCTATTGGGAGGTTCCCGAGTTTAAACGGAACATACACATACATACCGACAGATAACAAAAATTCAAAAAAATTTAGTTTTGGCCTCAGTTCAGTACAATACTCATAAAACAACCTATTTCATTTAAAATTTCGCAAAAATATTCAATGCACAGACACGACTTTTTTACTGCTTTATTATTAGTATAGATATAGTTATTTTGTATAGATGAAAATAATCTTTTAGGAAAAATAGTAACTGAATTTAAATGCTAGAATAGACATCTACAAAAAAGCTTTAAATATTTATAAACTGCCCTCGTATAAATTAATGTTACATGACGTATGACGTTCGGTTGTAAAATAATTGAAAAACTAGCCAAGTGCAAGTCTGACTCGATGGTCGATTATTTCATGAAATGTTCAATTCTATGATCTGGTCGCGACATATATACATGGTGAAATTAAATTAAACGACCAAATTCATACTGGAGACTAGGTTAGTGTTCAGGAAAAAGCTTTTGGTGAAATTCGAAAAATATTATTTTTGCTTCCTTGTTACTTGTACTTAAACTAGTCCAACCAGTAAGGAAGCAAAAAAATATGTTTTCGAATTTAGCCAAAAGGACTAGAACCTAGTTCCTGATCACTAACCGAGTCTCCAGTATGAATTGGGTTGGTTGATTTAATTTCAGCCTATATTAATTTGACCTTGTGTATGAGAAATTTATATTAAAATAAATAATTACTATATATATAAGGTCCTGCAATTCAAAATTTTAACAGATGATATAGTATCCCCAATAGACTACATTCCACCGAAAACAAAAATTTTTGTGCGAACTTTTTTTTACCGTTCCATATAAATTTAGTCAGCTGACTCAACCATTTTGTACTGGGAAGTAAAAAAATATTTAAACAAAAACAAATTCTTCCTTCTGGAATGTGATCAGTTAACGATACCTGATCTACCCTAGAATTAATTTCACTTATTATTGTAAGACCTATTCTAGTAACTACATCTTCTTTCACACCGCAACTGTCCCTTGTGTCGATATTTTGTTCTATCATTCAATGTCAAACCACACATACTCCGTAAGGAACGCATTTCCACTGCATTCACTCTACTGCGATGCTCATCTTGCCAGACCCAACATTCACTACCATACATAAACGCAGGAGCCACCCCGCCACTCCATATTTATAACAAAATGTCCCACGGAATTGACCCGCGCGGCGTAATTGGAATAATTATTACTTTCAGGCTTTGTCGGATCATTATCCGACGTATGTAATTATAATTAGAGATTATATAAAATATTAATAATAAAAACACATATTTTTATTTATACAGGTTGAAAATTAACCCTTTAGCTATAACAAAGGAAACTTTTCTATGTTCTAAATAAAAAATACATGTTTTGTTACTTTTGTCATGATTAATATTTAAAAAAAAAGATATCGACCGCCAAAGAAGCACTAATACTCCGGTGACAGAGACAAAACCTATATGTATACATAGCCTATGTGCATTATTTACCTCCGGGAATATGTAATGTCTATTGTTAGTCACATGCCGCTTCGCGTAGGTTGGCCATTTTTTCGAAATTATGAAATAAAAAAAACAAAATAAAAACAAATTTTTTTACGGTTATGTCGTAGCTTATATAAGTACTGTGGTTATGTGTACTATTAGTGATTCTGATTCATAGAGTTCAATAAAGCTTCAGGGTTAATTTTCAACTTTTATACTTATTTAAGCCAAAATAACATCATACACGGACATACAGGCAGACAGCGGAGGCTGTACATAACCCTAAAACCTGACCAGATGTTCATAAAAGTCTAATTTTACGTTTTGACAAAGAGTATAACATACTTAAACCAATTAGCCAACTTAATACTATTGCTAGCGTCTCATGATGACTATATAAATATAATCATAAATATAAATAAAAAACAAATTTTAAAAAGACATATCATCATGTCAGCGTTACGTGTGTTAAGGATTCGACGATTTTCATCTAAAAATGTTTTTTGGTGCGTATTAAAGTTTTGTTTTACTTTTGAAGCGATTTCCCTATAAATTTAAAAGGCATCTCTAATAGTCAAGTACCCCAGATAGACAAAGCTTTTGATGTTTGAAATCGACCAAGGATCACAATTGATTGCCGTCCCTTGTAAGCCTGGCTACCCATAGACAAACGTTTAAAAATGACTTCTATGCCTTCGAAAATATGTGCCAGTTTATAAAACGGTCAAAAGAATGGCGCTATTCCAAAGGTCCTGTATAGATTGTTCATTTAAATTCAATAGACCGCTGAATTCGAAAGTCCGATTTAAAACAGGGTTCCTAACTAAAATCAGGATTGGATGGGATAATATTGAAATTTATTCGTTATGCATAAGAATCTCGTTGCAAATCAACGTTTTGTTCAATCCTGGATGAAAACGGTACACCGTTATACATATTCATTTACGATTTTCTTTCTTTAAGGCTTGGCCCATGGTGCAAGATAAGTTTATTCAGTAATTTTGAATTTCAGTTTGTTGTCAGAAAGTCTACAAGATCACAAGATTTAGATCACAGTTAGATTGGCTTCCAATTCGCTTTCGTCGGAATGCATTTGCCACAAATCTTCTAGGAATCAATATCGACAAAAACTGTAGCTTGAAGCCACATATTGAGTATGTGTGTAAGAGAATTAATAGGTTTATATTTGCTTTGAAAAGGATAAGACAGGTCGTTTCACTTGATGCTGCAATGAAGGACACGTGGAATCAATTCTTAGATATGGAGTCGTAATGTGGGGTAACTCAGTCGATACGTAAAAGGCATTTAAAAAACAAAAAAATGTGTAAGAGTTATTTGTTATGCGGGCTATAGAGACCCTTGTAAACCTATTCCGATATTGTCTCTTTGTAAATACGAGTACGTTTCCAACCGCGCAATGGTAATTTACATTTGAAAAAATTCATAAGGTCCTACAATAATAAGTGAAAATAATTCTAAGGTATGTCATGTATAGTTAACTGATCTGATCACATTTCAGAGGAAAAAAACTTTTTTGGTTCAATTTATTTTTTTACTTCCCTGTACAAAGTGGTTCAATCAGCTGACAAAATTTCAATGGAAAGGCAAGAAAAAAGCAAGCGCAAAAAAAAATTTTTTTCTTTGGAATGTGGTCTATTAGGGATACTCTATTGTCCCTCAATTTTTTTTCGCTTTGAGTTGTAGGTCCTTGTATATCATATTTCACTATCTGAACTTAATATTTCAGCCGTTTGATACGAGTATACGAATACTTGCATTCTCCTGAATCCAATAAAATCGCAAAATTAGGTCGAACCTACGATATAATAGTACTACTTCATTCGAGTTATATTAAGTTTTAGACAGTAAAGTTTACATCAAAATAAATATCGTAAGAAATGTGATATAAAACGGCAGTTAAATTGAAAATCCATCCTCTTAATTCCAAAATCTATACCAATAATAAAAACGTAAACAAGTCGTGTCTGTACATTAAATATTTTTGCGAAATTTTAAATAACATGAATTATTAGTATTGTGCTGAGGCCAAAATCACAAATTTATGAATTTTTGTCTGTCTGTCTGAATGCATGTTCCATTTTAACTCAAGAACCACTCAACGAACTTGGATGCGGTTTTTTTGAATTATCATTGTAGTTACCCTGATCAACACAAAGGCTATAAGGGGTGTTCATAAAACGGAAACGGGGCAAAGATTTAATAAACGCGTGTGAAGCCGCTAGTTATAAATAAAACACCTCCAAATCACGAGTTTTCTGAGCGGCCCGCTCCCACTAGGATATAAAAGTGTAGAATGAAAGGACAGATTTCTCGGATAACCTCGCCTTAAGGCAAGTTAGTATATTTGGCACTCCACACTACTTTTGTTCTCAAAAGTTTCTAATCCTGCCTGCATTTTATTGCTCCGAATTTAAATTGTCTAGTTAAGTTCTTCAGTGCTAGTTAAAGTTACTCGTTGTTTTTCTTAACTCTTTATTTTTGTTCGGAAGTTGTGAAAGGTTGTATGTGCTTTTTTACGGAAATTCAAATTAAATTAATTACAGCGGCAGGCATGCAAATACTTTGCTACTTTCATATTCTTTACTAGACTTTGCCCACGGCTCCGTCCGCGTTTATTCTATATTTGCCCCGTTTTCGGCTTGGGCGTTATTTTATGAATTTGTTATTGTCTTCACAATAAATCCGTTGAAATTCAAATTCAACCGTTTTTTATCAAAAATGTAGCCGAATTTGTTTTTATGGTATTAAATAAAATCCTCAAACTAATACCAATTTCGCATCGAAGATTATTTTATATTAATTATTATTATTAAGAGTCAAAGTTTTATGTTTTTCGATTGTAGTTTTCTGAAGAAGCTATAAGGTCAATCCTTTGAAAAAAATATATGACGTTGAGTGACCTTTTGTGAAGTGCAGTTACCTAATTATAATTAAATTAATCGAATATTCAATCCAGAAAAAAATAATTTGTAAACCTCAGTTTTCATGATATTTCATGTTTAAAAAATTGATTTCTCTGTATAATAATAATTTTATATAATAATATTGAATTTATTGAATACAACAGATTCACTTGGTTTTTATATGGTAAAATAGGTATTATTGATACCTATTGCAGTTACCTAAAATTACAGTTCTCACGGCAAACATATACAGGGTGACGGGTAATTAGACGCTATCCTTTGAAGGGGTTGTAGAAGATAGCAATTGCAGTTCATTCGACCATATAATGCCTCATGCAAAAGTGAACCATTTCTGAGATATTTTGAATTTAAGTTTTTATGCTAAAGTAAACTATAAAAATTTATATTAAAAAAACCAGCCATTATATATTTTTTTTTTATTTGTTTCGCGGTGATAACATCTCAGCCAATAAACAATAGCCCTAAAATGCACATTTATTGACGTAAACCTTGACACTGTGCTCCAAAACAATTGAAAACTCTTAAAAATTGCACAAAAAAGTTAGGTTAAAACAAATTTTCTGTGCATATTATCTTAAAAACATCTGCATTTTACTAGGGTGCAAAATGGCTATAGTTCGGCTGATTTCAGTACTTTATCTCACAAAACATGCAACGACGGTATGAAAAAACCCGAGGAATCCCAAAATGTAATCTTACATTTATAGCAAAGTTGCATGAGCTTAATAACTCGCTTCTATTGGAAACCTAGGCGTTACGCTCTTGGCCTATTCTAAGGGTCGATTTGGCACTAACTTTGAAAATCGCGGTGGAACGTAACAAAGCCGTATTTAAACAAATCGTATTAAAAGGAACACGAAAAGGGCGGGTTTTGTTCGGATATGTATAGTTTTTAACGGCACGTCGTCGGGTTCCGTAATACTACGGCAATAAAACGTAATTGTGACTTCATTAAATCTGACAGCGTTACGTGATACACTCAACCGTATTATAATTATAATCTATTCGAATAATTGTGAACCCTTGAACAAAGTTACAAAACTTCTGAACCTTATAGATAACAATTGAAGAACAATAATAAGGTGACTTTCGTTTATATGACCAAATTCATACTAGAGACTCGGTAAGTGCTCAGGACCAAGGTTTAATGACCTTATTTGCGAAATGTGTGCGAAAAACGAAAAGTATTTTTTCCGCCTATATTCTTGTTCAAAAACAACCTCGACTCAATTAGAATAGACAGTCTAGTCTAGTTTCTTCATGGTACTCGTGACCGTATCTTACGGTCCTCTCAAAATCTACTCCTGGCTACCCCAATGCATTCATCGTCCTTCTATGACAATTCCTTTTCAGTACAAGCCGTCCGTTTGTGGAATGATCTTCCTCTATCTATAAGAAGAGCACCTTCCCTCTCAGTCTTTAAGAGACTGGTAAAAGAACACTACCTCTCACTCTGAGCACTGAACTACATTCCTCTTAAAGTTTATTTATTATTTATTTAATATATATATGTATGTATATGTATATTTATTTATTCATGTTATTTATCTATAATATATTATTATTTTTCTTTTAATTTTTTAATGTAGATTTTGTATAGTATATTTAAATATTATGTTAAAATTCGTGCACCGCCTATTCATTAAATTGATTTCATTAACCTCATTTTGCCCAAAGGTTGTCTGGAAGAGATCGCTATAAGCGATAAGGCCGCCTGATTGTACCTAAGTTATTTGCCTATTGTAATTTATATTATTTTTTTCCCTTCTGTGTGGTGTGCAAATAAAGTTATATTGTATTGTATAAATTTTATTTTGCGTATAATTTAAAGCTTCTTGAACCTTGGTCCTGACTTACCGAGTATCCAGTCTGAATTTGGCTATATAAACGAAAGTCACCTTATATTAAAACGCGACGGATTAGGATATAATAATTATGTAAATAAAAATATAGATGATGATTGGCTCCGACCGTAACGTTTTCGGTCATGGCTACTACTTCGTCTCTTTATCCGTCTGATGGCTAATGTAACAGATCTTCCTACTTAGCCCCCGTGTGGATTGAGTGCACGCACGTATACCGTCTCCAATCCTACGCTATTGTAGAAAATGGCCGCGGGTGAACGAGCATTTAACTCATCGCGTTTCATGTTGAGGTCAGTTTTGCGCTGCTCCCAGAAATAGCGTACTCTTTCCTCTTTACATTTAGAGGTTCATGAGATTCATGTGCTGATTCTGAGCATCTTTGTACCTCAGGTAGGCCACCATGTTTTTGCTTTCCGCCTCGTAGTCCATTAGAAATGAGTTTGCAACAACTTTTAATTCACGAGTCGCTTATTTAGGTTTTAAGGGTCCGTATAAGGCTAGATGCCCAACTTCGAATGAGCATATCACATTGTGTAACTTGGTTAATCGGTATAGTAAAAATAATATAGACAGTAAACTATATGGCTGATAGGCTGATCTTAGAAAAAACGGCTCGATAGAAAAAAATTACGAAGTTACCTCTAAATTTAATGTTTTCGAATGTTAAGCCTTAAATCATACAGCCTTCAAATTTGTATTAAAAATAAGTTAACAAATGACATCGTCAGCTTGTCTTAGAATATTTTAAAATTTTTACCCAGAAGCAGAGTTATTAAATAAAAACGCAGACTTTTTGGGCGCGTGTTTTTTGGTGGTCGTAACAGCCACGGCTGAGAGCGCGCTATTTTAAACTAAAAAGAAACGTCGTAGAGTTCAGTTCTGATTGATGCAAAATTAGGTGCTCAATCTGACCTTATATGCAGCCTTAATGGACAGATTTACCCATGTTGAAGAGGACCTTAATGTTTTCTAACAAATCTTGGTCGAGGAATAAGTATTTTGTAAATGATGTGAATAACTGTGAATAACTTAAAGGGGGAAAAATTCGAAACTCTTTCGTAAACGTTTATATGTTCCAAGACGATATGGTAAAGTATGCTTTATGTTATTGTAACAATTTCAACAATGTAAATAAATTGTATTTAATTACGAAGATTCCATTTTTATTTTTTCAAAATATATTTTATGTTATTAACGTTGTTGAAATCGTTATATATATGTCTTTGTGTTAGGATTTATAGGTATTCCAGTAAAAAACAAAGTTTGTGATATAATCAATATTACATTTATTTATCGTTATTTTACCAGGAAAGGTGTGTAATGATGAATATGCGTGATTCCACGCAGAACTATGCGAGCAGTAGAAAATCAAATATACAAGGTATTTTAGTCCAGTGGTTGTATAAGGGCTCGTGTATAAAAATTAATATTTACGAGTTAGAAAGATAAAGAATATAGTGTTGAAATAACGTAGGTTTGTTTTTGTATATTCCAACACTTTGAACATTTAAACGATTTTATTTTTTTATCTTCAAGTTATTCACGTCAGTTACAAATATCTAGTCCTCGACCAATATCAGTTAGAAAAGTGTACATTTATAAATATCGATACAATAGAACCCATTCATAAATCAAAACTTGACTCGGAAATTAAATTATATTTTTATTGATGTTATTAGTATTTCCGCTGGGCTATTCAGTTCAGAATAAAAGATTCGCTTCGTCACTCGCTCCTCCGACATCCGTGAGATATGTCTACACCACCAAAGCTGCTGACGCATTAGCTAGGACTCAATAAATGAAAATATTATGAAAGTAACATGTAGAACATGTAACCGGCCTAACACGATCCCGCCTAGGGAGGGTAAACTAGTTAAAGCAAAGAGTAAAACTAATTTGCGTACAGAAAACTTTCCGTAACAAACTCTTAGAATAGAAGTCTTAAAAGGTCTGAAGCGGCTGTAGAGTATCTTATTATTAGATAAATGTATATTTCATGTCCTGCTGTATTTAGGTAACTAAATTGAAGAATTCTGAAATAGGGTTTGCTACAACCCGGTCCCAGTATCTGTGCACCTCGCTGGAATGTGGCGCCTCTCCCGCTTCCCCTGTCACCTCTCCGCGCACTCCCCGGTGCGGCAGTACGGTTAGCATCTTCGTTGCCGCTACACGTCCCGATAATTTTGATATTTTCGCTTTATTGTTGTTTTGTGTTTTAATGTTTATTGTTAAGTTTAGACTGTTTACTGTTAAGTTTGGACTGGTTTGGTTGTTATTATAATTGTTGTAGCTGTTAAACTGAAGTCATGGGAAAAACAATACACAGTGAATCAAGAAATTTAATCTTGAAAGTGCTCAAGTTTTTTGAATCGGAGAAAGCAAACAAACACTACACCATACCTGTAGACCAAGTGGTGAAACGAACCTGTGCTGCAACTGGGATATCAAAGAGGACTCTAATGAAAATTAAAAATGAAGCCAAAGTACAACCACCTACTTCGCCGGGCGCTAGTCCGACTCCAAGTACTAGTAATAATTTAGAAACCCACCCAGAACCAAAATTATCGACACCGGGTATTGTAAAATTATTGTTTTTTAATAACAAACCCTTCATCAATAATAAATTGATTTGAAAAGGTTAGTAAATTTTTTTTACCTCCACATTTCTCGAAAAAACTTTTTTTCACACCGTACCCAGACCGCCGATATGACGTCACGAGGCCAGGTGCACAGATATTGTGACCGGGTTGTAGTTACATGTCTACTGTAATTCACGGTACTTTATAGTCCAATGAAATTAGTTTGTAACGACTTTTCATTCACGAGTAGCAATTTTCGGTTTTTAATATTTATTATGCGTCTAGTGCATCGACAATACAGCCAAAAGACGGCTAATATTCAATATCATGCGTACAAATAATTCTGTCAACCAGCGAAACGCGGTAACTGCAATCCTATTGGCCCTACCAAGATCATTCCGTACAGCCCCACAAACATTTCTGTTCCGATGACGAAGACTGTCACTTAATGAATATAGAAGCCATGTTGGTTTGGCTTACCGGAACAGATTAAAAAAAAATAAAAAAAATGTATGACGTAACATCAATAAAATATCTTTACTATTGTAATCTTTATACACAATACACTCTCCAATTGCAGCCGTGGCAGATATTTTTAGAGCATCATAAATATCAAGCTATTTTGTATAATCGTTTTTATCACTTTGTCTGTTTTTTATCACTTTGTAACATATACTAGGTGTAAATCAATCAACCGACCGAATTTAGTCTGGAGACTCGGTTAGTGATTAGAAACAAGATTCAATTACCCTTTTGGTGAAATTCGATAGATATATTTTTTTGCTTCCTTACCGACTGGGCTAGGAATTGTACTAACTAATCCAACCAGTACGGGAGTAAAAAAATATATTTTTCGAATTTGGCCAAAAAGATTACTGAACCTAGTTCCTGATCACTAACAGAGTCTCCAGTATGAATTCGGCCCGTTGATTGAGGCCGGGTTCCGAATGGCGCAGACAGCACTAAAAGTACCATCAAACTTCTCACGCCTCACGGCCATCAGTGATTCGGAATGACGAAAGACGCGATGTAATTGATAATGTCTTGAATCGGAACGCACTATGAATTTCACCCTATACCGGGTGTAAAGAGAGTGCAAGCATTAAATGAAACCACATATTCTACTGACCCTACTGAACCAATTTTCCCAAGAGTCATACCCACGGACACCCTTATTCAATTTATTTATTTATATTATTAACCACAAAACAATCTCTTACATTTAAATAGTGCCATGCAAAACTGTATGTGTGATGTGATGATTACTTATGTACACATAAAAGAAGTTAGTGCAATATTTCCTTATTGCGTGTTCCTACAAGTACTACAAAGATCTATAAAAAAGGACATAAAGTGATCTCATAATGCTGTTCTTAGCATTACAATTTGAAGGAAAAATCCTTGAAGTGACTGCGCGGGAAATATTAATGTAATGAATATTGTTGTGGTTCGAGTCCAGTTCCATGGTTTGCTGACGTGAATTCTAAAGGTTTAGCCAACACAAATAATAGGGTTCCGTCTTCAAAAAGCCCCGAGGTTAAAAAACTAACCTGAGAAGTTTTCGTATTTTACATGTGTATTACTTGGGGGTATTAAATTATTTGTAAATATTTTTAAGACATAATTCTCTCTAAATAAAAAAATGTTTAAATTGTACGATATTCTTTTGTCCTAGAGCATTTATGCATAGAAAAAAGGAGGGGAATTATCGTAAGCGATTTTGAAATTGCGATTATGTTTCAAGCCCCATCACGTATTTCAAATAAAGGGTCATTGAACGTTGATCCTGAGTGTATGAATTTGGCTACATAAATAAAAAACACCTAATTTTTTTTCCTCCTGGCTACGGTCACTTCTCAGATTGCCATTTTGCCATAGATCAATTGAATTTCCTTTCAAAAGTAAGCGCAGTAAATCATCACGGCCAATGACATTTGTGTATAAGGTCATTGATTGATCACGGATCACGGCATACAGTGCCACCAAATTATCTGTTCACTTAGATCATCTGCACATCTCTTTCTAGTACGTTAGAAAAAAGTTTCATTAGAAAGAGACGGCGGATGATCCAACTGAACAGATAAGTTGGCAGTACTGTAAATAAAATTGACCGATCGCCTGCGGGACAAGGAGAACCATAGACAGAATATAGCGGCGTTTTCTATAACATTTGAATGTACTGGCATATTCTATGCTTATGAGAAGAACATTATAATGTCGTTTATAGGGTTCCGTAGTCAACAAGGAACCCTTATAGTTTCGTCATGTCTGTCTGTCTGTCTGTTCACGGCTTAGCTCAGATACTCTTAGTACTAGAAAGTGTAATTTGGCACGAGTTTTCAAATTATTCACGACGACAAAGTGGAAAAATAAAAAACTTTTTAGAGTACACACCTCTGCTACACGTAAAGTGGGGATACATTTTTTTTCGCGCCTATTCCTTTGGTTAGAGTGTCGTTGGATAGGTCTTTTAAAATATTGTAGGTGTGTCAAAATCATTTTTTGATTCAAAGATCCGTTCGCAAAATATTAAGCTTTAAAGTGCAAATTTTTGTTAAGAGTCAAGTGTCAGCTTAACGGTTGTTTTTTGACATTATGTGAAAAAATTTACGGCAGTAGTATAAACAACGAAATTAAAAGAAAACTATCACAGATACATGGGCTTTATAAATAAGTTAACGAGTAATAGTCGATTTAAGTCTATTGACTTATTTGAATTTTACGGAATCCTCGGGCGTGAGTCCTACTCGCACTTGGCCGGTTTTTATAATACGACTACCTATATGAAATAAATGTTTATAATAAATAAATTCAGTTTCGGTTTAATTTTTGAAATTGCGTACACCCGTCTATGAATCATGTGTTTATGGTACCTATACACAAGATAGGAGCATTATTAAAGACATAAAAAGGCAGTCTGTGGACCAAGTATAGCGCAATAAATATGGCGGCTTATGCGACTCAAAGTTGCGAAGTATTATCCTTGCTGTGTGAAACTGTTGTAAAGTATGTGCGAGTATTACATTGATGTATAATGAGTCTTACGTGACATAACATAACCGCATGTTTATGAGTCATTTCATTGTAAAAACTTAGGTTCAACTCTATCAAGCAACCCTGAATTCAAGTTCTTTCAGAAAAGAAAAATCACTATGATTCTCAGAAAAGGACTTGCAGTATGAAGAAAATAAAAACCGGAGGGTTATTTTTTATGATTTAATTACAGATGTAAAGTTTTCAGTATTACTTGCCTTTTCATAGTCATATGTCATAGGGAAAATAAAATACCCTAATTTTGATTGCGTGAGACAGGGAGATGTCATTTTTCCAAAACTGTTTACCGCCGCGCTGGAGGACGTCTTTAAAACATCTTTGCTTTGCTGATGACATCGTGATAATGGCGGAATTGCAGCTGGAACTGGAGGTAATGGTGCGCGGCCTTAGCGATTCTTCGAGACGAGTGGGCCTGCGGATGAATTTGGATAAGACTAAGGTCATGTCCAACTGTCACGTCATCCAAGGGCCACTAACCGTCGACAATGTCAGCATCGAAGTTGTTCAGAAATATGTTTATCTGGGTCAAGTCATACAGCTGGATAAAAACAGCTTCGACGCCGAGGCTGACAGAAGACTATGCTTGGGTTGGACAGCATTCGGAAAGTTGCGTCACATATTTACGTCGTCAATACCGCAGTGCTTAAAGGCTAAGATGTTCAACCAGTGCATCCTTCCTGTAATGACGTATGGCGCTGAGACGTGGTCTCTTACAAAGGGCCTTATCCACCGATTTAAGGTCGCCCAGCGAGCTATGGAGCGGGCTATGCTTGGGGTAACTCTGATGGATAGAATCCGAAACGAGGAGATCCGTCGGAGATCGAAAGTAACCGACATAGCTTGCAGAATCAGTAAGTTGAAGTGGCAGTGGGCAGGCCATATTTGTCGCCGACATGATGGCCGTTGGGGCCAAAAGGCTCTAGAATGGAGACCACATACAGCAAAGCGTAGTGTAGGCCGACCTGGTGCCCGCTGGACCGACGACCTGAAGGACGTTGCGGGGGGCGGCTGCATGAGGAGGACGGAGGACCGACATGAGTGGCGAAATTTGGGAAAGGCAGTGTGGACGGACACGGGCTGATGGATGGATGGATGGAATTTTGATTCTCTTGAGAGTGTCGAAATATACGTTTTTTGCGGCATAAACGGCCGTATCTTTTCTTTACGTGAACTCAGAAGTTCCATTTTTTCACAGCTTCAAGGAACTGTAGACTTGAGTTGAGATATGGTTTTAATTTCAACTCGATACCTCCCTCCACGCGTTCCCGAGATAAAGGGTCTTGACAGACAGATGGACGGACTGACGGAGGATAAGAACGGACGCAGAAGGACAGACGGACAACAAAGTGATCCTACAAGGGCTCCGTTTTTTCCTATTGAGGTACGGAACCCTAAAAAACCAGTCAAGTGCGAGTAGTGCCATTGCGCGATAGGTCATACCTTACCTTGTAACATCTTGGGGTCCTCTTCTGAGCTGAAGGATTTCCGAAAAACTAGTGTGTTGTCCTAAAATCAAGTTTGGCCGGTAACATACTCAAAGTTCATATGAAATAATTTTGCCAAGTGCGAATTGGACTAGCGCACAAAGGGTTTCGTACTGCCGAATCCTAAAATCACTATGGTACATAAAAACAACATATAGGGATTCCTAGGGATTGTATAGAGTACCTGCTGGTTCAACGGCAAAGTGTAAAGTTATTACTAATGAAGATTAGGTATGACGAGTCGCACCACTTAGTGGCACGACCGCCATACATAACCTTCGTGGTTATTTCCTTGTGACCACCCAGAAATAATATTTCACCAAAAGGCTAAGCTCTGTTCATAAAGGATCATTTAAATACATGCCCTCATCAATTTCCCGCTACGAGGGGTGGCTGAAAAGTAATCTACCTGACTATGAAAGAAAATACATAGATTAATAATTTTTGTTTTATTTTTCAATATAGTCCCCTGCAACTGAAATGCACTTACGACATTTGTCAATAAGTGACAGCATACCATTAAAATAATAATTATTATTTTGATCGTCACAATAGTCATTCACAGCGTCCTTCATCTCTTCGTCTGTTGAAAATCTGCGCCCTCTGAAATTTTTCTTTAAATTTTTAAATAAGAAGTAGTCAGACTGAGCCAGGTCTGGACTATAGGGTGGGTGGTTGATCTCTGTAAAGCCGTTTTTTGTCAGAGATGACCGCGCCTTAAAGGCCGTGCGCGCGGGTGCATTATCGTGCAAAATCAAAACGCCTTTGCTAAGTTTGCCCCTCCTGTCTTCTTTTATTTTTTTGCGTAGCTGGTCAAGTAAGTTTGCATAGTATTCAGCATTCATCGTGGTGTTTTTTGGCAGGTAATCTATCATAAGAATCCCCTCAATATCCCAAAAAATGGTTGCCATTAGTTTGCCCGCTGACAGCCGGACCTTAAACTTCCTTGGTGGTTTTTCCCCTTTAAATTTCCATTGCATCGATTCTTGTTTGCTTTCGGGATCCCACTGACGAATCCAAGTTTCATCACAGGTCACTATTCGCAAGATAGTTTCTTCCTCTTTATCCTTTACCAAGTCTAAAAATGACTGACAACATTCCACACGCTGTCGCGTTGTACGCGAGTCGCTATCCGACCAATTGGTAAGTGTCAAGTATCATGACATAATTTTTTGACTGGCTACTCTGGCTTCCGCTTGTCATAACCATTGTGTTGGTACCTATCTTGGGAATAATCAAGATGGCGAAAAAAGACGAGGCGGCGCAAAAGAAGTGCGGGGTTTTGTGCTCTGTTGCGAGGAGCAGCAAAGGCCAGGACATGGTTGCCAGCTTCTACGGGTGAGTGCTCATACTAATAGTATTTAATTAGTTAGACCGTTGCTTTGCGATCCATGAGATGTGAAGGGATGAGTGGACTAAGCGAATAGTGAGTCTCTCATATATTACAAAATGGCGTATCATTACGTCTGGTATTGGGCAGTAGAACATTCAGATGACAACTGGTGGTTAACCCGTGAGCGTAGACCCACCAGGCTTGTCGGGATGTTCACCCAAGAGCGCGACGCGAGCTGAGCGCGCTAACGGTCGACTATGATGATGGAGCAACCGAGGCAGGACTATGGGGAAGGTGGAGGTCCTCGTGGAGGGAAACCCCCTTCACGTCCGGGATGGGACAGGCAATAGGTAACTCATGCGGAGTTCCTAAGAGGTCCCTAGGTAGCTAAAGTGAGATGATAGCCCAGCTGCTGTGCACGAGAGGGGGAGGTAGCGCGATGCAGAGACCCTCAGCAACCCCTGCACAGTGTGGGGCTATGACAGTCCACTAGCCAGCCTACAAACCGGAGCAGTAGTCGACCGTTAAGGATCTGTAGTACAGATCCATAATAAGAATAAGATAAAGGCAAAATAGACATTTAGTCACGCACGGTCGACTCATCCTTTCTGTCGTATAATATTTATACTTTGTTGCCCATGTTCATTCTGTAGTAAACCCAAGGCATTTCGATCATGCTACAGAAGGCGCGACAAAAATGGTGGAGATGCTGGGATTTTGATCAAGGAAGCCAGATTCGTTCTGGTTACTCTCTGTCCAGATTCACATGATTGATTTGTATATAATTTTGTTCTGTCTACTCTGAAATAATGATGCATTATCATGTTCTATTAATTTTTTTTTCCGTTGTTTTACGTTACTGCCCAGTGTGCGTACGCGCATTATAATCTGTGATTTCTTATTTTTCTCTGGGTGGCTACACTGACAAGCTGCAAGCCATTGGAAAAGGAAGGGCAGGTTGTCTATGATAAATGTTGTTCCTTGATATTTTTCGATTAATACCGGTTTTTTTATTCTATGCCGCGTTCGGTTTGGTCGCCCGCTCATCGTGATGGCAGGATGGCATAAACAAATTCAACGCGTGCGAAAGAGGTGTCATGATCGCCGGGCGTCGGCGGGTGGCCGAACTGAGCTCAGCCTTAAACGAATTTATTGAACTTTTAAAAATTGCCGGATTTTTTTTTCTTTTTTTTTTTGACTTCCATCTCCGACCTGGGCCGGGTTCCGAATGGAAGTGACAGCACTAAAAGTACCATCAAACTACTTACGCCGTACGGCCATCAGTGATTCGGAATGACGATAGACGCGATGTAATCGATTATGTCTTGAATCGGAACGCACTACTGTTTGTTTTGACATGAAAGAAAACTCCGGCCGGTGTTGGTATTATTTTCACCTCGTGCTGAGAAAATATTATACTTGTGTGTTGAAATATTTGCTTGTGAATAACTAGAACCGTGTTTAGTGCAATTGTTTGGGGGCTTTAGTGTACTCGTATTTGTGACGTTTCCAAAATAAAGTTAGTTGACGTCAATATGGAGCAGATTCTACTTAGAAGAGTTGAGCTGAGAAAGGAACGCCTCTCCAGCTTCGTCAACACAACGACACAGCTGTATGAGCAGGCGAAATTGGACAGCAAAAAGGTGGCATTTTCATTACGTCAGCTGAAAGACTTGGTTAAAAAATTTGATGAGGAAATCAAACATTATACCACAACCTCACGGGAACCCCAGCCTGACGTAATAAATTCTGCACTGGAAGCTCAGTTGGCAGCTGAAGATCTCATAAACAAGATCGAGTTTTCTGTCCAGGCTCAGCAATCAAGCCATCACGAACATGACAAGGCCACGAGGTTACCGAAGCTCGAATTACCAAAGTACAATGGAGATAGACTAAAGTGGAGTGAGTTTTGGGACCGTTTTCGAGCCAACATAAACCAGCGAGATCTAGCAAAAGCTGACAAATTGTCATACCTGCTCAGCTGTCTTGAAGGTACTGCTCTAGATGCTGTCTCAGGATTGACTACAACGGATGCCAACTACACCATTGCAATTGAGACTCTGCAGGACAGATTTGGCTCTGATGACATTTTAATAGATGCGCACTACACTGCACTCAATGGCCTCTCATGTGCGGACTACACAAGTGGGAGTTGTAGGTCGACTTTAGACACCATTGAACGACATCTCAAGGTTTTGGAGAAACTTGGAGAACCGGCAGATGGAAATCACTTTCGGGCAATCATACTTAGCAAGTTTCCTGATAAAGTGGTACAGGAACATCACTTGAGGGACAGTGGAAATTCAATGGCAGCTATCAGAAAGAACTTGCACCGCATCATCACAGCGATGGAAAAGTCGATATCAGCTCCATCCACAGTTGAAGTGATATCACCTATACCAGGTTCTTCCGGAAGTACCACTGAAGCTCTACAAGTGAGAGTAGAACCAAAGCGACAGCAGCCAAATCGAAAGAGAAATGCTGATAACTACATCAGAGTGCCACCGACAAAGAAACCCAGACGCAGTTGCATCTTCTGTAAGCGAATTAACCATTCAAGCTCCGAATGTAGGACTGTAAGGACAGTAGAAGCAAGGAAGGAGAAGCTTTCTGGTCGCTGTCTGCGTTGCCTGAATCAGAAACATAGAACGGAAGATTGTAAGAAGCAGGTGACCTGTTACCAGTGCAAGGGGGATCATATGAAACTTTTGTGTCCGAATATTGATAAAGGTGAGCTATCTTCCTTAACAAAAGATGCCATAGAAACTGTCTGTGAGATTTCTCATGGTCATACCTTTTTACAGACTGCCGTGGCAAAAATCATAAGCCCCGAAAGTAACAAGAGTCAAAATTGCAGACTCCTTCTGGACAGTGGCAGCCAACGTAGTTATATTTCATCAAGGTTAGCTAACGAACTGGGCCTGTCAATAGAAAAGGATGATCTGCTGCTAATTTATACATTTGGAGCCTCCAGCCCTACAAAAACATCAAGTCCATCCACAGAAATTATATTAGAAACTAAGCGTGGTATCATCAGGCCAATGCAGGTTAATTTTGTTCCTCACATTACAGACAGGGTGTCAGTAGCAAATCTGAAGGTTGACAGCGTGGACATACTTGCTGATGATGACGCGACTGGGGATGGTATTGACCTACTTGTTGGGAATGATTTCTACTGCTCCTTCATAAGAGATGACAAAACTCAGATTGGCACAAACTTATACTTAATGGATGGACACCGACTTTGGCTGGGTGTTGTCTGGCAATATAATACAGAAAGAAACGCCTAATATTCTATCCATCACTACTTACTGTCAATGTCATATACCAAGCTGTCCATACTTCACGGAACCAGATCTACCATTGAGGAGCATTGACATGAAATTTCTATGGTCACTGGAAAGTATTGGTATCACTGATTCACCCAAGGCTACATGGCAAGAGGAAGCAGTACATCATTTTAATGAGACAGTTTAGTATCGCGATGAACGATATGAGGTTAGATGGCCCTGGATCCAGTACCCACCTGATCTCCCATCTAACTTTGGACTTGCTCTTGGATGACTCAAAAGTTTGATAAAAAGAATAGATAAAGAGTCTCGTGATGAATATGTTAGCATACTGAAGGAACAGCTAGAGCTAGGAATCATAGAAGTAGTCGATCAGTATTCCAGCCAGACCAGTGGTCTGATTCACTATCTTCCTCATCATATAGTGAAACAGAAAGGAAGACTGGTCTATGATGCCTCGGCCAAGATAGCAGGACAGAAGTGTCTCAATGAGTGTCTTTATAGTGGACCATCCATGCTGGAAGACCTGACAGCATTATTACTCAAGTTTCGCACCAAGAAAATAGGCCTGACGGCAGATGTAGAAAAGGCCTTCCTGCAAGTTGGACTTCAGAGTGAGGAACGGGACGTGACAAGATTCCTTTGGGTTAAAGATCTGGACCAAGATCCAACTCCAGATAATCTACTGCATCTGTCAAGCACCAAAAGGAAGTTTCTTCGGGCTCTAGCTCGAGTCTACGACCCTTGTGGATTTGTATGCCCACTGATATTACCAATGAAACTCTTGTTTCAACACATATGTGAGAGAAAGGTGAAGTGGGACACGAAGCTGCCTGAAGACCTGACACAGTCAGTAGAGAAAATTATAGAACAGTTAACGGCTGTATCAGGTGTGGAACTTCAGAGGTACATCGGAATCAAATTACCTGATCAAAAAACCATATATGAACTACACTGCTTCACTGACGCGTCCATGAACGCATATGCAGCCGTAGTCTATTTAAAGGCACAAGGACATGGTGAAACAGCGGTGTCATTTGTAATGGCAAAATCACACATATCAAGGACAGAAGATAAGACCGATCTCAAAATACCCAAGCTAGAGCTATTAGGGTACCTGATAGGGAGCAGGTTACTAAAATACACTAGTAACAACATAGACTTACCAATTCAGAAGATGTACTTGTGGACAGACAGCCTGGTTGTTCTTGGATGGATGAGATCCAACAAGCTTCTCCCACCGTTTATAGCAAATAGAGTCAACGAGATCAAGCGTAATCACCAAAAAACAGAAATGTGTTACATTCACACTAAGTCTAACCCTGCTGATATTGCGACGAGGCCCGAGCTCTGGGAACAAAAACAAGAGCTCTGGTACAATGGTCCAGAATTTTTGAAAGAACATGAGTCTCGTTGGCCTTCTAATCGCCACTAAGATGCGCACAAGACCTTCCTTTCAGTTGGGGAGGCCCTGGACGAGCATCCAGGAGAGATGGATGTCGAGCAGTTTGATGACGCTTTGGAAAGTAGCGAATCAGATATAATTGTCCAAGACAGCTATAACACACTTGATGAGACAACAACTGAAATAAAAAAACTTCAAAGACAATACTTTCTTGATGAAGTAATGGGCAAGAAAACACACTTGGGAAGGAATTTGGATTTATTCTTGGACGTCGATGGAGTACCCCGGTGCAAAGGCCGTATGGCAAATACCACCTGGAGTTACGACATGAAGTATCCAGTGCTGTTGCCAAAAGATTGCGAGTTCACAAATAGAGTTATACACGACACACATGAAAAAAACTATCACGTAGGCACTGCACACACCTTAGCTATCATCAGGGAGCGATACTGGATACCGCAAGGAAAAGCCCAAGTGCAGAAGGTACTCAGAAGATGCCGTCAATGTGTGAAACATGGTGGTGGCCCCTATAAGCACCTACGCCAGCCCTGCCGCGAGAGAGAGTAAACTACAGCTATCCCTTTGCATTCAGTGGTCTTGATTATTTTGGCCCTCTGTACGTGGCTTCAGCGACTGGAAGGGAAAAGAGGTGGGTGGCTTTGTTTACGTGCTTAACAGTTCGCGCTATCCACTTAGAAATAGTTAAGGATTTGACGGCTGAAGAATCCCTCCTAGCTGTTCGAAGATTCATGGCGACCGGAGGAGTACTACAACGCATATACTCAGATAATGCTACCCATTTCAAGCTGACCTCTGAATTGATGGTAAAGCCATACTGTATCGAAAGGAAAATACGATGGAAATTTATTCCACAGCTGGCCCCTTGGCATGGGGGATTTTACGAACGTCTGGTTGCATTAGTCAAGCACTGTCTAAAACGAACTTTAGAGAAACATCTACTGAACGACAGCAAATTGCTTACAGTGATGAAGGAAGTTGAAGCAGTAGTAAACTCCACAGACCACTAACACGAGTAGGCACAGAGATAATCCACATATTGAGACCAGCGGATTTCCTTAGCTTGGGAAAATGCCTAATAGTCGAACCTTCTTCCAAAAAATTACCTTACGAAGGAACAACTACAAAGACTGACCTGATCGAAAGTTGGAAAAAGGGACTTAAAATTCTAGAGGCCTTCAAACAGATGTTTGTGGGACAATATCTCGCGAGTTTGAGAGAGAGATCCAAACATGCACCTAAACAGCCAAGAATTAGATCCGATCATGAACCTCGAGTAGGTGAAGTCGTGCAAGTCAAGTCTGACTATAAAAACCGCGACAACTGGAAAGTTTGGAAAATTGAGTCCTTGATTGAGGGGGCAGATGGTAAATGTAGAGTTGCAAAGATCAATGTGGATGGCTCTATACTCACACGTTCCATTGGGCATCTCTATCCTCTGGAGGTAGATTCAGACGAACAGGTACAACCTGAGCAAGATACCGAACAAGGTTTGGAACAAGCTGACGTTCCAATGGTAGACGTCCCTGTTCGCTTCTTGGACCTAGACCTTGATTTGGAATTTAAGTCGAGGCACATGCCAGAACAGGATGGAGACCTGCAGTCTCACAGAGATATAAACACTATTAGTGAGCATACTTCTCCAATGGAAATAGACTCTATCCTCGAAGTTGAAAAGACTGAAAATGATGAATCCCACAGCGAGCCAAGCCCTCCAACTAATAGTAGAACACCAGAGTTGGAAGAATTCACAACTTCAGATGAGCCACAGCAACCAATTAAGGTGAACACCAGAAACCGAAGGGACGCTGCGGTTCAAGCCAGGGAGAAGATCCAAGAGTGGACGCGTCACCTACTCGCCCTGCTAGAGTGACCGTCTTCGCCTTTGGGAGTGTCGCGTTGTACGCGAGTCGCTATCCGACCAATTGGTAAGTGTCAAGTATCATGACATAATTTTTTGACTGGCTACTCTGGCTTCCGCTTGTCATAACCATTGTGTTGGTACCTATCTTGGGAATAATCAAGATGGCGAAAAAAGACGAGGCGGCGCAAAAGAAGTGCGGGGTTTTGTGCTCTGTTGCGAGGAGCAGCAAAGGCCAGGACATGGTTGCCAGCTTCTACGGGTGAGTGCTCATACTAATAGTATTTAATTAGTTAGACCGTTGCTTTGCAATCCATGAGATGTGAAGGGATGAGTGGACTAAGCTAATAGTGAGTCTCTCATATATTACAAAATGGCGTATCATTACGTCTGGTATTGGGCAGTAGAACATTCAGATGACAACTGGTGGTTAACCCGTGAGCGTAGACCCACCAGGCTTGTCGGGATGTTCACCCAAGAGCGCGACGCGAGCTGAGCGCGCTAACGGTCGACTATGATGATGGAGCAACCGAGGCAGGACTATGGGGAAGGTGGAGGTCCTCGTGGAGGGAAACCCCCTTCACGTCCGGGATGGGACAGGCAATAGATAACTCATGCGGAGTTCCTAAGAGGTCCCTAGGTAGCTAAAGTGAGATGATAGCCCAGCTGCTGTGCACGAGAGGGGGAGGTAGCGCGATGCAGAGACCCTCAGCAACCCCTGCACAGTGTGGGGCTATGACAGTCCACTAGCCAGCCTACAAACCGGAGCAGTAGTCGACCGTTAAGGATCTGTAGTACAGATCCATAATAAGAATAAGATAAAGACAAAATAGACATTTAGTCACGCACGGTCGACTCATCCTTTCTGTCGTATAATATTTATACTTTGTTGCCCATGTTCATTCTGTAGTAAACCCAAGGCATTTCGATCATGCTACAGAAGGCGCGACACACGCCTTTGCTTATCAAACGGGGTCAACATTTTAGGCACCCAACGCGCGCTCACCTTGGACATTCCCAAATGTTCATGAATTATTTCATGAACTCGTTCCTTGCTAATGCCAACATCTCTAGCTATTTCCCACTGCTTAATTCGCCGATCGGCAAGGATCAGTTTCTTCACTTTTTCCACATTATCTGCGGTAACTGCAGAAATGGGCCTTCCCCTACGGGGATCGTCTTCTAAGCTCACACGGCCTTGTTTAAACAGCTTTGACCAAAACATTATTACAAATTCGGAAGGACATGAATCTCCGAACACCTTAAACATGCGCTCTCGGATCTGCGTCGGCGTATTCCCTTCTTTACCGAGGAATTTAATCACAGCGCGATACTCAATTTTATCCATTTTTAATTTTATTGCAACTTGATGAAAACGAAGACGCGACAAAAAAATTTGAACTCGTAGAAACAAATAAGTGTCATAATTTTTAAAAAAGGAATAAACAAATAATACGAGAATATAGTGGCCAGTAACATTTTTTAAACTTTCTTTAACAAAGGAGATTTTATATCAGCCACCCCTCGTAACATCTTTTATAAACATGGCTGCGCATTCGGTACTGTATAGAATACCTAGGCAAAGTTTAAAATAAATAATATTTCATACATTACCTAAACGTTTTTAGTATTCTATACATTACCTGGGCTACCTTTCCAATAACATTATATTTATATTCTATGGCAACATAAAGGCGACAAAGAACAAGGCGTTAAAATGGTAGCACCTGACAAACAATTTGTCATATCTGAGTACGGGATCCCAACTTTTATTATTTTACTATAAAGTATGGACAACAATTTAACCACATTTAAAACTTTTATATATCACCGTCCTTAAGATAGAGCTAAAACAAATAACGTTTGAAAAATGATAAATTTCTCGACTTTTTTGTATTGGGTCCCCGTTGGGTTTCAGTTTTTTAAATATTAATTATTTGTCATGGTAGAAGCTATATAGTAACACTTACTTTATGAAAATTTCAACTGGCTACCTACGGTTGAACCTGTATACCCTTGTGACAGACGGACAGACAGACAGTGGAGGCTTGATGGTAATATTATGTTTGAGTTAGCATATGATATGGGTGACAGTTCGTAATTTTCCTTTTCACCTATACTAGTCACACCATACTACATACACCCAGGTACAAAAGAAAATATTAGGTTTTAGAAATAATGTATATCATTATTGCGAAATACAATAACTTATTTATCTAAAATTCGAAACAATAATTATAGTGTATTCGTTAAATTTAACAAAAAAATATTCAGGACAGAAAAATGTATTTTTGCCACTTGATGCGTTCATCGGAACGTCAACCCATAGGTGCTGACACTACATAATCAAAAATACATCGATGAATCGGTGCGGCCATCTTATAGGATCGCGTCAGTATGAGTTCACTTGTATGCGGTTTGTGTTTTTGTTGCGGTTGCATTAAGTGCTATTTGTTTTGACGTTTGTTACGGTTTTAGTTGATTTTTGTTTTGTTATTGTTGTTTGTTTTTGGTGAAATGCCGAGAAAAACAAAGAAAATTTTTCAACTCTCAAGCTCGGGCGTTATTGGTTCGTTTAATTTAATCAATTTAGATATTAACTTTATATTGTTAGTAAATATATACATAAATGTAGATTGAGGTATCACCAATTAGTTTCTACAAAAACATCGTTTTGAGGAAAGCGTAGAGGAAGTAAATTTAATTTACGCCAATAAATGCACGATTCACCGTATCACGATTTGTCAAATGTTCATTACGTCGCATCTAACAAAAAGTAGTTTGCATAATCAAAGATCAATGAAATAAAAAATCGATTTGATAGCTCTTGTTAACTTTCTCAAGACTAAAAAAAATCGATTCTCTTTCATTAGGGCACTTAACTATAACTGTCAATTTTGAACTGCCACCCATATCATGAAAATTCGAACATACTTTAATAAGGTCCCGTTTGGCAACCTTCGGGTACGGTACCCTAAAATCAATGATTATTATGCCTAAAATTTTGACTATTTTTGTTTTTAAGCCTGTTTATGCGAGACATTTAGGTTCCTCAAAACATTTTTCAATTCAAAAACTGCAGTCAGGTTAATTTATTTTAATAAACTATAATTTATTTTATTTAAAATACCATTCTTCCTTTTCCGGTTCTGGATGGAGTGATTTTGGTAGAAAATTTACCAAACAAAATTATCGGCTTTTTTGCATAAATGTTGGATTGGATTCAATATTTTTATAGAAGTTTTTGTTTTCAGAACTGAAGGCCAAGTCAAAAGTACCAGAAAAGCTTGCAGTACCTACTCGATTAATGGACTTGGAAGAAGTAAGGCGGTGTGTCAGGATCGTAGCAGATAAAATCTGTGGCCAATGCCTAATTGTCTGGGACACAGGAGTAAGTATGTACATGATAACCATTTGGCCGGAGATAATGAGGGCGTGGCGAGAACATTCACCTCATACATAACACAAGTAACCGGCGGTTTTACAAATGGACGAATTCGCCCAACATAACAATGGACTTATATTGTTATATTTTTTCCCGATTACTTGGTTTCTATAGTAAAATTTGTATTATTCCTTCGATTAAACGATGTGACTACACCTAATCTTTCTGGGGTCTAGAACGAGGCACAAAAATAGTGTCTTTTATGAGTCTTCAGCTGTCAAACTTGAATTTTTCTGTCAAGCAACCAAGCTGTCAAACTTGTCGTAAAAATCAAGTTTGAGAGATGAAGACACTTTAAAAAAAAACTCTTTTTGTACCTCAATCAAGTTCTTATTCAGACAGACAGACAGCCGTGACATCTATATCTATATACAGGATGTAAATACAGAGCGACCATTAAATAAAACCACATACTCCACTGAACAAACTGAACAACTATTCGAAAAAAAACCCGCGCAAATCTTTAGAGAAAAATATATTCAACTGTAACTCAAAGACTTCATCTCGTAGGCGGAAGGTCTATTTTAGAACGCTGCACCGGAACAGCTGTTTCACGGACGACGCTCTCTCGATACTCGCCCGTATGTCAGTGCGTTAGCGTTCACGCATTTTTGTTTGGAACTCAGTTATTTCTCAAACTATGATTCTTGAAAAAAGTGGTTCAGTAAGGTCCGTAGAATATGTGGTTTTATTCAATGGTAGCAGTCAATTTACACTCGGTATTCTAAAAATAAAGTAGAAAATAGTTGGGTGCGTACAATGAATTTATTTGCGTAATTTTTAATGAAACCACCATTTTTTTTTCTGGCTGTCTGTGTGTTTGTTCCGTTTTATCTCGTGAACCACTCAACGGATTTGAATGGGGTTTTTTTTATCATAAATGTAGTGAAGTTTATCAAAATATTGGTTAAAAGGGGTGTTCAAAAATAACGACCAAGTCGAAACTAACACGCGCGGAGCCGCACGCGAGCGAAAGGCTGTTTTTATTTAAAAATACATAAATATCTATGCTTCATAATGGGTTTCCGTAAATGATATAATCCATAATATACAAAGAGTTTATTAGTTTTCTCACAATAAATATTTAACGACTTTGGTTCATGGTAAACTTTTTCTTACTATACATTTTATTCTTATACACTTCTAAGAAATTATTCATAAATTAAAAGCATTTCTGGAAAATAATGCTTAAGGACTGATTTACATGAAGAGGAAAATTCACGGAAAATAATAATAACAACAGAACGCTAGGTCTATCTGATCGAAGGCTCCAAGTAACTGAATGGGGCCTATAACAATTGTATGTGAAATATGTAAGAAGAGTAATAAGATGAAGCATTGTTTTGTTCAATACAATACCCAGTGATTCAGATCTGTTTACAACCTTGAGAATTTAATTTATTTTCCTTTTACTTTAGTATGCACAAAAAACCTTTTTGGAATATAAACTAAGCATGAAGAAAATGTGATTGATTTTACTGCATCGGAAAAAGATTCGATGATAAAAAGATATATTGAATTTATAAAAAAATATGTCATGTACATGTTTAATCTCGAAAAAAAATATCTTTGTGATAGATAAGTGAGTTGATAAAAGTTTCCCTAATAAACGGTCATAAAATCGGTAGGAGCTAGTTTTTACTCAAATTCTTGAATTTAGATCTAAATCTGTATCTATACAGTTTGGCAATGCTCATGTATGCACGAAGTCAACAGGCTATCTATTCGTAGTTTTTAATGCGGCGTCGTAGCGTTTAAAATTGTTTACAAGTAGGTACAAGAGATCCAGTGATATTCGTTTTGCAAAAAAAATATATATAAAATATTATAATCGAACAGCATCGCGTGCTTGTTGGCATTGGTAGACCTTGAAATAGGGTTAAACAAACGTTATTGACAATGACTTCCCGAACGTTTTAAATATTTAAAAAAATGTACTCAGACGTTATTTCTATTGACATAATGTAACTGATTTTAAAGGCTTTGGTTTTAGGTTTAACGCTGTCAAAACTAAAATTTATTAATTGTTGATGGTTGTGATTTTCGGCACTTGGTGGAACTTATTTTATCTACTTATTTACATCTTTGTTAAATAAGACACCTGTACTTGTCCACAGAATTCTGTAGATGTAAAATTTATTACTTGCAATATAGTACTTAAATGGACCTAATAAAAGCTAAATTAAATTGCAAAAAAATTTGTTTTGACAGCACTAAAACTAAAATTAAAGGATTGAAAATATTACTATATTTATTTCATTATTGCTTTGTTTCGATACAGCATAACGTACGAACACTTTGTACCGGTATTTTTATAACGTTATTATGTTCTACCTGTCGGTAACAAAATGCTGGATGTTGAACGCTCGTCTCTACTAGAAGTCAGTTAATAATAAGGCTTAGCAGAGTGAATAAGGTTTTTTGTATGAAGATCGCGACAATCATTAAACTTTCTCTTTTTTGGCATTTACTGTAATCAATATATACTGATATGTTATCACACTGCAAAGCTTTATCAGTTATCATTAGTCTATCCAATGACACATTATTTTTTTACCCTGTCATAATGTATAAAGCCTACAAATAGGTAGCTTGTACTACAAGCGCCTGCAAATCAACTTCTTCGTTCGGTGTTGAGTATTTGGTCTTAAACATAAACTTCGATCTGGTAGTTGAGTCCTGACCCCCGGTCACTCTTCAGCCTCAGGTTGGCGTAGGAGAAGCCAATGCCTCCAGCAGTGATTGACGCGATGGCATCCGTATGGTCCAGATCTCTGGCTATGATACCCTGGAAGAAGATAATTTATATCATTACAAAGCGCAAATCGCTTTCAAGTTGCAGCCGGTAGGAAACAGAAGTCTTGGAAGATCAGTCTACACCTGGCGTCAGTCAATTATCAAGGAGCCGGTAGGAAACAGAAGTCTTGGAAGATCAGTCTACATCTGGCGTCAGTCAATTATCAAACAGCTGCAGAAAGCCAAGCCATCGTGGGAATATCAAACAGCTGCACAAAATAAACAGATTGAAGAATCTTGAATTATAAAAAGATAATGTATAAAAAAGAATGGAGGAAAATCGTTGCCGCTCTAAGTTCCCCGTTGGACGTACAGAAGACTATGTAAGCAATTAATTACACAATAAAAGATGTGAAAAATATATCTATACACAGGCACATATCCAGAGTTTTCTTTCGGGGGGGAACATTCATTGAAAAAGAAATGTGAATTGTGAAAGAAACCTGTTTAATCACTGTACTATAATATTATTAAGTATCAAAAGTACCGTACCTTTTTTATTAAAACGTACTTTAATGTACTTTACAGTGGTATTCCCGATCCCTTGTATGTCACGCCAAATTTCGGGGGGGGGGGGGGGGAATAAATCCCACCTATCCTCCCCCCTGGATACGTGCTTGTCTATACATTATGTATTGTGGTGTAAGAGGAGTTATCGATGGTTTCTAGAACAGGCAACACTTCTAGACAAACGCTTTACTGATGATTGATTATTAAAGGGGCGAAGAACATGACATATCGTCATCACGAAACCTACCACAGAACATAACCTACACATTTCAGAGCGGGTGTCAGAGAGATGTTTTCTAGTAAGAGTTATCACTTGTACACTCTCTTTTTGCCGTTGATTTTTGGGTCCCAGCGTGATAAGGGGAGCCTCATCGCCTTACCTATACTTTGGTCACAAACTTTTTAGGGCATATAAGTTTTCTTTCACCGTTTCGTAAATGGTTGGTATACTTTCCATGATAAGACATGTAGAATTCATAAATAAATGGTATGATTAATCTGGTATAATTATAATTAATTATTTATGTATATAATTCTAATTTTCTATTAAGAGGGAACGTTTCGAGCTCAGTGCAAAATGCATAACTTATGATTGCTTATCTCACTTTTAAATAAAATCTATGAAATAAGATAGTTTCATCTTATTTTGCGACTAATGTTTAGTGATTATCAGGGGTTTTTAGCAGAATTGCGCCATTCTATGGATTAATATTTAGTAAGCGTGAATGTCCATACAAACTTAAAAGCGTGTCTTAAGTTGGTGTGGATATTCATTTACAACGTAATGCATAAAATTACAAAATGTTGGTAGAAAAACTTTATTGAGATTAAACTATGCTCGCGAAATGACATAAAGCACATTTATTTAGTACATTTTATTCAATAATAAGAAAAACAATCATAAGTTGTTCATTTTGCACCGAGCTCGAAACGTTCCGCCTTAACATCGATCCTTTCAACAATGTGTGTTGATTAAGTACCGTCTTGGGTACTATATGGTGCTGCTGGCAGAATACCAGCGTTGTAGGTTTACCTGCGACAATTTGCTGAGTTAGGGCCAATGTCATTTGAACAGTTCTTGTACATGATGGGGAGGATGAGGACCGCTAAGAGTGGTGAAATCTGGGACAGGCTATGTCCAGCAGTGGACGCACACGGGCTGATGGATGGATGGATGGATTTGAATATGTGTGCTTTGTACTGTGTAAATGAATAAAACGTTTTCATCAATATATATTTCCTAAGATCTCATTTGTATATGCTTCGACCGGCAGGATTTGAACCTGTTCTCAAGATTGAGAGTCCAGCCGTCCTAAGACTGAACTACCACCGTTATTCCTATTGTAACAAATGCTACGTAATATAATGAGAAAAAGTGACATGAATCCGTGTAATCAGTTTTTGCTTCAATAAATAATTCCCTGATAGGAAATTCTCTAACAAGGAGTATAACCTTGAATGTGTGACGTTTCTCTCTCTATCTATGATATGCCAATAACTACCTATCCAGACAGATAGGCAGTACGAATGGATGAACATATCGACTGGTCCATGTTAATATATAATTACAAATCTATACTAATAATTTAAGTAGTAAATAAATAAACTTTTACCAAAAAAATAATAACCGACGTCAAAGACATTCACTAAAAACCTTGAAATAATGACATAGTAACCGATGGTACCAAAACGACACTTTTGCTGACTTCTTTATTCCTGAAACACATGTTCTCTAGAAGTTTGCACTCGAATGTTGGTTTTTGTGTTCTATACCTTGAGGAGTGTGTTGACTTCTCAATATCGAGTGAATGCCGTCACCCGTTGAGGAGTTCTCTCTGAAGACCATTATCAGATCACGACCAAACTAAAATGGGACCTACCTGGAAGCAAACTCTTCCAAACAAAAAAAAAACAAATTGGTTAAAATATGCCAGAGTTATGGAGTAACATACCAAAAACATTACAGTCGAATTGAGAACCTCCTCTTTCTTTGAAGTCGGTTAAAAAGCAGTGTCATTGAATATTTTTGCAAAATTTTAAATGGGTTATTAGTATTACCTATACATTGAGGCCAAAATCACAATTCTTAGAACTTTTGTCGGTCTGTATACGTATGAATGTTCCGTTTTAACTCGAGAACCACCCAGCGGATTTGAATGCGATTTGTTTTTACTATCATCGTATTGAACCTGGTCAACACATAGGATATCAGGAGTATTCATAACTCCCAAGCCGAAAACGGGGCAAAGATTGAATAAACGCTTATAACTGAGAACCACTCAACGGATTTGGATGCGGTTTTTTATTATCCTCGTACATACCCTGGTCAACCATAGTCTATAAGGGGTGTTCATAAAATAACGCTCAAGCCGAAAACGGGGCAAACATTGAATAAACGCGGGCGGAGCTGTGGGCAAATGCTAGTACTCGATAAATGCGATACATCGTATCAATAAGTTATTTATCTATCTTTCGATGGAAAGTACAAACATCAACAAATGACAGATCACATCAGAAATCGATTTTTTAAATTACCCTCTATTTGTTTTAAAACCTCTAGTCTATTATTTTGTGCTTTGATAGCACGTTGCGATAACATTAGTAGGAACAATTAAATGACTTAATTATTGTAGCAATACTTGTTGAATACTTCCAGTAAAATGGATCTAACAGTTCTATATTCTCATAGAATATGACGAAAATGTTAGTTTTTTGTGTATTTTGTTTTGACTTGTGAATATTTAACTAAACTGTAAATAGCAATGTGCCTGAAAAAAATGTTTATTGTTTATCATGCATGAATATAATCTTATATTATAAAAAAACAAGCGCTATGCTTTATCTAAAATTACAGGCTATTTTATAAAATATAGTTCAACGTGGAAAATATTACTGTAAACCTTAGATTAAGGCTGTACCTGAGCCTAGAACATGAACTAATCCAAATTTTCGAGGGTTCTTTTGAAGAAATTAGGACTATACTAATATTTAAAAAAATATATATATATTTGATTTATTGATATTTTATCTAGGTTATCAACTTATAAACAATGTACTAAGGTTTACAGTTTTGTAAGAAAAACATTGTTTTCCACCCTCTTTGTTTTGGTTTTCAAACGTTCGTTTCAAGAACGCGGCTAACAGGTCAACTTGATTGTTTTTTCATAAAATAGGTAATAGAAATATAAAGGTTTTCTGCTTAAATCCAATATTTTATTCCCTACAAAATTTATCAGTATTAGCTAAAAACCCTCCAATCTACTGTTTTGCGCGTAATTATTAGTATTACGAGTCCTAGACAAATAGGTCAATTAGCTAACCAATAATCGCCTCCATCAAAAGCTTATAAAGTGATGTTGTAATGCACTCTAATAATAATATTTAGACTATTCCAAGGCGATGGATTTCGCAATAAAAACATAATCTCAGCTTATAAAGTATTTGATATTGGCCTTTTTGTGTTGGACGGGTAATAACATTTTTTTCTAGCCTATGCCATACTCTTAAACCAAAGTTTTAGTTGCAATACTGTTAAAATTCCTAACATCCGGCTCGGTTAGACTTGGAATGTCTTCGCGGTTTTTCTGTTTCATCGAGCTTGAACTTTTTGATTCGACAGGGTTTTTGCTATAACACTTGCCAAACTCGATTTTAGAACAAACTAATCTAAGAAAAACCCATTACTTTTATAAATTACCGGATTTACAATGTTTCTTTCGATAACAAGGTAAGCCATTCATTCTACGAGGCAAAAATTAAAACTGCTAGTAAAGAAAAGGTTCTGTAATGTAAACGAATTATTTTCTATTCTACTCGTATATGAGGAGTTATTCTAATTAAATTAATGAATGAATTTGAATGAATTTATTCATTTCTGGAAAGGACATAGTTACGAAACGTACATTCTATAAATTAATATGTAAACTTCAACATAAAACATGTTATAAAATTACTAACAAAATAAAATAAAATCAGTATGAAGTAAAATCTTAATGATCTCGAATAATAATAACTTAAAATAAAATAATATGTTTATGTACAAAATACAGGGTTGAAAACACTAGTGGAAAACCACTCGCCGCCGCCGTACTAGTTTAAAAATAAATTGTATGACGGTCAGGTAGTTTTTCGTTTATTGAGTTCCCCCGATACTTTAGTCAGGTGTCAATGGGGTGTGGTGGTGTCTAATGGTGGTTACTCATTGTATATGTCGTGGCCATATCAAAGAATTCATCATTTCATGATCTGCTCAAATATCTCTGCTCCGCTTCGCTCAACTCGACTCCCGATCCTCGATCACAAGCAACGCCACACACTCCTCCTCGCTTCGGTCGTTGTCTCACCAATTGTTTACTTTTGGGTGGAAGTCTATCGTCAATTTCTCATTTCATACTTTACGATATTGTCGATCTGAGGTACAGACGTATAACTTCAATTGTCAAACGGCTAAGCAAGTTAGCCTGTTTGACAATTGAAAACGTACGTTTTTGGCTGCCTATTAATACGATTGTCTTAGACAATTGCACCTCTCATCATTTCATGATCAATTCTGCGATATGTACCTCACCTAAGTAACTGTATTAATTAGACATCTAATAAAGTTGTGTGGAATGCTAAGTTGTCTCTCTATTCTGGTTTGCGTATTGATTCATCTCTTGGTTAGCCTTGGCACGAACGCTTGTGCGTATTTTGGCGGTGTCATGGACGTTATTGTAAACTTACACGTAAAACATAAGCCGGATGTAAAGGGAAACTTGTCTTTAAATTAAATCACATAATCTACTTATCATACTGAACAAGTTTCCCTAAGTAAGTAAATAATATATGTTTTATTTTGAAATAAATATGTATATTTTGCCACAGTGTTTTCATTCAATTAAACACTTTTAGGCACAATAGATAATGTAAGACAAATGTTTCGGCCCGCAGTCGAATGAGTGACTTAATACAAATATCAAATCAAGTTTTATTTTGCAATTTCATAAAATCAAGTCAAACTATTACGAAAAATGCAAGAAAATAGACACGGTCCCTTTTGATAACCTATTGTACTACATAAAAGCAGATAATGATTTCTGTTGGATTCTAATGAATCATTTAAATAACTAACGACGTAAAGATAACACTTTCGATTATTTATCGTTTCCAATAAGTCTTTCTATAAACATTATACTATTGCCAGAATATAGAAACTAAACTTAAAAAACAAAGAAACCAACCTTAATAATTTGTTGTCCAGGGTCGGAAAAGAAGGCCTCCTTCACCCTCTTTTTTAGTGGAATCGCATTGTACTCGGCCTTCTCTTGCCAAATCAGTCTGTTATTGAAACTGGTCCCGACAATTAGGTCCTTACAGTGGCTCACCGATACACAGGCCACCAGCACGCCGAAAAGGATCAAAGTAGTCTTCATTGCAATCACAGTTAGTTTTGACCTTCCTTGTCTGAGGTTCACGCTACACTGACTGAACTATCAACACACTTCACAAACCGGACAGGGCACTCGGCTTGTTTGCCTCAAGTAGGTGACTAAAAAGGAAATAACAAATTATACACAAGGTTTACGTGCGTTCATCAAGGCATTTCAATTTGGTGGTTATTACGTAGGCAGTAAATCGATCAAGTTTGTATCATCAGCGGTTTTTTCCCCATTTTCTCAATGACTAATAAATTGTACAAGCGTACTGTACTCGACGGCACAAAATCTCAGCTCCGTATTGGAGGTGGCAAGACTGCTCAAATTAGTGGTAAAGACCGTATGTCATCATAAACGTAACATAACTTAAAAAATACAATGTGATATATATTATATGCAGTTACATTCATGCTGGAGGATAGTTAAGTGATTAGTATTTTGGATCAATTGCATTTTTTGGGAACTTTAATATACATTTTTACTTTTCGATTTCGCGTCTGGGCGCGTTTGTAGGGAAGAGGAAAAGGATAATTTTCGAATTTACCAAAAAGGGTCATCTAACCTTGACGAGTCTTCAGTATGATTTTGGCTTTATAAATTAATGTTACCTGCCGGGTCGTATACGAATAAATCCCAACGTAAACCTAGGTACATACTCGTACATACAGCCATTTGTTCACCCACTATTGCTCAAGAATTTTGAGAAATTCGAAGAATAATTTTTGTTACCAAAAAATATATATAAAGATTCAAAAACACCACGAATTTTTAGAAGTTATCGCGTACTGCTTACAGGCAGTTGCAGAGTATCAGTTATTGTCCGTTACCGAGCTACGTAGATTTTTGCGGAGGTCCCTAGAAAGACTGACTAGGAATATGGCATAGGATAGGAAAAAATGTTATTACTCGTCCAACATAAAAAGGCCAATGCCAAATACTTTATTAGCTTTCGATAGAGGCGATTATTGGTTAGCTAATTGACCTATTTGTCTAGGACGCGTAATACTAATAATTACGCGCGAAACAGTAGATCGGAGGGTTCTTAGTTTATACTGAAATATTTTGTAGAGAAAAAATATTGGATTTAAGTGGAAAACCTTTGCATTTCTATTACCTATTTTATGGAAAAACAATCAAGTTGACCTGTTAGCCGCGTTCTTGAAACGAACGTTTGAAAACCAAAAAAAGAGGTTGGAAGACATTTTTTTTTGACGAAAGTATAAATCTTGGGACATTGTTTTTAAGTAGGTCACCTAGATAAAAGATCAATAAATCAAATATATTTTTTTCAATATTAGGATAGTCCTAATTTATTCAAGAGAACCCTCGAAAATAAGGCTTTGTTCATGTTCTAGGCTCAGGTACAGCCTAGTTACGGCATTAAAAAAACTCATGGGAAAATAATTTTTGAAACCCACCATGGCAGATTTTATTACGACTAAAAAGTAAAAATAGACTCAGCTAGTGAACTGTGTAAGTCAAAAGCCTTCCATGTTCGACAAGATATAATAATTAAAAAGCTATGAAAATAAAAGTTAAAGATTATTCGAATTCCATTCTACCCTTTACTATTCCGTAGCGTAAAGTATCGTAATGTTACCACAATAAGAATTAGTCCTATGATAGATTATTTTGTCAAAGTCTATAATAAGTTTTACTTAATAAACATGAAGTAAAGACAGGGGTACCGCTGTCTTTTGTCATTATTTTTATCTTATTTTGTTATCTCTCTATACTCTAATAAAATAGTAAGAAGTTGTGTCTGTACGTGTGTTGCACGGAAGCCGAAACTATTTTTTTTTAAATATCTAACTGTTTGTTTATATAAGGTGACTTTAATTTATGCAGCCAAACTCATACTGGAGGCTTGGTAAGCGATCAGTAACACGGATCGATAACACTTTTTGCTAATTTCGCAAAATAAAATCTTGACGTCCCATAGTAATTGACTCGAGGCTGGGCTTGCGTTTGTAAGGAACACGAAAAGAATAATTTACGAATTTCACAAAAAGGGTCATCAAACCTTCTTACTGAGCACTGACCGAGTCTTCAGTAAGAATTTGGCTGCATAAATTGACGTCACCGTATATATATATCCGCTTTAACCTGAGAATCAATGAATAGATTTGGACGCGGTTTTTTAATTATCATATTAGTGACCTTGGTCAAAATTTAGGCTATGAGAGGTGTTGATTAAATAACCACCCATCCGAAAACTGTCGATATTTTATTTTACGTGCAAAAGATAATTTAATTGAAAGACACGCGAGCGACGCCGCGGGCAAAAGCTAGTGCTTGAATAAAGTTTAATTTAGTACACCATAAACTGCATCATTAGAATGGTGTTTCCCCGTTTATATAATATATTTATTTTGTTAATCTTGCACCATCAACTAGTAAATCACATTTATCTAAAGTTACTTGTTATATTTGTCAAAAAAGATTTTGTTACACAATAGCCAAAACATTTCTCTTTTTCCGTAGAAAATAATTGTTGAAAATGTGTAGTGTAAGTAAGCAGCTCCACGGCTTTATTTTACCTAAAAAAGAAGTCTGCTCTAAGCCACAGAGAGCATAAAACGAACGAGAAAAGATAAAACTGCACACGAAAGTTTACTTTCATTTTACTGAAACACTCCTATCCGAGTCCATACACGGCAAGAGTAAAAAGCCAAACTCGAGAATAACTGACTATGTACTTATCTTTAGAAGACTTTTTTGCTCGCTCCCCAACCGTTGAGCATAATTTATTTCCTGGAAAAGAGGCGAAGCATGCCGAACCCGAGCCGGTTGTACACATTAACGCTGTAGAGCTCATGAAAAATCGCTTAGGAGAGACGCCAACTCGAATACCGCCGAAGCCTTTTACAAGCGCCTGATAAACTTGAAATCCGGTTTAAACAGCCTTTGAAGACCTTTCAACACAATATGCACGCTTTTCGTTAACCATTAGGAGTTGTGATATTAAGGGGTAGGTATTCAGGCCAAGTATTTGCAAAACTGGCCAAGTTTTCGCAAAACTGACCTGCACCTACAGCTCACTATTTTCTCGAACCGATTCGGACTACTCTGTAAAGAAACAATAAAAAAAACATGACTTAGAGTCACAGTGTTTGTTTTCGAAATTTTCGGCAAAGAATCGTCTGCTTACTAGATAGCAAACCTAACCGTTTATCCAAGTATACTTCCTAACATCAAAATTATCATTTTAACGTTATTTGCTTAGCAAAATTCAGCTTGTTCAGCTTGAATTTTAATATTTTCTGAAACTAATCTGATACGTTATTAAATATGTGGATCGTGTTACATATGAAAAAGCAACTTGATATTATCGTAAATTCAAAATGCTTTTTCACAAACTTGGCCAACTGTTTACATGAGTTCCCGGTGAGATTCAAATATCAGGCAGTGCTCGGAAACTAAAACGAGGTACAAAAGTACTTCCATTACGTGTATCGTGAACAAGAAATAATATAAGGTTTGGGAGAGAGTTTGTTTTCATTTCCTCGCTCGGTTCGGTTCACATCTCTTACCATAATATTATTACGAATACCTTACTTTACTTCAGGTAACCTGCTCCACTGATCATACTGAATAACGTTCGTGGAAAACGTATCGAGCAAATACAAAAGAAAACCGGCCAAGTGCGTGTCGGGCCACGCGCAGTGTAGGGTTCCGTGGTTGCCCGGTACATTGTATAAGTTGGTCTACTAATGCAGATCGCGCCAAACTTCTAGTCCCATACATTTAGAAGAACGGCCCATACATTGTCGTGTTAAGAGGGGACTAAAAGTTCGGCGAGACCTGTATTCGTAAACCTGTAAAGCCTCTTAGCTATGATAGTTTTCCTTGTAACTTCATTACATATACTACTTCTGTGAATTTTTGCACGTATCTTTAAACAACCGTTTAGCCGGCAGCAACTTTAAAGCAATTTTAAAGCTGTTGGCCTACGGAACCCTAAAGAGGTTACCAAGAAGATTAATTACAGTTATTTTTTCTAATGAAGTCCTTTTGGTAATGGTTTTAGAAGTGACGTGTACAGACAAGCGCGTCTTAGGTGCAAGCCACACAGTCGCGGTGCGGCGCGCATCGAGTGACGCCCACTCAAATTTCGTACAAAATGCATGGAAATAAAGTCTCAATTTGAACACACCGAATGGTTTGTTTCGGCCGTTGTCGGGTGTGGAACAGGCGTCCGTACCATACCTCAAATGGCGACTTTATTTCCATGCGTTTTGTACGAAATTTGAATGACGCCCGCACGCTCGATCGCGCCGTGCCGTTTCTGTGTGGTTTGCACCTTATATCTGCAGCGTGTTTTGTAGGCTCCCGAGCAAATTACTACCTCTAAATACTAAATAACTACCTCCGTGGTCCAGTGGTGAGAGCCTTGGGCTCTCAACCCAGCTGTCGTGGGTTCAATTCCCGCGGGGAACACACATAGTGGAAAGTCACTTTGTGAATTGTTCTCAGTTTGGTTAGGACATTGCAGGCTTGAATCACCTGATTGTCCAAAAGTAAGATGATTTCGTGCTTCGGAAGGCACTTTAAGCCGTTGGTCCCGGCCACTTTCTAGTAGAGTGGTCGTTACATTAACCACGTCAGAGGCCGTAAAGCGGTTTAAAAACTCTGACACCAGGGCTTGTCGGGCCGATAGGTCTTGCAGCACGATAAGAAGAAGAAGAAGCAACTTACTAGAAAAAAACCGGCCAAGTGCGAGTCGGACGCGCCACCGAAAGGTTCCGTACCATTATCTATAAAAATGGCAAAAAAATCATGTCTGTTGTATGGGACTGCGCGGGTCCGACTCGCACTTGGCCGGTTTTAGTATTTGTTGTTATAGCGGCACCAGAAATACATCATCTGTGAAAATTTCAACTGTCTTACTATCACGGTGATAGACGGAGAGACAGACGGACAGCGGAGTCTTAGTAATAGGGTCCCGTTGGTTACCCTTTGGGTACGGAACCCTAAAAAGTGCGCGTGCACGCACTAGTACAGCTATTAGACCGAAAGAAATGAGTTTGCAACAACCATTAATTTCATGGGTCGCTTTTTTAGGTTTTAATGGACAGAGATAACAATGTTAAAGAGTGCCTTAATGTTTTCTAAAGTCGTTTGCAATAGAATCCAACAATCATGTAAACAAACCAAATTGTCATGATTACTCCGTAATCACATACATTTGACGATCAATTATGAACATAGTCTGATTTCAACGAACGCACCATTGTTTTCACATTATCTTCAACACGATTCAACTTGTATTTATAAGTTAAATTTGTTAAAACATTTGCAACGTAAAAATTTCGAAGTATTTGACAAGCTGTCATCTTAGTTTTTTACTCATCGAACTCTATAAGTCATTGAAAAGTTAGTGTTGTTCGTAATCTGAAGTTATCTTTTATTTTTAATTTAATAAATTATTTTAATTTAATATTATTTGAATACAATAAAATTTTTTTTTTCAAGAGCTTAATATAATTAACCAAAACGGATTGTATCCTAAGCCATAAAAATAATGGTTAGTTTTTAAAAATTGACAGGTGGCCATTTTGTTAGAATTGTCATTCACAGTCATTCACTGTTCTGTGGGTTCGCTGTGCATTAGTGTTTTCTGTTTCCGTTTTCTGTTTCCGATTTCTACGACTTTGCATTCTCATTTTGGACTTTTGTTTTGCTTTACGATTTGGCTGGACATATTTTTCTTGGAACGACGACCTTTGCACGGCATCACGGACTTTGATATAGCATACGATTGGTATTTTTTCTCAAGGAGTAATCAGGAGGTAAGAATGATTTAGATCTATTACCTACAACGGAAATCTATTAGACGCACTTTAATATTGTATTGTCCTCGTAACTAATTATTTGAATAGATCACAATTACTGAAATGTATGTGTGTAAAATTATATTTGTTTTTAAGGTTATAATGACTTAAAATTAAAATAATTAGAAAAATAAATTTAATTAAAATTAAATTAGAACACTATGACATCACTATGGGCATAAACAATACGCTGTCAATGTCAGTCCGCCATATTTGTTTACATGATTGTTGGATTCTATTGCAAACGACTTTAACAAATCTTGGTCGCGGTATGTATTGTGAAAACAGTGTGAATAACTTAAAGAGGAACAAAATTTGAATCTCTTTTGTAATGGTTTATACAGGTTCAAAATGAACCCGCTAGCTTTATTAAAATCTATGAATCAGAATCACTAACAGAACACAAAATAATAATAAAATGAAAAAATAATTAAAATTAATTTATTTCTTTTGGTTCGTTAATTTCGGATAAATGGCGAATATTTTTTTTTGTAATAATTATTTATTTAATAAATAAAAAAGCTTTTTATTTTATAAACGTAGCAAAAAATAATAAAAAGGAAAAAATTGCTCAAGATATATTTAAGGGCTTACTGGGCCTGGCATCAGTTGAGATGTATGTCAATTACATAGTAAAATAGATAAGGTACATATTTACAGAAAGAAGAAAGAAAAAAAGGAGGTTTAGAAGTAGCCTATTTTTATTTTGTTAGACAGTGGCATCACTTAGTAGCTACGATATCTTTGTTCTTGTTCATACATCGTGTCAATATATAAGGTCCTACAATAATAAGTGAAAATAATTCTAGGGTATAATGTATAATGTATCGTTAACTTATCAAATTCCAGAAGAAGAAAAAATATTTGCTCAAATAATTTTTTCACTTCCCAGTACAAAGTGGTTCAATCACCTGACTAAATTTCTATGGAAAGATAAAAAAAAGTACGCGCAAAAATTTTTGTTTTCGGTGGAATGTGGTCTATTAGGGATACTCAATCATCTGTTAAAATTTTTTCACTTTGAATTGTAGGACCTTATATATTATTATAATTTAATTTTATGGACGAGCTGTGAATGGCTGTGATTATGTGACTGCTAGATGGTACCAATGCTTTTTCCACCTTGATCTGGGTTCCCAAACAACATGTGAAATGTCAGATTTTATAATACAGGTATCTTGAGCAATTTTTTCCTTTTTATTATTTTTGCTACGTTTATAATATGCAAAATTATTTATTTAGGTATAATTAGGCGCGTTCGCAGCTTGATTCCCCCTCGAACAACAGAAAGATAAGTGCGTGACGAGTCATGTGTAGAGATGGGATTTCACCCGGAATCTTTCCCGAATTCGAAAAGATTCCGGAAAGATTCCCATTGAAACCACCCGACTTTTCACTACTTTTACGTGGTACATTAGGAGTTATCTCAGGGTTTTTATTCATATAAAGCTAGCTTAAAGCTAGGGACCATCTTCATGTATTAAGTACAGTTCATTGGTACATGCTGAATAATGAATTGGAAAATAAAGTAATTTATGTGATTTGTGGTAAAAATATACTACGATCAGTTTGTTTCAATCTGTTTCTTGTGATTTGTCAAAAAATACCTAGATGTTTCTTTTTGATAATTAAATTTTATGGTCACCCATCCCTAAAATAACCGAGACGAGCGTTGCTTAACTTGAAGCACCAAAGAACATAAACATTAAAATGAACGCCAATGTTCATGAGCACGTGTTCAAAGTTGAATTTGAAGTATTTTAAAATCATAATATTTTTTTTATTTAGTAATAATGAGTGTAAGTAAAGAGATTAAATAAAAACTACAAAACTAAATATTTAGAGTCTATTACGTCAAAGATTCAAAATGTTTATTTGTAAAATAGATACATAAAGTATACGTTTTACATGTCAAATCTAATCTGTATAAAAATAATATTTTATAATGAAACAAATATGATGCTTACGGGAAATATATATAAAAAAAACTTTATATATTTAAGTTGGGTTACTAAAGTTATACACATGCATAAAATAAAGACTTATTGGAATAATAATATTATTATATATAATGCAATTAATAAATAAGTTGATAAATAAACTGAATAGACCATAAATAAATATAATGCCTAACCAAATATATATATTATAACTTAGAATATTGTATATACCTACATAATGCAATGAATCAATAAGTTAATAGATAAATAAACTATAAATAGATTTAATGCCTAAATCCGCCCATTCGATTAATCTTGCTAAGAAGAAGGGCAAGAAACTTAGCAAGATCATGTCTTTTTTATCAGTATTTTTTTTTCAATATGGCTTAATACTATTACAGTCTTTTTAACTTACATAAAATTATACAAAACAATGTATTAGGTATTAGGTACGTTGGTATCAAAAACTCATTTTATATTTGTTGATTTATTTAGTTACACTAATTTTGATTTCACCCGCATAAATACCCATTTCGGGTTGCAACCCGGGTTGCTACCCATTTTAGGTTGTAATCTTTCCGCCGCCCATCTCTAGTTGTGTGAGAGAGAGAGACCCACGCAACTAACTTGGTACCTATTTTGTTCAACTAAGGTCACCAGCAGTAATAGATAGGCACCATAAAGTAGCTTTCCGGCAAGTCAAGTTAGTCAAGAGGTTAGGAACATGTTATGAACATACGATCAGGCTGACATAAAAACTCCATAATAAAGGTATTGATATTAATATTGATATATTACTGAATGGTTTGATACTTATCTGAGGGATCGCCTACAGTGCATACGCTCGGACGAGGTTACCTCGGAGTGGTGCCAACTAACTGCAGGTGTACCTCAAGGCGGCGTCCTTTCTCCACTTCTCTTCTCCGTATTCATTAATTCCATTTCTGATGTTCTCTCTTCTAGCTACCATCTTTATGCAGACGATTTGCAAATCTACCGCCATTTTAACATAGCTGAAATTAACTCTGCCATTTCTTTTATGAACCATGATCTAAATAACATTAATGATTGGGCTAAATCTTACGGTCTTTTAGTCAATCCAAAGAAATCTCAAGCCATTATCATTGGAACTAGATACATGACCAATTCCCTTAGTTCATTTAGTGTACCACAGATTTCTTTTAATAACATCCCGATTGCCTACATGAAAACGGTGAAAAATCTAGGGGTTATCTTTGACTGCAATTTATCTTGGTCATCGCACGTTACTGAGATTAGCCGACGTGTCTTTGCTGCTTTCCATTCGCTCAAACGCCTCCAGAAATTCCTCCCCTTCGTAACTAAAGTCACTCTCGCACAGTCTCTTCTTCTACCCCTAATCGATTACGCTGACGTTTGTTTTATAGACGCGAATGAAGAGCTCTTGGGTAAATTGGAAAGGTTGCAGAATCTGGGCATCAGATTCGTGTATGGCTTGCGCAAATACGACCACGTTTCATACTACCGCGCGGAACTTAAATGGCTCCCTATTCGGAAGCGCAGAAATCTCCATACGTTGTGTTGCCTTTTCAATGTCCTCAAGAGTTCAACAGCTCCGGATTATCTTCGTGAGCGCTTCAACTTCCTGTTTAGCAGAGATATCAATAAACCACTCAGGTCGCACACAGTCACACTCCTTAAAACGCCTTCTCACAATACCGGAGCTTTCGCAAATTCGTTCACTGTTAGAGCCATCAGGCTGTGGAATTCTCTTCCGTACACAATCCGAGATTGTCGCACTATCTCCTCTTTTAAAAAGAAACTAAAGGAATACTATTCAGCAAATCCTTAAGCTATCCTAAATATGTTTAATTATTTATTGCTGTATTATCAATTATCATGTATCGTTATGTCATGTTTATATATAGTCAGTTTATATTAGAGTTAGTTATATTAGTATGTATGTTAGATATATTTATATATTTATATATATTTTATACACCTATGTAAGTATTTTAGTATGTAGTACGTACACATATGGTTACCTATTTATTTTTTAAAGCACTCCTATACTCATTCGGTTTGCTATAAAAAATCTCTTTGAGAGATAAGCTCGCCGCTGTACTCAAATTATTGTATCAAATATTTGTAATCTCCTTTTTTGTGTACAATAAAGAATAAGAATAAGAATAAGTATTTTTAAGACACCAAATATTGACTTAGAAATACGTGTATTTATTCGCACATCTACGTACGCTTTTAACTTGTAAATATTATATCCCTGAAAGTAGCAGATCTTGTAAGATGTCTTGATATTTTTCTAGACATTATACATTAATAGAGATTCTCAGGTTGTACTCATATCTGATTCGACTTCAAATATTTATTTTTAATAATATTAGAAACATACGTGAACAATCTTATACTATAATTCACCAACTTAAAGCAAACGAAAAAAGCTCTGATAAGCTCTGAAAAATAACCCCACGAAAGAAAACTGGGCCAAACACAGTTTAGTATTGCGACGGCTTCAATAGCGTTCACTGTCTCTATGAGTTGGCCAATCAGGGCTGGTCCAGTGTCACGTGAGATACAGTACGAACCAATCATGAGACTTAAGCCCTTCTCTATTTGGAATAACTCCGTTAGAAACGCGTCTTCTGTGTGTTTTTTTTTCATTTGAAGCTTTTAAATACAGATAAAAAGATACATGTCAAATTTGAAAATGAATCTATCAGCCCTAAGTCTACGGTCTATATTATTTTTACTATACCGATTAACTAAGTTACACAATGTGATATGCTCATTTGAAAATGTGCATCTAGCCGTATACGGACGAACCCTTAAATTTGGGTCGTACATACACATAGAGGAAATTTTCCTCTGTGTACCTACATACCCCTAAATTATGAAATCACTTGGCGGTAGACTTTTTCACGCTCTAGAATATTTTGTGAAGTTGAGGTACGACTATGTGGAATTTCTTTATTGTATTGGACAGAGTGTTTGCCTTTAAATAGCGTTGTTTGGGGTTTCATCATGATTTCTTTGTGTGGATATTTCTTGATTTTTCCCTGAAATCGTTTGGAGTGTCTGGCTTAAATGGCTTCATGAGCTTATTGTTAGAAATGTACTACATATTTCAGACACTAGTTTTCTAAAAAACAAAATAGTACAATTTAATGCAAGTGCGAAATGGTTGATATTTCGAGTCACAAGTCGCGACGACTACGTCTCGGCAAAAAACACTCGGGACGAGAAATATCAACACTTTCGCACGCGTATCAAACGACGTATTTTAATAATCCTGGAAAAAATTACATGAAACAATAAAATAAAAGCAATTTTGTTGCAAATCAAAACAGATACAATCCAACAGAAGAAAACGCAGTGTCTGATTGGCTCCAATCTGTATAATACAAAGAACAGTCTCTTCATAAAATATTTTCACTTTCTCCCCAGCAGTGAACCCAACGATACCGACGGAACAAGCCGGATTTAGAGCAAACCGTAGCTGCGCTGATCAAGTCTTGGCCCTTACATCATTCATAGAGGCTGGTTTTCAGCGAGGGGAAAAGACGTTTGTAGCGTTCGTCGATTTAAAAGCAGCCTACGATACTGTCTGGATCAACGGCCTGCTACACAAGCTCAGCAGCATAGTACCATGTAAGAAAATCTTCTTCCTGCTAAAACGCATGCTGGGGCCACGCAACATCAAAGTGATGCTCGGCGCCGAAGAAAGTACTTACAAGCTGCTGAAGAACGGTCTCCCTCAGGGTTCTGTTTTGGCCCCGCTTTTGTTCAATGTGTACACTAGTGACATGCCCAGCACCCGATCGGAAAAATTCATATACGCTGATGACCTGGCCCTGGCTTTCCAAGGAAAAAAGTTTGAAGATGCAGAAGCTGTGCTATGTGAAGATCTTCGTGAGCTGAACAAATATTATACGCAGTGGCGACTTCAACCAAACCCTACAAAAACTGAAGTAAGCGCCTTTCATCTCTCAAACAGCCTGGCTCGATGTGAACTTCGGGTGACATTCTGTGGAAAAATATTACGTCATAATTTTTCCCCAAAATACCTAGGTGTTATCCTAGACAGATCTCTGACCTTCCGTGATCACCTGGAGAACGTCGCCCAAAAGCTGAAGACTCGAGTCAACCTAATTGGCCGGCTAGCTGGCACGACGTGGGGAGCTCGCGCTGACGTCCTTCGTACCTCCGCACTTGCCTTGGTGTACTCCACCGCTGAGTTCTGCGCTCCGGTGTGGTACCAAAGCGCACATACAAATAAAATAGATGTCCAACTAAACAGAGTGATGCGAATTATATCGGGCACCCTCAAGCCAACTCCGATACCGTGGCTACCGGTGCTAGCACACATAGCCCCACCACAGCTCAGGAGAGAGCAAGCAACTGCTAGTGAATGGACTAGAGCATTCAACGAGGCCCCACACAAAATGCCTATAAGGAAAACATTAGACCAGATACCACCTCAGCGACTTCCTTCCCGCAAACCAATCTGGATTGATGCCAAGATCAAACACCAAACTGACATCCAGACTGAATGGCGGGCAAAATGGCGAGAAGAAAAATGTTCAGAGGCGGACATCATATCTGACCCGTCTGCCACACAACCAGGTTTTAGAGAACACCGTAAGCTATGGACTACGCTGAATAGAATTCGTACTGGCGTGGCAAGGTGCAACTACAACATGCATCAGTGGGATATAGCTGACTCACCTCGTTGTGACTGTGGAGCCTCGGAACAAACTATCCGTCACATCGTGGAAGAGTGCCCCAACAGAAGGTTTTCTGGTGGGCTGGAGCAGCTACATAAGTTAACACCTCAGGCAAAAGTATGGCTATCAAACCTGGATTTAGAATTGTAGCTGTATATATAAAATAGAAAATACTAAGATAAAGCAGGATACCAAGGCCATACGATGATGATGATGATGATAAAATATTTTTAATAATAAGTTCTAAGATAGACACAATAGAATATAAATTATGACGTCTAAAGTAGTTTTGAATTTTTATAGCATCTTTTACAATCTAACATACATAGGTATACTAATATAATGTGAAATTAAATTAACCGACCAAATTCATACTGGAGACTTGGTTGGTGATGATCAGAAATAAGCTTCAATTACCCTTTTGGTGAAATTCGAAAAATAATTTTTTTTGCTTCCTTTCTGCGTAGACTAGGAATTGTACTTAAACTAGTCCAACCAGTAAGGGAGCAAAACCGAGTCTCCAGTATGAAATTGGTCAGTTGATTTTATTTCACCCTATATATTTAATAATAATATAAAAGTTTGAAAATGCTCATCCTCAACAGTTTTTCGTGTATCCGGTTACTTTTAGAAATACCAACAAAACGACAAGTAAAACAAGGTTTAATACTGCTTACTAAATGATGTCGCGAGTTTCTCCTAGATGGCGTTAGTCCATCAGTCTGTTTCGCCACTCTTGGCGGTCCTCCTGGAAGAAATGCCCATACTCACACACGCTGGGCAGGCGGGTTGGTGAGCGCGGTGCCGAAACACTTGCACCAGTGACGCCGCTGCCCGTCACCAGTTTGGTTTATATAAGGCTCGGCAATTGGGGATGGATATACCGCCATCCATCGGTCCCAGGCAATGGTGGGCCGCCTGGTTTTGCCTGAGAGCTGTTCTCTTACTCTCTCCCGAATAACTTCGGGAGGATTTGCGAGTAAGATGGTGGTACCTCCACAGTCGAGCTCGGCATCAGCTCTACCACCTAACAACCACCTAAAAACAATAAACACTAGTGCAAAGTATGTACCAAATATTTATTGGACAATAAAAAGGTAAATTGAAAAAATTACATGTTTGTTAAGTTTCTTGCCCCTCTTCTTAGCAATACTAATCGAATGGTGCAGATGGTTAGGCATTATTTTTATTTAGTTAATTGTTCACACATTTGTTTATTGCATTATGTATATATAATATTTTTATTCCTAGATTTTTCAATTTTATGCAGGTGTATGGTGTTGGCTTAGTAGACCAACCTAAATACTTTTTGTATGTATTTCCCTTATTGGTATATACTTTTTATATATTTTTAATATCTATATTGTAAAGATTAACTTTGACTTGTAGAAAGTATACTTTATGTATCTATAAAAAAAAATGTATATTTTGATTTTGTAATTTTACGCACGCTTAACAGGCACGTAATGTACCATATTTTGAGCAAGTACATATTGATGCAAGTGTGAAAAGGTTGATATTTGAAGTCACGATTGACTTTTCTGCCGAGACGCAGATCCGCAGTTTTCGTTAACAAAATGACTTAAATTTCACGTAGTATAATACATAAGAAAAGAAACATTCGAAAATTTGTAGTGGAAAATAAAAAGGTATACTCAATTGAATTATGAAGCTAAAAAGCATAATATTATGGTTGCGGCAAAACAGAAAACTGTGAAGTTTAGCGTCGGTATGTGTCCGTCCGTTTGTCATTCTCTGTGACCATGTCTCGAAAATTGCCCGCTTTTTGGCCCTCAATAGTTTTCCTGCTTCAAGCTTGTTCAACGAACTAGTCGTGTTATAGACGCATGATGCGTAGAACGACGCGAATACGGCTATTCTAGCACGTGCGGAAAAAATGCTAAGGCAGATTTCGAGTGATTTTAAAAGGGGTTTTTTGCTTATACATATAAATTTTTTGATTAAAATCCCTAAAATTCTTAAATTCCATAGTAGCTTATTCATTCCACTTTACATTGCATAATTAACATTCATAACATTATTTTTCAGTCGCAACTCTTTCATAGTTTGATAGATGCCATGCGATGTAAAATAGAGTGAATAAATCTCATCAATATGAAACCAATGAATATATGGAACACTTTCTATAGGTTTAAAAAAATTATTAACACATATTCATAGAAAATCCCTTTTAAAATCACCCGAAAACTGCCTTAACAATATTACCGCACATTCCAGAATTCTGGCAATATTTTTTACTTGCAATATCAGTCGTTCGACTTTTGTTGACAGAATGATAAATGGCATGCGATCTAAAGTGGACTGATTTAATCTCATCAAACTAAAACTATGGAATACAAGAAACGCCTTTTCAGGTTTTCAATCATAAAAATCAATACATATGCGTGGAAATTCTTTTTAAAAACACCCGAAATCTGCCTTACCAATTTTTTTCACATGCCAGAATAGCCATCCCATTCTATATTGTGTTCAAAGTAGTTAAATAAACAGATTCTATCTCGTGTAATCTGTAGAAAACATTAGCTCAAATCTACAAACAGGAAGTTTGATTGCCGCTTAGGAGCAAACTTTGGTTCATAATGCCTTATTGTGGTAACTTTGGATGAGATCGATAGATATGTTTGAATATGTTCGTTATCAGTAACGGCAACGAAAGCGATCATCACTTTCAAACTTTTACATGTACCGCAACTTTGGAAGAGTACATACAAATCCCATGTGTGTACGACGCTTGAAATGAGGTTGACCGTACTATAAAAGATTGCGTTATTGACAAAACTGGCATGAAAAAGCGCTTCTCCCAGTGATTTCTTGAATCCATTCGTCCCAATCCCTACTATTTAGAACTACGAACTAGCTCAACATATTTATGCCTATACACATATCGCTACCCAGTCAATTGCGTCATCTTATTGCCAATCCTGAATAAACAGTGCGTCCTATTGGGCGTCCCCTCTAACAGGACTGGGCCACAGCAGGAAATGAGCAACGAAACAGGCTAACAAGATTTATGTGGCAATAATGCCTTCGTATGGCACCCGAAAGCTCGTAAAAACCATAAAGAGCCACGATAGATGGATAAATAAAAAGGATTACCGACGTCCTTCATAAATCGCCGGATTGCAGTCAGTCTTGCCCAGAACACCTTTATTACAATCTCTATCCTTGGTTGGGTTGTCATGTCACCACAACAAAGTCTTTAGGTATACATACTAGTCTAGGCGCTAGCCCATGTCTCGTGTGCAGTAGTATGTCCACTAAGTTTTGTTACGGGCCTTTGTTAAACACCTATAGGAGTACAAAAAAAAGTCACATTGTCCAGACATGGTCCACCAGCAATTCCACGTAACGCCAGTCAACATGGCATCGCTGCAAGGATTGCAAAGCGGTGGGCATAAAGGCTAATAATATTCCTGTTGTTTTTGTATAATCTGCTTCTATGTGTGAATGTGGACGTCGTCAAATCGTTAGGCGAAACGATTCGTGATAACTCTTGAGAACAGCTTGTAGGTGTGGCTTCCTATCCTACTATCCTATCCTACTTCCTACTAATATTACAAATGCGAAAGTTTGTGCGTGTGTGTGTGTGTGTGTATGTTTGTTACTCTTTCACGCTGAAACGGCTTAACGGATTTCGATGAAATTTTGAATGGATATGGCTTATACCCTAACTTAATACATAGGCTACTTTTTATCCCGGAAAAATGCATGGTTCCTGTAGGATAGATCAATATCATTGAAAAATCAGGTCTCTTATCAGCGCGGTTCTATTTGTTTGTGGTGAAATAAGACAAGGCTTTGTTGTTTCATACATCAGGTGTCTTATTAGCGCAGTCCTTAATCGTTTGTGGTGAAATAAAACTTGTTTGTTACTCCTTCACGATGAAACGGCCGGACGGATTTGGATGAAATTTAGAATGGATATAGTTAATACCCCAACTTAACACATAGGTTACTCTTTATCCCGGAAAAAAGCATGTCGTTAAATCGAATAACACGCGGGCGGAGCCCGGGACATACTACTGCACTCGAGACATGGGCTAGCGCCTACAGTATACGACAAAATTGTTATGCGAGGTGTATCAGAGACACGATACACAACTTTAACTATGTAGGTATGCTATTGAGCAGACAGAAAATCTTTTGTATTATGAAAAAAACAAAAAAAAACATTGTTGCGACATGAATCCCCGAGGGTATGTCAGAGGTGTTCGCAGTGTGAAGTGTGAAATACACTATTCACTTATTATCTCCTAAACGTGATGGCGTACTTCGGGCACAAATGGAGCTTAACGTGCCTTCCGAAGTACGCAGACCGAACACAAAATATTGTGCACCAGGGGATTGAACACGAAATCTGGGTTAGCAGGTGAGCGCTTTACAACTCGGCCCCAGATAAGTAGTAAAATTATGCGAAAAAGAAACTCAGTCCCACATACAACAATTTCATTTCTAAAATATAAATAATATCTGTTTGTCTTGACATAATTTTATGAAGTTACATCTACCCAATGAAAAACGCCAGTACATAGTTCAAACTATTTAGATTTCAAGTACAACTGTGTTCCTTCATATAATAATATGTGACTCATTTGCTTGCTTGATCTTGCTTTGCTTGCTTAAAAGTGAAAACATTTTCATAACATTTATTTGTAAATTGAATAGTGATGTCGTTGTGTCGATAAATCATAACATTTCCACTAAGGTTATGGTGTCATAATTTCATCCTAATAGTATAGTGCAATATATTTTTAAGGTGAGCTATAGTATGTTTTATAGTCCCTGATAACTAGTTAATTTGGTATTATAAGCGAGAACATTAGAAGACTTGAAAATTCGTGTCGTTCTTTTCTCCAAACTTCATTTGACATATTTACAATGTTGTTTACAGTGCGACCAACTTATCTGTTCAGTAAAATCATTCGCCGTCTCTTTCTAATTATACTCTTTTCTACCGCACTAGAAAGAAATGGGTGGATAATCCAACTGAACAGATAAGTTGGTCGCACTGTATCTGTCATTTTGACGTGTCTATACAAACCTTGCGAATTCGTCACTGGTGTAGCGACACTGCCGTTTTTGAACGATCGGTCGACCCGTGTTGATTTTTGAACGGTTTAGTGTTGCAACCTGGGTAGGAAACCCAACCCAGTGCAAGTTTATGAACTATTAGGTATCAAAATAATATCATGAAAAAGAAATAATGAAGTTTTTGTTGACAGATAGACATGCTCATCTACAATATAATATAATAAACAAATCAATTTAGTAAAATAATTTAAAAACAATATATGTGTATGCATAATTCTTACGTATTTTTAATTTTAGTTATATATATACATATATAATAGTATTATGATATGTACAATTTATTTATAAAATAAAGCTACCTTCAACTACATAGATTTATAAATATATATATGCATATATATCAATTTTGTTAATGTCGCATGATTGCATGTTAGAATATAATACATTTTGTTTTATTTTTTTTTCTCATTTTAATACAAAATTTTATCACTTAATTATGTAAATAAATGTAATTTAGATGAAAATGTACTAAACTATTTACCACAGAGCTGAAAACCTAGTTTTTTATTATGGGTACATATAAACAGTGGGGGGTAATGGGCGCTGCTCTGCCGTAGAACAGTTTCAACTAGCACGGAGAGCAGAGATCACTACCCTGAACTCTTTATAGCCTTGTTTTTAAATTGTTTTTAGTTTTACTATATTATAAGAAGTATAATTGTATAACTAGGCTAAATTATGAGTCAATAAACGATTATTCTTGTATTCTTATTCTGTAGGCTGTCGTGGTCACAAGCTAAGCTGTTTTTACTCAACGCGATTAAGATCCAAGTTCTCATAATATTATTATTTGCCTAAATATGAAGGCCCCAAGCAGCTGGGACGATCAGTAGGCCTTATCACTGGAAGATATCGCTTTGTACAAAATTATGTTCAACCGAAATTCCCTCCATTTTTCTTTTTAATATTTTTTGAGTGTACAATAAAGTGTCAATTCATTCATCGTTGATTTTGGGTCTCAATATTCTCGTTACCGACTGCGTAAAATATTTTGTATTAGAAATTCTGCTTCCGTTCGTAAGCGCTAGGGGCTATTTCTCATATAAATATATTAAGCAGATGCTATCGGCGCCTTAACTCATCTGATCACTGAACCAATAGCTGATTACTAAACACACAACTGTGTATTTATGTATGTATTTGTATGTAGTATATTTATAACTAGATTATAGATTTAGAATTAACTCATAATGTACCTATGCACTGACGTGAATTTCTACAATAAAAATGGTTCATATTTTCCCAAGGTTGACTGGAAGAAATTCCTTTTAGGAATAAGTCCGCCCTTGCCTTCTGTCTGTTCTTTGTATGTTTGTAAATATCTTATTCTGTGTGCAATAAACCGTACGGTCCGAAATAGAATTATATCGCTCAAACTATGAGTGAGTGAGAGATAGCACACTATTTTTTGGTAGGTGCGATAAGGACGGTATGAATTTGAATGAACTGTAAGATAGCTTACAATTAATTCGGACCGCGGGGTAGGTGTTTATTCATTCATTCATTCATTCATTCATTCATTCATTCATTCATTCATTCATTCACACTGATTACTAAAATGCATATACATATTTCCGACTCGTATTGGCATTGGCACCCGAAGCATGCCGATTAGACGACAGATCTGCAGCACAGAGCTTGCAATGTAATTAAAGCATTCCGCAGCCAAATTTGGAGCATACAGTACAGCCGGTGGTCGTGCCAACAATGCAGGCGTTCACCACAATGCATAGTTAAATGCCTCAAATGACACTAGTGTTTGCGGTGGACGCTTTGAATGCCCAGCTGCAAATAATAACATCATCAGAAACTGTCACGCCACCACTTATGCGCAAATTATACGAATAATTTACACCAAATTCAGGGTATTTTAGATTTTGACTAGACTAGTAGGTAATTGCTCTTTTCCTCAGTTGAAACATTCTAAAATATTGGTAACTGTACTAGATGTTTTATTACATCTATAATTACAAATATTTGATAAGATAATCTATTAATTTCGTTTCGTTTTTAATATTATTTAACTCAAATTTGGGCCCGATTATCCGACTTTATCTTGTCCTGCACCTTCTATCTCTTTACTAAAACACTATTGTATATAAATATATAATGATAAGCGAAAAAAAGACATGATCTTGCTAAGTTTCATGCCCTTCTTCTTAGCAAGACTAATAGAATGGGCGGAGTTAGGCATGTATTTATATATGTAACGTATTAGTATCACATCACACTAATAATATAAATGCAAAAGTTTGTGTGTATGTTTGTTACTCTTTCACGCAGAAACGGCTGCACGGATTTGGATGAAATTTAGAATTGATATAGCTTATACCCTAATTTAACACATAGCCTACTTTTTAATATTTTTATCCCGGAAAAAAGCATGTCGTTAAACCGAATAACACGCGGTTGGAGCCGCAAGAAAAAGCTAGTTTAGTATATGGGAAGCTATTATTATTATCATATTTTATATACACAATTGTATACATTAAATATACCTTTATTTTAGTTCATGTACGTGTTTTTAATTATTAAATATAAGCAAATCCAAAACCTACTTTAATATATTGTATTTCCTCTTTTAAGTTTAATTATTTTTATTATTTAATCAATCCTAGCGTGTGATTAATGTATTTATGTACCTATATTGCAGAAATAAAGTATTAATTTCATTTTTTTACGGACGGATAGAACCCGCTTGTCTAACTGAGCAAAAAGGCACGGGTCGAGGTTTCGATCTGAGGTGCAATTATGTAAGCCAATGGTATTCAAATTCGATTGTCATATGGCTATTCGGCTAAGCAAATAAGCCCGTTTGACAAATGAAATCGTACGTTTTTGGTTGTGAACAACAAAATAAGAAAATTGTATTCATTTGACAGCCAAAAATGTACGATTTCAACTGTCAAACTGGCTAATTTGCTTAACCGAATAGCCAATTTGAATACACAATTGCACTTCAGATTTTAACACGAACGAATTTGCCCCTGTTCTCCTGATGATGATGACAAATAATCTCATCGAAAGATCAATTTGTGCCTTCTTGCTCAGTTATACAAGTGAGATTTATTTGGCACAAAATATTTATGACTGCAACTCATTCCAATTTTAAAGAAATTATTTGTAATTGTTTCCAAAACCAATATTTGATGAGGCGTATTCATAATTATGGACATCGCCCGACCAATTCAATGAAACACTTTACAGCTAACGTTGTTACAGTTTGAAAAGGACTTTTATTTGACTTCGTTTCCATAAATTGCTCAATTACGCACACACGGGAGTAGCTATCGATTTTCACTTTCGGCCTGAGTTGTAGAAAATAAAACCTTTAAGGGTCCGTATAATGTCAACTGCACAACTTTAAAATTACCATTTCACATTCTGTATTTGGTTAATGGTTTGTTATATGTTAAAAATAATATTCATCCATCCATCCATCAGCACGTGTTCGTCCACTGCTGGACATAGGCCTTTCCCAAATTTCGCCACTCATGTCGATCCTCCGTCCTCCTCATCCGACCGCCCCCCACAACGTCCTTCAGGTCGTCGGTCGGCCTACACTACGCTTTGCTGTACGTGGTCTCCATTCTAAAGCTGGTGGGTACTAGTTTTAGAAATACGCCCTAGAAATACACTATGACAAGACTACTGAATAAAAAAACAGAAATTAGTAGGCTGTAGACGTCACAATCAGTTTTCTCCGTTTGTACGGAGACTCGTCCATAAAGGGCGACCTTATCAGTACAAAGTAACTAACTAGTGAACCTTACAAATTGTAAGACTTAATTAATAATGAAAACATGCAAGATTTTTTTCAATTATTTTTCTTATAGTTTTATGATTACACTTTCATCGTAGTTTTTATATATCTATGTCTCGGTCTAAGCCGAGAATTCATTTATTTCTCGATCTCCGTCTCGTTCATGGCCAAGACTGGAAATCTGGGTTCGGTCGGACCTTACTAACAACCAATACGATAAAGCATTAGCCACTGGTACATATTGCACATAATCTTTAGTAACAATATTCATAACCTCTTCTTCCCCCTAAAAAAAAAATAAGATTTAGCCGGAACCCCTCTTATAAATGAACAACCCCTAACTGTATCTAAAAATAATTAAATAACTTTAACTAGACACCGAGTTATTTAATAAAAACTCGCAGTTTTTTGTGATCGCGGGTTTCTCTATTATCGTAAGAGCCACGGCTTAGAGCGCGCTATTTTAACTAAAAGAAACGTCATAGAGTTCAGTTTTGATCAGGGCTGGAAAAAAGAACAGTTCTTTTTTAAAAGATCAAAACATCCTGTTTAAAACAAAATAAAAAAAAAACATGTTTAAAACAAATATTTACTGATTTTTTTGCGGCTGTTTTAAACACGTTTATAACATGTTTTAAATATGCCTAAAACATTTTTTGGGTATGTATATGTAAAATTGATTAAAAAACGTTTTTTAAATGTTATTATATAATCTAATCATTTATTGAGTGAAAAATAATAAGTGCTCTCCGAATAAACACGAAACGTAGAAATGCTTAAAAATACAATACACACCGACACCGCCCGTCCTCGTCTTTATGTTTGGGGAAAACCCCGCCAGTAAAGGAATTTTAATTGCACCGATTAATAGAAAAGGATGCGTTAAAAAAAACAGAGTAATAACGACGATACATTGTGGTTATAAGGAAAAAATAATAATGAATATGCTAAAAAACAGTGTTTTATAGATAAAACCATCTGTTGTAAACAATGTTTAAAACCAGGGTGTTTATTTCTCGGCGTTTTAAACACTGTTTAAAACACTTGTTTTTGGTTTTGATTGATGCAAGATGAGGTTCTCAGTCTGACATTATATGCACCCTTAAAGGGTAAATAGTTGAGAGCTCTCGGACGATGATTTAAAGGGGCATTTCCAACGAGTTTACGTCGTTTCATTCGTATAATTTTGCAAGTAAAACGATTTTGGGCCTATCGTCTAATCCTTCAATAAATTAAAAGCAGACCTTTGGATAGTAAGGGTGATATTAGGGAATGAGCGAGATGACACGATAGTACTTTAGTAGAGCTTGTGGTGGGAGTTAATTTTTGTTTCTAATTATACGTATTATAAAAACAATTACTTTGGTACCCACAAAAAAAAACGATTTTGGTAATAGTTCATACGAAATTATAAAATGTAATAAAATAATGAACCATGTTTTCAGATGTAACAATAAACTTCTTGCGTCCGAAAAGAAACCATAAACATTTTTATGTACACTTTTATCGTAAAATCCCTCGAAAATAGTGCATCTATTATTGCATGAAATATAAAAAAATTAAGTATTGTTTTCTTAACGAAATAGTAATTTATGAAACTGGTACACAAAGAGGTTATCAAAACACGAGTGTGAGCCTAAAAAACGAGGCGGAGTCTCATGCCAGTGTTTTAATGCTACTTTTGTGCAGTTTCATACAGTACTTTATCTAAACTCATGCAAAAGTCACCTACTTATTTTTCAATCCATAAAAACTTGGTAAAACTCTTGATTTTGCGGTTATAAAATAGACTAAGTATTCTTTGCCTTGCTTCTTAGTGAGATTGTACTGTAAAATCAGAAAAAAATATTGATTGCATTATCTTGTTAAGAAAAACTATACATAACTTCGTTCTGTATTGGAAACGTTCGCAAAAACAAATTGTTGTGCACCATTTTTGAGTTCATAATCAATGACATGAGACCAGATAAAAAAATTTGCTATTAAAATACAAAAAAAAATAAGCAAAAACACAAAGAGAACTAAGTCTCTGACTTATGAGGTTTTAATATGTAATACCAATGAGGTTTTTATACAATATTGCCCGTGACTACGTTCGCGTGGATGTGTCTTTCGATCAATGAATCGCTTAAAAATAGTATCGACAGTTTCGGGCTTGGTGGTTATTTTATCAACCAGGTTGACCAGGGCCACTACGACGATAATAAAAATAAACCGCATCCAAATCCGTTTAGGCTCATAGGCACGCCACCGTTTTAGAACAAAATTTGATAAACCGTTTCTCTATTGTTTTTCGTTATAGACCAAAGTATAAGACCTCTATCATCTGGTACTGATATTTCAAAAGGAACCATTTTGCCAAATTTTAAATATTGATTTTTTTTTAAAGATAACAAGTTGGACAGATTTACATACAAAGTTGTTTTCTTGCACCTATACCCAAATTTTACATTTCAGCTAGATAGTGACTTTGTAAATGCCTGTATTCAATTATTTATTGTTGAATAAAGGCATTTACAAAGTCACTATCTAGGCATGTCACCGTTTTTTTAATATCATTATTATTATTATCTTATTATAATATTATTCTTTTTAAATTGGCCGCTTAAAACCTTATGATCGCCAAACTCCTTAGTCTCTTCAAAACATAGACACGGATAGTTTAAAAAAGGAATTATGTAATATTTTTAATTCATATTTTTAATAAAATGAATTACCTACAATGTCATGTTTAGAATGTAGAAATGTTCTTATATTGAATGTCTATGAGAAATGTTTGCTATATGTATATAACTGCAATAACAATAACACAAATATATAATTTTTATTGATTTAATAGGTATATTTAAAACCATTCAATACTTAAAATGAAAAACAAGAAATTGTCTTATTTTATTTTTGAGAAAAGCACCTATACTTCCTTCGACCATTAATTAGCAATCCTCGCACTACGGCCTCGGACTTTTAACTTACTCGTCTAGGATCGCTTACTTCCTGGTCTTAGCAGTAATATACTATTTAATAGACATACGCTTGTAAACACACAAACACACATACAAATGTGTCGTGACAGTCAAAGTCTTACACTTTTTTCGAGCTAACTCTCATTCGCCAAGAGTCTGGATTGTAACGTGCGATAAAGAACTTCATTCCAAAAAACCGCATCGAAAGATAGAAGTTAGAATTGATAATAATCGAATACACAACAGGTAGAGAACGACTCATCGTAACAGAGTTCTGCGTGAACGGATTACCATATCGCGCAAAGGGAAACGCGGAAAAAAAGGGAATTCGAAATTTAAATCAAATTGTTTGCTGGAGGATATCAAATCGTTGATGTTTAGGAAGGAATTTGGGTCACGTTCTACGGATTACGGCTTATTTTGTGCGTCTCTTTTTCTTCGTTTGACGGTAATCCTGCTGGGAGTCGGGAACCCAACCTGCGGCGGACGAGGAGGATAATGCCACATTCAACTCAAATATCTGAATAAATGTGATTATAACTAAGCTATGGAAGACACTTTGGAAATGTCAATTAGGTTTATTTCTGGGTTTCCAAACGAAAAAGGAGCCTTCAATATTTCGATAAGTATAACACAGTTTTTTGTTTCCGAAATAAAATGACTATAACTAGCCTTTTTCGTACATTTGGCTTACGCGAGATTTTGTACAAAATAAAAGAGTAAAAATAAAAGTAGGAAATTGATTGATAGATAGATATATAAAACATTTAATAAGCACCATAACACATACATATACAAGACTAAGGTATACAAATTCATCTGATATCTAGTATACTTATAATCAGGGATAGGATAATCGGATCAATATATACCAAAATTTGGAAAAATCCTTGAAAATGTTTGTAGGTGTGGAGTCGGCTTCTTAAAAATATAATTTATTTATTGTGATAGTAAAAATTGCGAAATTGCTTAAGGCGAGGCATTGATAAAGTTTTAATTTCAAATCGGCGCCTCAGGGGACTCGAGTGAGGGGGACTTACTCCATACAAATATGCGCTCACGAATTAGCTTATGCCGTATGGTCGTTTGCGTCAAAACAGTATTTTTCATTTAAAATGACAACTTTAAGTAATTTAATAAATCCAATCGGCCATATTGAAGTGTATTTGTAGACTAATTTAAATAAAAAAACTTAGAGGCTTCATTCGCTCCCGTTTGTCAGTAAAATAGAAAACCCCTGTTTTAAAAGAGGTTTTCTAAATATTTTTTTCTCTGCTATGAAAATTAATCAATCAACTAAATCTTCGGGCAAAATGATGTCAATGAAATGCTTAATCTAGTATATACATTGGTAATTACATTTTTTTTTTCATTGCTGAGAAAAATGGAGATCCATGTCGCCAAAATTTCGTTGCGTCGCCTTAAAACGTAATGATGATGTACCCAATACTTAAGAGATGTTACCGTAAATGTATATTATTTAGGAATTGTGTACAAGTCCTAGGAAATTTATAATATATATGCCAAGCTGATTTAGGCAGAGATAATTAGTTTTCGGTTTTCTGTTTTGACTTTTGCTCTATTCGGCCTAAATCAGCTTGGCATTTTATAAATTTCCTAGTAATTGAATTTATTTATTTATTATTTACATTTCCGGTAACATATCATTAAACATATTAAATTATCGCAACGTTTCAAGCAATTCAATAATTCCGGGAATTTAACTATCAAAATAATATTATAAGAAGCTGACTTTCTCAGTTTTTCCAACTTTAGGTATATATCGATCTGAATATCCTATATTCCTATCCCTACTTATAATTAACACGTTCAGAAAAAAGACAAGAAATGAAATATGAATCTAGGGCATGCATTTGGTTTAACATAAAAAAGTTACGTAACCTAACATAGACATCGTTGTGAACAAGTTGTAAATGTGTTGATGCCTATGTGTCACGGTAGCAAAAAAGGCTACGACTCGACATTATGTTATGATCGTATAGACCACAACACCGGTTTTCAGACGTCGCCTAAATTTTTGTATATATTTAATATTGTTGATAGTGTCGGCAATTGTTGGAACTTAATCATTATTGTGATTTACGAGTATGTTGTGATGAAAACACTTCAAAAAAGCAGTGGTAGCTCAGGGGTCTCTCAATCTTGACACCCAGGTTCGATCCCCAGTCGGGCATGCACCAATGAGTTTTTTGGAATTTATGTGCATAGTATTTGTTCTTACTTACTACTTGCTGAACGGTGAAGGAAAACATCGTGAGGAAACCTACATGCCCTAAAAAGCGTGTATTTGTGCCCGAAAACGGCGATATAGTTCCACCCATCATGTTGGGACGTAATAATCGTCGGTGAAACGCGGGTGTACTGGATGTGGACTGCGACTTGCATTTCACAGTTCAGACTCGGAACACCTCTAACACCCCCTCGGGGATTCGTGTCGTGACGATATGTTGTGAAAACACTTATACTTTTTCAAAAATTATATTTAATAGTTAATTTGCCCAACCGGTTTCGCTATTTATTGTGACTTTTGTTTATGTAGCCAAATTCATATTAGTGACTCGGTAAGTGGTCAGGACCAAGGTTTAAATAAGGTTAATAAACTAAATTTAGCTGTTATATAAATTCTGAGAAACTGTATAAATCATACATGCACAGAATATCTTAGGTATTAAACAAATTTCACCCTCGTGCCGATTGTATTGCCTACGTAATTTTATTTCGGCTCTTTTTTCATGTGTGAGCCCCCCCAAAAATAATTTAATTGAATTTTTTTATTCCATATTCGGTTTTGTGATATTCGTTTTGCCCTTTCAGTGCGGAACCTTATGAACTGTAGCTTTATGCGTAAAAGACAAGCGTTTGCCTGTTAAATAAATAGAAATATATTAAAAGTATAATTCAGTAGAATAATTCAACTGATACCTACGTAAAATAAAATAAAATAGACGACAAATTATACTCATATTGTATCAGTTGATTGACAGACTATAACGCACGCGTTTATCGTAGATCCATTGACAAACATTTTATCTATTACAATAAAATTCAAAGTCCTGCTAGATATGGGATTCCACCCGGAATCTTTCCCGATTTCGGAAAGATTCCGGAAAGATTCCCATTGAAACCACCCGACGGGTATTTATTCGGCTATTAAAGTTTTTCACTACTTTTACGTGGTATATTAGGAGCTATCTCACGGTTTTTATATGAAGCTAGGGACCGTCATATATTACAGTTCATTAGTACAGATAGCGCGCGAGTTCATGTCCATCGGGGCCAGAGGCGACGCGCGGGGGCAGCTCGCCCCGCCTTCACCCACCTCGTCGCATAAGTCTGCAGTCGAGTGTTGTCCTCGATGGTTGTACGCGCGCTTATCGACACCGAAAATTTGTCGCTATTGAAAAGACGGACTAATGGAAAATACGATCGACAAATTCGTAATAATTATTGAAGTCAGCGACCCCAAAGAAACTGATTCCGACCCTGCTCTGTCGGTTTTCTTTGCGTCTGATAGCGATTAAATTGCATTTCAAAAAATATTTTCTCTATTAGCAATAAACAAGTAAGTACTTATCACATTTACTTTATTTCACAATTTGCAAAATTACCTTGCCTTACAATAAACCTAATTGACAGCTGTGGAAAAAATCGGTAGTAATTATCGACATTATCATATTGATTAGGTCACAGCACTACCGCATTCCTCAGGATGGACAGAAACATTAATACATAATACATTCTGAACAATAAATTGGAAAATCAAGTCATTAAAATAAAATAAACTAAAAATTTACTATGATTAGTTTGTTTCAATCTTTTTTTTTGTGATTTGTCAAAAAGTACCTAGGTGTTTCTTTTTGATGATAAAATTTTATTGTCACCCATCTCTAAAATAAACAAGACGAGCGTTGCTTAACTTGAAGCAACAAATACCATTTACATTAAAATGAACGTAAATGTTCATGCAAATGTGTTCAAATTTGGATTTGAAGTATTTCAAAATCATTAATATCTTTTTACTAGATTAAATAAAAACTACAAAACTAAATATTAAGAGACCATTACCTAGAATGAACTCATTTTATATTTGTTAATTGGTTAAGTTACTCTAATTATGATTTCACCCGCATAAATACCCATTTCGGGTTGCAACCCGGGTAGCTACACATTTTGGGTTGCAACCCGGAAAGTTGGGAATCTTTCCGCCGCCCATCTCTAGTCCTGACTGACTCACTGATATATCATATGCCATCAAAAACAAAACTTGTAAAAAACCAAGTCTCGCAACATAGTTCTTCTACCGTAAAAAGTTGTGAGATCCATGTAAATCCAAGTCGGTTAATTTATTCAGTCCTACTAAAGGGACCTTCTGTCTTAAGTTATTACATAATTAGCTTACCTAACAACATATATAAATAAAAAATAAATATAAAATTAAAAATCTTTTATGTTTTAAATATAAATAGATTGACTTGGCCATCGCATGAAAACACAATGTATCTCACAAGTAATACATAATATATTAAATTAGATTATTTAGTGCGATTGTCAAGTCAATATATTTATTTAAAACAAAAGATTTTTGATATTGATGTGGTCATTACAAGATTGGTAAAACATGGTGACCAGGGTCTGATGATGGGACTGGAAGATGGGTACAGGATCTTCTCAACGGACAACAGCAGACCCTTTGATTTTGAGCTTATTTGATTGGTATTTATTAGCACTTTGGTAAAGCATGGTGACCAGGGTCTGTTGATGGGACTGGAAGGTGGGTACGGGATCTCATCAACGGACAACAGCAGACCCTTCGAGTTTGGGTTTATTTGATTGGTATTTATTAGCGCTTTGGTAAAACATGGTGACCGTTGCATTTAGCCGTTCAAAAAATCATATTCTTTGGTTTTCCTTATTTCTACGACCACCTGTTCGACGCGGGCGGCGCCGCGGGTAAGAGCTAGTAATACATATATACTCTGAAAATTTCAAGTGTCTACCTATTACAGGCTGAAACTTTAGACTCCTCTGACAGACGGACTGAAAGTTAAGACTTACAGACTGAGGAGGCTTAGTAATAGGTTCCGTTTAGCAATCTTCGGGTACGGAACTCTAAAAATTTAACAACAGTTAAATATTCTGCAGACTTGTACGAATTTGTGTAGAGAAATGTTTGTAACGTGTGGGTGCTCTTATGTACCTATATGTATATCCTCTATTGTTTATGATCACTGAGCAATGAAGGGGCTGTAAAGTCTCAATATCTTGCGACTTGCTAACTGTTTGTCTCACTCTAATATTCAGTGGCTTAGACATAGATAATTAGATTCATGATTTGGAGTGAGTTTGGAGTCGCAGATAATACCAACATAAGTTCCATATTGTTTATTACTAGAACTTGTGTTGCGGTTTCTATGTTCACCATTATACGTGGGACGCGATCTTTTCAGTCTTATGACATTTTATTGGGTTACTCTTATTTACTAGTATTAGGGGCCCATAATACCTAAATTCGTAGTCCTGCTCTAACGCTTCTGTTTTTTAACTGTCTATCCTACTCTAATCAGATGTCGCGCACGCAAAAACTTCAGTTTTTTTTAACCGCCGCTACACTGATGGTTTTTTCATTTTTATGGAACAGTATGCAGCTGCTTTATACTAATATCAGTTATATTATGCAAAGTTTCAGATCTAATTACAAGTATTCATTGATTGCTATCGGTTTATTGTACGGTTTGGGGGTAACTTTGTAATATTTTCTATCAAGAAAATTTAATGCAATCAAGTTTTTCAAAAGCATGAACATAGCATTAGTCCTCAACTTTATCATGTATTAATTTCAGTGTGATTGTTCCAGTATTTATTGGTATAAAACAGGATCATGCGAAGCGAAGTGAGGTATTATACACCCTTACAGGCAAATATGGTCGAACTAACCCTGATGTTAAATAAGAAATTATAAAGATAATTTTGGTATGATGTCCCAAAGAGGAAAAAGATGTCAAAGCACTTATATATGTTGTATTAAGTAGGATATTTTATTGTTAGAGAGACAACTGACAGCTGTTAAGGATGTTTTTGTTTGTTGATTCCTTAGAATATATTATTTTATTACTATAAGGTTGATTTTTTTTCAAGTTAAGAATAAGAAAACATATCGTTGCCAGCAAATACAGTGTAACGATACCAACTGCCTCGATATACATAACTTATAAAAGACCAAACATTGGTCAATTGACTCAGGTTGTTAGGTATATGAATCTTTTTTAAACACAGTAAAAGTCGGTAATATTTTCCTAGATCTATCTAAACAGCAAAAATCTGTTACCGTCTTCCTAAACAAAATACTCACGTTTAGAATAACATACAAAAAGGTATCCCAATTACGTGTTTCAGCTTTGTTATTTTCGAAATAAAGATATTTTTTAAGCGGCACTGGGGTAAAACAGTCACGTTCACATAATGATAAAGAGGCCTCGTTCACATTAACTGTGTTCATGTAAAACAAAAGTAAATTGCACTCTGGAGTGGCATAGCATTTAAAAAAGGTAACCTTGTTGCGGCGTTACTTTAAAGCTTTTTGTAAAGTGAATGCCGCTGTTAAGTTTCCAAGTTAAAGAGATACAAAAGCTTTGAGTCGCAACTTAGTTTTAGGCACTCTGAGATTTGAATTTATGATTAGGTTGTCTTAGAAGTTTGCGTAATTAAAATGTGAAAATGTTTGCCGTAGAATTCAGGGACGAAGTTTCGTTTTAAAGTTCAATTTTAAGTAATGTTTGCGCCTAAATCATAAAACATTTCAGTTGCTGAAGAAGAAACTTTACGTAACTTGCCTTTGAAAGGACAAAAAGCGCTTTTGTCTGATATTATTACCGTCAGCGAAAGCTTGATGACGTTCACCTCGATCTAATCCCATGAAGGGTTCGGTTTCTCTCATAATCCGCTTTCGGTGCACGTAAATGGATATTGGAGAAATTTTGATAGGGCACTTCCATTGGCAATTCTTTTTGGAGAGCCTTTATTTTAAGGCTCTGAATGACGTCGATTTAAGGTGAACGAGGGAGCTGAATCCCGGTACATGGAATGGGCGGCGCTAGGAAGGTGATGAGTTTATAAAAATCTATCCAGTCGCTGTCACAGCAAGCTTGCCTTTCTGAAACGTGCTCCAATTTATTCTGAAGAGGTTCTTCGTTTTGCCTTTTGTTTTATCTTACTTTGATTTTACGGTTTTATTAGTAGGTATGGATTAATGCTTAAGTTTCCTCTTTTTATCCTAGCATGCTACATTAATTCCACAAATATAGGCTGACTTTCAGACTATACCTCCAATACCTCCATATTGTAACTAGCAAACTCCTTGCTGCAGTGTTGGTTGCTATAGATCCCATTTCTCTCGGATCCGTGCAAATTTCCCAAAATCCCTTCTTGGCAGATTTTCTTTATCTATATGTACAGTTGGTGCCCATAGATGACGTATACAATCCACTTGAATCTGTGAACAGTTTGGTACGGCCCCTGTTTACGTTATCTAGGGGCACCGATGGTACAATAAATACAGTCCAAATTTCAGCCGTATGCGTACTGGCATATAAGTCAGTCACTCATTGCTATTCAGCAACTACTATACCGGATGTAAACAGACAGCTACCATTTACGGACACCAAGTAGGTATTCTATTGATCATTTTAAATAACTTTTCCAAAGAAACACTTCGCGCAAATCATTGGTTTGGACAACATTTGAATTTTAAGAAAATATGTGAATCTTAGCGCATCGAGATACGGACGTGTTTTGAGACAAGCGTCTTCCATGAGAAAACCTTGCTTCTCGAAGCGTTATAAAAGATCTTCCTCCTGTGAAATAGAGTCCATAAATTAAAGCTTCCCTGAAGATTTGCGCGGATATGCTTCATGGAAAAAGATGTTCAGTATGATCAGTAGAGTGTGTGAGAAATATTAATTCCAGTTGAATACAAAGTATGGTGAAGGTGCGAATAAGTACCAGTAAGCGTGCGGAATCAAAAAGCTACAATTAGCTAATTTTGAAGACTGTAGTTTTAGTGCTGTCAAAACTAAAATTCTTGTAAGGTAATTTAGTATTATTATGTCCATGTAAGTGCTATATTGCTACCACAAATAAACTTACTAAATAGCTACCTCAATTAAAGTTGAATATACCCGCCGCCGACAGTTCTAGGAATAAGTTAGTTAGACTTTTCGATCTAACTGTCAAATACCGATTAATGCATTTACTCCTCAGTTACAGAGCAGGTTCTAATTGGTTATTTATTTGATAAATATGCAGACCGCAAATTGTTTTGTAATTTGTTTACCTTAGATCTTCTATTGTAATAATAATCTGGGCTTCGGTAGTATAGAATGACGCAAAAGTAATGACATGATTTGAATTAGCTGCCATTTTGTTATACAGTCAATGACACGGTAGCGTACGGTCTATAACTTCAAAATTCAACATCTAGGCAAGGCAAGGGTACTATTTTCGTATTCAGTGATGAAGATTCTATAGTGCATAGGGGTCAGATGCATTTCCGAAAATTTTGACTTTTTTCGTATGTGCCGCCTCTAAAGTGATATGAGTATGGGTCAAAGCAGCAGGTAACATGAATTGCTGGGGCCGCAGCATCAGCATCCAAGCTGGGGCCGAATTGCCAGAAACCTACAGCTCACGTTCTCACGGAACGATACCTAGAACGCCTAGAATAAACATACTTCTTGTAGAATTATCTGCTTTGTTGCCATGCAGCGGTCACCCGCATCTCATAGGCCATACACCGCTTTGCCACTTTTGCATAATGTAAGCATGACGCTGGACTGCAGCGCAGCATTCATAGCGGGCACTCACAAGATCCACTAGTGCTATAATTGTAGTTCTTTTTCAAACAGGAGTACTAAAGTGGGATGATACCTAAGTGCGACGTGTATCTAAATAACGGCTGACGTGGTCTCAGCATTGCTTTTACACGAGTTAAATACCTTATCACTAAGTCGCCCGATAACCTAACAGTTTCTCGTTTTGGAGAAACCCAGTCTATTTTGTTTATATCTTCTGTGTTATCAGTATTCGGTCAAGAAGCACATACTAGTTGTTTCACCCTACTAAAACTGCATCCGATCTGCATCATTGTCGTTGTTAAGACACGCTCTTATCGCGCACACAATGCCGTATGTGCTTAATAGGTATGTTTTACCTGTATACTAAAGTTACAAACTTTTGACCTGGTTTTCCCTATGAATGCCCGGCATTTATATTATGGTGTTGCGAGCTAAGACAATGCATCGAGTACAGCAATTAAACGTTGTTATCGATGTCCCAAATTGGTAGCGTAATTTTTATCGTAGGTATGTGATACGATCTATAGTGACTATGTGAACACGTGAGTGACTCCCGGGGCCCCAGTATGGGAGCGCAGGATGAATTGTAAATCGTCTATTTTCATAAGGATGAAAGTTTGACTGACGTGGTCCAAGAATATTTTAATATTCACTCGTTTATTTTAGGAATGATCCAATTACCGCGCCGAACGATAACCCGCACGCGAGGTTGTGGGAATTCCAAATCGATATTATCCCTATATTGTTTTCTTTTTTCGGTACGATAAACAACTGGAGTGGTATAAATTGCTATGCGGGCAGTCAGTGGCTAGACACTACACGGTCAACATTACCGCAAGAACATCATATAGACTTAGGAGTCCCGTGACATCCATCCAGAACTCAAGATGCAGTCCCAAGACAGAATACTCAGTTTCTCGGTGGACACCTTCACGAGGCGCGGGCCTTCTATACCCGAGGAGGCCCCTTTCAGCCCCGGCGAAATTCTGCAATTCAACAAAGCATACAAACAGTTTCTTCAGGCGGAACGACAGCTGGACGACCTGACTTTCCTTAACGGGAAGCCATGCCCCGTCCGCTACAACTTTGATCCGACGAGGCCAGAAGAAGATCGTCTGATGGTGAACTGGGACTGGCTCATGCCCTTATTTTGGGGGCCGCCGCCAGGTGAGAGGGATCTCGTGAGGGTGCCCACTATACTGGAGTTTGTTGAAAAGAAGATTCACTTTTCGAAGTGCAAGGCGGTCGCCGGGGACACCTGTTCCTGCGGCAAGAGGCCTAATGTAGTGGTACCACCGGAACGTGAGTGCAGGATCCCACAGCACTTTCATCATTTCTGCACGGCGCACGTCTCTGCGTGGATAACCAAGTACATGGTCCCGGCGATTCTGCTGAAAGAATCCCAAGAAATCTTCAGAGAGGTCATCCAGAAAGTGCATGAAGGTGATCCGCAAATTTTACTATATTATTCGACGGGTGACCGGACGGACACAGAAATGTTGCTGCAGTCGGCTCGCAACATCAGTGATAAAAGTGCTAAATAGTGCAGCAATGCTGCTGCAATGTGACGTTCGCTTATTAAAATAAATATTTGTGTTTATAATATGTTTGCAAAGCTCCGTTATCACAAACTATGCTTGGCATATGCTTATCATATGTCTTGAGCAAGGCCTGAGTGTGCATTCGCCTCTGAGTACGTGTATCTGCGACGTTTAGGTATGGAGCCGACCATACAGGAATATGAGACGTCTAAATAAGGTTTTTTTTAACTTTATATCCATGAATAACTGCATGTAAGCCGCAAACAGTATTATGACAAAGACTGGCGGCAATTGGCGTTACATCTATAACTCCTTATGAACCGATAATACGTATGACCACATGGCACGCTATCGTTTAAATATGGAACAAACTATGTGTCACTACTCAAAAGATAGGTAAATATGATCAGACGACGGGACCTTCATCGAAATATTATTACAGGCTGCCGGCCGAACGTAAGTAGCTCCAGCGTATTACGGCAACCCACGTTTAGTTGGCACTGTCTTGAAATATTCGGGAAAACCCGTGCTATATTCATTTTATGATCTGTATCCGACTGGCGGCGTGTATTTCAAAACGAAATCAAAACTGTTGAGTGACCATAGAAAATTACCGGGACATACACGTGTGCTTCATACACGTATACACCTCACTTATACTTAAGATTTGTCATTGTATAGGTGTTACAGGTTTGGTTAGACTATAATTCTAAATATGTATACTTTTCATGATTCCTGTAATGTTAGGACTATGGTATGACAGATACCTTACCTAAACACTGCACCGTACCTACCTATCGCTGCATAGCATGTCGCGGTGCCCCTCTATCGTGTTACAAAGTGTAGTGACCACGGTTATCTATGCATGGATGTAGATTGTACAACATCTTAGTGGATAGAACTAGTACAATATATTATTATCATTATTAAACTAACTACCTAAATATCTAGTATCATGAAGGAAACTGGTATGTCGTGACATTTGTAAGTCGGCATGCATTTTGAAATGAAATAACTATGTATCGGGAACAAGTTTTTTATTTTTATTTTCAAAAACAAACACTCACATGCACAATATACTCAATACTGATGTACACAAATACCTAATACTTATTATATAAACAAATGATCATATCTATGATTAGCATTACTTCGGCCGGTTGAGAGTTCCACGCCACGATGCCTGCTGACGCAAAGCTTCTGCATACTGCATCAAGTGCCTGTCCAGTCGCCGCTGCTCTGCCTTCTGACGTTTTCTCTCCTCACGCTCCAAGTCTTGTCTGCGCTTTTCTGCTTCTTCTTCCGCCCACTCTTGCTCCTTCCGAGATTTTTCCCCGTTGTCTCGATGAACGGCTTCTCCAGAGTTTCCGCTCATGGTGGATGATGATTTTGTGAATGATGACATGGTGATTTTGTTAAGACTGATCGATTGTACACAGCCTTGTGATTATGGCGAGTGTATATGTGCTAATGATTGATTGTATATGTACTTTCCTCCATTTATACTAACCCGAAAACTACCTAACAAGGACTCGTTGTTCCATAATTATCGCGAATTTTTTCCCACTTGAATAAGCTCGTTATAATAAGGGATAATTCAAATACCGTGACATAATGGTGTACCGCAGTAACGACAGAATTGATAAGCAAATTAGGTAGAGAAACGTATTTTGTGGTAAAATGGCGCAATATCGATGATGTCAACGGGTAATACATGCATATATCGGCAATACCCAGTTATTTTCAGCTGAAAAGGAAAAAAATGATAAGGATAATGCATACAGTTTTACATTTTATTACGGGAGTCATATCATACACTGTGTTAACTTCTGTTAGCTAGCACAATCATGCTCCGTATGGAAAAAAGTATAGGTAAGCTTCAGTATGTGCTCGTTACGGTACAAATGCAACCAACGATTGTTTCAACTCTAACTGCAAGCACCCCGGCATGCTGAGTATGCACGCAGTCTTGCTACGTGACCTGCAGTCTTACTCGACTATGTTGTATGTTCTTCGGATGTTCGGCTCCGACAAGCTATCCCACTACAGCGTTGCAGCGTGCACTCATGTCCGCAAAGCAGTTTACCAAGCGAACCCGAGAGACTTGGGTTTTTGTTGAATCGTCCATGCACACCATCGTTAGGTGATGAACACTTAATTACCTCGGCAGGTGTACCTGTACACCTTACCGTAGGTATGCCTTACCATAGGTATGCCTTACCGTAGGTATGACGTCAAACCTTATCGAACAATGGTGTATTGTTTCATTTTTCCGAACTATTAATATTTCAATAAACCCCACGGACAGGATGAGATCGGTTAATTAAGCCCGATAACATATTTAATTGAATGAGAGGAAATTAATATAAATACCATTTAAGTTCAGCGATAAGAGCGTTATCGCCGTCGCGGGTGGCCGTTCTAATGCTGTAAGAATTTACTGATATGGATGTTGCTACCTACAACCAATGCTACAACAAGGTGCACTTACAGGTTAACAGTCAAGAGTTTTTGCGCTCATATTCACAGAGACCTAAGGTTAGGCTTGAGACTAGGTCTCACTTTTACATAGCAAAACCTAGATAGAACTCAACAATCATATTTTTCCCGAGACCATGCACTGTGCATCAGAGTCGTTGCTCCGCTGTATACATTAGTAGCATCCCCCCTTTCCCCTGGTCCACCATTTTTTATTTTCACCCCGTACGCTCTTGTGTCACTGACTGTAAATGAAAAAAAAAGAGTTCTGTTTTCATAAAAAGTTAATTTGGAAGTGTAAAGTTGATGACATTAATTGGAAAAAAATGTATCGCTCAAATTGCCACCTCCCGAGTTGATGCATAATTACACTCGATAGAAGAGAAGAGAAGAGAAGAGAAGAGAAGAGAATCCACATGAAATGCATGAAGAGCCATTGCATCCCCTCGAAGTGACTGTCTGGTGCGGCATTTGCAGTGAAAAAGTGATTGGACTTTATTTTTTTTAAGACGCCGATAGCTCCACCAGAACCGTAACTGGTGAGCGTCACAGGCAGATGCTAACTCGGGAGGTAGCCATTTGAGCGATATAATTTTTCCAATGAACGTCATCAAATTTACAAGTCCAAATAAACTTTTTATGAAAACAGAACTCTTTTTTTTTTCATTTATAACATAATGGCAGCCAATTCAAATCAAGACATTACATTTCCGTCACCGGTATAAAAAGATACGAGTATGTTGCCACGCACGCGCGGTGCGTTCTAGGTTCCGCAGTGGCGCATAGGGTTGCCAGGTGTCCGGCTAGCCGGACATGTTTGGCTTTTTACGGTCGTGTCCGGCCAATAATAACGTGCCCGGCCTGTCCGGATTTTTATTAGGCTTTTTGTCAGTGTAACACAGTCGTCAGTTTAAAGTTGTCTATTAAGACATAATTACCAAATTATTGTTTGTTGTTATTTATAACTGCTTCCTTCATTTTGTAACAAAAGATTGATTCATAGTTTAAAAAATAAAAATAAAGTCGTAACAAAAATATAATAATCGAATTCAAATTTTATTGCGGACATTCACTAAAAAGTTAAAAATAATTACATACTGACCGATGGTACCAAAATAACACTTTTGCCGACTTCTTTCTCCCTGAAACATATGTTCTGTAGAAATCGGCGCTCTCACATTAGTTTTTGTGTTCATACTATGGGGAATGCGCCGACTTCTAGAAAACAATATGTTTCAGGAAGAAAGAAGTCAGCAAAGGTGTTATTTCGGTACCATCGGTCAGTATGTAATTATTTTAAACTTTTTAGTGAATGTCTGCTATAAAATTTGAAGTCGGTTATTATATTTTTGCTAAAAGTTTATTTATTTCACGCTTTTTAGTGTTGACGAGATAAATTACGAAAAATGCGTAGACTACACTAAACACTTTGATTGCTGTCCCGTGGCGTAATGACAATTCTCAAGTTATATTATGCAATAAACACCCTAACACAAAGTGATTGCCACTATTGAGAGTTGTGTGCTGTCATCCATTAAGGATTTCTATGGTGATGAGGCCAGAATCGTAAGTAGGTCAGGTAGCATAATGAAAATTTTCAAGTAATTTCCTGCAATAAACACACTGATACAAAGTGATTCCCGAAAACTCGAATTATTTACTGTCATGCGCTTAGGAGTTCTGTGGTGATGAGGCCAGGATCGAAGGTCAAGTGGATATATGTCAAATTTCAAGGAACACGTTGCTATCAGCATCTTGGTACAAAGCGTTTGCCGCAATATCGAGTGATATGCAGTCATCCGTTGAGAAGTTCTGCAGCTTATCTCTGAAGACCGTTATCAGATCATAACCAAACTAAAATGGGACCTATCAGGAAGCAAACCCTTAAAAAAGAAAAAATATTTTCTAGTCGGTTATGGAGTAACATACGCAAAAAAAGATACAGTCGACTTTAATACCGACTTTTTTGAAGTCGGTTAAAAATACACTATTATTGAGTTTTTAATTATAAAAGTAATGTTTGGCTTTAAAAAGGGTATGTTTGGCTATTAAAAACATATGTCCGGCTTTTATGGCAAAATGTCCGGCCTTACATAATGCTGAATCCGGCTTTTGTATTTTAGGGCCTGGCAACCCTACGCAGGGTGCATATAACACGATTCCCATCGGCTTGTTTAGGAAATGGCATCCATACTACATTTCTTTCCATGCTCTTCGCTTTGTCAAACATTTCCATAAATCTTAACACGACAAATACACTTGGCTGACAGGGAATTGCGAAGTACATTTTTTTTTGTTTTCCTTGGTTGCTTTTCTGAGTAAGGCGATATTTTTGTCCGGCTTCCCATTTTAAAATGCCTGGACTTTTTTTTAGACATCGAATCGTGTTGGTTGTCAAACGAAAGGGCTTCATGAGCTGATTGTAAAAATGTCCTGCATCATTCATAACACTTCAGCCACTTATTTTCTAAAAAATAATTAAACAAAAAACAGTACACACAAAGTAATTTTTCTTTTACTTTTGGCTTGATTTTACCGCGTGCTGGGTACAATTACAATTTTATTTGATGATAATGCACTGAATGGGTGTACAACAATCCATTGCATCTGGTACTTGCTTTATGCATGGCATGAACAGTTTGTTTATTAGAAAATGACTAAAATAGAAGTCTGTTTGTACTCTATGCTCTTTGCCGTTTTTGACGGACCAAGTTTCTTTTTGTCGAGTAGTTATGGTGACGTGCAAATTTTTTTCAAAGCACATAAAGCTTTTGTTGTTAAACCAGGTTGAGGACAAGAAGACCCAGTTAAGTCTCGCTCGACCGGCGAATTAAACAGTAACATGCAATATATTTTAAGATGTCCGCCGCAAACGTTCCAGCAACAAGGCGCAGAAAGTTGTGTGGAACAAACTATAAATCACAGCAGCCACGACGACGGTGGCACCTGCCCGCTGCACGCCCTGCCTCGGATACTATGACATTCGATTACGAGGCTGCTATACAGATGTGTCTTAAGTTGTGGTGAAATGGTCAAAAGAGTATGGTCAAAATACCAATTACTAAATGCAGATTGGCTTAGGTAAAACTATAGCCTATGCCCAAGTAAAGAGCCTAACCATTATATAGGTACAACAGTGAAGAATTTTCAAAATAGGGTCGGAAGTTAAATTACTATATTTTTAGGGAACTGCCCGTTCCCAGAAAACAAACACGGACATTTTTATTACAACACGATTATTGCTCAGTAGCAGACCAAACATAAGCATTAAATAGCGTGGCAAGTTTCCATACAAAAAATAAGCTACATTTAGGCTTCATGGTACAAAGAAACGTATAAAAATGAGTTGTTTTGGCTAGCTTATGCTTGGAACATATTTGTTAATTCCTAAACTATTCTCTAGTATATATTTTGTTTGGAAACAAGCAATATTTATATTTAAAAGAGCCCGAAGTTCACTGAGCTAAAATTGCCACGCGTCGACTTAACTTGAATCTATGCGTGTTAGGTCTGCTACTATATTATACTGTGAAAAAAAACTGTAGTCTATGTCCAATTGAAGAGACTAACCATTCGATAAAGAAATAAATTTTCAAAATCGGTTCAGTGGTATCCGCGCCAATGTTTTTTTTTTCTTCCTTCTGTTCGGCCTAGTTTTCTACACAAGGCAACTTTAGTAGCAACTGGTGTTTGTATAATTTAATGTATATTTTTTTCTGAAAAGAAAGAAATTTGTTTGTTTGTTTGTTTATTAATTGCCAAGTAGGTATTTTGGAAACAGCACAAATTATTGTACAGTCATCAAAACTACGTACAATTGCAAAGCTTCAAATCGATACGACAATTAGAAGTAGGTGAAAATAGACTTCCTTAGTTTTGTTACTTACATCAAGTAAAGGTTAAGCTTGTTAAAATGATATTTAAATAAAATTGGCCGTTTCTTACAATAAACACAAATCTATTTTGGTGTGGTGAATTACGTTTTATTCGGAGATATATTTCATTTATGTGATAATACGTGGGACGCACTATAAGTTTCCGGAATGAATATGAAAAAATACTATTAAAGGTACAAAATTAATTTATTGTTTTTCAAAATAATCTCCCTTGGCGTCTATGCACTTTTTCATTCGATCAAACCAGTTTTGAAAACTTTTGTGCCACTCCCCTGTGGTGACCTCTGAAACGTGTTTTTCATACTCCTCGACAGCCTCTTCTGGTGATGAAAATCGTTGACCGCGTAATTGGTTCTTAATTTTTGGGAACAGAAAAAAGTCACAAGGTGCCAGGTCGGGACTGTATGCAGGATGACTCATGAGTTCTACATTTTTCGTCTTCAAAAAGTCGTTTGTCTGTCTGGCCGTGTGAGAACTAGCATTGTCGTGGTGCAGGATGATACGGCGTTTACGGTTATTTTTACGGAGTTCGTCAATAACTTCCGGCAAACAAATGGTCGTGTACCAGTCACTATTCACGGTACGACAATTCTCTAAAGCAACAGTAGCCACGTGTCCAGTTTTATTAAAAAAAGAAGCAATCATCCGCTTAGATGCACTTTTCACGCGCGCTACTTTGGTTGGTTTCGGCTCATCTTGAAAGACCCATACGCTCGATTGCTGCTTTGTTTTGGGATCGTAGCAATGAATCCATGTTTCGTCACCTGTTACTATGTCCCACACCAAATTTGACGCACCTTCGTTGAATCTGGTAAGCATGGCACTGCACCAAGTGACGCGGTCCGTTTTTTGAGCCTCGGTCAAGTTGTGTGGGATCCACCGCGAGCACAGCTTTCTCACACCCAAATGTTTGTGTAGGATTGATTGTATTTGACTCATGCCTATTTCTAAGGATGCGCGAATTTCATGGTAGGTCACATGCCTGTCTGTTTCAATCATACGGCGCACAGCATCGATGTTTTTGTTGGTCACAGCGGTGGACGGCCGACCATCGCGAGATTCGTCACTGAGATTGATACGACCACGCTTGAATTCTGCAAACCAGCTATAAACAGTCGTCTTGCATGGTGCTTCATTGCCAAAAGCTGTTTCAAGCCGAGCGATGCTCTGTTGAGCTGTCAAATTACACTTAAAATCGTAGAAAATCATACTACGAAAATTTTCCCGAGTTAAATCCATGTTGATGCAGACACACAATTTTTTAAATGGCGCCACAAGGTAAAAACATAAGACAGTCAGATGAAACAAACTGCATTCTACAGCCAAAGAGTTCTATTTTCAAATGTTGCAATAAATTTTTAAATATTGTTTATGTAAGTGGCCAGTTCCGGAAACTTTTAGTGTTACCTATGTATTTTTATTAGTAAAATTAGGAAACAATAATACAACAATAAATTACTAATACCCGATGAAATGGAAGAGCTATTGACTTTATTAATAAATTTCATGTAAACCTCAAGTTGTGGAATGTAAAAATTGGAACAAAACTTTCTTTTTTCGTATTATATTTTCTTAGCAAACAGTAAGCCGTTGCAATGGATTATGGTTTGTCAGCCATTGTTGCCCGATTATGTTGCCCGCTTACGAGTCTCTACTAATAGGGCATAATTTGCATTATTATTAATTAAAGTGACTTTCGTTGTTTATACAGTCAAATTCATACTGTTGACTCGGTAAGTGGTAAGGACAAAGGTTTAATTACCCTTTCGGTGAAATACCCAAAATAAAATTTAGACTTCCCAATACTTATTGCGTTGAGGTTGTCCTTGAATAAGTACAGAGGATCAAAAATTTGTTTTTTCATTTTTCGCAAACATTGTCATTGAAGCCTGGTCCTGACCACTTACCGAGTGTCCAGTATAAATTTGGCTATTTAAACGAAAGTCACCTCATTAAGGTGACATTTATTTATTCAGACAAATTCATACTGAAGACTCAGTAAGTATTAGTCGGTATCGAGGTTCGAAAAACCTTTTTAATTTTTCTCCTGTTCCATATAAACGCAAGCTCAGCCCCAAGTCAATACAATGGAAAGTCAGAATTGTCTTTTTCGAATTACGCAAAAAAAGGTTTTTGAGCCGTAGTACTAATAACTATCACCTTATATATCCGAGATATATATCTTTTCAGCCATATGCTGCAATTAAATGTTAAAAGTTGTAGTGGCCAAGCTACTCGTATAGTAGATAATATTGTGGCAAAATATTGCAGTAATAATATTACCCGTTCAGACAAACAATTCAATTATAATTAGGCGATTCTATCAAATTTTAAGTATAGGAGAATTTTTTAAAGATTTTATAATTAATTTGTTACCTCCTTGCTATGGTAATGGTACCTCCTTTCTTCCAGGAGGACCGCCAAGAGTGGCGAAATCCTGGAAAGGCCTATGTCCAGCAATGGACGAAACAGGCTGATGGATTGCGATGGATAAATGCCAAGTGTTTAAAATATATAAATTTATTTCTATCATAGTTTTATAGGCCATTTTGCGTTTATCGAAAATCGATGACGAGGCCAGTTTTGATCATGTTTTTCTCTCTAAGAAGTTTTAATTGTCGTATTTCATTTCATGCCCCATTTCAACACACCAACCTGTATATATGTGTAATTTCGACTCTGTAAATGTATAATAATTATGGGTAAAACTCAAAATCATCCGCGCCAACTATACTAAGTTTTGTGAGGGTACTGTGTATTGTTTTATGTAAATACTCATTTTGACTTAGGGCTCCCAGATCAATCCGTTTTTGATTAAAATGATTAACCGCTAAACGAACAAACATTGTCGGTGACGTTTCTCAAAATACCGGACACACAAAGTTACTAATCGAATCGTAATACTCGAATAAACGGACGACCATGATGGTTTTCAAATAGATATCTGAATAGTTTTGGTAGGTATAGACAACAAATGAGTATGATATTAAGTGACAAATATGTAATTGTCATCTGGATGTCAATTTAATTTTGCAAGCTTATACTCGTACAACAATCGTGCATACGACGACGCCTAATCGTCGTGCATTCGTTTTCATGTTCGGGTTGTTTTATAAAAACGAATGTTTCGATTAAACTGATATTTGACAAGTCATCCGCTTGGACGATTTTGAGAAACGGATGTGTCAAATACCGTTTATTTCGATTAAACGTTTTAACGTTTAATAGGGAGCCCTATGACTAACCACCATTTCACATCTATTTGCCTTAATCCCCATACTAGTTCTGTTGGCTGATAATATCCTTATTGATAGGTACTTGCTTATTATTTTTTCTTTTTCAGCATATGCCATACAATTTCCATGACTTGAACCTAAAATATTTATCAAAATCAAATACGTACAAAAGTTACAAGCGTATAAAGTCCTGGATCTTACACATATTTTCATGAATGTTTCTGTACCGTAATGACCTAGAAGCAATACAACAAATCAAATAATTTTAAGTTCTTAGCATACTATATTTTATACTACTCAAAAACATTTTTGTTTTATTTCGACTTGGGATATTTCTCCTGAAATCATAGGAAGACCCAAAACCATTCTCGAGTTTCTTCAAGACATGAATTTTGTCTCGCGTTAGCTTAGTGTTCAGTTAGTTCCATACGAGCTCGGGAAATGAACGGTCGGTTCAACCAATAACAGTCAGTCAGTGCTCCATAATCCGAGTTTGAATGTAGAATGAAATAGCAAGCATAAGGACCCCGTGCGCGACTGACTTCAAGCCACCAGCCACAGGTCTCTTAAGGTCTTAAGAGTAGTATGCAATAAATGAAGCCTCGAAATTACCTACAACAAAAAAATATTAAAGATAATAAAGAATATCCGTGAACTTTTTTCTGACGTGAAAAAATTCAATAACTATTTTAGTCCCAAAAGGATCTAAGTAACCTCACAACCAATGAAACTCTCAAAAAGATTCGTTTGATCTTTTATCGTTCGAATGTATGTACATCTGAAAGACACACTGAGATGGATTAACGATCGAAAGATAATCGATAGAATTTTTTCACGTCGGAGTAGGCCCAAATTAGCCATAAGACTTCCTTCGTCTTAACTCTTAACCTTGATATGTCTAAAGCCAAATAATATGGTTCTATATTCGTAACTGTAAGAAACTTTAGATTTACCTCCACGTTTCTTGCAACCCCATTGTTGTTTCCTCGCAGATTGAGTTCACTTTGATCCACTCGCCCGGGGCGGGGCGGTCGCAACTTGCCCTGGGCGGAGCGGTCCCAACTTGGCTGTGGCCGTGGCAGGAGAGGTAAATTGTGAACCAACTTTTAATCAGACTAATACCAAAGCTCCTTATGGTGTGATTACGGAATACAACTCTTGTAGTATATTCTTTTGTTTCTATAAAGTCTAATGAAAAACAACATGCTTTCATAAAGAGATTATATTTAATAGCACAATCCATCGCTTTTAAATGCTCTAGAGTGCATTACAAACTAGAAAAGATAAATTAAAACTTGGGCCAAGATTTGAACATGCGACCTTTTACTATGACGATAAGTGCGCTACCGACTGCGCCGCCGGGGTACTTAACCTAGGTCGTTGAATTTTTCCTTCATACTTGTGAACACCGAATTTTTGTAACTTTTGATCTACCAGCTCGTAAGGCACATACTGAACGCTCACGAGGGCGCTATGTGATTTCATGTCTGTTCCATTAAGGAGACTATGCCATTTTTCGAAAAATACTTAAATAAAAAATTAACTTTTATTTAACATGAACATTCATACATATTTGCGAATAATTCTACATAATAGTTTCTCGGGCAGAAAAAGCTCCCTTTTACTTTCCAATATTCATGTGAATATTTCTAGGTTTGTTTAATTTTCAAGTTTTAGATTTTAATTAGAGCAAAAAACAAATAAACAGTTATTTCTCTATTTCTATGAAACATTTTTTTTATCGAATTTCACCAAAAGGGTAATTGAAGCTTGTTTCTGATTACTAACCGAGTCTCCAGTATGAATTTGGTCGGTTTAATTAAATCAACTGACCAAATTCATACTGGAGACTTGGTTAGTGATTAGGAACTAAGTTCAGTAATCCTTTTGGCCAAATTCGAAAAATATAATTTTTATTAAAAAAAATATTGAATTTCACCAAAAGGGTAGTTGAAACTTGTGTCTGATCCCTAATCGAGTCTCCAGTATGAATTTGGTCGGTTGATATAATTTCACCTAGTATGTGTAAGTTTTCAGGTAGATCAGTCCAAATTTTTAATGGTGATAGATTTCATAAAAACAAAAGTCGTATTTTTATTTTTAATCATAAATAAACGTATTTTAGATTTTAATTTATTGGCCGCTATATTTCCAAGAGAATTTAAAGCAGCAATCCTAACTAGTTATTATTTAGGGATTTTAATCTACTCAAACAGATCCCTAAAATCGTGAACAATTACACAAGCACTTAAATAGGCCACCATTAAACCATTGGTGTTCATGTGAACCTCTAGAATTCCAATTTACAGGCTGTGGCTGCATTAGGGTCTACACAAATTACCACACAAATTATTCATTAATTAAATAAAAAATTCATTACTAAAATTTATATGTAAAATATTTTAAAATACATTTTTCAAATAAAAAAAAATTATTAATTTTATTTTATATAAACTTCATAATGAATTTGAAACTTTATTAGGAAAAAATAGATTTAATGGATCAACATTTATTTTTATTTCTTTATTCAATTAATTTATTATTTTTCATCTTAATAAAAATATTTTCTTTAAAAAAATATGAATTAAACAATTTTATTATAAATTAAGCCAGCTCTAAGCTGGACAATGAACCGTATGTGTATGTTTATGCAAAGAAAAGATTTCAAGGGCTTATTAAAGGTTCATCAAGCTGTTGTAGTATCTATTATAACCTATTGTTGAATAAATTAAGCAATTATGGATAATAAGGGAATGTTAGAAAGGTAATTTCGATGTTATTGTTAATTTTTTGTCTTATAATAATACAACTTGATAAAAACTTCACTAATAATTTGTTACGTAAATATTTTTTCGTATATTTCATGTTTAAAACTGATAATCATGAGGCGCATGAAGATTTTCAATACAAAAGTAATACACTTTAACAATAAAATTACAATTCCAATCATGTTGATGGCGGATAAAGCAAATAAACTTATAGTATTTTACGCAAATACAATAACAACGGACCACCATCTTTAATTTACTAGATGTCATGCACACCATTTTATTTGATTCGATTTTAACTACCATCATAAAAGATACTGTATTCCTTTGAACAAAAACACATATTCCCTTAAACTTCAACTGTATCTGTGTATCTAATGCATACCTTACAATTCATAAGGCTGTACAAAGGATGTCGCGGAGTGTATTTTCAAGACTATGGCTGTTAAAAATATCACATGATGCCCCTTAGCAGCCGTTATCGTGCTCTTATCTTTTTGTGCCCTAATAAATGCTTCTATAATGCTTCTGTACTGCAAATTGACAGAAGTGTATATCATAGGCTGTTTAATTTGTGCCCAAATAAGCATTACAATGGCTGAGGAGGGGTATATAGTTCTTTTACACAGCCTGGTTGTAATACTTAGAGTTTCCATGTGGATAATAAGACGGCTACTATACAGATATTTGTGCTACTTGGGCTGGAACCGATTTCGAGAAATCTTTTAAAAACCACAAGAAATGCATGTCCCCCCCTTATTTCCGAAACTGGTAGACCGAAAAAAAAGAAAAAAAAAATGTATATACTTTTGCTATATTTACTGGCACTGATTTCGAGAAATCTTTGAAAAGCCACAAAAATACATGTCTCCCTCCCTCCCTTATTTCCGAAACTAATGAACCAGTGGTCATTGAACCTTGAACCGAGTCTCTAGTATGAATTGGTTTTATAAACAAAAGTCTTCTTTAATATTGTAACTAGCCTTTGCCCGTGGCTCTGCCCGCGTTTACTTAATATTCGCCTCGTTTTCAGCTAGGATATTATTCTGTTGAACAGGGTCATTGGGGTGACAACAAAAAACCTGCCAAGTGCGTGTCGGGCCACGCGCAGTGTAGGGTTGGTCTACTGGTACAGATCCCGCCAAACTTCTAGTCCCATACATTTAGAAGCACGGCTCATTCATTGTCGTGTTTAGAGAGGGTTACAAGTTGGATTTGGATGCGGTTTTCAAGGTTCCGTAGACTATCAGGGCCCTTATAGTTTCGCCATGTCCGTCTGTCTGTCCGTCCATCCGTCCGTCCATCCGTCCGTCCGTCCGTCCGTCCATCCGACGGTCCGTCCATCTGTCTGTCTGTCAAGACCTTTTAACCCGGGAACTCGTGGAGGTATCAAGAAGAAAGTTAAGACCATACACTTAGGCTTACAGTCCTTTGAAGCTGTGAAAAAATCAAACTCCTAAGTTCCCGTAAGAAAAAGATACGGCCGTTTATGCCGCAAAAACGTATATTTCGACACTCTCAACGAAATCAAAATTTATAGGATGTTTCTCGTTGACCTAGAAATATGAAATTTGGCCAATAATATCGTCTTATACTACAAATATAGGGAAAAATCTGAAAACTATGTATGTAATTAAATCATAACAAAATTAATTATTTAATTTCATAAAATTTTTTTTTTTTATAATTACTACGGGCGAACCCAATTACAACAATTATTTAATACTTATTATTAAATAAAAGTATAGTTTACAAAGTTAAACTTAACTTATGGCCATGCAATAACTGATAAAATATGTACCTACAAAGTTTTACGGAACCCTCGATGGGCGAGTCCGACTCTGACTTGTCTGGTTTTTTACATTTATGAGGTTTAAGAGTATTTAAAATACAGATGGCAGCTTATAACGCGGTTTCCTACATTAAGATCATTTGGGGCAAGTATCTTTACCCCAGGCATGAGTTGTATGAAATAAAGGCGAATTATTTTAATCAATATCAACCTAAATGGCGTGTACAAGCGTCGGTATAATTTCCACGAGATTTGCATTTCTCTTATATTTCATAGCAAGAGCTCAGATCCAAAACTCGCGCTCGAGGAAATAACAAAGTCCTCACCACTCGATATAATATTCTTCTATTTTTGACTTGGACAGCCACAGACATCCTTTTAATAATACCCGTCGTTGTTTGATGACAGGTTCCGACCTTTTTTAAGTTAAGGGGAGTCTTAGCTTACTTTTCATTTGTATTACCACTCTTATTCAGCTACAATCGTGCCGTCTATCAGATGTTGTCGAGAATCAATAATTTTACTCGTTAGTATAAATCTTGTCATGTTATTTTTTAAGTATTCCATCCATCCATCAGCCTGTTTCGTCCACTGCTGGACATAGGCCTTTCCAGGATTTCACCACTCTTGGCGGTCCTCCTGGAAGTAATGCCCATACTCACACACGCTGGGCAGGCGGGTTGGTGAGCGCAGTGCCGAAACCCTTGGACCAGTGACGCCGCTGCCCGTCACCAGTCTGATTTATATAAGGCCCGGCAATTGGGGATGGATATACCGCCATCCATCGGTCCCAGGCAATGGTGGGCTGCCTGGTTTTTTTGCCTAAGAGCTGTCCTCTTACTCTCCCCAAATAACTTCGGGAGGATTTCCGAGTAAGATGGTGGTACCTCCACAGTCGAGCCCGGCATTAGCTCTACCACCTTTTAAGTATTAGTTATAGATTAATGTTCGAGGGTGGAATAAAGGATTTATTAATGAAAACATTTCGTAACCGCTGAAGAAAATCTTGTGACACTAGATAATTTCACTAATTTCACAGTTTGGAATTACAAAACAATTGATCTTTTAAACTTAGTACAAATCAAATCAAAATATTTATTTTTGCAAAATAGATACTTAAAGTATACTTCCTACAAGTCAAAGTTAATTATTACAATATAATATATCTTTAGAATATAAAAAAATATATAATAATACGGGAAATAAAATAAACACCTGCATAAAATAGAGGAATCTAGGAATAAAAATATTATATATACATAAATTACATAATGCAATGAAGAAATAAGTTCATAAATAAAAAAGGGAATACATACAAAAAATATTAAGGTAGGGCTACTTAAATGTAAGTTATACACCTGCATAAAGTAGAGAAAAATAGGAATAAAAATATTATATATACATAATGCCTAACCATCCGCACCATTCAATTAGTATTGCTAAGAAGAAGGGCAAGAAACTTAGCAAACATTCCTTTTTTCAAAATAAAACATATGATACAAAATCATATACATACCTACTCAAGTAAAGGCATAAAAAAATATAAGACTGCAGGAATTAGTCACGAGAAAAAAATATATCTTAGTCAACCCGTCTCATATTGTCTATTACCTTTAACAAAGTAAGTTTATATATTAATTAATTTTAAGCCTTTAGAGGAATCATACAGTATTAAAATATGCTAATTATGAATTACAATTTTGAATAAGATTATTTTTATTATTTATTACACCATGCTTCATTATCGTCCAGATAATCATTGATTTTATAATAAGCTTTCTTAAGTAGTCCCTGCTTAATATATAGTTTAAACTTATTTTCAGGCAAACTAAGGACCTCCTCTAGAAGCTTATTGTAAAATCTTAAGCCGTACTTCACAAACAGAGCATTACTGTGTACTGTCGACTACGCATTGACGGCCTCGATACTTTCTTATAGACTGAGTACTTACGGGAGTTAGAGAAAGTCAAAGCAATTCAAATTAGATTCCTAAAACAATTAGTTTACCAAAAAGTAAAAACTCAATGTAAGAAAGATTTATAATAACTTGTTTTAAAATGTGAAATTTTGCCAGTCCATGTAAAGGTGTCGATGCTAATCGCCTTGGATAGTCAAGGATGTGAGGATTTTAAGTTTACTATTAATAACCCACTGTTACATAGAAAAAGAGAAAAAAAATAATCTTATCATCCAATAAAAGTGAATTCTGTAGCAATTGACCTGGGTAGAAATAAGCTTGTGATTGAAACCACGCAAGTGAAAAGTACGCCAATCCATACACTGTAGTCATATTTTTCACAATTAGTTCAGCGTGTCTGCTCTGTTATGGCGTTTGACGGCAGTATGAGATGAGCCAAACTTTCAAACATGTCAAATCGTGTGCCGGTTTCTCAAGAAAAAATTAAGGTAATTAAGGTGAAAACTGATTGATAGGAATGTGATTTGTTTTTATCTGTATTGTTTGTGTCATGTTTTATCATAGTTGTATCACGCCTGAAGCGTGTATTGACGAACGATTCGATTTGAAAATAAAACATAACCTCAGTTTATTTTGCTGGCTAATTACTAAAACTAATTTAATTAAATTTCAGCTATTGCCCCCCCTCCTGCAAATAACTAGGTATGTTTTTGTAAAAATTAGTTTATATCTATTTATTAATGCAATGTCATTCCTATATTTTAGTCTTAACTTATTAAGCAAAATTCTACTTTCGTAAACCTAACGGATCAGCAATTGTCCGGGAGCCAACACAATAACACTAATTATTTAGGGGCTGATTACTCAATTATTATTTTATTCATTTTCAGATGGCTACAACATACCAAAAGTACCGTAGTACAGTCAAACGCAAATGGATAAAGCTTTAGAGGACATAGTTATTGGACTCTCTATTTAGGACAGCTAAAAAATATGGGATACCCAAGGCCAAGGCAAATGGAACTTCAGAACCGATTTGCCCTGTTGGTAACCACTGAGGACGTTGACCAGCTTGCTAACAATTTCACGAATGTCATGCGCGAGGTACGCAGGGCTTATTTTAACTAACTAAGAAGTCCAAAATTTTGAGTGGTACTTTGGACCTGATGAGGCAGAGACGGGAAATGTCTTCAGATTCTGCAGATTATTCCCTTCTTAACAAGCGCGTTTGCATTGAAAAATGTAGTATGATACTCGTGCGTAAGTGCAATAACTTACTCATAACGTTTAAAACACTCGCTTGTCGCTCGTGTTCCAAATCGTTCCTCGTACAAGCTATTGCGTCCTTTACGCACTCGTAGCATAAACTACTAGTATTTAGCATATTTACATATAATAATATAGGTATACGCAAGTCACATTTTTCCGTAATAATATATAAATAAAATACAGAATAACAAAATAAAAAGGAAATAGGCAGAACAGATATTTTCCATTGTCATTTGGCGAGACGAGTGATTGACTACATAGTTAGTGACTGTAACGGAAACTCGTTTGATTTTCAAATTTACTTATGTCTCTAGGTAGGTAAATCGAATTTACCTCCCGTATTTCGAGTTACATATGAGCATTAGTGATGAAAAATACGATTGTATTTGTTACCACGTGGTGTTTTTTTAATATGGACAGGTTTGTTTTTTTATATACATAAAATTAAAAACAATTTTTTTTAACAGAACACGACTTCCGGAATAAAAATTTAATTCGGATTTCAGTGCAGTCTGGGGACATACAAAATAACACTTATCCAATGTTATAGTCCCCAAACTGCACTGAAATCCGAATTAAATATCTACGCCGGTTGTCGTGTTTTTAACACATTTTATTATTAATTTTTATTTAATACTTTTCTTAGACATTTATAGCATATTCCATTCAGGATGCTATAAGGATTCTAACGTTACCACACACTTCGAAATCGGTTCAGACATTGAGAAGTTATGTTGGAATTAAGAAAAATACCCACCTGAACCCTGAAAACAATACACTCCTTTCTTAAGGTCAGTCGTGTAATAAAACAAATTATTCAGTATGATCAGCTAAGTATGTTTTCAGTAAATTTCAGTAAATGACCTGTATGTTTACCCGGTGTACAAACTTACAACCCTCTGAGTACCAGAAGTTTCCATGTAATGAATATTCAAGTACACAAGCAACATTAAACGGCAGTAAACTGGGATTAGATTTCAATTGGTCCGGCGTTCCATAAAGTCATTAAAAGTCAACTCCACATTCGCCCCAATGGTCCCGTCTATAGACGGCAGTTTTAATCGAGATTTCACGGGTCATTAATGACTACGTTTGGACCATGGTATAAGAAGACGAGTATGCTCAACCCCTCAACCCCTACAACTATTTGACACGACCTGTTTTCAAACATCGAGAAAATTGGTAATTTTGGGAAATTAATGTACTAATTAATCATAAAAGAAAGAAAACATTGACATAACTTTTTTTTTTCTTTAAATTGACTGCGGATCTAAGACACGAGACAAAGAGTGCGGTTATGAGTCCACAAAAACTACAATTTTCTACAATAAACACCCACGATTCGGTCACAAGGCACAACCCTCAGCAAATGTCAAAAATCGTTGGGAGAAATTGGCTGTCAAACATGTTGTGCGGCTAACTTCAGGCCACAACGAACGCTAAGGACTATGGGGTCGGTTGAATGTGTTTATTTGGTTTATTTTCGTGACCGATATTACAACGATAGCTGAACGTGATTATTCTGTTGAAAGTCATAACCACACCCAAAAAGAGTATCTTTTGAAAGAATCTTCTGCTGTCAAACTTGTTTTCTTAAATACTAAGAAAACGAGTTTGACAGCTCAAAAATCCTTCAAAATACACTTTTTTTGTGACTCGTTCTAAGCCTCAAATAAAGGGCTCCTCCATGTTCAGCACGAAAATGAAACTTTATTTTAATTTTTTTTTCGTACAATATTGACCATTCAGTGATATTTTTTTAATTCTTATTTATTTTAAAAGTCATACATCTTAAGATTTAGGCTTTTAAAATAAATAAGATTAAAAAAGAAGTCACTTAATGGTCAATATTGTACTAGAAAAATTCAAAATAAAGTTTAATTTTCGTGCTGAACATGGAGGAGCCGTTTATCAGAGGCCTAGAACGAGGCACAAAAAAGTGTATTTTGAAGGATTTTTGAGCTCTTAATTTCAACCAATTTTAGTTTTATGCAGCCAATAACTTTTAAAATATTTTTAAAGTTACGAAACAAGTGATGTCACTTGTTTCTTTGACATAACATAATAACCAAGATTGAATTGATAAGTGTTTTATAGCTGAGAGAAAGATATAATAAAGTTTGACAATTTTTTAACGGCAGATGTATTTTATTCATTAGTAGATGTGACTAGTTTTTGTTCGAATTTATGTGGAAGAACTGAATTTCACGGGAAATCTTCTCTTCTTCTTCTTATAATCGCGTGGGCTGTAAAACTTTATCGGTCCGACAAGCCCTGGTGTCAGAGTTTTTAAACCGCCTTACGGCCTCTGACGTGGTTAATGTAACGACCACTCTACTAGAAAGTGGCCGGGACCAACGGCTTAAAGTGCCTTCCGAAGCACGAAATCATCTTACTTTCGGACAATCAGGTGATTCAAGCCGGCAATGTCCTAACCAAACTGAGAACAATTCACAAAGTGACTTTCCACTATGTGTGTTCCCCGCGGGAATTGAACCCACGACCTCCGGGTTGAGAGCCCAAGGCTCTCACCACTAGACCACGGAGGCAGTTATACCGGAAATAATGTTTTATTTTGGAGAACAGTCGTGGCCTCAAGTTATTCTGAAACCAAAATAGATAGAATTCTGAAAAATTGCCTTTACGATTAAAGACAATAACAAATCCGAAAAAATATAGAGAAAAGTTCGCTGCATCGAAAAATAATACAAAGTGAAGGCTATTTATCCAGTTTAAAACAGCAAGCCGTTCAAACTAATAAAGTAAAAATAACAATAATGACTGTTTTCAAACATAGCAAAGCATTTCATCCCAAAACTTTCTTGCGTTAATTTCTATATTACATTTTTTTTCATTAAACAGCATTATCCAATCCTCAGAAGAATAACTAAAATCCAATCTCTTCTTGATTGACATAATAACTAAAGAATGTTTTCTCTGACGTTACCTTATTTTTGTTTTCAAACATCCATCGAACGTTTTTTTCCTAGGTTAAATTAAGAACAGAAACTAACCAAAGTCTTGCCTTAAGATAAAGGAAGATAAAAAACTCAGAAGGGCTGTAACAAACAAGCACTATTTATGGCGCCCATAAATCGCCACTTATTACGTAAAGAGCGACAAAAAGAGTAAAACTGTGTACAAAATACAGCGCTTCTTAGAGCAGGGAGCATGCTCCAGCTACAAGTTACTTACAATTGCTTGTAATATAAATTATCCTCTGCTCTATGTACTTATAGTCACAGTATAGTAAAACTAAATACTATTCCGGGTACTTTTTACTATGCCCTTCTTCGGTATGTCTCCTATTTGGTCGGCATACGTCCTTTTAGGGCGTCCCGTTACCTTAAAACTTTACTCCCCACTTGCGCAGTATAGGTTTATTTCGTCACTTTACTTTCATTCATCCTCCCAAACCACTGAAGCATTCGCCTTTTTCCATTCTAGTCACAACAAACCAATAGAAAAAAACTAAATTTCTTGGCATGTTCTTTTAATACCGACTCTGTGGTCTATTGGTTTGGACGTTTCAACAACTAATCAGGAAGTTACTGGTTCGATCCCGTAGAAGCAGATTTGTTTTCGGTCTGCATCAGAAGTCGGAAGGTATCCATACTTGTGCTCGAAGTACGGTGACAGCGCTTACCACCCATCACACTGAAACGTATTAATCGTCAGTAAATCTTGGCTGTGTGAGTATATCCATACTCGGGATTGTTTTGTACGGTATGTATGTATTGTATATTATGTATTCTATGATATTCCGTGAAAAGCAAGCCGATAATACGGACCATATGGGTTCCATAACGCTTCGTGAACCAGTAGCCACGCAACGAGGAGCCGCAGAGCGGTGAGGGGAGCACGCGTCGCGCATGCGTCGTGCTCTTTTCATTTCATTCCTCCCCTTCAGACGGTCAGTTGTTTTCCTGCTTTCGCGAGTGCATCGCGTGTCGTGATGCGCCGACTTTCAACTTTCGCGAGTGACGTGTTTCACCATAGCGAATTCAGTGACTGTACTGGCTGAAACTTGAAGGATTCTAGTGCAATGGAAATTAAAGTTAATATTTGTGAAACCTACGAAATTGTTTCAACGACTGTTAACATTGGAAAGATCAGTGACAAGTACAAGTGAGATTTTAGAAAATGCCGTGTTTATTAGTGATTGTTGGTGTGGTGATTTTGAAAACCATTTCAGCTGGGATTGCGCCACCCGGATCGTGCCCAGTAGTGTGCATGTGCAAATGGAAAGGTGGCAAGCAGACGGTGGAGTGCGTGGACCGCGCGCTTATCACCGTGCCGGATCTCGTGGATCCCGCAACGCAGGTGCTGGACCTCTCGGGGAACAACCTGCAGATCCTCCCCCAGGAGGCCTTCGCGCGCACCGGTCTGCTCAATCTGCAGCGGGTCTACTTGCGCAGCTGCAACATTGGACAGATCGACGACCAGGCGTTCAAGGGGCTTACTAACCTCGTAGAGTTGGACCTGTCACATAACTTGCTCACACAAATTCCCGCTCAAAGCTTCAAGGATGCTCCGTTTCTTAGAGAGTTGTCTCTAGCTCATAACCCTGTGCTCAAAGTTAATGCTGATTCGTTGAAAAATCTAGAGAATATAGTAAAATTTGATTTGTCTAATTGTGATATTCAAGATATAGCACCCGAAGCATTTAGATATATGCGCTCTCTTGAATCTCTTAAGCTCGATGGTAACAGTTTAAGAAATTTACCGATCTGTACTCTTGAAAAAATTGACAAGTTGAGAGACATCGACCTTTCGGACAATCCATGGACTTGTGACTGTCGCTTGCGACGGCTTAAGTTATGGTTGGCAAAACGCAAACTGCTTTCAACGCCAAGCTGTACAGCGCCAACTAGACTGGCAAATCGACCATTCTCAGAGTTATCTATAGAAGAGTTTGCCTGCAAACCAGAAATTCTGTCAATCAGCCGCTATGTGGAAGCACGGGTGGGAGAGAACGTAACAATTACCTGCAAAGCGGAAGCCATACCAAGTGCAACAATTAATTGGTTCTGGAACGGTCGTTTACTTGTAAATGAAAGCAATTTTAATTCTCATCAAAAAATATACATTTTTGAGAAAGATGACATAGAAAAAGAGTCTTCCTTGGTTCTTACAAACACACAGCAGTCTGACTCTACGGAATTCATTTGTGTGGCGGAAAATAAAGGAGGAAATGCAGAAGCAAATTTTACAGTACATGTTTCTTTATTGGCAGCGGGAATGACATCTTTAGGAAGTGTACGATTAGCAACTCTGGGATTATCCCTATTCCTGAGCGCTATCGTTGTTTTGTTGGTTGTACATAGCATGTTTGTGCGTTGTCAAACTCGAACTGCATCAGTCGGTGAAAGTAAAACACCGCGTACCCTGGATAGGGTAGTTTCTGGGAACGAAGTTCACCCAGCAGTTGACAAACCATGTGTTGCAGCATTAGGAAGTAGAGATGAGCTACCAAGCTCAAGCGATCCCAAATGTAACCCCGTTCAGAAACCACCAAGAATCAGTGACATACCGTATACAACGAACCATTCTGAAGGTCTTTGCAGCTTTGTGGCTCAAGGTAGACCACCAGTAATTTCACCTACGATATCCAGTACGAATGATCCTGATCTTATAAGCGATACAAGACCAGAAAGTGTGGCCCGAATAGGTGGCGGAGAATTTGCTCCAAAAGCATCTGATTCGATAAACTCAACTGGATTATGGGAGCAAATGAAGAAAGATCAGGCAACGAGCTTAGCAAGAGCTGTGAGTTCTGCCCTGCCAACATGCTACAGTGATAGGACTCCGATTATACAAAATTCAAGCCTTGAAGGATTTCAAGAGGAGGTAGGCTACATGAGTCGAACGTTTCCTAGGTCACATGCCATGACAATGGGGTCAGGAGCAGCAGTACCAGATACTCCACATCCTGCTGATTACGGTCTGCCAGTGGGAGGAGCACGGACGTTGCGCGTCTGGCAGCGGGCGCCACCAGTGCTGCCTCCAGTGTCCGCGTTAAAGCGAGTCCTAACATCTAGTCACCATTCTCCAGACGAAGGTTACCAAGAAGGCTGTGCAATAACTGATGTATAAAATATTGTGTTGTTGTGTAGATGACTATAATGGACACGGAATTATAACTACGCCAATTTTAAGAAGGTTGGTACTCTCCATTAATATGACCAATATAAATTAGACATATGGTTCAAATCCCTCTTGAATACGATAGTCGTTGCCATGAGGTGTATGATAGCCCAATACTTAGTTTTGGGAATAATTATTCCGTTTTAATAAAAAAAAATACAATAACTCAACTACTGGTATATAAACTATTTTTACAGTGAAACACTGGGGCTAAACCTGCGTCATAGTGCGCTTAAATTTACTATGCGTCTCAATTAAGAATGTGGTCGCACGCACAGATAACTTCACTGACAGTCCTATTCTAGATTTTAAACGCGATATGACACAGGTGTAGCCCTAGTATAAGATTTTAAACAATTATTATTTATTGCAAGGTAAGTTGGATTGTAAGGAAAGTTGATATGGTTATTTGTCTTTTATACTATTAAAAGTTAAATAATAACTATATTACAATTTTCTCAACATTTGAAAAATAAAACATATACCTTTTATATTTATCTAAATGTCAAACCATGTGTATTAATTTTGACGGCGTTCAAATGGAAGATCACCTACTTAATCCTAGATTTAATGTTAATGTTAGAAGTTTTGTATATACGTTTAGTATTTATTTAGACTGATACAGGAAAGAGATTTATTGGATTCAAAAAGGGTCCGTGACTGATTAGTAGAAGGATGGTTGTGTAAATATAGATGTAGGTATGAGATATCAAGTGGCGGTATATAGGACTGCCAAACAGTTACACTTTCATAATTAGATACCTACGTCAAACAATAAGGTAAAAATATATGTGGAAGTTACAAACAAATGTTGATTTTTCCCAAAATTTTCATTTTAAGACTTGTCTAATGTATATGTATTTACTGGTGTTCTTTGTCGTCAAAGTGGAACTACTTACCTTCAATATAAATAAGGTGCAAAAGAGGTTTATAAGATTAAAGAGTTTTCATGGAAGATTCGTTTTTTTTTTCGAACAATACCCAGTTTTTCAGTAACCGTAATTTTATTAAAGGATTAATTCTTTTGAAAGAGTTGGTTTGGTTTATGCATCACTAGCTTTTGCCTGCGACTCCGCCCGCGTGTTATTCGGTTTAATGGCATGCTATTTTCCGGGATAAAAAGGAGCCTATGTGTTAAGATAGAGTTTAAGCAGTATCCATTCTAAATTTCACCTAAATCCGTTCAGCCGTTTCAGCGTGAAAGAGTAACAAACATACACACACACACACAAACTTTCGCTTTTCGTAATTATATCAAGGATTCCAAAATGCACAGTGAACAACAAACTGGACTAGTTTTATCCAAATTCCAAAGATTTTCTACTCTTGCAATTTTTTTACAAATAGCTGTTACGGATAGTTCTTAGTAAAATAATTTTTTGACATCAATGCAAATACATCCTCGACCAAACCTTTTTTTCAAAGATAGTATATTTATTTTTTTGTTTACGATTTGTCGAATAACTATATCAAACGAACACTAGAGTATGGGTTCCTTTAAAATGTTTTTTTTTCCGGAAGGCTTATCTGATTCTGCACTTTCTTATTTAAATCGGCCCAGTAGTTTTTGGAATTAGGGCTAGCGGATAAACATTCGAGCTTCCTGTAAGGGTAAGTAAAAAAATTACTGATATGAATAATGTGTTAAATAAATGGGTATGATTCAAGCTGTCACCAATTAAATCGGTTTCGAATTTATTCATTAATAGGGTTTATTTGTACTCAAAATGATAGCTTTATTCCATCCATCACCCTGTTTTGTCCACTGCTGGATATAGGTCTTTCTAGGATTTTGCCACTCTTGGCGGTCCTCCTGAAAGAAATGCCCATACTCACAAACGCTAGGCAGGCGGGTTGGTATGCGCGGTACCGAAACCTATACACCAGTGACGCCGCTGCCCGTCACCAGTCTGTTTCATATTAGGCCCGGCAATTGGGGGTGGGTATACCGCCATCCAGAGAGTACTTAATAATATAATACACACAGCGGCACAATTAGCGGAACAGAGCAACATTTTCATATAAATGTGGTAATTTCGAAGCCTCGGTTCTCCGTCAGGTAATGATTCGGATGAGATCTGATATCCTATCTAGAGCACGGATGGACGAGATCCAGACCGCCTAAGTAACCCAACTGATCAAACCGACAGTTAACATAAGAGTTATCCATGAAACAAACAGCCTCATAAATGGTATCAATATGTATGGAAAACCGAACCCTCAAAACTCTACACAGTCTGTGGTATAAATGGCTTGTCTGATCAGTTGGGTTACTTAGGCGGTCTGGATCTCGTCCATCCGTGCTCTATAATATAATGTATTAATAATCACATGCTTGTTTTTTTATGTCATCTCTGGTCGTCATCATTATCATATTCAACTCTGGTGCCGTCCGGTGTTCTATTAACGTTACGAGAACTGTTACACAAAATTAAAAACGATTTATGTCCTTCAAATTTTATAAAATTATAATTGATCACAGTAACAATCAGTGTTCTTATTATTTTAGCTTTTGGCTTCAGATAATGTGTTTAATTTCAACCGTCATAAGCCAGAGCACGGTATTTGTGAAAAATAAGTATTGTCCGGAATTTTGTATCCTGTAAATCCTTGGAATGATGACTATGATCTACAACAAAATACAGAAGAGGATTAACATTACTTATATACTATATAAATAAATAAAATGATAGGTAACTAATGAATTTTACACTATGAGTACCTATTATGATTTATATAATACAAAATTACTAAAAATGACAGTGTTATTGCTGTTACCAATAAATAAAATAAAAATTTAGTGATACCATACCCTACTTCAAATAAAATATCAATATCAACAATGCCATCTAGAGAACTAGGCTGAAACTAAATTATACCCTTTTCTTCCATACAAAATGTGTTCGTACTAAGTGGAAGGACACGGCCGCCATCCGTCGGGCCCAGGTTATAGTGGTCCGGCCGCCTGGTTTTGCCTGAGAGCTTTCTCTTACTCTTCCCCGAATAACTTCGGGAGGATTTGCGAGTAAGATGGTGGTACCTCCACAGTCGAGCCCGGCATCAACTCTACCCTTCGGGTACGGAACCCTAAAAAGTACGAACAAAATAAATGAAGGGTGGTTGCTGTTATTAAAACTTTGGAAACATAATACCCGAAGGATGCCTAAAATTGAAAACGATTTGGGAAACCTTAAGACTATTTTCATGCCAGTTTTAGCCGTAAGCTAAAAGAACCCGTATAATTCCAATTATTACTTATACTGTATTTATTTAAATTATGCTGTATACAATATATTTCCCGTATTATATTTGTTTCATCATATTATACAACGTGAAATTTACGTCATCTTGCTAACGAAAGCTTGTGATAGTACTCGTCCATATGAACAACTTTTACTATGAAGCCAACCCTGAAATCGTGAAAAAAATATCAGCTGTTTCATACATTTGGGTTGAGTAGGTATTTAACTTTTCTATGGAACAGCTGATATTTTTTTCACGATTTCAGGGTTGGCTCCATAGTAAAAGTTGTTCATATGGACAAGTACTATCACCAGTTTTCGTTAACAAAATGAGTTAAAATTCGCGTTGTATTGTTTTTATAAATATTAGATTAAACGTAAAAATTATGTATCTATTTTACAAAATAAACAATTTAAACTGTTTGAATTTGACAGAAAATGGATATGGTTTCTAAAATAACTATAGTACCTACGTAGTAATATTATATATTTAGTTTCATATTCTGTGCATTTCCCACGAGTAATAAAAATATTGGAAACAATTGCAGCGGACTCGGAATATGGTAGATAGAAAACTTGTTTATTGGTATTCATACTGTTGCTTCAGTATTCAACGGTAGAAAAATAGATCGTAAACTTAATATTATATTTCTTATGTCTAGTATAATAGATTTTCTTTTTAGAAAGCAAGAGTCACAGTAGATATATGAACAGTAGGAAAACTCCACGGTATTCTTGAGATAGTTACCTACGCTAAGCCCGATCGGTGCATTAGGTGCAAGCCACATAGAAACGGCGTGGCGCACGGGCGTCATTCAAATTTCGTACAAAACGCATGGAAATAAAGTCACAATTCAAGGTATGGGACGGACGCCCGTTCCACGCCTGACACCCCCGGTGTGTTCAAATTGCGACTCTATGTGCGCCGCGCCGCGCCGCTTCTGTGTGGCTTGAACCTTACGGCTGGCATCGGGCGAAATCTAACAGCAACCTTACGAAACAGTACAGCGCTCGCGACTTAACGTTCCGCGACAATGGCCGAGATGGCGTGTAGAAGCACGCGTCTGAGTGTGTGTGTATCGATTCAGGGCTTTTCCTTGAAGTTTACGTACAGATTCATATATCTCTTCTGGGTCAGAATAGGATCAGCGAAGCAGCGAACATAATATCATTCGCTGCAGTAAAGGTTGTTTATATATGTCATAATTTTTAGGGTTCCGCAGCCGAAGGGTGCCAAATGGGATCCTATTACTAATCCTCCGTGGTCTCTCTGACTATCTGTCCGCCTGTCACAGTGGTCTACAGTTTCAACCTTAATAGATATCGAGTTGAAATTTTCACAGAATACGTGTTACTATAGCCTCTATCACGACAGTAAATGAAAACTTGAAAAATGAATCCCACCCCATACAAAAAACCTCGAAAAATTAGCATTATGTTATTTGTTTCTTGTTTCTCTCTATCTTAAAGATGGAGTGGCGGGCATAGAACTTTTTGCTTGAAAAGCAATGAGAAGGTGAAGTTTGAAGATAAAAATAACATTAAAAAACAATTTGAAAAAATAAAATTTTGTATGAAATCATGTACTCTAGGGTAGGCAGTGCCTACCCTGGCGTCATACAAATAATGATTTTTCAAAGTGACATTTAATTTTTTTCATATTTTTTTATTGTCAAACTTGACCTTCTCTTTGCATTTCCAGCAAAATGTTCTATGCACGCCACTCTGATACATACAAGTTGCTGTACAAATTTTTATATAACACAGTAAATCATAAAAATTGGGGTATTTTACACAGAGAGTGCCGAATAGTTTATCAGACGATGCCTTTTTTGGGCCTTGTTTATGTCGCATTAATGTTGCTATGGCATAAATGTTTTTTAATGATAGACAAAAGACGAACAGACACGGCTTCAATGTAAAGGATTTTATTTTTATTTTTTCAGCCTGTCACATTTCACACCAAACTTGGTATTTTTATACTCACACCTGTCTCCTAGAGAGGTAGGAAGAGACGTAAGATTACCAACTGTTACGATACTGACACACCTGCCTGCCTGAATGCAATGTAACTTCAAAACAATGTGGCAAATTAAGTTCAGTATGTATTCGTAGGTGCAAAATAGATACACCAAATTCCCATGTTGGCTATCTCGTAGCATGCACAACATTTGCTACGAGGCGATGGTGTAGCAAGTGCTACGAATTCAAAATCTTTATTGACCTGCGATTTTGCCTTTTAATTAAAGGTCTTAGTTCGAAGTGTTCCAGGGCACGCAATGATGAATATTTTGGAATGTACCTTATGTAAACTAATATTAGAAAGAGGAAAAATTTGTTTGTTTGTATGTAAGACGTAATCTCTGAAACCACGTAACCGATTTTGAAAATTCTTTCAACGTTGTAATGATTACACCTTTCTATTAGACTTAGGCTATAGTTTGTTCCCTGGGGATGTGCAGTTCCCTAGGGAGATAGTCATCAATAACATTCGTGCGAGCGACGCCGCAAAGGGGGTAAGCGATGATCACGCTTATTGCAGTGATGCAATTGATCACTTACACCCGTGTGTAATACTCTGCTTTTCATCACTAATGCGAGGAAATAAAAAAAACTTGCAAAATTATAACATGATGATTAACTGCACCTGTACCTACTTGTTTGTTTCATAGTAATTATATTTATCCCAACCGGTTTCGGTTTTATACTATTATCAAGGGTCTATTAAATAAATAATAACACTTGCAGGATATAAAAATTAATTCGACGTGCAATCAACGAAATATGTCGCTAAGCAATGATGAAATTATGTTTGCAACAACATTTTCAACAAGATAATTTTGATGCCGCCTTTTTTTTTTCATGTAATTTTTTCTTTTTTTTTCTGCAATCGCGTCTTACTGGCCAGTGTGATTGTTTTAAAAATAAAACTAATTAAGTTGGTGTGTTAACTCATAAGCGTCTTTTTAAGATGTTATTTAGCATATTTACCTATATTTAGTCACATTTTTCCATAATAATGTATAAATAAAATACAGAATAACAAGATAAAAGGGAAATAAGCAGAAAGGATATTTTCCATTGTCATTTAGCGAGACGAGTGATTTCTTCTTCTTCTTGGCGGGCTCGGTTTCCGCACCTAGTCTCTCATTTGGACCTTTGTGCGTGGATACTCGTTTGATTTTCAAACTTACTTACCTCCCTAGGTTGGTAAATCGAATTTACCTCCCGCATTTAGAGTTATATACGACTTACTTTCAGAGCATTAGTAATAAAAATAAATTTACAATTTAGTAAGCAGTGAAATTACGCTAAGCTTACATGCTTCAAGACTTTATTTGTGCTCAAAGTACAGCTATAGACCCAAATCACGCTGATATAAAATAATGACTGGAGAGTGAGTATTTTAATTTTCAGTTCACACACACTTTTGTAGAAAGTCCCTTTCTATTTTTGTCCCTTAATATTTTCTTTTATGCAACGCATAAGATGTATTGTAAGTGAATTTATTTTGAAACCAAACATATGTTACGTTACATATTGTTTGCAATGTTTAGGAATGCGAGTTTGAAGGTCAAGGAAAGTTGATTTGTGGTAAAGTCAAAAGTATCTCATGAAAATGCAATATACAAGCAGCAGCGTTTCTTTATACCACACAAAGTACGAAGTTTACTAAAGTTATGAATACACAAGAGACATTGTAACTGAACCTTGACTTAGCTTGCTACATTGTTTTTAGTAGATTTTTATACAAGGGAGGTAAGTGCGTGTAATTGATAACTTACACCCAAGTTAAACACTCTAGTCTTCATCGCTAATGCGGTGAATAAAAATAAAATACAGATTAACACACTAAAAAGAGATTAGACGGAACAGATATTTTCCATCCAAATACATGAGCGATTTAACAGTTAGTGAATGTAAAGAGACACATTTAAATACGATACTTTCAGAGAATTAATAAACATATAATGTTTATTACGAAAATGCTGGTTTTATTTGTATAAGTTAAGGGGCTATGTAAATTTTATTTTTGTCACTCTCACTCAAGCGAAAAAACGCGCAGTGCGAGAGGGGCGGATTCAGCGCAAAAGAAAAAAAAGTTAGTTTTTTAATTTTATAAAATAAACTAAAATACCTACCTAGCAAAATTTACAAAATCAAATATCTAGATTATGTTAAAACCCATCTAATAAAATATGTTTAAGTTTTGTACATGATCCCTATCCGTCAAACGAGGAAGAAAAGTGTGTTTGAAGACCTCATTTCATTAATTATTTCTATCGAGGAAAATTTATCCAAACGTGTTTTCCAAAATCAAAACCCTAGATTGTATAGTAAAAATACATATACCAAAAATTCAATACAATTTTCCTTTTACTTTATAAAATACACAGAAACAAAGCATCCGTATATATTTTACATAGCACCCTAATATTGTATGTATATAGAAACGCAGAAAAAAAAATCTAGATGGAAGGAGAAAAGTTTGATCTGGGGTTTACTTTGCTTATTTCTTTATCACTAGGAAGCGTGGGAACTGATAATATTATTGCTATCTCTATCGGCGATTGTTTATAATAATATATTTATGTTTCGTAGTTCAGGGAGTGTATTTTTGAATCATTCGAATTTCAATTCGCATACGAATCCGCATGATTCGCATACGAATACAATACTAATTTTAAGTTTAAAGTCGGCAAAAGTGTTATTTTGGTACAAACGGAAGTTTTTTAGTGAATGTCTGGCTGTAAATTTTGAAGTCGGTTATATATATATATATATTTTTAAGTTTATTATAGAGCGCGCTCATGGGAACATCCTTTTAATGGTTAGTTTTGTATCTTAATTTATTTAGACTAACACATTTATTTAGTTTTACATATTTTGTCTTTAATATGGTCTTGTTAAGAAAAAAAATAACGTGGTTTTGTATAAACTTACAAAATAATATACTTCGTTCGTATTCCTCATTACAAAAAGTTATTATTAAGGCAATAAGTATTTTATCCAAATTTCTTGTTATTAAATAAATTTCTGGTCATAAAAAGTGAAAACAAAAATTTTAATGATGTGCCTTTTCATGTCTTTATTCAAATTAAAGTGGAAATTTTAAAGCAATTTTATTTAACTTCACTGTATTAAAATAAATCTGAAACATGTGCATAATTTTTAGCTAAATAACTGTTTAATTTATATAATTTATACTTGCGATTGTCGGCACTTGGTGAAACTTGGAAAACATCACAATTAAATTCACTTGTACTTATTTCACTGCTATAATTTTAAGGTTTACACGTTAATCCCGACCGGTTTCGGTTAATACACCATTCTCAAGGGATACAGAAATTCAGGAAATTAAACAAACGTTACGACGAGCCGTTAAAAATGTACAAAGTGTGTAAAAATGTACATTGTGTACATTTTTAACGGCTCGTCGTAATGTTTGTTTAATTTCCTGAATTTCTGTATCCCTTGAGAATGGTGTATTAACCGAAACCGGTCGGGATTAACGTGTAAACCTTAAAATTAAAAGCAGTGAAACAAGTACAAGTGAATTTAATTATGATGTTTAATTTATTGTTTTACAATGAAAAATTATCAAGTGAATGGATTAAGAACTGTCTAGTTTTTTATGAAAATAATATAATGTAAAATTATAAAAATAAACATTAAAAACTAGTAAAAACACTACGAAATCGCATGTTTTCAGCGGGCCGCTTCCACTGAGCAGGATAGACAAGTGTAAAATGAAAGCGTTGGAGCAGGACAGATTTATTTGATTTCGCCTTAAGCACTTTTCATCGGTATAACATGTACGTTATGAGGTATGGTTGTTTGAGCCGGTTAGCTACATGCAGCATTACTTACATAACGCATTCTGGCTTCTATCTACCGTGTGATTTACCTACCTAGGGTTTATTTATAGGATTGCCGCCTCCCAGATTGCACCCTTGATAGCTGACGTTGAATTGCCAGTTTCCTTATTTGTATTCAATGGTAGGTTAGGACAGCGAAAATATAGATGTATATCTTCACGACATTAATCCCCGAGGGGGTGTCAGAGGAGTTACCAAGCATAAACTGTGAAATGCAAGTCATAGTCCACGCGACGACGTTATTATGTCCGAGACGTGATGTGTGATGATGAGCCCTATCGCCGTACTTCGGGCACAAATAGATCAAATGCTTAAGACGGTCCTTCCGAGGCATGCAGACCTAACAGAAATTAATCTGCATCATGAGAATTGAACCCACCTCTGGGTTAGCAGGTGACCACTCTGCCACTTGGCTAACTAAAATATAGATTGCTTTGGTTTATGTCCGGGAAGGTATTGAACCCTAACCTACTGATGGATATCCCGACAACCCAAACCTTGAACTACCGCTCCTCCTTTATTGTTTTAGAAATATTCAGATTAAGAGGGTTAAGAGTAGCTACTTAATTTTTGCAATGTAGTTAGGTACATACATATATATGTACTTATCGCACGTTAGAATATGTTAAATAAGTAAAATGATTAAATTTAAAAGAGGAAAATACAATATATTAAATTGGGTTTTGGATATATATACTTAATAAGTTTATACACGTACATAAACTACATTAAAGGTATATTTAATGTATACAATAATGTGTATTATATACCTACTATATGATAATGATAGCTAACCTTATACTAAATACTAATACCTTACAAATATAAATATATTCCTAACTCCGCCCATTCGATTAGTCTTGCTAAGAAGAAGAGCAAAAAACTTAGCAACATCATGTAATTTTTTTTTTCGATCATCATTATTATACTAACACAACATTGTTTTAGTAAAGAGATAGAAAGTACAGGACAAGAGAAAGTCGGATAATCAGACCAAATATTGAGTGACATAATATATAGATAATATATACCTATATAAAAATATTATGATCATACTGAGCAACTTTCCCAAACAAACATACTTGAGGACATGACAGAATATTTTCACGATTCCTTACTGAAAACCTACTGCACAATTTGTGGGTAGAGATTTTTTAGACACCTGATTTTTCAATGATATTGATCTATCCTACAGGAACCATGCATTTTTCCGGGATAAAAAGTAGCCTATGTGTTAAGTTAGGGTATAAGCTATTTCCATTCTAAATTTCATCCAAATCCGTTCAGCCGTTTCAGCGTGAAAGAGTAACAAACATACACACACACACACGCACAAACTTTCGCATTTATAATTTTAGTAGGAAGTGGGATAGGATAGAATAGGATTAGTGGGATGTTATGTTTATGTTCCTTTGGTAAAGTTTTTCAGTAAGATCAGTAGGTTATGTGGTTTAATTTAAATAAGGATATATAATTGATACACCCCGTTTATTGTTTATTCATTGTACACATATCGTCACGACATGAATCCCCGAGGGGGTGTCAGAGGTGTCCCCGGGTGTGGACTGTGAAATGCAGTCACGGTGCGCCCGCGTTTCATCGACGATTATTATTGGAATATAAATGATGGGATACGGGATTATTAAATTTAATATTATTCACAAATCGCTTTTTTACCTTAATCTTTTCTAACAGATCCTGGTCGAGAGCTAGGTCTTTTGTAAACGGTGTGAATAACTCAATGGAAAAAAAAACGTCGAATCACTTTTGCAAATGTGTATTTGTTCAAAGATGGTTAAAAAGTATCATCCATCCATCCATCAGCCCGTGTTCGTCCATAGCTGGACATAAGGCTTTCCCAAATTTCGCCACTCATGGCGGTCCTCCGTCCTCCTCATCCAGCCGCCACCGGATGCTTTACCGATTACTTAATTTTTTTAACAATGTAAATAAATTTAATAAAAATACGAAAGTTCTTTTTTCATTTTTGCAAATCATGTTTTAAAGTTTACATTGTTGAAATTGTTGTAAAATCGTACATCATACTTTATTACCGTCTGTGAATATATAAACGATATGCATACAATAAGTAAATATGCATACAATAGAGTCCATTTTTAAAAACAAACTTGGCTCGGAAATTAAGTGATATTTTATTGATTTTATTAGTATTTCCGCTGGGCTTGCTCGTTCATTATTCCGTTAATAAACAAACTATACTGACAAATAAAGTGACGGGTTATCTCTCCGTATAAATTAATACAAGAATGCGCTGTTACAAAGGAGTCTCAAAGAAAAAGTTTACTAAAAACTGGTAAAAGTTACAAGGATATTTTCCGCTTCTCGCTGTGTCAAAGAAAAATGAGAAACTTTTTTTTTCTTTTAACACCGTAATTTTTTTAAAGAAATGCTTCTGCATGTAGCGGCGCAACTTTCATTAAAAATTTACTAGAAAATATGATGTCTGTTAGTAAGATACTGATGCGGGTGGTTTACATTTACATGCTTACACGAACAGAAAGCGTTATTCTCTTACGCATGCTGTTCCCCTTTCAGAATTTACTGAAAAAAAAATTGTTTCATAAATATTCTCGAATTTTGTACAATACAGGACTGGTATCGTTCACACCGGGAAATATAAAATTATTTACGCTAGTTCGTACGTCGTAAACACTGCGTCTTACTTTCAGGAGCTTTAGGAAGTTTTCACGGACTCTTCGGACAATAAAACACACTAATACTCAGTATTAAGACTGCCTCTCGACACACCGTGCTTGAATAGAGTTTTCCGCTAGTAATTACTCGTATTTACTCCGCGATCGTCTGAATTGAACTGCCTGATTTGAACTGTCGCATTAGCGCCTTATCGTATATTTATGGCAAACTCGCAAGACTCTCGAAAGTGCTGTAATGTGCACGAAGGCGCAAGATCGAGCAAGGTGTGTGAGAAAGACAGATATATACAAGTTTATTTGCATCCTTATCTATATATATATTTATCTTTATATAACCACTATATGTGAACTAGTCTCATTTCTAGGATATGTTTCTATGTACAATTAGTTGACGTAGTGTCTGAAATGTTCTAGGATTTTATAGATGTGTAGGTAGTTATGATCTTTGATTAACTGAAAGGCTATCTATGAACGAGGAGAGTCAATTGTAATTATGTTTCTATATGTTATTTAGGTTCGAGTGACTTTGCTGCGTGTTCCTAACTCTAGTTACTTTTCCATTTACTTAAAAACCACTCGATATGAAAGGGAGACACGGAAATATCGTCTTTAATAAGTAAAACTTATGCTAACTACCGTGCACGGACATCTAGCAACAGAAAGATTGTTTAAATAAATAATTATATATAAAATTATGTAATTAAAAAGCCCCTGATGATGCTTATATAGTGAAACCGGTTGGGTAGTGTAGAATTTAATATTATCTGTGGAAAAGTACAAGTGTTTTTTTTATCACAACAATGTTTGATAAATTCCACCAAGTGCCGACAGTCTCAACTATCAACTTCCCTAAATAATTGTTAAAAAAATATTTTTAATAATTTATTTGAAATGAGATTAGCCGTTTAGTCACGGCTTAGCCCACGCTGTCGAAGTAACAAACTTAGAGAAACTAGGCTGTATCCTTTAACTCGTTGGCTGTATCACAACTTTATTGTTTAAATTAGCCTTTCGCCTGCGGCTCTGCCCGCGTTTATTCAATCTATACCTATATGGTCTTTCATTTTTATAATCATTTTATTTTATAGATATACAAAAAAAACTGATGAATTTGGATAAGACTAAGGTCATATCCAACTGTCACGTCATCCAAGGGCCACTAACCGTCGACAATGTCAGCATCGAAGTTTTTCAGAAATATGTTTATCTGGGTCAAGTCATACAGCTGGATAAAAACAACTTCGACGCCGAGGCTGACAGAAGAATATGCTTGGGTTGGGTAGCATTCGGAAAGTTGCGTCACATATTTACGTCGTCAATACCGCAGTGCTTAAAGGCTAAGATGTTCAACCAGTGCGTCCTTCCTGTGATGACGTATGGCGCTGAGACGTGGTCTCTTACAAAGGGCCTGATCCACCGATTTAAGGTCGCTAAGCGAGCTATGGAGCGGGCCATGCTTGGGGTATCTCTGATGGATAGAATCCGAAACGAGGAGATCCGTCGGAGATCGAAAGTAACCGACATAGCCTGCAGAATCAGTAAGTTGAAGTGGCAGTGGGCAGGCCATATTTGTCGCCGACATGATGGCCGTTGGGGCCGAAAGGCTCTAGAATGGAGACCACGTACAGCAAAGCATAGTGTAGGCTGACCTCGTGCCCGCTGGACCGACGACCTGAAGGACGTTGCGGGGGGCGGCTGGATGAGGAGGACGGAGGACCGACATGAGTGGTGAAATTTGGGAAGGGCCTATGTCCAGCAGTGGACGAACACGGGCTGATGGATGGATGGATGGACAAAAAAACACGTTATCTAATCGCCAGATATATTTCGACAATTAATAATGTCCAATTCTACGATACTGCCACGACATGAAAAAAAGGCTTTGTCCTGTGTGACTGATTCACTGACTGACAGACCAAGTACGACTTAAACCGCTACACGCAAAGGCTTGATATTTGAAGGGGTTGTTTATGAAGAGTTGAAAACAAACACTAAAAAAGGATCTTGCAAAATTCGCACCTAAGGGGTGAAGCGAGGGTGAAACTAACAAAAAACCTCCATTTGGCCAATACCATTCATGCTAGGCAGTCGAAATATTGAATGTAGACTCATATAATAAACATGCATGTGGTTCAGGATTTTTAAAAACAGAAGAGTCACGGTCACTTTTTTTAATACTTTGTATTCGATGGTCTTTCCTGTTCTATTCTTTATAGTTTCCATTATTCTTCTTCTCTTTTTTATAATTCTTAGGACTTCCTGGTGAATATTCGATGTGAATGTAAAATATTTGAAATCGAACCTTAATCAAATGAACCTATAAATAAAAGGTTGGGGAAAAACTCTTTTCGCAAATAGTATGTATGAACTTATAATAAAATCTCTTTGGCTATACCATTTGTGTCTGGCTGGTTTTGGTATTATTAAAAAGTTTAAATTTTAAAAAAGATAATTCCAAATTCAAATTAGGTAAAATGTGTGATTTTCATTTGTTTTTATTAGTGTTAAGATGAGTGAATCTAATGAAGAAATTCGATACATTTTAAAATTTTACTACAAAAAAGGTAAAAATGCAACGCAAGCCGCGAAAAAAATTTGTGATGTTTATGGACCTAGTGCAGTGTCTGTGAGAGTAGCACAAATTTGGTTTAAGCGTTTTCAATCTGGAAATTTTGATGTCAAAGATGCACCTCGCTCTGGGCGCCCTGTTACGGATAAAATGCATGCCATTTTTGAAAAAGTGGAGCAAGATGGGCATATCAGTAGTTACGAAGTAGCTGAAGAATTCGGGATTGAACACAAAACAGTTTTGGCGCATTTGAAAAAAGCTGGGTACAAAAAAAGCTCTATATTTGGGTGGCTCATGAGCCACTGAAAGAAACTTAATGAACCGTGTACTCATTTGTGATTCTTTATTACGACGTAATGAAACCGAACCATTTTTGAAAAACCTGAAAACTGGTGATGAAAAGTGGATCACGTACGACAAGAACGTGCGAAAAAGGTCGTGGTCAAAGGCTGGTCAGGCTTCACAGACTCTGGCGAAACCCGGGTTATCTCGCAACAAGGTAATGCTGTGTGTATGGTGGGATTGGAAGGGCATTATTCATTATGAGCTGTTACCGCCAGGCAGGACCATCGATTCTGAACTCTACTGCGAACAGCTGATGAGATTAAAGCAAGAAGTTGAGAGAAACAACATGGTATAAGATTTTACAATAAGCTTCCAGAGGAGGTCCTTAGTTTGCCTGAAAATAAGTTTAAACTATATATTAAGCAGAGACTACATAAGAAAGCTTATCATAAAATCAATGATTATTTGAACGATAATGAAGCATGGTGTAATAAATAATAATAATCTTATTCAAAATTGTAATTCATAATTAGCACATTTTAATACTGTTTGATTCCTCTAAAGGCTTAAAATTAATTAATATGTAAACTTACTTTGTTAAACATTACCTTTAATATGAGACGGGTTGACTAAGATATATTTTTTTCTCGTGACTAATTCCTGCAGTCTTATATTTTTTCATGCCTTTACTTAAGTAGGTATGTATATGATTTTGTATCATATGTTTTATTTTGAAAAAAGGAATGTTTGCGAAGTTTCTTGCCCTTCTTCTTAGCAATACTAATCGAATGGTGCGGATGGTTAGGCATTATGTATACCTATATATAATATCTTTATTCCTATATTTATTTATTTTATGCAGTTGTATAACTTTATTACATTTTAGTAGCCCAACCTTAATATTTTTTGTATGTATTTCCCTTTTTTATTTATGAACTTATTTCTTCATTGCATTATGTATATATAATATTTTTATTCCTAGATTCCTCTATTTTATGCAGGTGTACTTTATTATTTCCCGTATTATTATATATTTTTTATATTCTAAAGATATATTATATTGTTAAAATTAACTTTGACTTGTAGAATCACGATAACGCTAGACCTCACACATCTTTAGCCACTCAGCAAAAATTAAGAGAGTTTGGTTGGGACGTATTAATACATCCGCCGTATAGTCCTGACCTTGCACCTTCAGATTTCCACTTGTTTCGGTCTCTTCAGAATTCTTTAGGCAGTGTCAGGTTAACATCACCAGAGGACTGCCAAAACCACTTGTCATCATCATCATCATCATCATCATAAATACTTTATTGCACAAAAAAATAAGTACAAAAAGGCGGACTTAATGCATAAAGCATTTTCTACCAGTCAACCCTCTTGTCGCGGTTTTTTTATCAGAAGCCCCAGAATTTCTATAGCAATGGGATCATGTCCCCACCTACAAGATGGCAGAAAGTTATCGAACAAAATGGCACCTTCGTGCTAATGTAAATAAACTTTAAAAATGTTTTGAATTTTCATATAAAATGCGAAGAAACCTTTCCCCAACCAATACTTTAAGTCTCCTTGCGATGGAAAAATAACAAATTTATTTCTATCACAGTTTCAATCACGTTTAAATACTGCCAAACCTAACAGAAACTTAGACGAAAGTATATTGTGCATATTCAGCTATAACGAAACTGTATTGAGCCGGACAGCGGGAAATTGAAAAATATTTTCTCGTGATATTTGTAGTGTTTTTACTTAAATGGAAAGATATTATTCATTAACTCTCTATATATAAAAGAATTGGTTGGATTTGAAACAGAGAACATTGCAACTCAATTATTCTTAAGAAAACGAAATAATAAAAATACATGGTAAAAGTTATGTACAATGGCGTGCTTATCTCAATAATGAGATTTCTTCCGACAAACCAAGGGTGAAAGAGATATGTGATATACCTAAATATGGTATTCATATTGTGCATAATACTTATAGAAGCAAGATTATATTATAGTACAAAGTAAAAAATCAATAATAAACTACTTAATATTAAGACATAGGGTAATTAAGTCCAAAATAGTTGCCCCACATTTAAATTTTCATATGCATTTCATTTAATAAGGAGTATAGTTATTAATTATCTATCTTAAAAGAAACTTTGTTTTTATTACATTTTTATTTCTTATTATTTTGGAATAGACGCCTCTGGTCCATATAACCAGAGACAAATAAACGCCTCTTCTGGTATTAACAATTATTTTACGTATTTATAGTATTCTTGACGTCATACCGAAAGTCCACAATATTTCTTCAATTCTTCAAATAGTTTCAGCTGGATCTTTTTTAGTCCAGGTGACTGTTCGCTGTTAAACGGCAGATTTTCATGAATATTTGATGTAACACTAAGATATAACAGGTGGTAGAGCTGATGCCAGGCTCGTCTGTGGAGGTACCACAATGTTACTCGCAAATCCTCCCGAAGTTATTCGTGGAAGAGTAAGAGAACAGCTCTCAGGCAAAACCAGGCGGCCCTTCATTACCTGGGACCGATGGATGGCGGTATATCCATCCCCAATTGCTGGGCCTTATATAAAACAGACTGGTGATGGGCAGCGGCGTCACTGGTGCAAGGGTTCTGGCACCGCGCTCACCAACCCCCCCGAAAGGCCTATTTCCAGCAGTGGATGAAACAGGCTGATGGATGGATGGACACTAAGATATTATGAATCTAGTCATTTGATCAAATCCCAAAACTGGTATCAGTGAAATTACAGAATAAACATGTCAGTTATTAGAGAGCCCCTCGCTCCGCTCCACTTCGCTCGGCTCTCGAATTTATGATCACAAGCAACCTAACACACTCCTCCTCGCTTCGCTCGTCGTCGCACCTGTTATTAAATTTTATCCTAGGATTCTGACTCAACCAATATTGATTATGTGCTAATTGCAATTAAATTTTTTCATTTCTCTTAGAAAATTAGTGATTTGATAAAATAAACATTTCAGTTCTTGCAAAACTCAGTTATATAGAGGCCACCTCGCTCCGTTCCGCTTCGCTCGGCTCCCGAAATTACGATTCAAATTCAAATCCAAAAATCATTTATTTGTGAGTCACAGGTTAGTGGTTAGATAGCAAGTACATTGGTTTCGTCTCTCCGTGCTCTACCACATGGCGTACAAATATTCACACAAAATTAAAATAAAATGTACACAATACAGTCACATGTTATATAAAATAATTAGTAAATTATAAGCAATCTAACATGCTCCTGTTAAGGTCTAAACAAGCTTATTTTTGTCATAATAAAAAATGTATTACTTTATGAAAATACAACAAATACAATTCCAATCAACACATTATGGCTGCCACAGATTCCGATTGTGTATCTAATGACGTAGAACACAATTCCACTTCCTCCCAGATTATACAAATGAGTTCGGAGGAAGCAATTTAGCAATTTGGTAAATCGACTGTTCCCTGGTAATCTGAAGATGGTGGTTCCGCTGGGCCCCGGGCGAGCACATAGCGATATCACATATGAAGGAACTAGGAAAATAAAGGTCTCACAGACAGCAAGATTAACGTGCGTAAAATGCCATTTAGTTAAGCAATCTGCAAATTTTTTCAAATAACTTCTTTTAAACACTGTTGTTTAATCTAGGATTGCAACAAAATTGCATTGTTATTTATTTTTTATCAGTCGCGTGCTTTTTACTTTATTTTATCGCACTATTGTTTTTTACATTGCAGTTTTTTTTTAAATCTTAGCATAGAGTTTTGATGTCTTGAGAAATTGTAAAGTTTTTGCGAATAAATAGACTTTCTCAGTGGAAATGTAATAAATAATCATTTAATTTCATAAAATTATTTATTTTATCAACACATTACTCAATTTTTTGTTGTAAATACAAAAATATTCAGTTTGTTAATAATAAATAATAATATTTGGCTCTTTGGAAATATATTTGGGTGTTTGGCTTTTTGTGTCAGTGCCTCTATTTCCATCTGTGCAAAAAACAAAATCTCCGCCGCCATTTTTCAAAGAAAATTGTTGGTGCATAGTAGTGTTTTCGATTATGTGGAAAAAAAGACAGTGAAATTTTATTCAATTTTCTCGCAAGTGTGTTGAAAAACGTCGTATGAAACGCGTGAGCATAAGACATTACACTCTCAGCTGCAATCTGCAATCCCGCCTCGACTGTAATGTCCAACGCAGTTCACTTGTATCCTAATGTAATATTACTGTGCCCTTCATACACAGTAAGGCTGGTTAATGCAAATTCACCGGACAAAAGCACCAATTTGCTTACAGATATTATTCAATAAAATCAACTTCAAAAGACCAACTTCCCATCCTGAATTTTATCTCGATTCAAATACAAATATATTTTCAATATTCCAGCTTCTAAGGTACAGAATATCATGATCTTGTCGTGTAACCATAATTTGCGTTCAGGGAATACAAAAAGACGGATCAGGCCCCTTTGGGACATGTATTCCAAGATGGCCGATATAAGATTCTGGTTCCTATAAAAAAACTTGCAATTTTGTCCATATTTATCAAAAATTCATCTTTATGCTGCCTAACTAGTAAATTTATTCCACTATATGCAGAAATCTGCGAAATTCTATCATGAATAATACATCCATTATTGAGAGGCATCGAATCAATATAATGTGTGTTAATTTTCAAAGTGATTACTCTGACGAGAGCTTTTGCGTAATTTGAAACGTCACGAATATTGGAGCTGTATTGTGTCGACGTTTGTCACCGGAGCGCCTCGTCAAATTATTGGATTAGCGGAGATTTCAATCTGTCAACATTTCGTCACACCCTATGTCCTTGTTGTTTTAAATTTGTTAGCTTGATGTTATTTTTAGTTTAATTAAACAAGATATCTATACAATTTATATTATTATCTATATCTTATCGGTACAGTGGAGCCCACATCAAGCTATACACATTGAGTATAAGCTGACCTCTTATTGTACGGGAAAAGGAAGAGTACAATGAGAGGTCAGCTCATATTGAAAGTGTTTAGATTGATGTGGGCTCCACTGAACAAGAAAGAAAATTTCAAAATTAAGGGGGTAACTTTTTACCTCGGTACAAAATGCACATCAAAATTTAGTTTTCCTTACTTTTGAATAAAAAGTATGCAATAAATGTGTTTTAAAGCAACTTGCGGAAATAGTTTATTAATAATAAAGTCTTCACATAAAATTGCATATTTTAATGGATTACATTTTGTTTGGATTACATTAACAAACTTAAAAGCGTGTTTACAGTTGTAATGTAATGCAGCTAAACTGTAACGCATAAAATTAAATAATTTTCATGTGATCACCTAACTATTAACAAGCAGTTTGCGCAAATTGCTATAGAACGCATTCATTGCATACTTTTTATTCAAAAGTAAGGAAATAGTACATTACGATACGAGAGCGATGAAACGTTTTCTGACGAGTGTGAGTTTGCGGCACGAGCCGAAGGTGAGTGCTGCAATCACACGAGTCGAGAAAAAGTTTCTCGCACGAGTATCGTATAATATTTTATAGCACAAGTGGGGAAAATGCCGACTTTACGCAAGCGCAGCGTGCGTAAAGCGGTCATTTTACGCACGGTATGCTATAAACAATATTATGATGTGCATTTTGCACCGAGATCCTCCGTTACCACCTTAAGGCCGACTTGTGCATTTATGTTCCGTAGTATTCCGTCTGTCCGCGGCTTAGCTCAGAGACTTTAAATACTAGAAAGCTGCAATTTGGCATGGGTATACATATTAATCACGTCAACAAAATGGTAAAATAAAATCAGGAAAAATTTTTTTTTAGTGGTACCTCCCACGTAAATTATTGATGATTTTTTTTTCTCGTCAATCCCCTCATTGTGGGGTATCGTTGGATAGGTCGTTTAAAATCATTGTGAGTGTGTGAAAACCATTTTTCACACACTCAGTGGACATTTTTGTTAGATTCAAGTGTCAAGGAACAACCGCTTTTCACCGACGATTATTATGTCCCAAACGCGATAGGTGGTGAGCCCTATCGACGTACTTTCAGCACAAATATATCAACGAAGCACGCAGATTGAACATAAATTTTTGTACACCGTGAGGATTGAACCAATGACCTCTAGACTAGCAAGCGAGCGCTCAACCATAAAGGGCATGCCTACGCTAAATTAGCAACTCGATATGTGTCACTACAAAAATTGACGGAAATAACGTTGAAATAAGATTTATATCAGTGCGTATTGCAAGTGGCTGTTACGACAAAATAGCGCAAAATAGGAGAAAATAATACTTTTCAAATGGACGCGATGAACGAAAACCATTTTTGAACAATAGTTTCGTAGTATGGTGGAAGAATCACCAAAGCGCTTCAAGCATTCGGAAGTAGTAATTATGTAAAGTAAATTCTTGCGTAATCATACGAAACTTTCGATAACTTCCGTTTTGATTTTGTCAAAAGTAAATACTGATTTAAGAAAAGACGTTCAAGTACGAGTAGGACTCGTGTCTTGAGGGTTCCGTACATGCCGTTTAAAACACAAACTTATTCCACGTGTAGTTATGGAACTTGACACTTTAGGATCCATTAAACTAAATTTATGTATCCGAGGTTCGCATTGTATCTCCTTAAATAATTAAATTTTGGTAATTTTTGGATTTTTTCCTATACCGGGTGTAAATAGACCGAAACCACATATTCTACCGACCCTACTGAACCACTTTTCCCAAGAGTCATACCCGCGGATACCCTTAGTTTAGGAAATAATTGAGTTTAGAGAGAGCGTCGTCCGTGAAACAGCGGTTACGTTGCGGCGTTCTAAAATAGACCTTCCTCCTACTGGATAAGGTCTTTGAGTTTTTTTTTCGAAGAGTTGTTCAGTATGATCTGTAGAGTATGTGGTTTTATTTAATGGTCGCACTCTATTTACACCCGGTAGGTACCTGTGCTATAACACCTACTTACCTACTACCTACTTACTACAACTGCTAGAATACTAATGAAATTATGAAATTAATTATGAATGGTATGAAATTTGTTTCAAAAAGGGCAATAACTTATTTTTGCGTTGGGTCAGAAGCCCGATTTTGTGATAGCATCTTGGAGCCGCAAACTTCTCTAGGAAGTATTAGTTCCTACTTGATATCTCTCACTGAGCCACATAAAAGGGTTTACAGACGGACAGAGGTTCCGTTTTTAGGGCTCCGTACCCGAAGGATAACCAACGGGACCCTATTACTAAGACTCTGCTGTCCGTCCGTCTGTCACCAGGCTGTATCTCATGAACCGTGATAGTTAGACAGTTGAAATTTTTACAGATGATATACTTTTGTTGACGCTATAACAAAAGAATACTAAAACCAGACAAGTGCGAGTCGGACCTGCTCACTCCCATACAACAGACATGAATTTTTTGCCGTTTTTATAGATAATGGTACGGAACCTTCGTGCGTGGGTCCGACTCGCACTTGGCCGGTTTTTTTCATTTTAAGATACGGGACCCTTAAAATTAAATAAATAACCTAAACCTATATATATAAACTAAAATATACTTATCAAAATTCTTAATCGAACACTCAGCTTGGTGTCCAACAATATAATTACTACGTTTTCCTTTTTGGAAAAATGTTGTTCGCATTCATTTTTCAGAAAAGCAATATTTATATTTCCAGGCAGATGAGTTCAGTAACAAGCAATAGCTCGACCAATTTGCGATTCAAACATACAATCTCCAGTATTCGATAACTTCACCACAGGCCTGGTATAATCCTTGCAACAAGTTAGGACCAAAACCTCGCGGTCAGCAGTTGGACTCCACCGGCAAGGTACAGCCACTGAGCTGAGACCACGGCTTGCATGGGCGATTCTATTCTCATCAAAAAATTACGATACTGATTTATAAAATTCCGTCAAGAGTTGAAAGGCTTATGTCGTTGCGAGCTTGTGTCAATGAATGTTATATACCGAGTATAAATATATAGGTGTCTTTAATTAAAGAAAAATACTTCACACACCGGGTGTAAATAGACAGGTGTCTTTTAATGAAAGGAAAATATTGTATAGCGGGTTTGAACAGACAGATGTCTTTAAATTAAACGAAAATACGTTATTATCGTGTTTTTAGATATTTAATTAAATAAAAAACCGTTGTACGTATCACTTTTTATTTCTCGGAAAACAGAATGAATAATCTCCCGCTACCCACATTCGCAAAACAACAGCAATCATCATAAAAGTTAAAACTACCTACCTACATATACTACACTCCCTCCACCACTATTTAAATAAAATACTAAAAATACAATTTATCTTAACCTAGGTTCTTTATAACGAGGATTCTGATTTCTCGTCCTTCGGAGAGGACGACGGCGAATGGCCTCATCAGAATTAGACTCGGAAACAATATCATCTGGACGACAATCTAAAAATGCTTCTTCTTCCACTGGACCAGAACTAGCATTATCCTCGGACGTCGATGCTACATCCAAAACTAACTCATTTGCCTCACCCCTCTCCATCCCTGGATCAGACGCAGGCGATGGTGGTGACGAAATACTCCCAGGAGTACACACATCACTAACAGTTTGAACTGGATACGTGGATGAGTCTACTCGTTCACGATCGTCATCATCTAGAGATTGATCAAGACAATCTCCAAAAGTACTAAAATCACCATCATTGAGATCCGCTAATTCTGATCCCGTGTATCTTAACTGTACACGACGCATAGTTATATCGTATATACATATTTGATTTGTACATAACTAGGTTAAGAAAAATAATAAATAAATCATAACACAATGTAGAATAAGTTAGGTATTAGGGCCAATCTTATTGTATAACATTTGATTAAATTAGTAAGATACATTCACAACGCTCTACCAGTAAGAACTTGCATATTTATAGTTGCTGTGTCCTACTCTAATCTCTGTCTCACATATGGTAAGAGCCTAGGTTTTATAGTTGTTGTATCTCACTCTAATCTCTGTCGCACAAATGGCGAGTGGTTACGTTTTATAGTTGTTGTGTCCTGCTCTAATCTTGCTTCTCACTCCCACTTATGGTAAATTGTTGGGTTTTTTCCATCAACATATGAAAACTTATAATAGTTATGATATAGCAGTATAAATCCAATAAATCTCCCCTCACTTTGATCCCCGCAGACGATCAAATCGCTCTTCAATGCACTTAGGCAAGTTAGTCAGAATAGGATAAAACTAGCACAAGTTTCTATGGCAGGTACGATCATTCGTAGCAGTAATACCTATACAGTGCCTAGTAATACCTTTAACAGTGCAGTAACCAGTAGTAGTGAACAGTTCAGTAGTTCAGTAGTGACCGTGATAGATATAGTAATATCTATGAGCACGTACCTATGCTCGAGTGCAGTTAGTAGTGCAATACTGCCCTATAGCTATAGGAAGTTCTATGAGAGGAATTTATGCTGAATTCCAATTAGGATTGTGCAACAAAGTGCATCTAGTGCTATAGGAGATTCTATGAGAGGAATTTATGCTGAATTCCAATTAGGATTGTGCAACAAAGTGCATCTAGTGCTATAGGAGATTCTATGAGAGGAATTTATGCTGAATTCCAATTAGGATTGTGCAACAAAGTGCATCTAGTGCTATAGGAGATTCTATGAGAGGAATTTATGCTAGATTCCAATTAGAATAGTGCAGTTTAATAGTGCATTCAGAGATAGTGGTTCATAGTAAGCGATATCTCTGCAGTGGTCAAAGTGCAGTAGTATTTGATAATCAGTTGGTGTTTTTATTTCAGTATACAGTCCACATTAAATTAACTTCAGTTCCGTGAACACTAACGAACGATCCATCTTCGTATATGACTGAGGAACCGGCGCACAATATTGTGTCGGCTGTACATAATATTTTTGGTCCTTCGAAACGGATTAACAGTTGTTGTGCATAGTATTTGATCCGTTAATACAGTCTAACAAAGGCCCAGTCATGCCGAACACAAGATCAATGACGTCTAAAAGTACTACACCTGCAGAAAGCTCGGTAACGGGTACCGAAACCACAGAGAGTACCAGCGCTACTGAGCTAACCACAACTACAAGCTCATCAAACAATACAGCCACTACATCTACCAGCGTATCGACGCCGAACGACGCTGATAACACGCTCGTGGGAACCACAAGTGAAGAGGACACGCCATCCGTCACCACAGCCCAAACTGCTGTCTCAGGCCCAACTTTGGGGGCCGCTTCTACTAGTATCGAGGTGGACTCCGTCAGAGTTACTAACAGAAACTCTGGCACGCTATTAGAGCCACGCGTCGACGCGAGAGGAGTAGAGCAGCAATCTGTCGATCTGTCGGAGACGGACCGCAGGCGCGAAGCGTTCGCCGACACACTCATCCCACCTGCCGCTTCAAATCAAGTTGTTCAGCATTACAACCCACAACATGATCACATCGATGTCAATGTCATTATCAATAAGAAAACAACATCAAGGAAATCACGCACAGAAAAGAGTACTCAGTCCTCCCGCAAGAATACTGAGAAAAAAATTCAAATTCTTAACTTAGAAGAAGACCTTTTACTGTTGCGAATCAAAAAAGCACGTCTTCAACTTAAATTAGACAATGAACAGACGGCAATACCAGATAATGACTCCATCACGACAACGACAGTACAACAACGTGTTGAAGATTGGTTGGACGGTTCACAAAATGAACTACTCGCTATTACTGAAAATGCAATGGAAAGTGGGCAGGCACCCGACTCCACCCCTATGCCGGCCCCGCCCACAATCCATACGAACGAAGTAAGATCGTCACAATTTGAGAACGACGTGCAATCTACGCCGATCGTACATACAGAATGCAGACAGTCAAATGCATTCAGTATGCCCGCTGCACCATCATCATTTGGTGCACGCCCTGCGCCATCACTGCCAGGGATCAAAGAACCTTTGATCAACGAAGCTCACGCGGTATTGTCACACACCAATACCTACCCAATACCGACGCAGGTTGGGACCAGAGCAGACGTCAGTCTTCAGGCTCATGTCACGCCTACTGTTACTGGCGTGCGCCCCGCCCTCAAGCAGGCGGGGATCGAAGCACATTCTTCTGTCACGCCCACCATTAGTGGCGTGCACCCCGCCCTCAAGCAGACGGGGATCGAAGCGAATACTCTGTCACATCGACCAGAGGCCACTGGTGACCACCAGCAGCATAGCACTCAACCTGTACTGCCTTCATTCTCACGGCTACAGGGAGATCTACAGAGTGCTGAAACACAGAGCACGCGACTGGCATCACCGCCACCTAGAGTCAGTGCTAGCGCTACATTGGAACGATTACTACAACAACAGACGCTGCCGTCGCAGAAAGACACACGCTGTTACAGTAATCAAGAATCAGTGGATAACAGAAACTATCCACCAACAGTAGAGAGATTCCAAGATAACAGTGAAGCTCCACTCATGCCTACTGTATCAACAAATGATAACATGCAGTTATTAAATTATTTCGAGCGCCAACAACAGATGTTTTTGCACGGGCTCAGCCAAATATCACAAGCCGTTAGCTCGCCTGCAAGCAGAGGCTCCGCACCACCAAAATTTCTAAGCGATCTACCAATATTCGCTGGAGCATTCGACGAATTTTATTCATGGAGAGACTTATTCAAAGCAACATCGTCTCACTTCAGCGACGAAGAAAATAAAGCTCGCTTACGAAGATGTTTGAAAGGTTCAGCAAAGGATTTAGTAGAAGGCCTCTTCAAGACAAGTGCGCCTAGCTACGATATCATTGAAACGCTAGAGGAGGTCTATGGGCGACCCGACGCTATAGTCTACGCCGAACTTGAGAAGCTGAAAACATTACCCCGCTTATCAGATGCAGGTAGAGAATTACCCACCTTCACATGTCGGGTGGACGCCGTTGTTTCGACAATACAAGCATTGAAAAAAGAAGCGTATCTTATCAGCCCTCAGACTCTTCATATAATAGAAGAAAAGATGTCTCCATTATACAAAAAAAGCTGGTACGATTTTGAAGCCCTACAATTAGAATCCGAACCAGGACTTTTAAAAATGAGACGTTTTCTCAAACAAGAAATGAAGAAACAGGTGCGTCACATAAACCTCGAAGCTTTACCACGCACTTCAGAGCCTCAAAAGAAATTCCAGAGAACAATGGCAGCTCAGTACAATAGAGCGCAATCACAATGTCCATTGTGTCTACGCAACGGGCACCTGCTAAGCGAATGCCACAAATTCCAGAGAACAATGGAAATCCAAGACAATAGAGAACAAACACAATGCCTATTGTGTTTGAGAAAGGGCCACCTGTTAAGTGAATGCAGAAAATTCAAAGAATTATCTCTAGACAAAAGATGGAATTTTTGCAAAGATAAGAAAGTCTGTTTCCGGTGTCTGAAGCACAGAAACTTCCGACACAGGTGCAAATCAACAAAATGCGAGGCGCCGGGCTGCATGTATTATCATCATAAGCTTCTACATCGACAGCCTGCGACCCCTAACAATGAAGACAATAAGACGATGGGCACAACCTGTTCTGCATTGGGTACGTCCGCATTATTGAAGATTATTCCAGTTACGATCTCCGGACCCAAGGGGAGCACCGACGTCTATGGAATATTAGACGGTGGTAGTACGATCACGATTTTAAACGAAGAAACCGCAAATCGAATCGGAGCACAAGGCCCCAGCAAGACTCTACGCATTGAAGGCGTCGCTGGCGCTCGAATAAACGACTCAGCGTCACAGCTTGTTACTATATACATAAAAGGCAAGCACTGTGACGAGCAACATTGTATCGATGCTCGTACCATCCCTTCACTGAGTATCTCCGGTCAAACAGTCGAGCGTACTACAGTCGAACATTGCGAACACCTACGTGATATCGCCAATCAATTAGTATACAACGACGCGACTCCGTCAATACTAATCGGCCAAGACAACTGGGAATTACTCATGACGAGCTGCAGTCGCACGGGATCCCACAACGAGCCTGTCGCCTCACTTACAGGTCTCGGATGGGTGATCCACGGCCTCAATGGAGAGATCGATCATAGTCGGGTCGAAGTTCATCGGGTCACAAAATTACGTGATACCGATAAAGATAATATAGAAGAGCTCATCAGAGAACACTTTTCACTCGACTCCCTGGGTATTCAAGCACGCCGCCCACGATCCGATCCTGAAGAACGTGCATTGAAGATATTACGAGAGACCACACGTCGCTTATCTGATGGAAGCTTTGAAGTGGGATTATTATGGAAACAAGACAATATAAAAATCCCGAATAACTACGACTCCGCTCTAAGTCGTCTAGAAGGCATCGAAAGAAAGCTAGACAAAGATGCTGAGCTGAAAACCAGATACAGCGATCAAATGAAAAGAATGATCGACAATGGATACGCTGAGATCGCACCACCGGCACCATTATCAACAAAGAAATGGTATTTACCTCATTTTGCGGTCATTAATCCATCCAAACCTGAAAAATGCCGCATTGTCCATGATGCAAAAGCGAAATACAAACAAATCGCACTCAATGATCTCCTGCTCACAGGTCCAGACCTACTCCAATCATTACCAGGAGTACTATGGAGGTTTAGACAGCGATCTGTAGCGGTTACGGCGGACATAAAAGATATGTTTCTCCGTATCAAGATAAGAGAAGACGACCGAGATGCACTTCGTTTTCTCTGGCGAGGTGAAGAAAGAACAGGCGAACCCAAAGAGTATCGCATGAAGTCTGTGATTTTTGGAGCGACCTCTTCACCAGCAAGCGCAATTTTTGTAAAGAACAAAAATGCTGAAGATTTCCAACAAGAGTTTCCTGAAGCAGCCGAAGCAATCGAACGAAACCACTATATGGACGATTACCTTCAATCATTCTCCACGATTGAAAAAGCAAGACTCATTGCTGGACAAGTCGATTACATACATCGAAAAGGGCATTTCGAACTACAGAAATGGACGTCGAACGAGCCAGCTGCCATAGGAAAACTCACATCATCGCCGGGAAAATCCAATAAGAATTTTGATAACGGCGGAAGCGAGAAAATTCTCGGACTAGTATGGCAACCTCACGAAGACACGCTCAGCTTCAACTTGAACATGTCACGAGTCGATCCAGCCATTATGTCGGGAAAGAAAACTCCGACAAAGCGTGAAATGCTTCGAACTGCTATGTCATTATTTGATCCAATTGGATTAGCCACTCCAGTCACGATACAAGCTAAACACATCTTACAAGAGACTTGGCGTCTTGGCATCGATTGGGATCAAAACCTGCCCGATGAATTATGTACTCGTTGGATGAAATGGATACAAGATTTGGAAAATCTGGGAAAACTCGCACTGCCGCGATGTTACTATGGATATGACGGTGCATGTCGGCGCGAACTACACACATTTGTAGACGCGAGTGAGACTTGTTACGCCACAGCAGCCTTTTGGAGATCAACAGCGCCAGATGGAAGTATTCAAGTCAGTCTCGCAGCAGCCAAAGGTAGAGTCGCACCGATAAAGAAAACCTCAATCCCGAGACTCGAACTACAAGCAGCGGTGTTGGGCTGTCGTTTAGCTAAAACGATTATTGAAGAACACGATGAGAAACCAGATAAACGAGTTTTCTGGACGGACTCAAAAACTGTTCTAGCATGGCTACGAGCGGGTCCACGAGCATACAAACAGTTCGTGGCTTTCCGCGTAGCTGAAATTGAAGAAAACTCTACCGTCGCCGAATGGAAATGGATTCCAACTAAAGAAAATGTAGCCGACGACGCTACCCGCGACACCCCGAACGACTTCAATGAACAACACAGATGGTTTCGGGGACCGAATTTTCTGTATCAAGAGGAAAACTCGTGGCCCGCAGAACCCGAGCTTCAGAAAGAAACTACGGGAGAAGAGAGAACGACAGCGGTCAAGAATCCTCCAATATTAAACGAAGCCTTACCTGAAACAACACGATTTTCTTCATGGCTTCGATTAATAAGATCTACAGCTCGAGCACTACAGTTTATCAATCTCTGTAGACCAGAAAAAAGTTCATCTACAAGACAAAGAACGAAAAAAAATCCTGAAATTGATCCAGACTGGAGAAAATCGAGGAAAATTCCGAAACGAGAAAAATCCAATAAGAATGATCGCACCGTCGACAAATTTCTTATATTGGAAACTGAATTTATCAATCAGGCGGAAAAACTATGGCTACGAGCGATGCAAGAAAACTCATTTTCCGAGGAAATTCGTCGAGTTACCGGCGGGAGTGCACTTCAAAATGATAGCCGCATAAAGAACCTAGCACTGACGATCGGCGATGACAGATTATTGAGAGTGAAATCTAGAATCGAAGCTACAAGCGACATCACTCCGGAACAACGTTCACCAGTTATACTAGACGGGAACCATCCATACTGCAAACTCTATATTGACTGGATTCACCGAGAGCTTCATCACGGAGGCGTTGAGACGGTCGTTAATGAGATCATCCAAAGATACTGGGTCATACGTCTCCGTCCATCTGTAAGAGGAGTATTATGGAGCTGCCAGCCTTGTCGTCTACGTCGTGCCAAACCAGCATCACCTCCAACTGGGGATCTACCCAGATGTCGACTGGCACATCATCAGAGACCCTTCACCTTTACAGGGCTCGATTTTCTAGGTCCTCTCAGCGTCACCGTTGGCCGGCAACACCATAAAAGATACGTAGCTCTTTTCACCTGTCTGACAACTCGAGCGATACATCTGGAAGTAGCCGCATCCCTCAGCACAGACTCCTGTATCCTGGCTCTGCGACGCATGATGGCTCGCAGAGGCCGCCCCTCGGAAATCTGGTCGGACAACGGCACCAATTTAAGAGGCGCCGATGCAGAACTACGTCGGGCATTAGATGAAGGCGAACTGCGAACAGCTGCTGCGAACCGGCTCATCACATGGAGGTACCTACCGCCGGCTTCTCCATTTATGGCCGGAAGCTGGGAACGATTAGTACGAAGCGTGAAGACAGCGCTTCGTACTACACTTCACGAGCGACACCCTACCGATGAGGTCCTATCTACACTGATGGCAGAGGTCGAGGACACGATAAATAGCCGACCATTGACACACATCTCAACAGAAGACGGCCAAGAAGCCCTAACGCCTAATCATTTCCTTCTAGGAGGTCCATCAAGAGTACCACAGCCAGGCATATTCAAGGACAGCGATCTGCATGCCAAGAAGATGTGGAGAACAGCGCAACGACTCGCAGACATCTTCTGGGCTCGATGGATTCGAGAATATCTGCCTCAGCTACAACACCGGCGGGAGCCTCATGGTAGCGGCGATGCTCTACAGGTCGGCGACCTCGTAATCATAGTGGACAACACGCAACCCAGAAATACGTGGCTTCGAGGTCTGGTTGTCGACGTCTTCCCTGGACCAGATGGTGTAGTACGGACGGCGGACGTCAAGACGACGAACGGTATACTACGTCGGCCTACGAAAAAACTCGTCGTGCTACCTACTTCAATGAAGCAAGCTTCACGGCGGGAGAATGTACACGACGCATAGTTATATCGTATATACATATTTGATTTGTACATAACTAGGTTAAGAAAAATAATAAATAAATCATAACACAATGTAGAATAAGTTAGGTATTAGGGCCAATCTTATTGTATAACATTTGATTAAATTAGTAAGATACATTCACAACGCTCTACCAGTAAGAACTTGCATATTTATAGTTGCTGTGTCCTACTCTAATCTCTGTCTCACATATGGTAAGAGCCTAGGTTTTATAGTTGTTGTATCTCACTCTAATCTCTGTCGCACAAATGGCGAGTGGTTACGTTTTATAGTTGTTGTGTCCTGCTCTAATCTTGCTTCTCACTCCCACTTATGGTAAATTGTTGGGTTTTTTCCATCAACATATGAAAACTTATAATAGTTATGATATAGCAGTATAAATCCAATAAATCTCCCCTCACTTTGATCCCCGCAGACGATCAAATCGCTCTTCAATGCACTTAGGCAAGTTAGTCAGAATAGGATAAAACTAGCACAAGTTTCTATGGCAGGTACGATCATTCGTAGCAGTAATACCTATACAGTGCCTAGTAATACCTTTAACAGTGCAGTAACCAGTAGTAGTGAACAGTTCAGTAGTTCAGTAGTGACCGTGATAGATATAGTAATATCTATGAGCACGTACCTATGCTCGAGTGCAGTTAGTAGTGCAATACTGCCCTATAGCTATAGGAAGTTCTATGAGAGGAATTTATGCTGAATTCCAATTAGGATTGTGCAACAAAGTGCATCTAGTGCTATAGGAGATTCTATGAGAGGAATTTATGCTGAATTCCAATTAGGATTGTGCAACAAAGTGCATCTAGTGCTATAGGAGATTCTATGAGAGGAATTTATGCTGAATTCCAATTAGGATTGTGCAACAAAGTGCATCTAGTGCTATAGGAGATTCTATGAGAGGAATTTATGCTAGATTCCAATTAGAATAGTGCAGTTTAATAGTGCATTCAGAGATAGTGGTTCATAGTAAGCGATATCTCTGCAGTGGTCAAAGTGCAGTAGTATTTGATAATCAGTTGGTGTTTTTATTTCAGTATACAGTCCACTTTAAATTAACTTCAGTTCCGTGAACACTAACGAACGATCCATCTTCGTATATGACTGAGGAACCGGCGCACAATATTGTGTCGGCTGTACATAATATTAACAATTGATCAACATGTTTCTTAATGCTAATATTTAAGTCTGGTAGAAAAACAATGAACATTCTTGAGCCAATTACTTCTTTAATTACACCGATCTTCCACAGATGTTTCGTGCCATTGTAGAAAAAATGTTTTATCAGTACTTTTTGTCCAACTATAAACTTCACTTTTCTATGGCCTCCGTATTGATTATGCTGTGAGATCTGTTTAGAACAAACAATACGTTTAGCTTCGGACGCTAACGACACTGCTGATGGCTCATTATGTTCAGCACAAACGGGGACCCGCATAAGATCAAACCTACATCGCAAGGAGCGACCTATTAGAAGCTGAGCTGGCGAAAAACCTGTCGTACAGTGCACAGAGTTCCTATACTCAAACAAAAAATTATTTAATTTTTTAATAATTGAAGTCTGAGTTTCGTTTTCTTTTATAATGACTTTTAAAGCTTTTTTTATTGTTTTGACGCTGTTTTCTGCTTGGCCGTTTGAAGCTGGATGATAGGGGGCGCTTGTTATGTGTTTGATGCCGTTTGCACTACAGAAACTCTCTAATACGTTTGAACAAAAGTTAGTTGCGTTGTCCGTTACTAATGTTCGAATTAAACCGAAACGACTGAACATTTCCTCCAGTTTTGCTACGATCGAACTACTGTCCGTAGTAGGCAGTAAAAAACATTCCACCCACTTGGAATGCGCATCTACTGCGACCATATATTGTTTACCGTGTAAAGAAAACATATCGATGTGAATTCGCTCCCAGGCTCGCTCGGGATACGGCCACGGCTGTTAGGAGGCACGTGGTGGATCGGAACGCAACGCATTACATAAACTACACGACTCTATTTTTTGTTCTATGTGCTTATCAATATTAGGCCACCACATATGAGACCTGGCTTCAGCTTTAGTTTTTACCACACCAAAATGCGAATTGTGCAATTCTTCTAACAATTGCTCACGAAACTTTGAAGGAATAACGACTTTATGACCTCTCATGATACAGTCATTCTCTAAAGATAGTTCCACCCTACAATTAAAATATGGCTTTAAATCCTCGTTCGTTATTTTACTGGGCCACCCTTTTTTTATTAACTCCATCACTTCCCGTAATACGTTATCACGAGATGTTTCGACCTTTATGTCATTAACAGAAACCGCTTTCAAAAAGGAATCACGTAAATAATTAACGTACAAGGTGTAGTCTGTACCTAGCATATCTGACTCATCGAATTTATCGACTTTGACTGATCGAGATAAAAAATCTGCTACGTTATTCTCGCTTTTAACGTATTCAATCCTATAATTGTACGCTGATAAAAATATAGCATATCGTTGTAAACGGTTCGCTGCTAATTCAGGTACACCCTTTTTTCCCCCAAATATAGTAATTAAGGGTTTGTGATCCGTACGCAAAATAAATGGAACCGTGCGACCATATAAGTAATGATGAAACTTTTTAATTGCGAATATTATGGAAGCCGCTTCCTTTTGTATCTGTGCATAATTACGTTCTGCTTTAGATAAAGAGCGTGATGCATAAGCCACCACTCTCTCTGAACCATCCGGCTGCCGTTGAGCTAGTAAAGCTCCCAACCCTTCAGGCCCAGCGTCTGAAGTCACTATTGTCGGGTACTCTGGATTATAATGAGCTAAAACTCGTTCATCAGCCATTTCCTTTTTTATTCTTTTAAATGAATTTTCCTGTGCCTCTTCCCAAATCCATTTTTCACCCTTTTTTAATAATAAATGTAATGGACTAAGCAAACTAGACGTGTTAGGAACAAAACATCTATAATAATTAACCATCCCTAAAAATGATTTTAATTCGTTAACATTTTTGGGTGGTTTACAATTCAAAATTGCTTCAATTTTATTTTTTGATTTGTGCAGCCCATGTTTATCTATTACAAACCCAAGGTACTCTACAGATTTTTGAAACAGCTTACACTTATCTGGCTTCAATCTCAAACCTGCATCTTCTAATCTACTCAAAACTTGCTCTAATCTTTGAATATGGATTTCTTTTGTTTCCCCCGTTACCAAAACGTCATCTAAAAATATACAGGTACCCTCAATATCTCCTAACAAATTTTCCATGGTTTGTTGAAAAATAAAGGGTGCATTACTTAAACCAAAGACCAAACGATTAAAACGGTATAAACCCTTATGAGTATTTATGCAAGTTAGGTTTTTAGACTCGTCTAATTCTAGCTGATTGTAGGCCCTAGCCAGATCTAGCTTAGAAAACTCCACTCCATTGTGCAGCTTCGCAAACAAATCTTCAATACGAGGAATGGGGTAGTTGTCCAAAAATAAAACTTTATTGAGGGTAACTGAATAATCCCCGCAAATTCTTACCTCGCCATCGCGGCGTAACACTGGAACAATTGGCGTAGCAATGTTTGAATGTTGAACTTTTTCCAAAATACCTAATTCTTCTAAACGTTTTAATTCATTCTCAACTTTAGTCTTCAATGCCAAAGGAACCGGACGAGGCTTAAAAAATCTGAATTCTGCCTCAGATTTCACTTTTAAGTGAACTTTGTACTTATTAAATTTTCCTAATTCATCTGAAAACAATTTTGAATATTTATTTCTCAACATTGAACCCACATCCTCGCTCGTTATATTATTGCAATCCACCCTACATAACTGTAAATTAAACTTGCTTATGAAATCCCTACCTAGCAAGGTGGGTTGTTTGTTTTGTGTTGCAATAACAAATAGCTTTATCGGTTCCGTGCGGTTTTCGTATGTGATTAATAAAGACACGTAACCTAGCGGTGAAATTTTGCTTCCGTTATAACAATTTAAAATCACCCTACAAGGTTCTAAATTATATTTGATTCTAAAACAATTATCGTAGATAGACTCGGGCAAAACTGAAACGGCGCTCCCACTATCAATTTCACATAAAATATCTTCGCCAGCTATCATAACGCTCTGACTCATCGGGTCACCGTTCACGCTTTTGATATTAATATATACCATAAATACCTTCTACAGTGTCGTCATCGTCCGCCGCCATATAATAATTATTTTTTTTCACTTGAGCTTTACACATACGCTTCAAATGACCTTTTTTATGGCATTTCTGACAATTATAGTTAACGAAACGGCACTGGTCTCGCGAATGACTTTTATAGCCGCACACGTCACAACACTTTGCATTCCGTGTAACCGATGATGGTCCCGCTCGCGCACCGCCTACATCAGCTTGCATAGCGAATACCGGTTGAGCGAGCGCGGCCGCGGCCTCGGTGCGTGAAGACTGCACCCCCTGCCGCGCACACCGCATGCTCTTCGCCAGGTCTACCGCCTTATTGAAAGTGAGGCTATTAACATCTTCACCAAAAAGCTTTTCCTTTTCTTTGGTGTTTTCCAACCCAAGAACGAAACGATCCCTTAACGCTGTGTCTAGTTCAGATTTAAACCCACAGTATAACGCCAAGTTACGCACTCGCGCCGCCCATTCAGCTAAATCCTCTCCGACTCGCTGTTCTGCTTTGTAGAAGGCATATCGCTCAGCAAAACTACTTTTTTTGGAAGCAAAATGGGTATCCAGTAGCACCAAAATTTCAGCAAATTCCGTGTTCTCCACCTCATTGGGGAAAGCCAAATCTCTCACGACACGGTATGTGTCCTCCACCAAAGCCGCCAGTAGTAAAGCTCTTCGTTTTACAAAAGACTTGTCGGTTTCTTCGTTAATTCCATTTGCGAGACACGTCTGATTAAACCGACTTTTAAAAATGCTCCACTCCTGCACTCGGTGGTCGAACGTGAGACTGTTTCCAATAATATTGTTTGCCATTTTCAACACAATTATGTTGAACACTACTTGATACGCGTGAATTTCTTTCTCGTCGCCAAAAATATCGTGTTTTTAGATATTTAATTAAATAAAAAACCGTTGTACGTATCACTTTTTATTTCTCGGAAAACAGAATGAATAATCTCCCGCTACCCACATTCGCAAAACAACAGCAATCATCATAAAAGTTAAAACTACCTACCTACATATACTACAGTTATATATGTACCGCGTGCATAGTGTCTTTAAATTATACAAAAATTTGTTATACACCGGGTGTAAATAGACAGGTGTCTTTGAATTAAACAAAATACGTAATACTACGGGTGTAAATAGACAGGTGTCTTTAAATTAAACAAAAATACGTTATACACCGGGTGTACACAGACAGGTTTCTTTAAATTAAACAAAAATACGTTATGCACCGGGTGTAAATAGACAGGTGATTTGGATACCAATAAAAGATTTATTCCCTAAAACAAAAAAAAAATGATGAAATTGATCGTCACGACATGAACCAAGGGGAGTGATAGAGGTATTTCGCAGTTTGGACTATGGAGTCAGTCTCTACACTTGCAAACCCATGTTTTACTGACGGTTATTACGTCCCAGGTGGATGGGTAGTAAGAAACACCATAATCCAAGGAAAAACATGGAAAAACAATGGAACGTGCCTTCCAAAGCACGCACATAAAATAGTGCTAACTATAAAAAAACTCAATTTTGCTAGAAAACCTTATTTAACTATTGTCGTTTAGTGAATTAACCACATTTATTTAAAAATAACAAAAACAATTTATTTAATACTTTTTATTCAAAAGTTTTGTGTTTGAGAACTAAGTCCAAACCAACCACCTTGAGAGTATCAAAGCGGAAATAGCCGAAGCATTCTCGCAGTAATCCTAGTACCCAGGGCTCTTCTTATCCCGGCTGGCTCGTGGTCAGCCTTGTCGTCTTAACACCAATTAGCACTTCGTACCCCGTATCTTCCTAATCCTGACCTCTGAGAAAATTCTATTTAGTTGTCGGAGATTCACTTTGCTGGGATTTATTTTCAGTTACTGCTCTCATAATGTAGTAGCTCAAGGTATTTACCTTGCTTCGTGGCTTTCAATGATTGTGATTCGAATTTGGAAATCCTAAACATGATAAATAACAACATTTTGATTGAATTCAACAAATCGTCAAAAAAGCCGCTAAAATGATAGCGCCTGTCAAATAATTCGGCTTCTTTTGAGTACGGTACCCTAATTTTTATTATTTGTCATTTAGTTTTAGGACAAACAAAAAAATGCATTTTTACAAGGTTTCTTGTATGTGGACCCCCATTGTTTTTCATATTAATTTTAAATTTTATTATTTGTCGTGGTAGAAGCTATAGTAAAACGTATTATGTGAAAATTTCAACTGGCTATATACCTATTACGGCTGAAGCTGTAGACCCCTGCGACAGACGGACGGACAGACGGAATAGGGTCCTTCGGGTGCGGAATCCTAAAAACTGGCAGCGCTGGAAGCGAGCGTTCTAATGTAGACTTAATGAAAATATACTTCAGTTCAAAATCACTTGACAGGATTGTAGTGTCCCATGTCCGTCCATCCGTATGTCACAGCCACATAACTTTACCACCACCATTGAAAATAAATTTTCTACAAAAATAGCATTCACTTGTCTACATAATATGGTGTAAAAAAAATTCGAAACATTTTAACCAAAAATAGCATTTACTTGTCTACATAGAATGGTGTAAAAAATTGTTCAAAATATTTCCAGTACAAAAGTGAGAAAAATAAAAAGATATACTAAAAATACAATATGGGTATCGAATTGTAGATATTAAAGAGCTGATTACAAAAATTTATACTTTTATCATATTTACTGGCACTGATGTTGAGAAATCTTTGAAAAACCACAAAAAATGCATGTCCCCCCCCCCCTATCTCCGAAACTAATGAACCGAACAAAAATGAAAAAAATCATGGTTATTTGGGATTACGTAAAGATTACAGGAAAAATATAGCGGTTGAGAAATTCACGATAACAAAGTTTTATTTCGAGTACGGTATAAAAATATTTACCAGTGCGTCCTTCCTGTGATGACGTATGGCGCTGAGACGTGGTCTCTTACAAAGGGCCTGATCCACCGATTTAAGGTCGCTCAGCGAGCTATGGAGCAGACTATGCTTGGGCTATCTCTGATAGATAGAATCCGAAATGAGGAGATCCGTCGGAGATCGAAAGTAACCGACAGAACCTGCAGAATCAGTAAGTGGCAGTGGGCAGACCATATTTGTCGCCGAGATGATGGCCGCTGGGGCCGAAAGGCTCTAGAATGGAGACCAGGTACAGCAAAGCGTAGTGTAGGCTGACCTCGTGCCCGCTGGACCGACGACCTGAAGGACGTTGCGGGGGGCGGCTGGATAAGGAGGACGGAGGACCGACATGAGTGGCGAAATTTGGGAAAGGCCTATGTCCAGCAGTGGACGAACACGGGCTTATAGATGGATGGATGGATGGATAGAAATATTTGAGTCTCTCTTTTGTGGTACAATCGATTCTTTTTTTAATTATCATTAACAGTTATGGGCAAGATTTTAAATACCTTCTTCCTGACTGTTGTAAAAACTGTCTAATTACGGAACCCTAGGTATGCGAGTCTGACTCGCACTTGACTGTTTTTTTTTAAATTGTAATTACTTATAGAATATTACTTATTTTATTAATTTTTTTTTACTTGTGTGCTTGCTTGGCCGAGAGATAATGCTCAAACAAATTTAAACAATTAACTTATAGCCTAAACTTGCAACACGGTTTCGAACAAATAAACAATTGATTGATAGTCAAAGTCACAATGAGAATCTGAATGAAATATCCTTCCTAAAACTGAACTATAATGTTGTTACGCTTTAGTTATGAGTATTCTCTTAACCCTTTTAATTCTCACTACTTATCTCTAAACTAACAGATCGCAGTCTAGATCGTGGTTTGGATCCGTCTCGCAAATTAATCAGGAACAAACGGGACAGTAGTCAAATTTGAAATCCATAAAATTTCAAAATACTAACCCGCTAATTTCTTTACCTATTTAGAAAGTAGTTAAAAAGCTAAGGGACTTGTGTATATCCCTTTTCCAAAATTCCGAATAAACTTTGACTTTTCAACAAAAGCCTTGTAGGCATAATGACTTTCGTTCCAGTGCCAGTAACTACTCTGATTGTATTAAAAAAAAACGAAATGGTATGACCATAGAGCTTATTTATCAAATGTCATTGACACTTGACATTGACAGCTAGTATTTTTATTTATTGCTAGGCAAATGTATTCTAGCTGTTCAGCCCATAACCTTGAAATTTTTTTTTAAACATATCTCTAGAACTTAGGAATAAAAAAATATATTTAAACGCTTTTCGGAATAAGAATAAAATGATATCTCCATAGATTATTCATTTTTTTACCTTATCAGAAATGAAAACTTGTGGATTACGTAAAAGTCTAGCTGCTGGGTTACACGAAGGAACCGAAAAATAAAATTACAATAACTATACCCTTTATTGGTACAAAATGACACACTTCATTCATCCTTCGTAAACTAAGGACTCGGAGGAGAAAGGAGCAGCAAGTCCTCTTTATACCATTACCCTAGGGACTCCCCAGGAAACATAGGTAAGGCACATATTGTAATGCGAATGGGTTTTATTATTTTATCAGTTACTCATACATATAAGAATAATCTCTAGAGATAACAAGTTCTATTCTCACAGAAAACTTGACTTGGAAGCAATCATTTAAGTTGAAGACTTTTCTCAGCAAACCGTCCTAGATGTAGGTTTTTATTGATTATTTCAACAAAACATGAGGGGTTGCACACGAGGGTGAATGTCAAAATGCAACCACGCAGATTAACTCCTAAGCTCCCCTCGTATTTAATAAAGACTAGATATTGTCACTTTCTACTTTTAAAAAGGTATGTGTATTTATCAGTAGCGTATTTAGTGTAGTAGAACCTCACCATGAACCAATAAACCAATGGATAATATATCCACCTAATGTAATCACGCAATGCCACTTAAGCAAATGGTCACAGAATTTAGGGGCAAGACGAAGAGAGTGCAGCGCTATAATTGGTTCATTTATCTAGGTTTCTCCCTGTATATCTTATACTTTATACCCTCTAACGCAGATATTATGAACTTACTGTAAAATAATGAGAATTTTGCGACACCACACGCCGCGCCGTAGTGCAACAAATTTCCGTTATAAGTTTTTTGTTGGATATTTGGTTGCTATAGTTTATATAAGAAAACCCGATTGCTACACACACAGCTATAGTGCAGAGTTCTATTTTATTACCAATTTGTTTAAAATTATCAACTTTATGGTAGTTGTGTGAAATTAGAATAAAAAAACGTATAAGGGTAATTTTAGTTATCCGTGCATATTATTTAAATCAGAGTCAAATTTAAAGTTAATTTGCTTTGATTTGAAGGACTTGGAGAGACGTTCAAAGCAACACCATATTTTGGAATAACACACAATGTAAAAACTTATTTCAAAAAAGTTTTACACGTTTGTAATGGAAACGTAACGGAACCCTTATCGCTCAGCTATCGCGGCATTATCGCTGAGGTATGCCGCTCAGCTGACTCCCAACCCTCGATTCCCAACGGCATAGGGGGCTTCATTCAATTCTTCGCACGCAATGCTTTGCATATGTAAGTACTAGGCTAGGTAATTGTTACGTATTGCGTAACTGAATTGGAATCGTCTTTGGAATAAATAAATTATATAGGTAACGAATTTAAAATGGTGCATTCAGAAAATGGCCTAAAATGTAATTTTACCAAAAAACAATGTACTTTGTAGGTATCTAAGAACACGCAAGCCAAGTTTTTACAAAATAGGCCAGCCTCTGCAGTGCATTATTTGCTTGATGTTCTTCGAGAAACTTTCGATCGGTACTTAAGAGAAGAAGCATATAAAAGAACCAGAACAAATGTTTATGTTACAAAAAAGTCTATCCTTTTTCACGCCATTGGCTAAATATTCATCAAAAAATTACTTGAGGTATCGAGATCATTTTAATTACAGTCAAATCATAAAAACGTATTGTCTACTTAAAATAACCCAATACTTTGAAATCTAGCTGGCGTAAACCAATTAACCAATCGATAAGCTTAAACGTAAAAATTCTAAAATAATGGAAAAATGGCATGGTCTTCAGGAACGGTAACATTTAAAAGTAGAGAATTTTTAAATTAAAATATACATAATAGGAATACAAAAACATTGTGTCAGATGATTTTGAAATGATGAAAATCTATAAGACAATGGGCCAGTTTCTGAATTAAGAAAGTCTCGCTAAGTTGATACATAGGTGACGAATAGGCCAATCACAGCGCTGCATTTCAAAGTTAAGCACTACTTAACTAGAAATTCTCAAATGTGAAATCAGGGGAATAAAATTTATAGGTAACAACTTGAGTTTGACATTTTTGCTATAAAGCAACTTAATCAAATCATACAGTAATTTCTTTACAAAGCATTTTAATCCTATCTAAGACGTTTATTTGAAGAATCAGCCATGTTTTTTTATCTTGGTTGTATCAATAATTAAATCACCTACTATATTTTTTTGTTCGTATCTTACAAAACGCATATTGTTTTGTTATAATGCTAAAACATAACAAACATGTAACCTTCGTTATTATCAAACAAAATAAACAAAAACTAAATTGTTTTAATAAAATAAAATGATGAGGAAGTCAATAAAAATTCTAGTCCCCACAGTAGGATTCCTGGGTGGCACAGAATTCGGTGAATGAATACTTGGCAAATTTTTCACCTGCATTTTTTGTTGTGTTTTCTTAGACTCGGGTCTAAAGTGGGGGTCTTAGAAAATATTTAGTGAGCTAAATATTGGGATGTCGCTCATTCTATGGCAGAACGGTCTGCCGCTGGTGTGGGACGCGACGTGTGTTGACACTCTCGCTGCGTCTCGCGTCCAGTCAACTGCAGCTACGGCTGGCGCGGCGGCAGCAACGGCCGAGCGCAACAAGCGGCGCAAATAAGTGGGAGCTGCATGTTTGTGCCGTTTGGTGTTAAAACTCTCGGACCGTGGGGTCCCGAAGCACAGCAGATCTCTTCAAGCAGATTTCCGCTCGCCTCGTCAACGTGTCTGGTGACCCACGACCTGGCGCATACTTTATACATACAACGCGGAAATGCAGCCAGTGTCTTGGGTACACTGCCGCATGATATAGATGACCTAGACAGGGTATTTTATCTTATATAAATATATTTATTCATATTCCTTAGTGTAATACGTATTTACTGTTTGTATAAAGATAGTTTAGTTATTTATTTTATATAGTACTATTATTGTTTGAGCTTGTTATAGTGTTTGGTTTCAGGAAATTAAAGCTCTTTATTCACATAGTTGATGCTTGTGACTGTTGGCACTTGGTGGAATTTACTATAATAGGTTTATGTGAATAAGTACAAGTGTTTCATTAAACAAAATGCACAATGATTACACTTAGGGTTTATTCTTCGAATGGCTTTTAGTAATTAGTAATCACACTAAGAATATTATTAAAATAAGCTGTAAAATAAGTTTATCTAACCTCATATCGTAAAATCCTCATTACGAACTCAAAACTACTGACATAATGAAATAGTACATTACGATACGAGAGCGATGAAACGTTTCTCGCACGAGTATTGTATAATATTTTATAGCAAAAGTGCGGAAAATGCCGACTTTACGCAAGCGCAGCGTGCGTAAAGTGGTCATTTTACGCATGGTGTGCTATAAAATATTTTTCATGCATGTCTCTCAAAAATTTTAAAATAAATTATGGTATAGGTCTCCGAACAACATAATGCTATAAAAAATCTTTTTCTGAGATACATGTGATACTAAATAGGAAGGCAAAGGGAACCTAGCCCAAACAGCCATGCCTGAGATTTAATATCAAATACCAATTAGGTTATCATATAATATATTCTCCAATACATAATACATATAAAACAGTAACGAGGTAACAGTCAACTTTATTTTCGGCCAGGTATTGTCTATGGCTCACGGCGCGGCGCCTTAGACTCGGTCTGTCAGTCAATGGATGAACTGTTTGTTGCGCCATAGTTTTCGAGGAAATGTATTTATTACATACTTACTGTGTTTTATAGGTCAAAAGAATTATTTTGCCCTAAAATTACTGACAACAGGGATGATGATGATATTTGACTTCACCTCACATTCTGGAAATAACGACGGAAATTACGAACACTTTCAGAAGATGCTTTTACAAGCATAATCAAAAATGGCTAACGAAAAATTTTCCAAGATTATGAAAACAGGTCAAGTAGGCATGAGTTTAGATAAAGTAGTGTATGAAACTATACATAACTAGGTATTAAACACTCTTGTTTTTAATAACCTTTTTATGTACCAGTTTCACAAACTACTGTTATTACACTTTTTCTGAAATTGTCAAATTTCATTTGTATCTTATTCCCTAGAAAAAAGTAATCAAAAAGTAGCCTGAAGCTATTTTTCGTAGTTCAGTGATTGGTTGACTTTCAGATGTTTTTAGAGTAAACTGATGACATTATCGCAAAATCACATTAGGTTAAAAATACGGTAAAACAATTTTTATCTTTACTACCTTATTTTTCTTTCATAAATATATCGGTCTTTTGAATTAAATTTCATTATTGACAAGCTAAGACTCGTTAAACAGAAATAATTAATAAGAGTAGGCTTCTTTCCGTGTTCAAATAGAAAACTTTCCTGAAAAATTGCAAACTTCATGAAAATTCAAATAGCATAAATTCAGTTGAAATTGTATACATATAAAAACATACTGTCCACTCAAAATTGTAGAATCATTGCGATGAACAATACAAATGTAGAGTCTCCGCTCTACATCGTAACAATTCCGAACTTGTCCTGACCATTGCGATTCATAATAGTATAACTTTGAGCAATCAGCGCTCAAGTTCACGCTCTCTGCATGTCGCACTCAAATAGCACTTGAATATCCCAACTTGAACAACTATTGTTAGTTTCCACTGAATCATAAATAAGATAGAGCCAAAGTTTGAATTCGTACAAACTTACCTACTTAACTCACTCGTAAATTTATCCCCTACTGGATTCGGGAGATTGCAGAATCATGATTAAAACTAAATTACCCATAAAATTTATGGAAAGCAAAGCTTTTTAAAGCTTTCCTGTAGACAACAGCCATAAAGTTATATGTATTTATTTTCCCTATTTGACTAGTGTTGCCATACGTAAGGAATTGTCCTGACATGTCAGGATTTTTTGGTCCTGTCAGGATTCAGGCCGGATAGAAAAATGTGAGGATCTTAGAGTAAAACATATCGTAGAAATTTTGTTTTATTTATTGTTCTTTTTTTGGTCACAATCAACCAAGTACATTGGCAATAAATAATAAAATCAACACAACTAAAACAAAAAAAAAGCAAAAAACTAAAACTTTCTTTTCCTACTTATAATTTTACGCGTAATCATAAAAACAATTAATAATTATTATTAAATTTATTTTATATCATTGCGGTAATAATAATTATTAGGTATAATCTTATTTTTGTCACACCACCGTGGTGGGCTAAGCCATTAGTTAGCTTAATATCAGGACTTTTTACTAGAAATTAGGCTTTTAATCTGGATCTATAGATATACCATATGGCAACCCTATATTTGACCGTCTCTGCTGTTAAGGGGTTCGAGTACTCAACTACAAATCTGGAGGTCGGGGTTCAAATCACGTAGGGGCACATTTATGTTTGGTCTGCGGGCTTCGTAACGCAAGGCACCATCCATCCATCCATCGGCCTGTTTCGTCCACTGCTGGACATAGGCCTTTCCAGGAGTTCACCACTCTTGGAGGTCCTCCTGGAAGAAATGCCAATACTCACACACGCTGGGCAGGCGGGTTGGTGAGCGCGGTGCCGAAACCCTTGCACTAGTGACGCCGCTGCCCGTCACTAGTCTGTTTTAAATAAGGCCCGGTAATTGGGGATGGATATACCGCCATCCGTCGGTCCTAGGCAATGGTGGGCCGCCTGGTTTTTTGCCTGAGAGCTGTCCTCTTACTCTCTCCCGAATAACTTCGGGAGGATTTCCGAGTAAGGAAGGCACGTTAAGCTGCAATTCCACACTCATATAACTCTTGTACTCGAAGTAAGGCGATAGGGCTCACCGCCCATCACACTGGGACGTGTTACTCGTCGGTGAAATGTACAACATGTCCTTACTTGCATTTCACCGTCCATACTTGGAAACACCTCTCAAGGGATTTACGTCGTGACGATATATTATTTGTCTAGATCGTTCTTTCCGCTTATTTTGCGTGAACTTAATTGACAGCTATGCCCCTAGGGAACTGGTCTTACCCAGGAACTAAACTGTAGCTTTATCCAAGTGTAGATATAACCATTAAAACAGAACAAAATTTTCAAAATCAGTTCTGTACTTAATGACTGTGTCCCTGGGTAACTGCCAGTCCGTCGACAAGGAAAACACTATAGCCTTTTTCCAAGTGAATAAATTAGCCATTATAAAATTGGAAGAATTTTCAAAATAATATAGATTCAGTAGTTCTAAAGATTACCCGCTTGAATTTAATCAATAGATGTGTCCATGGGTAACTGCTTGTCCCCAGGGAACAACTTTATAGCCTATGTTTAGTTGAATAGTCAAATTAAAAGTTTCATTATAATTTATTTAAGGCCACCATTACAGTAGTGGAAGAATGTTCAAAATCGGTCCAGTAGTTCCAGAGATTATCCGCACAAATGTAATAAATGGTTACATAAGTCCCTAGGGAACTACCCGTCTCCACGAAATGAACGCCTTTGTTACTCAGCAATAGTGTAACTTTCTATAATTCAAAGTATTTTTAGAATGGGCTTAGTGGCCTTATTATCCTTTACATATAAATAAACAAATTTTGACTCTTTAAATAGTGTAGGGTAGGAATAAAATAAACTTATCATCGAACAGTGCGCTTATTAAATTACGTATAGTCTGTCAAAAAAGTGTTGAAATGATTATGAAGAAACTATTTTTCTTTCGCCTGGTTACACCAAACAAATAAGTACAAAATCTGTTAAATAGAGTTAACAGCGTTGTTATTTTATAAATATATTACATAAATTATACAACTTGAACGTTTAAAGTCCAATAAAGTTGATTAAAGTTTCATTTTCATTTCAACACTTTTTTGACAGACTATAACCAAACCACCAATAAATAATTTCCAGCATAACCACACTTAAAATTAAATTTTTACATTGTTTTATGAGTGAATGATATCTTTCGAACGTTCGCTTTAAAACACTAGCTTTTGCCCGCGGCGTCTGTGGGCTGTTACTTGCATTTCTCAGTACACACTCAGGAAAACCTGTGACACCCCCTCGACGATATGAGTTTCCTTTTCATTCATGTAAAAAAAAGAGAAGAATCATCAAAAGGATAATTTATTCTTACGTAGGGTGTTGAATTTGGCCCCAACATTGCTCTTAATTAATGTCCTATTGATAAATTTAAACCCCTCAATTCTCATTATCTCTGAAACAATAGATCGCAGTTCGGATCACGGCTCGCATCTATCTTACAGAATAAGATAAAAAAGTAAACATTTGAAAAGTAGTCTGAGGAAAACAACATTTCAGAGACATAAAAGCATTTTTAAACTCACTCGAGCCGTGTTAAAGTTCAAACTAAAAATAAGCAAAAAATCTCTGGAGATCGCTACAAAAGTTCTAGTTGGAGCTTGTTCGTAGGCCGATATCAGAAACGTCGAGCTGCCACTCGCGAGCAATCTGTTTACGTAACTACCCCCGTTTCGTTCGGTGAGGGTTCCGTACCAGACGTTAAACATATTGCCTCATAAATCCTGCGAATCCCTGCGAGCTGCTAGAGCCGTGACGGGCGCATGTCATTTCGAAGATATGTTTGCAATTTTGACGGCTGAATACGCGGAATATTCCGCTGCACTTAGCATGAAAGGTTTTTGGCATAAACTATGCTGGTTGTGAATAAATATAATGTAATAATGATTAATAAAAAAAACGAACAAGTGCGAGTAGGACTCGGGGCTTAAGGGTTCCGTACATACCGTTAAAAAACATAAACTTATTCAAAATGCAGTTATTATTGAACAGCTTAACTTGATACCTTGCGATCTAGGAAAGTATGTATTCCAAGGTTCCAATTAAGTTGGGGATCTTTCATCTTGTAAGATAATTAGATATAGTTAATTTTCAGTGTTTTATAAGACCTACTTCTAAATGGAATTTCAAGTTTCTAAGTCGACTGGAAGTGGTTTTCATGATGAACTAATGTGTATGAAATTGATTACATAAAGGGCAATAACTTTTTTCTCGTTGAGTTCGAAGTCTGATTTTTTAACATCACCTTGAGGCCGTAGACTTCTTTGGAGGTGTTAGTTCCAAATTGGTATCTCTTATAGGGCCTGAGAAAAAGGGTCTTGCTTGACAGATGGACAGACCGATAACAAAGTGGTTCTATAAGGGTCCGTTTTTCTATTTTGAGATACGGAACCCTAAAAGGGATTGTTTATTAAAACATGGCGCTTGTCACATGCTTTGGAGAATATACATATTTGAAGGTTGTTAATCTGATAAAGGTTTAGCGTTGCGTAAACCGAATCCCGGTGCAAAATGCACATCATAATATTGTTTCCCTTACTTTTGAATAAAAAGTATTCATTATTGCGTTTTAAAGCAATTAGCGGAAAGTGATTACTAACAGTAAAGTTCTCGCATTAAAATATGTTATTTTATGCCTTAAATTTTGATTACATTCGATTACAACGTTAAATATGCTTTTTAGTTTGTTAATCGAATGCAATTAAAATGTGAATCATAAAATGATAGAATTTGAATGTAAAACCATAATTATTACTAATCAATTTCCGATAATTGCTTTAAAACACAATTTTTGCATACTTTTTATTCAAAAGTAAGGAAAACAATATTATGATGTGCATTTTGTACCAGGATTCGGTTTTACCACCTTAAAAGGGCGTTCGAACCATGAATATGGAAACATTTCAACAGAAAATAACGGTAAAAAAATTTGCTGTTCCATAGAAAAGTTAAATACTTACTCGACCAAAACGTATGAAACAGCTGTTACTTATTTTCACGATTTCAGGGACGCTTCGGAGAAAAAGTTGTTCACATTAGTGGAAAAAAGTTTAATTAATTAATTCATTTATTCAAGGTTATTATTATCTTAAAACCCTGTATTGTTGTGGCTCCAAGTTGTAGTGCCAAATAATTTCGTAAATACTCGTATCTTTGTAGTTTATGGAAAACATTACTTACCTGAAATTACTTTAATATAAAAGTTTTCTCAAAATTATAAAAGAAATAGCGAAACCATAAATTTTTATAAAAAAGTAATTTTGGTAATTGTTTTCACAACTAGTATGACTAGATTGATGGATGTGCAAGAAAAGAAAGATATGATCAACTTCGTAGCAGATGTAGGTAGGTATGGATAAGCGAGCCTACATATTTCTACAGAAAGTTTGTACCGAACAGTAGGCCTACCATGAGTTTTGCTTACTATACACGTTAACGTCTGCGTAAAATATTTATATGAGAAATTGTGCAGCGCCCCTAGCGGCTTACTACAGGAACCAGCATTTCTCATACAAAATATTTTACGCAGACGGTAACGTGTATAGTAAGCAAAACTCATGGTAGGCCTACAGTGTAAACTCATAGTTTTCTACAGTCAGTTCAAGATAAGCCTTTGTGACACAAATAAATAAAAAGGCAATGTCCTAACTATTGATTTTTGCCTGCATAGGACTTATTATCAGACATAATATACTCACTCACTCCTGTCTTCCAAACCGGTAGGCAGATATTACAGATTTCCTTCTGCTACGATCCTGGCACACCTCTTTCGCCTCTTCTACAATAATCGATATAGTCATACAAGCTCTTCTATTCCCTTCTATTCCGGGTGCATTTGACTTTTTTATCATTAACAAACATCTGTTTTGCAGGCACTCAAAGTGTTGGTCGATCAGCATATACCCATTCTCAAAGCTCCGCCCCGGTGCGGTGTCGATTTGACTACGTTACCTTTACGAATCGATGATGTTGAGCGATGAGCCTAATAGCCGCTTTACCCCCCCCCCCCCCTCACACCCGCTCTAACTTGAGATATCCGATCCGAATTGCCTTTGCCTACCGTTCAACTTTGCTACTTAAACTTCAAATGCCGCTGAAGTTTCAAGTGAAAGTGCCAATGATTCAATGGAAATCAATCTTATCAATTGGAGGCCCCTTTTCCGCAAAGTTTCAAATGATACCCATTTAAGTTTCTGAACCATTTTTGTATAAAATTATAGATTTAACGGTAAAGAGATTTTTTTTTTCCAAAATAGTTGATAAACAAATTAAAACGAATGAATAAAAACTATGTTGATTGATTTTACAAAAAATATTGCAAAAATTTTCGTGTTTTGGTCCTTAAATTAGATAATTCTTGGTAGCAGGGTTCTCATCCATGACTTAAAATTTTATTAATAAACCTTAAGGACCCGTTCTCCCTAACATTAAGCACCTCATTTAGCGTCAAGTAGAACTGAACTCTGTGACGTTTCATTATTGTTTAAAATAGCGCGCTCTGAGCCGTGGCTGTTACGACAACCGAAACATCGCGCGCTCTAAAGAATCACGTTTCGATGCCGAATTATTATGTTCGATGGATAAATACACCAAGTTACAATTTTTGTTTGGCAAAATTAAACCAATCACACCATTCTGTATACTCTTAACTTACAGGTGACTGAATTTCAGTTTCCAAAATCATCTGGGAAACCGTCAATGGGAAATACGCGAAGAGGAGTTTTACGTGATTTTTAGTGACTTTAGATTTTTTTTTCTAGCTTGCTATGAATTCTATGCAAAATCAAATTAATTGGGTTGTAATACAACTCTTCGACAACTTGTGTGATTATTTATTTCTCATTAAACAAATATTTTCTGTCATGAATCAGCAATACGGTGGGGCACGTTTAGGTGGCATGGACCCTTAAGTGTAAGCTTCTTTCGTTTTTATAATTTAATTGATGTATTTAAGTACTGAATTAAGGAGGTAACAAAACAACGTGTAAGAGAATTGTAACTTCTTCTAATTGAGGTGGCGCTGTTATTTCATTCATTATTCAGTAGTTCTCTTGCCCTACAGAACTTTGTATGTCCCTTAAGATTTCTCGGATATAATTCCTACTAACAATGCCTATATACTAGTTTGTAGTAACTAGAACATTCAGCCGTAGCAACTGCAAAACTTGTCGTTTGCTTTAGGCTGACTACGCCGTAGGCAATTCGCTATGTCATCGTTAACTCGTAGCAAAGAAATCTCCAAAAGCATTTACGCTCAAACTATAATGATTATAATTATTATAAATTAGCATGACAAAAACTTGAGAATTTTAGTTATGGTCTCACTAATAAACCATTTCATTAAAAATTTCGCGAAATAATTCGAATACAGACGTGACTTTTTTACTACTTTATTATTAGTAGGATAGATTAGATAGATGTGCAGATTGAGCAGGTTCCAATTTTTCATACTTTTGGTACAGCTAGTTTGGACAATTATTAAGGAATATGCGGTTAAAATTAATGTCAATGTTTGGTATATTTATCACTTCTGGTTTGTATAAGGAATAAGTAGCTAGAAATCTGTTATATTCTACCTTTTTCCCACTATATCTCGTTTTATTACACAGATAGTTCTGATACCTGCCGAAATATCGTCGTAATAAAACATCACAACATAGAGATTCGAGCCCCACGATAAGAATAAGAAGGTCATAAATAATATCTACCTCACCTGGTGAAATATTGCCAGCTATTTTCAGATTTTTGTGCGATCTTGAATATGGCTAACAGGATCGTTGTGCTTTCAGATTAATGGTGCTTTACATCATGGATACAAGAATCTTTACCTGTCTGCGTAGGTAGATGATTTGTGAAGGAAAATGTTTGTTACAACCGGCCAAGTTCCAGTTCTTGCTCTCTAAGGGTTCTGTTCCATAGAAATAACCTAGTAATCGTAGAGTTAAATAATTTGAACTAAAGTTACAAACTAAATGTATGAAACCAAACTGCCAAATTATGTTGGTCAAGAATATTTTATTGCATTAAACTAGCACATATTGATTTTCTATTTTATGGTTTAATTTCATAAAGTAGCTAAGGTCTCGCCGGTAGAATCACACTAATCACCCTAATATTATAAATGCGAAAGTTTGTGTGTGTGTGTGTGTGTGTGTGTGTGTGTGTGTGTGTGTGTGTGTGTGTGAGTGTGTGTGTGTGTGTGTGTGTGTGTGTATGTTTGTTACTATTTCACGCTGAAACGGCTCGACGGATTTGGATGAAATTTAGAATGGATATAGCTTATACCCTAACTTCATACAATAGCTACTTTTTATCTCGGAAAAAAGCATGTCGTTAAACTGAATAACACGCGGGCGGAGCCACGGGAAAAAGCTAGTTAGACAATAAAAACTCATTTTTCCACCCTAAGACGGACATTGCGTTGAAATTCACAAGCATCCCCCAATAATAATTAAAACATCGGCCATGCGTGGCAACATTCTATACGAAGAGTTAAAAAAGCCATCGTACTGCGGATTTGGTATATTAATGACCTTTTAGTTCCGCTGCCGTCGTCGTAAAGTGAGTAACATGTATACTTACGTTCACTTGATTTTCCGCTCCAGTTATCTTCAGGTTTTGGGGTTCAAATCACGTCAGAAGTTCCTTCACTTTTGTGTTGGTTTTTTATCGGAGTTAGGAAAGGAGAATGCCACGTACTATATGGCGCCTCGTACCGAATCCAAAGTCGTGGCGTCACAACCAAACCAAGTTAATTTTAGGGAGACTAAAATGTTTTTACCAAATCACCAAGTCTCATATAAATTAGTATCCGCAATTTGAATTTACTGTACACTGACAAGGGCAATTGCAAAGACTTTATTACCATTTCATAGAGGCGGTTATTGGTTGGCATCCTAATCATAATGAAGCGGCAACTGAAATGGGTATGGTAATAAGGTGGTAGAGCTGATGCCGGGCTCGACTGTGGAGGTACCACCATCTTACTCGCAAATCCTCCTGAAGTTATTCAGGGGAGAGTAAGAGAACAGCTCTTAGGCAAAACCAGGCGGCCCACCATTGCCTGGGACCGATGGATGGCGGTATATCCATCCCCAATTGCCAAGCCTTATAAAAACAGACTAGTGACGGGCAGCGGCTTCACTGGTGCAAGGGTTTCGGCACCGCGCTCACCAACCCGCCTGCCCAGCGTGTGTGAGTATGGGCATTTCTTCCAGGAGAACCGCCAAGACTGGCGAAATCCTGGAAAGGCCTATGTCCAGCAGTGGACGAAAAAGGCTGATGGATGGATGGATGGAACTGAAATGAAAATACCGAAATATTTTTATATTATGATGTTAGAATTCCGGGTTCAAGTAAATTCTTTTGATCAGAAAGATGTTGATCGGATTTTCAAATATCTATTCTAAGTAATTTTATGACTTTTATTTGGTTGTGACTCCATTTGGTACATCTTAAAAATACAATTATAGGTTTCACTGTTTCACTTCAATTTCCTTTATTACTATTACGGCATCATCAGGTCACAATAAGTTAATAACTATAAAACTAACAACTATTTAGACCGTGCATGTAGCAGTTTTTATTGAAGATGGTAAATAATTTATTTTCCATCTTCAATCTTCAATAAACAGTATAAGTGTACTTTTAAAATGTTGATGATGTTTCACCAAGTGCCGACAATCGCAAGTATTAACCATTTGGTACGATCCCGTGGAAAGTCTTTCCACCACAATTCAAAAATTGTTACGATAATTAGCAAATTAGCAAAAAGTTAGAGAGCCGAGCGAAGCAGAGCAGAGACAAGCGAGCCCTGAGTTCTAACGCAAATGAAAGTACAACGCCGACAATGCAGTTCCGCTGGCCGACCGACGTTTAGCCACGTCTTTATTTAATTACACATGTACATTATATCACACCCTGCATGTGTTTATGGGTTTACTGTTTATAAGATAAATGTGTATTCATTACTGTACCCAAACGGCAGACCCTTCAAAGACGCTTTCTCAGGCAGTAATGAAGTGGTTCCTTTATCCGCGTATCGCGGGCCGAGGTCCAAAAAATAATTAATTTACAGTGGCCTAAACAATGCCTCGGTCCAAATTGTAAGTGCTCTTGTCTCACTCCACTGTCAGCTCTTTTGTGTTTCTCAAAATAAAATTAACTCTGAATACAGTCCCGATGTGGTGGGGTTCGCTTTTGTTCTCTACCCGGGACAATTTACTGGCAATATTGTAATATCTTCTGTAGTAAATAAAACTTAACTTAGATTTACTCAAAACGTTTTTATTTATTGGGTCATAAAATAAAGTACCTTTTTAACCTACAAAGTCTCAAGCTAGCAATGGTAATCTGTATAAAAAATCACTTTACCGACTTCTTCTCATCACAAAATTTTTCAAGTTTCGTTTATTTATCTTCTTATTTATTCTCAAGCACGGTTGCTTTACAAAACGATAAAAACGTTTCAGGGCAGAATTTTGTTTGTTTTCATGACAAAACATTATCCCGCATGCTTATTAATTTTGCACGCGTTTCGATATTGTCATAATGTACAACCAATATACAGACGCAACATGACGGCCTACTTGACAGTTCTTAATGCAGCGTTATTTATAAGCGTTAATAGTACATTGTTATACAAGGGAGCTAAGTTAGTCGCTTCGCTTGCTCGTGCGCCTAAATATCTCGGATCACCTACACCCGTGTGTAACACTCTAGTTTGTATCACTAATGCGAGAAAATAAAAAAAATTATGTTTGCTACAACGTTTTCTTTAAGATTATTTTACTTTCGCCATTTTCTTTTCGTGAGACTTTTTATTTTTTTTGTTTGTCAATCGTGTTTTACTGGCCGGTGTGATTGTTTTAAAAATAAAAGTAATTTAGTTGTTGTGTTTTGTCAACATTTTATCTAGCATAATATTCACCTTTAAGCAAGTCTTATTTTTCCATAATAATATAAATAAAGTACAGAATAATAAAATAAAAAGGAAATCGGCAGCAAAGATATATTCCATTGTCATTTATAGAGACGAGTGACTTACTAGTTAGTGACTGTAAGGGACACTCGTTCGGTTTTAAAAATTACTTACCTCCTTAGTTTTCCAATTTACCTCCCGCATTTCGAGTTCAATACGACTTACTTTTAGAACATTACTGATGAAAAAGTCTTTAAAACCCATCCATCCATCCATCTATAAGCCTGTCGTCGTCCATTGCTGGACATAGGCCTTTCCAATAATTCGTGACCCTTGGTCAATCTTGGCGGTCCTCCATCCTCCTCATCCAGCCGCAAACCGCAACGTCCTTCAGATCGTCGCATGAAGTCGGCCTACATTACGCTTTGCGTGTGTACGTGGTCTCCATTCTTACGCCTTTCAGCCCCAACGGCCATCACGTCGGCGATGACGTGACAATGATTATTTTTTACAAATAGCGAGCTTGAACTGCCGGCGACTGTACACGTGACAGGCGTTTGTACCATAAACTTAGGATCCTACGCGTTATAACTCTTTTATTTCTTTGCTTGAACAATCCTACTAAAACAACAAGATGGTACAACTGAACAAAACTCTTCTTAGTGGAATCTCATTGGTTTTGGAAACGAAAACTGGTAATGGTACTCGACACTACAAACAAACCAAATCTCAAATCGCAAAAAAAACATCTGTTCCATAAAAAAAAATTAATACCTATCTCGAGTAAAACAACATCTTTTAATATTATTCTTAGTAAATGAACTTAGGCAGCTTTGTTACAAGTCTTAAACAGCTTTAAGCTACGATAGTTGCTTTTCACCTTTAAACTTATTTTTTCCTTCAATACAGTTAGCTTACAAAACAAATACATAATAGTTCTTTGTAATCATATTTTCTCTCCTTAATAATACTTGTACGTTTCAATGATTTAACTTAATGGCCTTTTTGGATTTAAAATATTGTTTTTTAGGGTTCCGTACCCGAAAAGTGCCAAATGGGACCCTATTACTAAGCTTCCGCTGTCTGTCTGCCTGTCCGTCTGTGACAGGGGTCTACAATTTCAACCGTCATAGTTAGAAAGTTGAAATTTTCAAAAAATACGTGTTACTATGGCTTCTATCAAGACAAATACTAAAATAAAAATAAGGGGGCCCCATACAAGAAACCTCGAAAAATTGCATTATTTTTACGTTATTTGTTTTGGCTATAGCTTAGAGACGGTAATACATACAAGTTTTTAATTTAGTCAGATTATAGGATATATTCTAAAGTGAAAGAAAAAAATAAAAAGTGGGGCTCCGTACGCAGCTGGCGCCAAATTTTTTGTCAGGCGCTACTATTTTAGCAGTATGTTTTTTTGATATGACATATTTATTGTTCTTATTAATCTGGGGGTACGGCAGTGCCCCCGCCAAGTCAACCTAAAATGCGGCACGCCGTACCATCCTTTTTTCGAAGCAGTTTGGGCCATTTTCGACCCCCTATAACTTATAAATCATTTATGTTTTAAATAAATATAATAGATTGACTTGGCAATCGCAATTAATAATCTAATTTAATATAATATGTATTACTTGTGAGATACATTATGTTTTCATGCGATGGCCGAGTCAATCTATTTATTTAAAACATAAAAGATTTTCAATATTGATATGGTCACTCTAAGATGTTGCTAGGTTAGCTAATTATGTAATAACTTAAGACAGAAGGTCCCTTAAGTAGGGACTGAATAAATTAAATGACTTGGATTTACATGGATCTCACAACTTTTTACGGTAGAAGAACTAAGTTGCGAGACTTGGTTTTTTTACAAGTTTTATTTTTTTAGGCATATTTTTTACGGTTCCGTACCCTATTGCGTGGTGGTTCGGAACCCTTGGTGCGCGAGTCCAACTCGCACTTGGCCAAATTTTTTCTAGATCATAAGGCGAAAACGAAAGTTTATTGTAGTATAAACACCGTTGTGAAAAATAAATTTAGTTATATTTTTTGGTAGTTCGTAAATGAGAATTAATGTTACCATATTTTTCTCGATTTTCTGGAAACGGTGCGGCATCATTTAGCCATTTTCTTTGGTATTACGATAACGACAAAGCTCTGCTCAAGTTTCTTAATCCAATTTCGGTTCCCGAGATTATGATTATTATTGCTTTAATGGTAAATAATCGTATTGTTTTTTACCAATAACAGTGGTGGTTTATTACCTTTTCTATATCTATACAAGTAATTAAATGGTAAAAAAGTCATGTCTGGTACATATAATATATTTGCGAAATTTAAAATGTAATTATATAATGGAGTTGATGCTTGTGATTGTTGGCACTTGGTGGAACTTTTGATACATTTTTGATTGAAAAACACTTGTACTTGTCCACTTATTCATATCATATCCCTTACCGGTTTCAATCAAAAATGTGAAAAAAAAGAAAAAAAATATACTATATAGTTTTTATTAGTATTTTGTACTGAAGGCAAAACTAAAATTCTCTCTTCTCTCACAACGGTTTTGGGTGCAGTTTTCTTTATTATCCGGAACCCTGGTCAAAGATAGTCTACCTATATATGGGATATTGATAAAATAACCGCCAAGCCAAAAACTGATGATTGTTTTGTAATATACATTACTGGAAGACACTTCCACGCGAGCGAAGCCACGGGCAAAAGCTAGTCTACATTAAAATGTCTAAGACTTAGTTATTAGTTCGCTCTTTTAGTAAAATATGATATTTTACGGATAAATCTGCATAGCAAAAAAAAGTATTTACTGAATTATATTTATGTAGGTATGCAATCAGTATAGCTCCGTCGCGTCGGTCAAACACTGGACTCTCAATCTTGAGGTAACGGGTTCGAATTCTGCTCATCGGGTGCACCAATAAAATTTCGGCATTCATTTGTAAATTATTTGTATACTTATCAAGTTATCACTTACTTTACGATAAAGGAAAATACTATGACGTTATATTACCTGCATGGCACAAAAAGCGTGTATTTGTGCCCGATGTATGGCGATAAGGCTCGTTAGTTAGGACATAAAAATCGGCGCTGAAAAGAGGGCGTCCAAGTATTACTGTTTCAGTGACAGTTGGTACTCTGAAACACCTCTGACACCCCTTCATGGCTCAATGTCATGACGGTATGTGTTAAAACTATAGGCTAAAACCCAGAAACAATGGTAGTAGATTTGTTACGAAAAAAATTGCTTTACTAATTTAAACAGAATCAAAATTGAATCCACAAGCAGTTATGGAACACGCGTCTAAACACTAACCGGCCATTACAATTAATCGTAACGGTACACTCATAAATAAACTCCCATTACGTTAAAGGGCCATTGAATTCACGTCACAAGTGAAACTCTAGATTACCGACGACGGTAGAACCTTCGACGGCCGCTATTAGCCGAAACAGGGCCTGCGTAATGGTCCGTGAGGTGACCTCAGAAGTTATCGTAAGTGTTCCGGCGGCGACCTGCGACGAACTTCTGCACTCCTGGTAATTCAAACTTTGATCACCTGACATTGTTCCCGCATCGCCATTAAACACTTAACCTATGGCGCCAAACTTTCCCCCATTTCATGATTTATGGTTTACGACAAACGCTCCAGTTTTCGATAGTCGTCGTTTTGAAGTGAGCTTTGAAGTTGTTTCCAGAATAGCTTTGGCTTCTAGGATCAAATATTCAAACAGTGTCTTAGAGTGCATACTGCAATATAAAATACAAAAATAATGTGTAGAAACAAAAATACACAGATGTGTGCGTCCAATATATAGACAACCAAATATTTCTTCCGATTCCGAGTACATGTTCTAAAATGACTTTGACTGCTATTTTTTCTCTAATAAGTTTCCAAGTGAAAGTAAAATCTGTTACCAAATAATATGACAGTTTAATCATATTTGTTAACTTTTATAATTGTTTTAGCTGAATTGTATATATTTTTGTTTGCAACTAGTGTATATCTCTTTTTATTGTGTGAAATTAATTAATTATTTAGTCAGTGGAAACTTCACTAGCATGTGTATTAAGTTTGTATTTAAAAATTTTTATGTGTAAGATAATGCTGTATGTTTTTTCTTAAACAAAAAAATAAATAAAATTTACGGCTCTTAAAAATGAGTATGGTTCGGCTACTTTCAAAAATATAAAAACTGGCAATGCTTTCTAGGAGCATTGTATTTGTGATAGAACTGTAAGGCAAATCCTGTCAATTAAGAATCAGTTGTTTCAGAGAGTTTAGTAAATAATACAACGAAAAAGAGAAGAACATGCAATAACTTAAACAAGATGCACAAAAAACAACGTGAATAACTAACATGGTAGTAGCAATATGTGAAAGCATTTTTATGATATCAAAACTCAGAGAAGTTATTTCTACAATTAGATACTTGTTACATTTTTAGCATAGGTACAGATTTAATTTCTTTTATCAATACCCAAGAAAAGTAATACAATCTAAGCAGTGGATAAAGCTGATTAATTCTTAAAACCCTGAGAACACTTGTTGCTGTAGATTAATTAGGAAACAAGTTAACAAAAAGTGCAATAAACTTTGTTAAGGGGGCATAATTCCGGACTGAGAGACTCGCATTAATCAGTTGAAATCTCCCTCAACTGCCGAGAGAATTAAATTACAAATTCCAAACTGTTGAAGATTATTACCTATTTTCTTTCCACGAAGTCTTGGGAATTGGATTTTAGTATTTATTTTTTTTGTAAAATCTCATACTTTATGTAGATCCATCCATCCATCAGCCTGTTTCGTCCACTGCTGGACATAGGCCTTTCCAGGATTTCGCCACTCTTGGCGGTCCTCCTGGAAGAAATGCCCATACTCACACACGCTGGGCAGGCGGGTTGGTGAGCGCGGTGCTGAAACCCTTGCACCAGTGACGCCGCTGCCCGTCACCAGTCTAATTTATATAAGGCCCGGCAATCGCGGATGGATATACCGCCATCCATCGGTCCCAAGCAATGGTGAGCCGCCTGGTTTTGCCTGAGAGCTGTCCTCTTACTCTCCCCCGAATAACTTCGGGAGGGTTTCCGAGTAAGAACTTTGTGTAGATAATGAATTCTAAATATTATAAATGATAAGCGAATGTGAAACAGCGATACTAGCTCCATGTTATTTCCCATAAGTCTAAATATTTTTTCTATTTCCGTGGATAGTCCATAACATAACCTTTTAGCAGTTTTATGGTGAGGCTTCGGAGTAAAGGTTAGCAGCTTGATGACATCTGTATAAGGTAAGAAAGTTGGCATAATTTTTCTTTCAGCTATACATAAAAAAATTATAACCATCAATAGCATGTAAGAAACTTCACTTTATTTCCCGAGGGAAATAAAGTTTACTCTTAATCAATACATCCACACAACATGAAAATAAAATTATTTTTAATGAAATTGAAAGAAAACCAGATAATTAACCACGAGTGACGTGATTTGTAACTTCCTTTGCGTTTTAAGAGACCTCTCTTTTGCTTGGGCTTCAAACTAATGCTAAAAGAATTAATAAAACCCCTTCTCTCGATTTATAATCTTATATTTGCACCCATAGACGAATAAAAAAGGGGACGGAGTCGCCGCTAAGCAACAACTGAAGCATAGAAATGGCGGCGATTTACAAGTGTGTGAGTGGATTTACTATGAAATTAAGCTTACTATGATGTAAATGTGTGCGTGTCGAGCTCGTGCGTACACGCGAGTAGCCTTACTATGGGTGCTTCAATTTTTGGTTGGTGAAACTCCTTCTGACTTTTTGTACTTCTATGTTTGCACCATATAAAATGCACCTACCATTTTTCTGAATGTTCTACTAACTCTGGAATTCTTCTAGACTCTTTTTGATAGAGCACAGTGGTATAGTAGTTAGTTCGCCCGATTCAAGCTAGATGGCGCGGCGAGACTAAATCTGTTCGTAAATGTTAAATCATGAACATTAATTATTAGGTAGATTAATATGTCCGAATATAATTATTATCCCCCCCTTAGGATCTCTCTACGCCCCCACAGGGGGGCGTGCCCCACCGGTTGGGAAGTCCCGTTCTAGAGTATGTAAGGTGACTTTCGTTTAAGCAGCCAAATTCGTACTGGTGACTCCGTCAGTGGTCAGGACCAAGGTTCAATGACCCTGTTTGCGAAATACGAAAAATATTTTTTGTGCCTCTAAACCTGTTCAAAAACAACTCTACTAAATTAGTATAGGCAGTCGCAATTTTATTTTGCGTGTTATACACCAAGGGCCATTGAACCTTGGCCCTGACCACTTACTGAGTAATACTGATATAATACTGAGTATTATACAAGTAAAAAATTGGTGTTACAACTTGATAGACAGAAAATACAATTAATGAAATGGTTGAAGAACTCTCTCTCTACTCGGGAGTTTAAATAATGGTTGGAAGAAGAACCACGTATTTACTAAAGAGCGAGATACTTGGTTTAAATACTGGGTGCATTTATTCACTTGAGTATCATTGTATAAGACGCTCTAAACTCTAATGTAACAGAATCAGTTTATAGTTCTTCTACGTGTACGAGTTTAATGCAGTTAAGTTTACCCCTTTTATTGCGATTCTAAATTTCTAACCTTTATATGACAGACTTTAGGGTGACTGTAGTACATATATAGAAACATGCTCAATAGCCATTATGGCAGACGTAAGTTACGAATGTTATTTCAATAATAGACTTTTTCGATTTAATAACTATTTTAGTATTTACAGGAAGTGGTGTAATGGTCGGATCCTTTTCAAACTTTAAGATGCGTTCAAGAAAAATACTGACGTCACTGAAGGTCAAATTAAAGACATCTCTTTACGATATGCACGTTTATTTTAGAATCTGTCGACTGAAAATTAGTTCAGTGTGGCTATTACGCGTCATAGATACATCGTCTATCTATCCTACTAGCTCTCTGACGCAAACCGCGTTTGTGAATGTGCAAGAGAGCAAGTATGATAGAGAGGCGTATCGACGCGACGCCGCGTGCTAGACCCCCAGCACCTTTAACATGGAGGACCATATTGAGCTCGATAGCACTTGATACAATATTCTGTCTCACTCTGTTGATCTACCTAAAGAGGGACAGACAATGGTATATCTATCTGTCAAAACTCAATATGGTCTACCATGCTAGGTACCCTGGAAGTTAAACTGTCGAAACGGTTTTCGATTAATAAATATTTGTGAAAGAAAAAAGGGGCCAATAATAAAATTGTACATGTTCATTTACCCTTAAGGCAAACCTAAGGGTGACTGGCATTTTTTTTTCTTATAATAGGATGATAAATTTAAATTCGTTAAGTGAAAAAAACCGGCCAAGTGCGAGTCGGACTCGCGCACGAAGGGTTCCGTACCATTATCTATAAAAACGGCAAAACAATCATGTCTGTTGTATGGGAGTGCGCAGGTCCGACTCGCACTTGGCCGGTTTTAGTATTTGCTATTATAGCAGCAACAGAAATAAATCATCTGTCAAAATTTCAACTGCCTAACTATCACGGTTCATGAGATACAGCCTGGTGACAGACGGACAGACGGACAGCGGAGCCTATGTAATAGGGTCCCGTTGGTTACCCTTTGGGGAAGGAACCCTAAAAAATATTTTTTTTCGGTGGTCGATGGATTTATTGTGCGATAAAAGAGTAAAATTTAATAATAAAATACTATTTTGTGTTCAACGAATATACTCGATTGCAGTCCTAAAGCACAATGTTCGGCAGCACCACGCGGCATACGCCGCTGTGACGTCAGTGGTGTTCGATGCCAAGTAGTGGCCCTATTAATAGAATTCTCTTATAAACAAAGTAATAAATGTATTCGTTTCTAATATTGCACCATAGTATATTTCAGGAAAATGAACGTAGGAATACGCAACAACAATCACTGGCAAAAATACATACGCCCCCGGCGTGTTTGTGATCCAAATACACCTAAAGGTTGTGCAAACAAAGTGTCGATAGGGAGTTTAGGGCCGCATCCGCCCTGCGGTGAGCTCAGGGAGGCTAATCGAGGATCTCTAAGCTACTTCCAAGCTCCGCTGACGTAAATGAGGAAACTTTCAAATTGGAATCTGTAATGCCGCTTTAGTTCATTCCAAAGGCTCTACGGAAGTAGTGACACTTCAAAGTCGTGGCATACTTTGTTGGTACGCACTTGGCTCCGCTTGGTAAAATATTTTAGTTTTTAGGGTTCAGTCTGTCATTTTTTTTTTGGAGATGTAGAGCTATTTTAAAAGAAATTGGTATAAAACCTACACAGCCACACTTAGCTTAAGGGTCTTCTTGATTTATTCCCGATTTCACAGTTAAAAATTTCAATGTATGTAGTGCTTATCTTTGAAATGCAGCGTTGTGATTGGTTGATTCGTCGCTTAGGTATCCGCTTTGCGAGATTTATTCATTCAGAAATCGGGCGTTAGTAAAATTACGCTAAGTGATACTTAAGCCACAAATGACTTTTACTTGTAGAAAGTATACTTAATGTATCTATTTTGCAAAAATAAATATTTTGATTTGATTTGATTTGAATGAGCCAATCACAGCGGTGCTTTTTAAATAATATATTAAAATAGGGAGTTTGGTAAATACGTGCGAACGAGACGCAATTTTTCAATAAAAACTAAAGTGAATGTTGTATCGAAACGTCTAACAACCCGCACACACGCAATATAATCAGATATTGTCAATATTTTTGTTGTAAAATTTTAATATTTAATTAAAATTTTGTTGTATTTTTGTTGGTGCTGAAATGTCAAAATTATCGCAGTGAAGAAAATTTACACTTGTAAAAATTTAAGTAAAATTTAACGTGCTTTACACGGAAGCGGCCAATGTTATTCAGAATACCTTTGCGAAATCGGTGAGAGTGTAGAAGTCCGACACGACACTGTAGTGGTGATTAGGCTAGCGAAGCCAGCCTTCCAGCTTGTCCATAGAGTGTATATAAAAAATCGAAGGCGTCAAAGGAGTGCAAGGAGCAGACGGCGAGTAAGGACGCCTGCGACGAATTGCACGGTGCAAGACCCCGCGCAAGAAGCGCGAGCGCCGCAGCCGTTGCTTTTTTGTGTACATTTTTTTTTCTCATTTTGAGCGAAGCTTATAATATGTGAGCCACAAAAAATATATTTTTATCACTGTAGAATGTGAACTGCGGCTTTCCATTCGCTCAAACGCCTCCAGAAATTCCTCCCCTTCGTAACTAAAGTCACTCTCGCACAGTCTCTTCTTCTACCCCTAATCGATTACGCTGACGTTTGTTTTATAGACGCGAATGAAGAGCTCTTGGGTAAATTGGAAAGGTTGCAGAATCTGGGCATCAGATTCGTGTATGGCTTGCGCAAATACGACCACGTTTCATACTACCGCGCGGAACTTAAATGGCTCCCTATTCGGAAGCGCAGAAATCTCCATACGTTGTGTTGCCTTTTCAATGTCCTCAAGAGTTCAACAGCTCCGGATTATCTTCGTGAGCGCTTCAACTTCCTGTTTAGCAGAGATATCAATAAACCACTCAGGTCGCACACAGTCACACTCCTTAAAACGCCTTCTCACAATACCGGAGCTTTCGCAAATTCGTTCACTGTTAGAGCCATCAGGCTGTGGAATTCTCTTCCGTACACAATCCGAGATTGTCGCACTATCTCCTCTTTTAAAAAGAAACTAAAGGAATACTATTCAGCAAATCCTTAAGCTATCCTAAATATGTTTAATTATTTATTGCTGTATTATCAATTATCATGTATCGTTATGTCATGTTTATATATAGTCAGTTTATATTAGAGTTAGTTATATTAGTATGTATGTTAGATATATTTATATATTTATATATATTTTATACACCTATGTAAGTATTTTAGTATGTAGTACGTACACATATGGTTACCTATTTATTTTTTAAAGCACTCCTATACTCATTCGGTTTGCTATAAAAAATCTCTTTGAGAGATAAGCTCGCCGCTGTACTCAAATTATTGTATCAAATATTTGTACATAGGTAACACTAAAAGTTTCCGGAACTGGCCACTTACATAAACAATATTTAAAAATTTATTGCAACATTTGAAAATAGAACTCTTTGGCTGTAGAATGCAGTTTGTTTCATCTGACTGTCTTTTGTTTTTACCTTGTGGCGCCATTTAAAAAAATTGTGTGTCTGCATCAATATGGATTTAACTCGGGAAAATTTTCGTAGTATGATTTTCTACGTATTTAAGTGTAATTTGACAGCTCAGCAGAGCATCGCTCGGCTTGAAACAGCTTTTGGCAATGAAGTACCATGCAAGACGACTGTTTATAGCTGGTTTGCAGAATTCAAGCGTGGTCATATCAATCTCAGTGACGAATCTCGCGATGGTCGGCCGTCCACCGCTGTGACCAACAAAAACATCGATGCTGTGCGCCGTATGATTGAAACAGACAGGCATGTGACCTACCATGAAATTCGCGCATCCTTAGAAATAGGCATGAGTCAAATACAATCAATCCTACACAAACATTTGGGTGTGAGAAAGCTGTGCTCGCGGTGGATCCCACACAACTTGACCGAGGCTCAAAAAACGGACCGCGTCACTTGGTGCAGTGCCATGCTTACCAGATTCAACGAAGGTGCGTCAAATTTGGTGTGGGACATAGTAACAGGTGACGAAACATGGATTTATTGCTACGATACCAAAACAAAGCAGCAATCGAGCGTATGGGTCTTTCAAGATGAGCCGAAACCAACCAAAGAGGCGCGCATGAAAAGTGCATCTAAGCGGATGATTGCTTCTTTTTTTAATAAAACTGGACACGTGGCTACTGTTGCTTTAGAGGATCGTCGTACCGTGAATAGTGACTGGTACACGACCATTTGTTTGCCGGAAGTTATTGACGAACTCCGTAAAAATAACCGTAAACGCCGTATCATCCTGCACCACGACAATGCTAGTTCTCACACGGCCAGACAGACAAACGACTTTTTGAAGACGAAAAATGTAGAACTCATGAGTCATCCTGCATACAGTCCCGACCTGGCACCTTGTGACTTTTTTCTGTTCCCAAAAATTAAGAACCAATTACGTGGTCAACGATTTTCATCACCAGAAGAGGCTGTCGAGGAGTATGAAAAACACGTTTCAGAGGTCACCACAGGGGAGTGGCACAAAAGTTTTCAAAACTGGTTTGATCGAATGAAAAAGTGCATAGACGCCAAGGGAGATTATTTTGAAAAACAATAAATTAATTTTGTACCTTTAATAGTATTTTTTCATATTCATTCCGGAAACTTATAGTGCGTCCCACGTAATCTCCTTTTTTTGTGTACAATAAAGAATAAGAAAGAATAATAAAGAATAAGAAAAATATGTTGAATAAGTGTTTTTTTTGCGTTGGCTTTATTTAAGTTAATTTGAACAAATGTGTAACTGCAGGATTTCGTTCACCAGATTCCGTCATAGAATACGTGCTGTGAGAAAATATATCTAGGATCGAGCGTGGGTGAGCAAGATAGACATAGCATATGAGGCTTATCCAATTCAACGTTATAATCTGGCAGGTGGTAGAACTGTCTCCGGGCTCGACTGGGGAGGTACCACCATTATTACTCGCAAATCCCTCCAAAGTTATTCACAGGAGAGTAAGAGGACCGCTCTCAAAGAGGCCCAACCGGGTGACCCACCATGCCTGAGACCGATTGATGGCAGTTAGCCATCCCCAATTGCCGGGCCTTGCATAAATAAAACCAGTTAAGTGAGGAGGCCATATTTGTCGCCGACTTAATGGCCGTTGGGGCCAAAAGACTTAAGAATGGAGACCACGTACAGCAAAGCGTAGTGACACGGGCTGATGAATGGATGGTTAACTGCGAGTAGGACTCGCGACCTCAGTTCTTTTTTTGTTCATGTTGACAAACAGTTACAACACCGATAAAGTATGTTACGTCGAGGACTACGTCCTTACCGACTCCAACAGTCGTCACACCACCGTACAGTTTGTGCAACCTCCCGAATTGCTGACGCTTCATCGACCAAAGTTTTAAAAGGGCGCCGCCTTTACGCTAACATCGCGGTAGCGGGAGGACACCACTCTGATCATCGAGATCACTTAGAAATAAGTTTAATGTAAGATAGATTATCATAGATTTGTAATCACACATCGAGCTGCTTGGAGCCTGTTACGTCCTTACCGACTTCAACAGTCGTCACACCACCGTACAGTTTGTGCAACCTCCCGAATTGCTGACGCTTCATCGACCAAAGTTTTAAAAGGGCGCCGCCTTTACGCTAACATCGCGGTAGCGGGAGGACACCACTCTGATCATCGAGATCACTTAGAAATAAGTTTAATGTAAGATAGATTATCATAGATTTGTAATCACACATCGAGCTGCTTCGAGCCTGTTACGTCGAGGATTACGTCCTTACCGACTCCAACAGTCGTCACACCACCGTACAGTTTGTGCAACCTCCCGAATTGCTGACGCTTCATCGACTAAAGTTTTAAAAGGGCGCCGCCTTTACGCTAACATCGCGGTAGCGGGAGGACACCACTCTGATCATCGAGATCACTTATAAATAAGTTTAATGTAAGATAGATTATCATAGATTTGTTTGACACATCGATTACACAATAATTAAAATTTCCTTCCGTTTTCTTTTAAAAACCCTTGCCGACGGACAACAATATAAACACAAAAAACCTAAGGAACCATAAAAAATAAACAAATATACAGTAGCTCATTCATTACATTACAGTTAGATGATAATTAACAAGTAGAGTGCCTAATTAATCAATTATACAAAAAATACAATATTTAATGAAATAATACATACGAAATGTATTATTTATTTGTCACAACAAATGAAACCTTATTTTTATAAGAATACAAGCTTTCCGAGAAAATCAATGTCACTCATCAATTGATTTTATTTTCTTGGGGCACGAATCATATATCGATTTTTAGAGTAATTGGTGCGGCAGGTATCGGCATGAAAATTAAAACCTTTGTTGCGAGACGAAAGCCTGGGAACCTTAAAAGAAAGGCCTTCAACAAGTGATAAACATATATCAGGGTACCGTACCATTCTGATAAGTTGATAAACTTTTTAATAAACATTACAAACTTTTCATGATTTTTAATATTTGTTTTGAGAATTTGTTATTTACATAGAGTAAATAGCACGAAATATACAGAAAATTCCAAATTCCTGACCATTTTTTTATTCTCGAAGACAAAAAAAATTTTTTTTTTGAACTCTTCTTAATGAGTTCTAGACAATGACGTCCCACATGCTGGGGTAAGAATTGTTTTTTTAACATTATGAGGATTCACCTGCACCTCCAAATACATCCCTGGAAACAGAGATAGCTAGCCGCTTTCTCTAATAATAATAATAATGCGGCCATCTCACATTTAGATTAAATGGTACTAAGGCCTCTTCAATGTTGGCTTCGGCCGGCCCCATGAATGCCTTTCAAATGACCGGGTCCCTATGGGCCCGTGACTGAAAAGTGTACCTACATATTAATAATAAAATTCTTTATTGCACTAAATTTTGTACATAGGTGAGCTTAATACTATTCAGTATTTTCTACCAGCTAACCGAAAGTGTTGAGGGTAGTGCCATGGATTTGCATAGATAAATTATTTAAATACTCAGTAAATTGGGAAAGGCCTATGTTCAGCAGTGGACGAACACGGGCTGATGGATGGAGGGATGGACTCAGTAAATTATATTACCTATACTACATGCTAATTAACATATAAAATTATTGCAGGATACCTTCATTAAATCATTATAATACTTATACTACTTCACAGTTTACATATTTACATAAATATCTAACTAAATGTCTAACGGCGGAGTACTATGCAATGCTCGGGGCTTCATGCTTTTAAAGCGCTATTTCAATAAAATCTGCACTTTTTGAAGTTGTTTAACTGCTTTTCAGAAGAAACCATTAATTTTATAAATTAGTTTATAAATAAAGGTACCTATTTCTACCTAGGTAGTTTTCTTAAGTACAAAAACGCGATTACAAAACTTTCGCTCGATATAAATAATTATTGAAATGAGGTCTTTTTCTACACTTTTTTTCATAGCAGGAATAGAAATAGGAATGACATACAGACCTGAACGATACTTTATTAGATAGATTTTAACAATATCTAAATTTGGTAAGTTTGAAATTTGGATAACTATTTCTGTTAATTTTATATTAATTTAAAACCAAAATTTTGCATTTTTTTCCGGAATCCGTCCCTCTCGCACTGCGGGTCGTTCCGCATGGAGTAACAGTGACCGTTGAAAAATTCACATATCACCTTAACATCATGAGCGCAGCAACTCGGTTGTAGACCTGACCAAATGTAATGCTATTTCATTTCGAATCGTGTTAGATCAATGAAACTTGTGAAAGCAAAATGCAATTATGAAAATTATGAAAATTTAAAACGTGTGTCTAGAGAATTAAAATGTTGGCAATAATGTGAAGCTTTTCAAACATATTATTGTCGAAATTACTTTTAATTTTGTAATTTCATCGAAAACAATAAAAACATATTTAGCTACTTTTTAGGTAAAATTTTTTTCGTTAAAAGGGAATTCCGTCTAATTATTACATGGCGCCTCGTACCGAACCCAAAGTTGTATCAAAACCAAACCAAGTTCATTTTGATGAGACTAAAATGTATAGAAAATCAGGAAAGTAAATCTGGACGTGAGGAGCTCTAAACCGGGATTCGAACCCGGGACCACTCGCTTACCAGGCGATTGTAGAGCTCCTCACGTCCAGATTTACTTTTCTGATTTTCTGTACCATTTAATTTGTTATCTCCTTGCGATTGATAAATCGTCAAGTGTTATTATAAAATAATTTAGAATGTACTTACAAAATCACCAAGTTTAATTTAGATTATACCAACAATTTGAATTTACTGAACACTGCGCCCACGGAGGAGGTATATATGTACATAAAGAATTGTGCCCAACTAGACTCACGAGTAATTAGGCATTGGGAAATTCCTGCAGTATATTACGAAACACAATGGCTCTCATTATTTCACAGTTGCACAAAAAACCATTTAAACATTACGTACCATAGCTAATAATAAAACTCATTTACCTGCGTCTTTCCTTCAAAAGTTCCCAGTCAAGTAAAATATTAAAATGAACAAACACGTATGCAAGTCATTTAAGTTACTAATATTAGACAGAAAGTTCGTTATTAACTACAGTTTGTGTGTTAACCATAGCATTTAAAGTTTAATCTGTAGTTGAATTGCTGTTGGATTATATCACTGGAAGTTCAACTTGGGATGGATGAAAGTTTTACTAATATTGAAGCTTTATAAACGCTGAACTTCTGAATATAAAGCTCGTATACTACAAGCAAAATACCAGCATTATAATAAGGCCTTTGGTAGCCAGTTACAACCATTTCTTTAAATAACTTGGTCAAGTGTGAGTCGTACTTGTGTGTAAAAGGGTCCATACCTGGTTTTGAAGATCGGTACGGAATTCTTAAAATGTTACGTTAAATAACAACAATATAGAGGCGATAACATAAAGGTGACATAAAACAAGGCACTAAAATTTTAGCACCTGACAAACGGCAACCTCTGATTACGGAACTAAAATTTACGTTTTTTTTTAGGTAATAAAATTTATACCAAATTCCAAACTTAATACGTATTACTGTATGTAAGGCAAACCTAAAAAAGTTGAAAATATGTTATTATTTGGTTTCAATATCTTGAATTTTTTTGTGTTGGATGCCACAGTAACACGTATTCTGTGGAAATTTCAGGGGGGTCCCCGACCTAAATTAGCCACTCGATTTGTGTCGGTACAAATATCGACGGAAAGACATTGAAATAACGTTTATATCAGCGCGCACGGCAAAGTGGCTGTTACGACGATCGCTGCGTCTCCAAATAGCACGAAATAGGCGAAAATTGTAATTTTCACTATTAATTCGAAAATTTTATTTGAGTACTATTTTATTTATGAAATACTCCAACCATTCGTGTTTTATTCAAAAATAAATAACGTCAATTAGAGGTGTAGATGCATGAAATCAGTAAATATTTGTAATTTCAGTCATTATTTCAAAAGCAGATATTCAAAAGTTAGAAAATAATTGATCAGTGAAACTGCACGGCAATTTATTGGAGATAAGTGCAGTATTTTTCATTAATTTTTATATCTTTATACAAACGAGTTAAAAGGAAGCAAGAAAGGGCTTCGCAGAGCATTTTACTGGGGGACCCGCCTTCATCGGGCTACCTATTACGGGTGGAGCTATAGAATAGACCCTGTGAGAGAAATAAAGCGAAGGCTTAGTAATACAGTCCCGTTTGGGACCCTTTAAGTAAGGAAATTTAAAAAAAGTAATTACACATTAAAATTCCACATTTTGTCGATAGACGTCACAGTGTTTTTTTTACTTAAATATGTATATCAGACAACACAAAAACGTACATCTAAATAACAGCTTTACGTGCCTTCCGAAGCAGGCAAAGCGAACACAATTATTGTACAGAGCGGAGATTTAACATAATACCTGGGTTAGCAGGAGAGCGCTCTACCACTCGGTCACAGGAAGTGGTCATAACAAAGTCATAGAAGACAGTGCAAGACATATAAAAAAATAAACAATACAACAGACAACAAAATCTAGCTACTAAAATATTTGTTGTGATGAAAAACACTACATGTGTTTCCTTCTCACAAATAATTTTAATATACTATACTATATACTACATACGAGTAACACGGGTTTGCCACGATGGATATAATCACATTAAAAATACCTTTGACACCTCATACGGTTTTAAAAAATATTTTAAAATGTAACATCAAAGAGGAATTTTAGAATTTTGCTTTCGGAATTTTTCTATCCAGAGACAGACAGACTGACGTACACCCAGGCTTCGCTATGATTTTTTGATGGAGCCCTGAAAAATAATGGTTGTTTGCAGAAAGTTATAAATTAATAAACTATTGTTACTCCTTTATCCGTTTGCTTACAATAAATATATTGATAAATTTTAATAGGGTTACCAAAATTCGAACATGATTTCTTACTTACAGACGGATTCCTCCAATGTAAACAAGAGATTTCCATTGTTTTTATCTCGAATAATAAAAATAAAAACTATGTAAAATAAATGCACAAAATATTATCCCTCCCACTATAATATTATAAATGCGAAAGTTTGGATGTATGGACGGATGGATCGATGGATGTTTGTTACTCTTTCACGCCGTAACTACTGAACGGATTGGGCTGAAATTTTACATGAATGTAGTTCTAGACTTGGAATGGGACAAAAACTACTTTTTCCCTTTGTTCCCATGGAAAAACTATAAAAGAGATAAACAAAATGGAAAACAGAGGCGCATAACACACACTTTTCACCTGTAACAGTCCGAATAATATTGACTGATTTTATAGGAGTACACAACAACCAATTCAACGCGGTAGAAACCGCGGGCAAAAGCTAGTAGTATATAAACCCGAAGGTTACTAACGTATAAGAAATTGTATTGATAGTCTAAGGGCTAGATGCACAACTTCAAATACAAATTACAAAATCACTTTATTGCATGAAAGACATTACAAAAGACATAAATTAAAATAACAATGATTATATTTACGTGCAGAGGAGTAATACACGAAGTTGCCAAGTTACCCCAAACTCGGCTAAGCCAGCAAAGCGGGGTGCCATTATTATTATTAATATAGGTACCAATATATATCACTGTTTACATAATTAAGTTAAAAATTAGTACCCATCCATCCATCCATCAGCCTGTTTCGTCCACTGCTGGACATAGGCCTTTCCAGGATTTCACCACTCTTGGTGGTCCTCCTGGAAGAAATGCCCATACTTACACACGCTGGGCAGGTGGGTTGGTGAGCGCGGTGCCGAAACCCTTGCGCCAGTGACGCCGCTGCCCGTCATCAGTCTGTTTTATATAAGGCTCGGCAATTGGGGATGGATAAACCGCTATCCATCGGTCCCAGGCAATGGTGTGCCGCCTGGTTTTGCCTGAGAGCTGTTCTCTTACTCTCCCCCGAATAACTTCGGGAGGATTTGCGAGTAAGATGGTGGTACCTCCACAGTCGAGCCGAAAATTAGTACATTAAAGGAAATTTAGATTCATTCATTTATTAATCTATTATTCGTTCATTCTTCCATTCTACATATTAAGTGTGCTTATAATAAGCATATCACATTGTGTTACTTGGTTAATCGGTATTAAAAATAATATAGACAGTAAACTATAGGGCTGATAGATTCATCTTAGAAAAAATGCAAAATCTTTAAGTTCGCTCGATAGAAGAAAATACGAAGTAACCTCGAAATTTCATGTTTTTTGAGTGTTAAAGGGCCTTCATTAAATAATGCAGCCTTAACATTTGTACTAAATAAGTTAACAAATGATTTCGTCAGCTCCTCTTAGAATATTTAAAAAATTGCATCTAGTAGCAGAGTTATTCAACAAAAAAGGAAATTTTTGTGGGCGTAACAGCCACGGCTGAGAGCGCGCTATTTTAAACTAAAAGGGAACGTCGTAGAGTTCAGTTCTGATTGATACAAAATGAGGTGCTTGATCTGACCTTTATGCACCCTTAAGTTTGATGTCGTCTGGCGATATTAAAGCAACGCGTTAATGGTCTGTCATTTGAAATGCAATATATTTTTTTGTTGAGGTACAGCAACACATAAAAGAATCAACCACGTCATTATCACGTGAATGAAGTTCCCCCCCTTGCAACTTCACTATTGTATGGTCTGGCTAATTCATACTGGAGACTTAGTAAGTGGTTAGGTTAGGACCAAGGTTCAGTTACCCTTGCTGTAAAATACGCAAAGTTAGATTTAGACTTCATATACCAATTGAGTTGAGATTGCCCTTACAGAGGCCCAAAAATTTTTTTTCGTATTTTTCTGACATGGTCATTGAACCTTGATCCTGATTACTTACCGAGTCTCCAGTATGAATTTGTACTTTTATTTTTTTTTATACAGGGTGTAAATGCAAAGTCAAGAATCCCTTTAGGGTATGAAAGTATACACGATACTGATGTCATTACGAGAAAAAAATATATACCTTGAATTTTCACCAAACATTCCATCATTTTTCTAAGTTATGGCTACGCGCTCACCGGCCTCCCCACACACCTAATTGCACCCCGCAACCCGCACCTCTCATCCTTGTGGCCAGCGACCAGTGAGGGTGTCCACGCGATTAGTGTATTTTGAGTAAAGAAAATGGTCTTATTATGAGGAATTGGTACTTTATTTAGAGATCCCAGTATTTAAAATAATATCTTTACCGATCATACTAACACACCCTTAGAGGATTCTTGCCTTTGCTTTTACACCCGGTATATACCTGTTGAAAATGAAACCTCTGGCTATAACAAGGGAAACTGTTCTATGTTCGAAATAAAAAATACAGGTTTTGTTACTTTTGTCATGATTCATATTTTAAAAAAAAGATATCGACCGCCAAGTGAAGCACTAATACTCCGGTAACAGCGACAAAACCTATGTGCATTATTTACCGCCGGGAATATGTACAGTCTATTGTCAGTCACATGTTCATCGCGTAGGTTTGCCACATTTACGAAATTTGGTTTAAAAAAAAATGTTTTTTTTTTACGGTTTTGTGTTCCACTAATGATTCTGAACCATAGAGTTCAATAAAGCTAGTGAATTAATTTTCAACCTGTATACAACGTGAAATTTAAGTCATTTTGTTAACGAGAACTAGTGATAGTACATTCTATATGAATAACTTTTACTATGGAGCAGTGGCGTGAATAGGACTTTTTGCTGGAAATGCAATGAGAAAGTCAAGTTTGACAATAAAAAAAAAATGTAAAATTTACATGTTACTTTGAAAAATCATTATTTGTATGACGCCAGGGTAGGTATGAGTTCATACAAAAATGTTTTTTTTTCAAATTTGTTTTTAATTTTTTTCATGTTGTTTTTATCGTCAAACCTGACATTCTCATTGCTCTTCTAGCAAAAAGTTCAATGCACACCACTGCTATGGAGCCAACTCTGAAATTGTAAAAAAAAAATATCAGCTGTTCCATAGAAAAGTCAAACACCTACTCGACCCAAATGTATGAAACAGCTGATTTTTTTTCACGATTTCAGGGTTGGCTTCATAGTAAAAGTTGTTCATATGAACGAGTACTATCACTAATTTTCGTTAGCAAAATGTCTTAAATTTCACGTTGCATAAAGATATATTTCGGGTCCGATCTGGACCCGGCAATATATATACTTAACTGATGCCGGGTCCAGATCGGACCCGAAATATATTTTGAGATTGTTATAATTTGTTATTTAAGTATATTTATATTTTTTAAATTATACATATATAAAAAAATAAAAGTACGAAGCTTTTAAAAGTAACTTTATTTTTATATCAGTATAAATTTGGCAATATAAACGAAAGTCCTTATACACTGATCTGGAAACATACCACAAGTTTAATAATAACATAAAAAAACGATGAGATAACACCGAAAATTATATTTTAACTACTACTTATTCATCGACCTTGCTGTTTGAATATTTACTTTAAGTACCTAACCGAAACCAAATTTAGATACGGGAGAAGCACAAAACGTTCATAAAAAAGTGACGTTCTTTTTTGTTCAGTGCCTCCTAGCCTAGACCCCTAGTATGTTTGCAAAACACACAACTTAGAAACTCAGAAGTAATTATTGTTTTGCTGTTGTTACGGAGGAAAAGCTTATTCTTCAAGCTTTGTTATTACTTAAGGTAAAGGAAAGAAAACTTAAAGTTTCAAGACATACCACACCGACTTCAAAAGCATAATCTCTACGGTCAACCTATTAAATCTACCACGGCTGCAATGGGCGAGTGTATTGTGTATATAAATATTACAAATGTAACGATATTTTATTGATCTACAGTCATACATTTTTTCATACAAAAAAAAATGCGTTTCAGGTAGAATTGATTTACTTGTATGAAACCGTCCCGTAGTAACACAAAACAGTTGGAAAGAGATAGAAATTATTTTCATTGATGAAACGACACATCGCGCGTAGTTTGTGAATCACGTTATGCCGAATGAAGTAATTATTTATTTATTTACCTTATTTTCTCAAATTTATATTTATATTTATTCCGTGGTACAAAACTTCTTCGCAATAGTAATCTACATACACAATACTATCTCTCATTGCAGCCGTGGCAGATATTTTTAGAGCACAAATAGGTATACCTATTAATTCTCATTTCTCATAATATTATGAATAGGTGGTAGAGCTGATGCCGAGCTCGACTGTGGAGGTACCACCATCTTACTCGCAAATCCTCCCGAAGTTATTCCGGGGAGAGTAAGAGAACAGCTCTCAGGCAAAACCAGGCGGCCCACCATTGCCTGGGACCGATGGATGGCGGTATATCCATCCCCAATTGTCGGGCCTTATATAAATCAAACTGGTGATGGGCAGTGGCGTCACTGGTGCAAGGGTTTTGGCACCGCGCTCACCAACCCGCCTGCCCAGCGTTTGTGAGTATGGGCATTTCTTCCAGGAGGACCGCCAAGAGTGGTGAAATCCTGGAAAGGCCTTTGTCCAGGAGTGGACGAAACAGGCTGATGGATGGATGGATGGATGGATGTTTTCTACTTTCATGTAAACAGCTTTTGTAGTAAAATGCCATATATAATAATTTATATTCGTAGTCAACATCAGATCCAGTAACGTCAACGCCGCTGTGTCGGACGATAAAACAAACATATATTATGTACGTATAGCTAAGTTCATAGCCTCCTTCTTTTGAAGTCGGTTAAAACATGTGTCAGTAACATTTGTTAGGGCTAAGCAAGTTTTACAGTAATAAAGGAAGTTTATATAAAAGCGCCATCATGAAAATTGGCGCACACTCTCGAACAAAATAAATCACTAAGTTATTTGTACCAAATTATGAACAAAATATACGTCAAATGGTTATCGCCCGAAAACATTTGGATTTTATTATTATCATCATATTGGCCCTGATGAACATATAGGCTATAAGTAGTGATAATAAAATAACGCCCAAGCCGAAAACGGAGCAGAGACCGAATAAACGCGAGCAGAATCAGGGTAAGGCTAGTGTAATACACTCCCATTTTGTTTGTCGTACAGTTTACATGATTCGACCTATCCGTCATTAAGCTCCGTTATTTCAGTAAACTTCCGTTTTGTTAGGGAAATTGTTTACATATTTCATAGCAGTGGTTACAAAGATTATTACCATGTAAGGCTTTAAAGGTGAATTTGATGCTAAAAAGTGAAGGACGCGGGTGCCGTGAATAATAATGTGATTTTACGAGGGTCTCGTTTGGTCGCCGTAAAGCAAAATGGTGTACGCGGGAAAAAGATTTTCTCACCGTGCAGTTCGATTTGTAAATATTACATCGGTAAAAACTTACATTGACAGCCTCTGTCGCCCAGTGGTTGGAGTACTTGAGATCGCGGGTTCAAATATGGTAGGGACACAATAAATTATGTATTCGTTCTGCGTCATTTAGAATAAATCATACATTCGTAGTGCTTCTTTGTGAGTGGTGTGAGTAAATTGAGATGTCAAATATTTTGTATGGAAAAATTCTGTGCGTTTTTTCATACTTACGACGGCGCCTATGTTTGCGCCAACGTTCAATCTACCAAATAAAGCACACTCACAATGAAATACTGACATTATACATGTACACACTTAACACGCCTAGTCTAACACTATAATTTAATATATCTACATACTTAAAATGTCAATTTAATATTTATATTTTTGTAAATACCTAGTCATTAAGTGAAAAATGTCATAGATAATATCCTTGTGGAATATTTGATGGCACTGACGAGAGAGGGGCTCTTCTAATACAGATTTTGCAAAACATACAAGGCGAGACCCACAAAAAACCGGCCAAGTGTGTTTCGGGCCACGCGCAATGTAGAGTTACGTAGTTGCCCGGTACATATAAGTTGATCTACTAATACAGACCGCGCCAAACTTCTAGTTCCATACATTATATGGGGACCAAAAGTTTGGCGCGACCTGTACTCGTAAACCTGTAAAGCCTACTTAGTTCTGATAGTTTTCCTTTTAAATTCATTATATATACTACTTCTGCGAATTTTTTCACATTTCTATAAACAACCGTTTAGCCAGCAGGGGGGGACGCTCCACTCTAACTAAAATTTTCACTTTAAAGCTTAATATTTCGCCAACGGATCCCTAAATCGAAAAATGGTTTTCAAACACCTACAATGTTTTTAAACGGCCTATCCAACGATACCCCACACCTTGGAACAGACGAGAAAAATAAATTCATCCCCAGTTTACGTGTATGAGAGGTACCCTTAAAAAAAATTTTTTTGAGATTTTATTTTACCATTTCGTCGGTTTGATTAATATTTATATCCGTGCCAAATTACATTGTTCTAGTATTAATGGTCTCTGCGCTTAGCCGCGGACAGACGGACATAGGGCAACTATAAGGGTTCCTTGTCGGACTACGGAACTCTAAAAATGTAAGGAAATCACCGAGCCGAGGTATTACAGTCAACAGTCAGTTGCAATCGTAACACCGGTTTGGTCGGTCGTCTCCTAACCATGGCCGAACCAAGTACATGTTGATGTAAGTGCGAAAATGTTGATCAACACTTTCGTACGTGTTCAAACGTCGTTTTTAATACACCTGCGAATCAAAACAAAATACAAACAAAAGAAAACGCAGTCTCGTTGGCGCCAATCTACACTACAAAGATCAATGTCTCTTTCTGAAGTCTTTTTAATAATAAGTTCTAAGATAGATACAATAGAACATAAATTATAACGTATAAAATCGTTTTGATTTTTTAAAATAGCTTTTACAATTTAAATGCTTATTAAAAATATAAAAGGTTGAAAATACTCTTTTTGAACAGTTTTAGTGTTTCCGGATCCGGTTACTTTCAGAAAATACCAACAAAACGACAATTAGAAAATATAATGTTTGGTTGCCTAGCAACGCTTTAGATGCGAAGGGTTGACAAACATTAACCACACAAACACACTAAAAATGTACACTTATTTAGTTATTTTGTTAAGTCCGTTGTTACATGGTAATTTGATACAGAGAATAAGAGCAAAAATTGGCACAAATATTGACATTTGAAAAATGAAGATAGTCGTGACGAACGAAACAGAACCCTATTACTAAGTCTTTGCTGTTGGTCTGTACGTCTGTCACAGGGGTCTACAACTTCAACTGTATTAAGTAAAAATTTAAATTTTCACGGAATACATGTTACTGATCAGATGATAGATGGCGGTAAGAGTCGCTTTTCAACCTTCTGGCGCTGGGGTTTATTCGTAATATGATAGATGGCGCGGTTTCGGGTTACCCGTAATACAGTGCGACCAACTTATCTGTCCAGTTGGATTATCCACCCATCTCTTTCTAGTGCGGTAGAAAAGAATATAATTAGAAAGAGACGGCGAATGATTTTACTGAACAGATAAGTTGTTGGCACTGTACCTATATGGTGGCACAAAACCCTTTGTGCGCGAGTCCGACTCGCACTTGGCCAAATTATTCTTTTTATATTTAACTTTAGCTTTTGAAATATCACGTTCTCAGTGATTAACGTATCTTGTTTGGGATCCTAGCACTCGTAAGATGTATTATTTTGATTCAAGGCACCTTTCTTATGGGCTTTTTCGCAAATCCTTCCCAAATACGCAGAGAAAATAAATATATGTAAGCGAGGAATAATTCTTAAATTATAGCTTTATTCAAAGATGTTCATACCGTATAAGCTTTGCTAAAACGATGTTCATTTTTTCATAAATTTAATACTTACCACACATGCTGAACGGTGAAGAAAAACGTGTATTTGTGCCCGAAGAACGGCGATAGCGTTCACCACCCATCATGTCGGGACGTAATAATCGTCGGTGAAACGCGGGTGTGCCGAGTGTGGACTGTGACTTGCATGTCACAGTCCACACTCAGAAACACCTATGACACCGAGGGGTCGGTGATTTATGTCGTGACGATATAGTTTTGTATTTATATTTTTTCATATAAGCAACAACTTAATTTAGCTTTTGCCCGCGGCTTCGTTTGCGTTGTAAAGTCTCTCGATAAATGTATATTTTATTTGTGTAGCATAAAATGTCGACAATCTTTGGCTTCATGGTTATTTTATCAACTCCTCTTATGGTTGATCAGGGCCACTATAATGTTAATAAAGAAAACCGCATCCAAATCCGTTGATTGGTTCTCGAGTTAAGACGGAACATACAGGCAAAAATTTGGAAAATTGTACTTTTGGCCCCAGTACAGTTAGGAAATAGAAATACATTTATTCATAATATTCATTACAATTTTTAATAAACCAATTCATTTAAAATTTTGCAAAAAATACTCAATGTACCATCAAAGAAATTGCTGCTGAATCACTTATGGCACTTACCATCCATCCATCAGCCTGTTTCGTCCACTGCTGGACATAGGCCTTTCCAGGATTTCGCCACTCTTGGCGGTCCCCCTGGAAGAAATGCCCATACTCACACACGCTGGGCAGGCGGGTTGGTGAGCGCGGTGCTGAAACCCTTGCACCAGTGACGCCGCTGCCCGTCACTAGTCTGTTTTAAGGCCTGGCAATTACGGATGGTTATACCGCCATCTATCGGTCCCAGGCAATGGTGGGCCGCCTGGTTTTGCCTGAGAGCTGTTCTCTTACTCTCCCCCGAATAACTTTGGGAGGATTTGCGAGTAAGATGGTGGTACCTCCACAGTCGAGCCCGGCATCAGCTCTACCTACCACTTACCTATTACATACTATTGCGTTGCGATACGGGTGATGAGTGGGCCAGCGGATTTTTCTTTGATAGTCGCGTCTGTGACTTTTAGCGAGTAGTAATAAGTAAGTAATATCGGTTGTGTAATATAATACCGTAAGAAATTATTTCTTGAATCCAATATTCTGAAAAAATATTACTAAAACCATCGATAAATTGTGCGCTCACCAAGGGTTTAGCTACTTAACACCGATTAACCGAAAACATTTTTTTTTAACTTTAAGTTTGTAGTTGCTGTGCAGACTCAAAGCCTAAAAACGCATTGCTGGGAACACTAATTAAATGATTATTCGAAAAGAAATTATATTTTTTTAGTATTAGTAAATATAAATTGCAAGCTACCCTTGAAAAGAAGCTTTTATTGCATAGATGTCAGATTTTTTAACGACAACTGCCGTTTATTTTATTACAGCATACAGCTATACCATTGTTTTTTAAGCAAAATCGGGTATTTTCCTTGTAGAAACCGCAGTTTTTCATAAAATTATGAACTACCAACAAAATTATATATTTATTATAATTTTTATCACAAGCGCGTAGTTTGTGCTTGTACCACACTAATGGTATTTGTTCTCATGTCAATGTGCATGGACGCACGGGTTGCATCCCGTCTTAAATTTCAGAAATACTGCCATAACTATGTAAAATACAGAAACTATTAATTACTTTTTAATGTGCTGCACCCATTGACCTCTCATAAACAACAAGACTCACAATCTCACTCAAAAAGTGTCCGCGATGCATCTTGTCACCGGTACGACGCGACGTGACAAGATCGAATTACGATTGCGATATTTTGATGCATTTTTGCTTTCTGACAAACTTTTCTAAGAAAATGGTGTGGATTCGGTGTAGCACGAATTAACTTATTTGACAGGACTAACCTTATTTCAAGCGTCCTGTCCTTGTCTTGTCGATACAGAAAGAAAAAGATGGAATGCTTAAATTAAGTTTAGTCTTGTCAAATTAGTTAAAAGTGTTACACCAAATCGACACCACTGTGTGCCTAGTTGTTTATCCTTTTATAGGGCAGAGAAAACAGGCTTATGTATGTAAAAAACACTTGAATGATAGTATAAAAATGAAAAAATGCCAAAAATATTTCTTTTCTTTATTTTTGATCTAATTTTTATTTTTGGTCTTTAGTCTTTTTTTTCTCTGACTTTTCCATCAACTTTGAAATAAAAATGACAATAGACAAATAATTTTTTTATTGATTTTTTTTCACAAAGTGGGCTAAATATGTTGTCCAATATATGGCCAGAGCCTTATAAAGGGTTATGAGAGGTCAATGGATGCAAGTGATTTTGTTTTCTGTGTTATAATTTGATGTAGTCAAATTATACTTGAGATCTCTTGAGTAGACTCTATAAGGGTTGAGAAGCAAGGCGCAAATACTCTATTTGCAAAGATCTAGGATTATTTTTGTATTTTAATTCCATTTGATTTAATTCAGTTTAGTGTGGAAAGACAACCAAAATAAAATAAATTAACTGAACTTTGTTTCAGATTACTTCCGGTGTCTTGTATGCCCATTTTCATTTGTACTCTGCATACACAACAATTTCGTTGTGGAACCTATCTCGAGACGCTTCAGTATAGTAGATAATATAATTTATGTACAGTGAGCGAAAATTGCTTGCATTCGAGCTCCAAACAAACGCTCTAAAATATTACAAATCATGTCACGAATCCAAGATATATTCATAATCTGTTGATTACACTAATAATACATAAATTTAAAGTATCTTGTTGTATAAAGTTGCGAGGAATGTGTAATTTACAGTATTTTTACATTTAAAATGTCTGTACAAATGTAATGGAACTTCATGCAACTCTTTGGCCAATTGCTACAAATTGCTTGCATTCGAGCTCCAAACAAACGCTCTAAAATATTACAAATCATGTCACGAATCCAAGATATATTCCTAATCTGTTGATTACACTAATAATACATAAATTTAAAGTATCTTGTTGTATAAAGTTGCGAGTAATGTGTAATTTACAGTATTTTTACATTTAAAATGTCTGTACAAATGTAATGGAACTTCATGCAACTCTTTGGCCAATTGCTACAAATTGCTTGCATTCGAGCTCCAAAAAAACGCTCTAAAATATTACAAATCATGTCACGAATCCAAGATATATTCATAATCTGTTGATTACACTAATAATACATAAATTTAAAGTATCTTGTTGTATAAAGTTGCGAGGAATGTGTAATTTACAGTATTTTTACATTTAAAATGTCTGTACAAATGTAATGGAACTTCATGCAACTCTTTGGCCAATTGCTACAAATTGCTTGCATTCGAGCTCCAAACAAACGCTCTAAAATATTACAAATCATGTCACGAATCCAAGATATATTCCTAATCTGTTGATTACACTAATAATACATAAATTTAAAGTATCTTGTTGTATAAAGTTGCGAGTAATGTGTAATTTACAGTATTTTTACATTTAAAATGTCTGTACAAATGTAATGGAACTTCATGCAACTCTTTGGCCAATTGCTACAAATTGCTTGCATTCGAGCTCCAAAAAAACGCTCTAAAATATTACAAATCATGTCACGAATCCAAGATATATTCATAATCTGTTGATTACACTAATAATACATAAATTTAAAGTATCTTGTTGTATAAAGTTGCGAGGAATGTGTAATTTACAGTATTTTTACATTTAAAATGTCTGTACAAATGTAATGGAACTTCATGCAACTCTTTGGCCAATTGCTACAAATTGCTTGCATTCGAGCTCCAAACAAACGCTCTAAAATATTACAAATCATGTCACGAATCCAAGATATATTCCTAATCCGTTGATTACACTAATAATACATAAATTTAAAGTATCTTGTTGTATAAAGTTGCGAGTAATGTGTAATTTACAGTATTTTTACATTTAAAATATCTGTACAAATGTAATGGAACTTCATGCAACTCTTTGGCCAATTGCTACAAATTGCTTGCATTCGAGCTCCAAACAAACGCTCTAAAATATTACAAATCATGTCACGAATCCAAGATATATTCCTAATCTGTTGATTACACTAATAATACATAAATTTAAAGTATCTTGTTGTATAAAGTTGCGAGTAATGTGTAATTTACAGTATTTTTACATTTAAAATGTCTGTACAAATGTAATGGAACTTCATGCAACTCTTTGGCCAATTGCTACAAATTTCAAGAAGTTCCCATATGAAATAAAGAGACGTCTTGCGTATGCTATTTAGGGTATTAAATAAAACGTAAGTAACGTATTCTTTCAAGTATTTTTCACACTTCCCTTTTTATTATTTATTATTTTATAATATTTTGTATGTATTTTATTGTGTGTACCTATTTTACTTATTTATTTATTTTTAGTATTTTTTATTATAGATACGCATTTTTTACTCTTGTTTGCAGCCAAAACTAGTACGTTTTCATATCTTCACGGAGACACAATATTTTTTAAATTAGATTTAGTTACATCGCATGTGTTGCAACTCGCGGCCTCTGACGGAAGATCAGCGTCACAGTTTTGCTGTGGCATTTTGTTGAGTCAGAGACATTTTTGTTTGCTGCATCTTATAAATTATCTTAAGCTGTATAGTAGATGGATTGTTAAAAATATTTTTATTTTTTGTATGTGATTTTTGTATTGATGTAGCATTCGAAATAAACGTCTTTTTTCTTTCTTTCTATTGATAGGAAATGGCTACTCACGATTTAATAGTCAGATTTCGCCTGACTAGTTTCACTGTGGTCATACAATTTCTTCAGAGGCAAACATGGTTACGAGGTGGTTCCCGTTTGCCTCCAGAGAAACTACGAATCGTGAGTAGCCGTTTCCTATCAATATGAATTTAAAACACGAATCTTTAAGTAGTAAAATAAGTAAAGTAGTTAAGTTAAGAAAAGCAAATTGAAATTTCAGTCGTGCGTTTCTATTTTTGTCGGACATACCCCTGTTCAGCTCAGCACGGTCTCCTACTCTCGGTATAGAATAGGTAACATCGTCAATCGAGTTCGACGTGACAATATATCAAGTGGCATTACGGGCTGAGAAATTGGCGGGAGGTGGCGTGGGGTAGGGACGGGGGAGGGATCTACACATCACCTACGTCATACGAAAAGGATCAGAGACGGTTGGTAGAACGACTGATGAGAGAAGTCAGCTTTGATCCACGGCATGCAGCAATGAGCCCTTACCGTAACGGGCGGTAAGCGAGAGGTCCCGGGCTCGAATCCCGGTTCAGAGCTCCTCACGTCCAGATTTACTTTTCTGATTTTCTATATCGCAACGATATACATTTAATTTGTTATCTCCTTGCGATGGATAAATCGCCAAGTGTTTAAAAATATAGAAATTTATTTCCATCATAGTTATGAGTTTTTCAGACTACCTTAAACTAGGGTCACCGAGAGATGGCACCTATGACTTTAAACTTTCGCGATTTAAATACATTATTAACTTTGTATTGGGGTCTTACTCGCGATAACTAACATATCTATTAAGGTATGTTGTTAGTTATCGCGAGTAAGACCCCAATACAAAGTTAGTCAGGCACCTATGACGTTTAAGTTTCGTAATTATTTATGAGTAAGTGTCAATAAAACAATGTAATACTTCATTGTTGCTATCGACTAAAAGTAATATACTACTCGTTTTTGTCATTATTTTTTGATTTAGGTACATGTTGCTTTATCGTACGGCTCCGTCTCTTTCCAAAGTATATAATTTTTGGGGTTTATTTACATCTAGCGAAAAAAAAATTGTCAACGGGTAACTTTTTAGTACTTTTTTGGCTGCTTTGTTAGCAAATTTGGCACATTAGCCTTTTGTATTATTGTGTCGCATGTTGCATTACGTGTATCTGTCTAATAAATCAATACTTTATTTACTAAACTTAATATCGATTTTTATTTTTGCCGAAATTTTGTCATTAAACGCAGCTGTCATCATAGGTCCCATCTCTAGCTGTCCCTAGTTTACTTGCTGCATTGCTTAAGGGGACAACTACTGCTGGTCACCTTGAAAAGCCGTGACAAAGTCCGATTTAATACAGACGTTACGAAAGTAAATAAAAATACCAATTACAAAATATCTAAAATGAGCCAGCTCAATTAGTATTTTTAATTATAATCAATAATTTAAACAAAATAAACACAAAAAGGTCCAAATTCAGACTAAAATCCGATTTAATTAATTAAGTATGCAGAGCAACAACTTAAAATTATTAAAAGAACAAATGAGTTCGTTTGATATATTTTAAGAATCTATAGTTATAATAAAATTGTAATTAATTATTTGGTTATATTTCAGCGCTCTCGGAGCTTGATGCCTCGAACGACGAACTAATCAATGTGCGAGAGAGTGAGACGCACGCAACCAAGTTCACCAGTACTGGGCCGCGTTCAGTTTGATCGCCCGCTCATCACTGACAGCAGGATAGCACATACAAATTCAACGCGTGCAAAAGAGATGTCATGATCGCCGGGCGTGAGCGGGCGATCAAACTGAACTCAGCCCTGGTTTTGATGATGGTTGTCATCATAAACCTCATTTTTATTGAAAATACGTTTCGTTTCTTGAATTAGATAATTATTAATCAAAAGATTTTTTGTATCACTGCTTTGTAATCGGGTGATTAGAAAACAAAAAGTCACAGAGTCACTAGGTACTTTGGCGAGCAATTGCTCAGAGATAAGTGGAAAAGTTGGTAGACGAGAGTTTAACATTTTTGTTGACATTTTATACCTATAGGTATACCTTTGAGATTTAGAACAAACTTACGTTTAAAAATATGGAAATAAGGCAACCATTTTTTTTATAAGAAATATCTACCTTAAGGGGGGACGTTTCGAGCTCGGTGCAAAATGCACAACTTATGATTGTTTTTCTTACTATTGCATAAAAAATACTAAATAAATGTGATATATGGCATTTCGCGACCATTGTTTAATGTCAATTAGGCTTTTCTACCAAATTTTGTAATTTTATGTATTACGTTGTAAATGAATGGGCATACAAACTTAAAACACGCTTTTAAGTTTGTATACCCATTCATGTACAACGTAAGGCATAAAATGACGCAATTCTGATAAAAAACCCTGAAAATTATTCAACAATAGTCGCAAAATAAGATGAAACTATTTTATTTCATACATTTTATTTTAAACTAAGGTAAACAAACTTATGTTATGCACTTTGCACTGAGCTCGAAACGTTACCCCTTATCTGTAGTATAACATTGATTTGCCACTACTTCAATTTTATGATTGATTAATATCTCATAACTTTATTTATATGTAATTTTGTTACATAACTAGTTTACCACGTTTTCAGGGTTCCATACCTAAAGCGAAAATATGAACCATTATGGTTAAACACTGCTGATTGTGCGTTCACCAGATTACGTCCGTCTGTATTTACGTCAGAGTTTCCCAACTTGGAGACTTGAAATTTCAACTAAAATAGCATCTACGTACACAAATAATAACAATTTTACAAAAAAAGTACTACGTACCCGCCTCTATCTCACATTTAATTATATTTCTAAACTAAAAGACCTTAATTGACGACAAAACGAATGCTTATAAATAACCTTTAACAAACTTACAGAAAAAATAAAGTAGTCGAGAAATTTTCAATTTATTTCGGAATAGTAATAAATTCTCTATTTATTACATCTGTGAAATAAATCGATTTTTATTGTATTGTACGGGACCCTCAATACATAGTTCCAATCGCACTTGAATGTTTTTTTTTTCAAGGACAACGTGCATCTTCATATTCTTGTTCAATAAATTTGCGTGCAATTAAAGAATACCAATAAAAGATATGACGTGCTGGATGGCATTTTTTTATCATTTAAAACTATTGAGGTATCTAAAAATTGTTTTTTTATGAGCGTTGATCCAAATTGTATATTAAAAGATGTATTTGCTTAGAAGAGCAGAATAAAACACATCCTTGAGAATGCCGTTAAGGCGACACTAGTCGGGAATAACAATAATTTGTGAAACAGTACAAGTGTTTTAATTATGCTATGTTGATGTTTCACCAGGTATTAACTTTATTAGCTTGGAGTTTAGTACAATATTATACTTCACGGATATTAAACAATTTTACAAAACTGCCAGGTAAACTTTTATTTTTCAATCTAATAAAACAACTGGCTTTATAAACAAGTGAATATACCTATATGCTACAATAATCTGGTAATAGTAGTTTATGAAACTGGGATATAAAGAGATTATTAAAATATGAGTGTGAGTTTAAAAAACGATCCTTAGGCGAGTTTTTAATAGTATCACACGTGTCTTTTAATACCTAGTTATGTATAGTTTCATACACTACTTTATCTCAACTCATGCCCACTAACCTGTTTTCATAATCTTGGTCAATTTTTCGTTAGCCATTTTTTATTTTTCTTGTAAAAGCTTGTTTTAAAGTGTTTGTATTATCCGTCGTCATTATTTCCAGAATGTCAGGTGGAGTCAAATTATCATCACAATCACTGCTGTCAGTAATTTTAAGGCAAAATAATAACTTTTCACATATAAAACCACAGTAAATAATACATTAATTTCCCCGTAAACTATGGCACCGAAATCCAACACGACAATCCTAGCAACGCGCATGCGCCCTAGCCATAAACAATACCTGGCCAAAAATAAAGTTGAACTGTTACCTCCTTAGCTGTTTTGTACGTATTGGAGAATATTATATAAAAACCTCATTGGTATTTGATATTAAACCTCAGACATGGCTGTATGGGCTAAGTTCCCTAGTTAGTTAGTGTCACAACATGTGCTGTAATTTCAGAAAAAGTTGTTAATTAGTTATTTTTTTCTGTTTTAGAAACGTTCATGAAACATTTTTTTCACTATGCAAGTAGTTTTGAGTTCATAGTGAGGATTGTACGATATTTTAGTGCATTATTACATGATGAGTAGTTTTTGTTGTTATTTATCAAGTGAATAATATGACCCCTCTGGGAGACAGGTGTGAGTATATGTACCTATATGTATGTATGTATGATGAATAATAAAATTTCAACTGAGAACTAGTTACAATTTTATACATAATGTGCTTACTGTACGATTATTCTTATACTAATACAATGCACATAATATGCATAAACAAAATTTCTACATTTTAATTACTAAATGGGAACAGATTACCTCAAGACTACTCTTAACTTTCAATGAGCTTCGGAAATGAATGAATAATATTATTTAAGTCGGTATATTCAGTAAGTGGGTGTGTATAATTTAGGCAAATGTATGCAATATAAATGGCATCTTTCCACCTTTGGCCACAATCGTAGTAGAATACCTACACTAAACTTTTGGCTAGGCATTATATTTATTTAGGGTCTATTCAGTTTATTTATCAACTTATATATTAATTCCATTGTGTAGTTATAATAATATTCGTATTCCAATAAGTCTTTATTTTATGCATTTAACTTTTGTAGCCCAACTTAAATATATTTTTTTTATATATTTCCCGTATCATATTTGTTTCATCATAAAATATTATTTTTATACAGATTAGATTTGACATGTAAAACGTATACTTTATGCATCTATTTTACAAATAAACAATTTGAATTTGAATTTGAACTATTTAGAATGTTGCCAAATGAGAGCAATATCTATAATGCGCTTTCCAACAGCTTCACAGAAAATGATAACCAACCTCGATTTTAGAAGCCATTTAGGTAATATCGATTGAGATACAATGATGAATCATTTATGATGAAAACAATAAACGCGTGACTTATTTTTGGCAGCACCTTACGCTACAGCTAAACCTGCGTATTATCGCGCAAAAATCTGTTATGCGTCTCAATTCAGAATATCAGTGAACTTTGATTAGGATAAATAATGAAAGTCAGTGAAGTTATCTGCGGGTGCGATCACATTGTTAAAGACGCAAAGTAGATAGACCATGAGGTCATAGTTGGTAACCTTAACCCATCGAGTACCAGCATGACGCAGTCACTATTGGAAGCAGGACAAAAAATTATTCTTAAAAAAGCAGGCCGACCTTGGCAAAATCTGGCAGGTTGCTTACAGTCATGAAAAAAGTGGATCATTATTCACATCAAAATATGTAATAAAGGCACCAGCAATGAACTGTGTACATAATATGTATGATGACACTCGATTAGTATTTATAGCTAGGAAAACATTTTTATCCGAGAGTCGGCTTGGCAGTTTAGTCTGGCGGCTAATTTTAGGGTCGCCTTCGGGGGTAGATTTTAAATCATCAAGTACTAGCATGCAACCAACGTCGTATTGTGGACTTGACTAACCTATTAAGAAATCACTTAGTCTGGCATATTTCGGCTTGGCCATTTTTTCTGTCGGAACAATTTTATGTTTTTTCATGACTCTACAAAACCTGCCAGCTTTCTTAAGAGTATGGCATAGACTAGGAATTTTTGTTATTACCCGTCCAACACAAAAAAGCCAACGTTAAATACTTTATTAGCTTTTGATACAGGCGATTATTGGTTAGCTATTGACCTATTTGTCTAGAAAGCGTAATACTAATAATTACGCGCGAAACAGCAGATCGGAGGGTTTTTAGCTAATACTGAAATATTTTGTAGGGAAAAAAAATACTGGATTTAAGTAGAATACCTTTATATTTCTATTACCTATTTTAAGAAAAAAATAAAATTGATCTCTCGTGTTCTTAAAACGAATGTTTGAAATCAAAAAGTCCTAATTTGGCTTTGTTCAAGTTCTAGGCTCAGGTACAGCCTAGTTTCTTTTTGTCCTGATTCTTACAGTGACTAGGTACATATATTATTATATGTTACGTCATGTCGGTACTTGATGAGTTAAGATTACCGACTAAGCCCTTATAGTCTAAGATTTTATCGATTTATTTTATTAAAGAGGGTAATCTTTGGAACTATTGAAATGATTTTTTAAATTCATGCACTATTGTAATGCGTACACTTTTCATTTGGACTGAGGCCATAGTTTTTTCCCTGGGGACAAGCAGTTTCCTAAGGACGTAGTGAACACTACGCAACCAAATATGAAAATTATTTCATTGTTGTAATGGTTATTAGACCTTCACTTGGACAAAGGCTATAGTTTGTTCCCTAGGTAAGAGCAGTAACCTAGGGACATAGTTTTTAATTAAATTCGCGCGGGTAATCCCTGAAACTACTAAAGAGATTTTGAAAATTCTTTCACTCTTTACTTGGGCAGAGGCTATAGTTTGTTCCTTGCGTACGGGCAGTTCCTTAGGGACATACTTTTTAATTAAATTTGCGCGTCCTATCTATAATACTACGTAACCGATTTTAAAAACTCTTTCATTATTATAATGTTAGTCTCTTCACTTGGATATGGGTTATAATTTGTTCCCTGGGGATGGAAAGTTCCCTATGGACAAAGTAACTAGTAGTTCACCCCAAACTGTGAACTCGCACTTGCCCGATTCACGCTAGACCAATTCGGATCATGTTTATTTTCTCACCTGCCAAATTTCATGACATTCCGATCAACGATACTCAAGTTATCGTCGAACAAACATACATACATACATACATACAAACGCCGGATTGTTCAAGTAGACTCGGAGAACTTTGCTCGCTTCGCTCGTTTGTTTAATTAACAAGTTCGATAGAACTATTCAAAGTGCAAATTTTAGTATTAACAAAACGTGATGTCATTATATTAGGTTTAAATGTGTATCCTTGTCAGAATTTAGGATGAGCTCAAGAAAAAAATTGCGCATGAGATTGTGTGGTGATGACGTCACTGAAGGTCAACGTCCACGTTCACTATCATGCAATACAATGCTACAGATGTGACTTTTATTTGGCGTTTCTGGACTTTGAGATTTTCGTTTTTAAAATATATTTCTTGTTTTGTAAGGCTCTTTTGGCCATTGCAATCCAGGAAACCTACTTCCTAAACATCTGGAATTATTGATCTTCTGGTGGAGTATTTTTGAGTATGATTGGGCTGTTTAATGCCGATAATAGAGCCGGTTTTGAAGGCTTTAATTTTAGTTTTAGTGCTGTAAAACTAAATTTGCTTTATTGCAAAATAGTCCTTAAATGTTACGAACAGAACCAAAATTACTTTTGAAAAATCTTAGTTTTTACAGCTCTTAAACTAAAATTAAAGCCTTCAGAATCGGCTATAAGAGATATAGAAATGGATTGTAAGATTGTAATCTGTGTAGAGATATAAGAATAATTTAAGAAATTTACAAGGATAGAGGTAGGTGAGGAACAAGATAAAGCAAAGACAAGAGGCGATTCTACTGCGTGGTCCAAAATATATATCAAAAATTCATTTTACATATTTTATGTTTTATTTTATCGGAAATAAATTTATACAAATGAAAAGTTCAGTGTAGCAATGTATTATTAATATTATATACTCAGGGACATTTTTAGAGGAACGCTGAAAAGGTTCGATTTACGGTAAGTTTATAGCGATCATTTTAACTTAAAATCTTAAGTTTAGTTTAAAATTTTAGTGACTTCGGAATCTTTTGTAGGGTGATCCTAAATTCTTTTGCCAATTTGGATCAAACTAATGCATCAGGTAAAAATAAATACTTCTGAAAAACAGTTTCACGACTGAAAACACGATTTAAAAATTACACCAGATTTACTCCTAGATTGAACGAAGTTTTTAAGTTTTGTTAAGTCCTGAGTTCAAATTTAGGATAAGAATATGGTAAACAAATTTAAATATTTAATCGAAAACTCTTCATCATCCCATGAAAGATTTGAAACTTTAGAAAATGTTGAATATTACTGCTCGAAAAGCAATGAATATGGAGTCCAAAATATTCACAAAAGCTACACAAAAGTAGTAAAAGTAATATTTTTGGAAAATTTTACACAACATTTTATATTATAATAAAATAAAATAAAGTAAAGTAAAAATTTTTAAGTTATTTTTTTCAGCTCTATTTTATAGAGGCTGGAAATATAGTAATACATAAAGTTTCAAATTTGGTCAGATGATATAGAGTGTAAATAGAGTGCGACCGTTAAATAAAACCCCATACTCTACTGACCATACTGAACTACTATTCGAAAAAAAAACCCGCGCATATCTCCAGAGAAAAAGATATTCAACTGTAACTCAAAGACTTTATCTCGTAGGAGGAAGGTCTATTTTAGAACGCTGCACTGTAACAGCGGTTTCACGGACGACGACACTCTCTCTAAACTCGTCCGTATGTCGGCCGGTTCACACATTTTTGTTTGGAACTCAATTATTTCCTAAACCAAGGGTGTCCGCGGGTATGATTCTTGGGAAAAGTGGTTCAGTGGGGTCGACAGAATTTGGTAGCAGTCTATTTACATCCGGTATGTTGTATATACTCTGAAGTAAACAACAAATAATAAAAATTTGGGTTTTGCCTGCGGCTCCGACCGCGTTTATTTAATATTTGCCCCATTTTCGTCTTGGGCGCTATTTTATGAACACCTCTTATAGCCTCTTTGTTGACCAGGGTCACTACGATGATAATACAAAACCGCATCCAAATCCGTTGAGTGGTTATCGAGTTATAAGCGTTTTCAGCTTTTTCAGACGCGTCTTTTGAAAGTATACAAGGCCAGTACACATCCAGCGTAAAGTTACACTGTATACCTTTAAATTTATTAGCAAAAAAAAACCTCGGAAAGTATACACGATTTGCCCGTACTGGTCGCGTATACTTTCTAATAACAATGAAGTGAATTGTTTTGGAATGTATATAAGGCTAAAACTAATTATCACGTACTGACACTGTTTAGTTTTAAAACAGTATGTAACCATTTCTTTTTGAAAACTTTACTATTAAAACTAGGGACGTCGCCTCGCTCCGCTCTGCTTCGCTCGGCTCTTTATTTTTTTTTACATGTCAACATAACACGCTCGCTTCGCTCGTCGTTGCACCTATTTTTTTACTTTTGGTGAATGAATTTTCGCCCACACACCATAATAATATCATAATGGTAACTAGTTCAGGTGGTAGAGGTAGAGCTGATGCCGGGCTCGACTGTGGAGGTACCACCATCTTACTCGCAAATCCTCCCGAAGTTATTCGGGGGAGAGTAAGAGGACAGCTCTCAGGCAAAACCAGGCGGCCCACCATTGCCTGGGACCGATGGATGGCGGTATATCCATCCCCAATTGCCGGGCCTTATATAAAACAGACTGGTGACGGGCAGCGGCGTCACTAGTGCAAGGGTTTCGGCACCGCGCTCACCAACCCGCCTGCCCAGCGTGTGTGAGTATGGGAATTTCTTCCAGGAGGACCGCCAAGAGTGGCGAAATCCTGGAAAGGTCTATGTCCAGCAGTGGACGAAACAGGCTGATGGATGGATGGATGGATGGTAACTAGTGCAGTATATTTTTCGTACACAATGTTAGCGCACGTATTGGAATACGTGTATAATAATCATGTATACTTCCCAAGGACTCCATGTCCTATACAGTTTGAATCTTTAAGTGAGCAGTCCCAACCTGTGTGTCTAACTAGCTAGTAACTAGCCTTGTATACTTTCAAAAAACGCCAAACAGGCAGATAGAGATACAAAAATTCTAAAAATTGTTGTTTCGGCCTTAGTAGAGCATTTCATTTAAAATTTCGCGAAAATATTTAATGTACAGACACGACTTTTTACCATTTTATTTTAGTATAGTTATGTATAGATTTACCATAAGGTTTTTAGGGCTCCGTACCTATATTTTGTGATAGTACGGAACTCTTTGCGCGCGAGTCTGACTCGCGCTGACATATATGTACATATTTTGCACACTAGTAATATCTATAATCGCAATAATGACTTTTTTATTTAATTAAAGCAACGAATTAAAGGCACAATTTATTATTAGGAAACTACATTTTTGAAGGTCAACGATACTCCTTACGGTACGAACAGGATGTCTCATCTTTTAGTTGTTTAATTTTTGTTATGTTGAACATTCCTTTATTTCTAGGATATTTTTTGTGAACTGGATAAAACTTGATACACAAATACCGAATGTTAAGGTGATAACCATTCCTCAAAGCGGGGCGTTCTACTCATCAATATAAAAGACTTTTACTATGTAGCAAATCTGGAAATCGTGAAAAAACTATATATTTCATATACCTATATATCTTTGGTCGAGTATTTATTTAAGTTTTCTATAGAACGGTTAATTTATTTTTCACGATTTCAGGGTTTCGCACATAGTAAAAGTTGTTCATAGTAATGAGAAGAAAATCTCATGTTTTTAGGAAAAAGGTTATCTTAACACTCGGTATGTGTATATCAAGTTTTATCCAGTTCACAAAAAATATCCCAAAAATAGAGCAACGTTTAACATAAAAATAACTAGAAGATGGGATAAAGGTATCCCTTTCATGGCGTAAGAATAGCAAACGTTGTCCATAACTATACATGGGTAAACATCACTGTTTAAAGAAAAAAAGGTAATTAGATTAACATCGCTGTATATCCTTATTTCTGATGCCACAAAAGTAGTCTAGCGGAAGTTTTCTCACGTGCTTTCGCAACAATCATAAATTTATTCAAAAATTATATAAATGTCAATTGATCTTATTTAGTTCGTGCATATTGCTTTAGCCTTGAAGATGTTTCTTGAGATGCTGGATAGCAGACCTTTGAATTTTGTCCAACTTTCCAATTTATTCTACAGGTGATAAAGTCTAAAATCGTATTTATAGATACTGGGCTCTATATGGACAAGACAGGATGTGAAATATGTGATAACCAGATTTAGTGTGATCTAAATCAATTCAGCTGTTAAGGTAAAGACATTGATGAGTTTTAAATGTTATCAAGTAATTAATGAAGTGGTTTTACACTGGTTGTCGATTGAATAGTATAAAACAGTCAGAGAAGATAGATCAGGCATCATTCAGTCCAAGAGAACCGATAACAAAACATCAAAAATGTACAAATTGGTAAGTAACACAATTCGACAAACACCCAATTGTTTGTTTACTTTAAAACAATAACGTTTCTGAAGATCTGCTCCGGCTAACTATATAACGGCTGTCGGCTTCTCAGGGCAGGATTATGTAATTAGATTTCACAAGTTTTTCTCTGTAATCGTACGATTTCTTCAGAGGCAAAGAGGGTTAGGAGATGGTTACATGATGATTTCTACAGATCCTTTATTGCATGGTTCACTTTAATTACTTTCTTTGTGGTTCTTAGTAAGGGTTTCATAGTAGCGATACATGGCCATTTGGCATACCAAATGGATCGAACCAACTTACTGGTGTTACATCTTTAGAACTAACAAATACGAAAACGGCTTTCAATGTCAATACTATAAGGATAACGTACAAATTATAAATTATGTGATAAACACTATAATTACTTCTTTTCCAGTTGGTTCTTACCGCCGTGCTGGCTTTCGCCTCTGCCAAGCCTAAGCCAAATGAGTTCCTATGGAACAGCGGTCTTGGATACGCCGGCTACGGAGGCTACTCCGGCTACGGAAGCTACGCTCCCGTGGCTTACTCAAGCTACTCCTCACCATTGACCTACTCTGCTCAATACGCTGCTGCTCCGGTATACCAATCTGCCCAAGTGTACCAATCTGCCCCCGTGTACCAATCTGCCCCAGTGTACCAATCTGTTGCCGCCGCACCAGTAGCTAGAGTAGCCACCACTTACGCTGCTGCCCCAGCTGTAGCTTCTTACGCTGCTGCTCCCGCCGTTGCTGCCGCTCCCGTGGCCACCTACGCTGCTGCGCCCGTCGCCAGAGTAGCAACTACTTACGCTGCCGCCCCCGCCGTTGCTGCCGCTCCCGTCGCCACCTACGCTGCTGCCGCTCCCGTGGCCACCTACGCTGCTGCGCCCGTCGCTAGAGTGGCAACTACTTACGCTGCTCCCGCCGTCGCCACCTACGCCGCTGCCCCTGCTGTAGCTTCTTACGCTGCTGCGCCCGTTGCTAGAGTAGCAGCTACTTATGCTGCCGCCCCGGCCGTTGCTACCTACGCTGCAGCCCCAGCCATCGCTGCCGCCCCTGCCGTATCTTATGCCACCAGCTACTCCGCCCCAGTAGCGTCATACGGATACTCCGCTTACCCATCTGCCATCTCCTCCCACCCGGCAGCTTACTCCGCCTACTCCGGTGACTACTCTTACCTCCTCAAGAAGAAGAAGTAAGAATGTAAATTGTTAGAGTAATAGCACATAATTATACTTAACTGTGATCAATGTGTGGTGATTCCGATAAAATGATTGTTTACTTTTTAGTTGCGAATTGTGTATTTTTTGTTGAGTTCTAATTATAATAAATAACGAAGCTGTTTTCGCGTGTAACTACACTTATTTTATTTTCATCTCCAAACTAACTATAGACATTGACAAAAACATCGATGTCTTTTAGTATTTCGGTTTCTTTCTTTCTTTTGGAGGGATTTGGTCAACAAGGTGCCATAACTTAGAAGTAATAATCAATCACGCCAAAATTTAGAGTCAAGCGAAGTAGGTTGAACAAAGCATTTCGTTTAATGAAAAAGGTATTATGTGCTCTGTAGTAACTAAATTAGGCACTGTAAAAACCGTAGTGTAAATGAGGATTTACGTTGAATACAAGATTTACATTATATGTACTATATTTGATGAGTCTTTTGTAAACTCATCTGTAATTTCTGCTATTGTGTTATAATTGAATGATTCGTACATATCTCTTACACGTTGGATTGTATGTTGTACCACATTATTTATATTTATTATAATCTGCTAAAGCAAAACTCGAGTTAATTGATATGAATTAAATAAATATGTAAATGATGATCTGTCAAGTCTTAGGATTGAATTAGTATAACTTAAAATAAAGCCAAGATCAAGTCATATTAATACTGAATTGCATCAAAAGTCTTATGAGATGTTTCAATTTCAAAGTGAAACATATGATTTTGATAGTATCGAATCCAAATGAAAGTGCGGTCGCGTATGTAACCAAAAGTTAATTCGATTTTATGTCTATTCTCAAACAAAGTTCATACATAATTATTAAACTAGTAAACAGTTTTTAAGAGTTAAAACCATAAACAATAGAAGATGGTACAGACAGACATAAAACATTGCTACACGTTCAGTTTTTGCCATAACCCTACAAAACTACCAAAAAAGTAAAATCCCGTGGCTTGATCCATTTAATGCCCTGAAGGATTGCGAGAGAAGCCTTCAGCCCCGCTCTGTCCGACGGAGATGCGAGTTGGCTCCCCGGTCACGTGCCACCGACATTGTGATGCTGTGCTCCACAAAACTTATCTCAGCCGGGCACAAAGTTGGACCACATTATTACCGGTAGACAAGTAGTAATGTTTTATAGACAACATATACAAGGTAACCCGATTTGAACCAAATTCATTCTGGATACCGTGAGTTAAAAAACGACACTCCATCCTTTTGAATTACGCAAACCTTTTTTTACAGTTCCAAATTTTAGTCAGCTTATTGAACAACTTTGTATTGGAAGAAAAAAAAAATTGCTTAAAAAAATTGTAAAAACTTTTTACTTCTTGAATGTGATCATGATCAGTTAACTACACACATTCTACCCTAAAAATTATTTTCACTTAGTAATTATTGTACGACCTCGTAGATTTCTTCTTATCTTCAATAATAAGGAAATGATTGACGGCCCCTTGTCAAAGTTGTCAAAGTTTTGGACCATTTTTGTTCCGGGTCTATCTCAAAAATTAAACTAGATATAAAAATATAATTACTTTTAAAAGTTGGGAGTCGGGAATTTTTTATATTTAATGACCATCCAGGTAAAATTCGAAAAAAGAATGTTTTGCCTCGTAGTGCCTGCACTAGGAATTATACTTAAGGGCCCATAATACCTAAATTCGCATTCCTGCTCTAACGTTTCTGCTTTTTAACTGTCTATCCTAGTCTAATCAGATGCTGCGCACGCAAAAACATCAGCTATTTTGAAATCGCGGCTACAATTATGGTTTTTTCATTTTTATGAAACAGTCTGCAGCTGCTTTATACTAATATCAGTTATATTAAGCAAAGTTTCAGATCTAATTTCAAGTATTCATTGAATGCTATCGGTTTATTGTACGGTTTGGAGGTAACTTTGTAATATTTTTTATCGAGAAAATTTAATGGAATCTAGTTTTCACCACCGTGTTGACATAGCATTAGTCCTCATCTTTACCATATATTAATTTCAGAGTGATTGTTGCAGTATTTGTTGGTATAAAGCAGGATCATGCGAAGCGAAGTGAGGTATACCCTTAAACTAGTCCAATCAGTAAGGGAGCAAAACAACATATTTTTCGGAATTGGTCAAAAGGATTCCTGAACCTAGTTCTTGATTCTTAACCGAGTCTCCAGTATGAATTTGGTCGGTTGATTTAATTTCATCCTATATATACTGTATTTAAAAATCAAATACTGATAACGCCGATTCATTATGTTGTTTTAGGGTTCTGTACCCAAATACTTGACCAACAAATTTTCCAGTTTTATTCATAAACTTTTTAGGTAATGATAAGTTTGTAATTTTTGTTAAAATTATTCAAGTACATTAATTCATTTGAAGGGTACGGAAACATCAGGGCGCTAGTCGTAATTGCATTCGACCAATTTTTTTTTATTTTACAATTATTTTGACAATATTACTTGAAATATAGGTACATGGTTAAATTTATCAGGTAAAGTTTTCCTGCAATTTTAACAACAATTTAAGATTTTTAATCTGTCTGTCTGTATGTATATGTATGTGTGTTCCGTTTTAACTCGAGAACCACTCAACGGATTTGGATTCGGAATTTTTATTATCAAAACCGCATTTTTTTTAATTTTTGTGTGTCTGTCTGTGTGTATGTATGTTCCGTTTTAACTCTAGAACAAGTTGTTTCTATTATCATCAGTGACTCTGATCAACATATAAACTATAAGAGTTGTTCATAAAATAACGCCCAAGCCGAAAACGAGGCAAAGATTGAATGAGCGCGGGTGGAGTCGCGGGCAAAGGCTAGTACACAAGTAACTCATAGGTACGTAATAAAGACATAAAATACTTACTAAATTTTAGTCGAAAGTCAGATACATACGTCAAGATTCAAGATTCAAAATGTTTATTTGTAAAATAGATACATAAAGTATACGTTTTACATGTCAAATCTAATCTGTCTTATGTTAATTTTACATAGATATGTGTTATTTTTATTTTTTGGGGTCTAGAGGGCACAAGAACTCTCAACCGGATGAAACTCTACATAAAGATTTGTTTACACATAATGACTTTTACTTTGACTCAATTTACTTTTAAATAAACAATTTATGTTATAGAGGTACAGAATGTAATCATATCACCTGAGTCTATATCAGATATCTAGGCGACTTATAGTATGGGCGATATGTTTACATTATCTATTTTAATGCTACCGTTTGTTAACGAAACGACTCTTACATAACGGTTACACTTTACACACATAATAAAACATACGAGTCATCTCAACACATTATCGAAGGAGATAGTAAACTCAGCGTCACCGCGAGAGCATCGTAAACTGTACCAATCGACTACAAACAAAAGTATACAATCTCTCAACCCTACGTTACAATTTACAACTTGATCCCTCGGCTTAAGGTCGTAAATCCAGGCCGCGGTTTTCTCATAAAGGTAGCTTTACACTGCGGTCGACAGTAATGTCGCTCTGCTACACAACATGTAGATTTATGCAGAGGATCAAAATAAAGCGTAAAACTTGATTGTGAAATCATGAGACGTCAAAAACAAGAATTCCACTGAGGTTAAACCGGCTCGGGCTAGCACGTGCCCCGAATAAAGCCGATATACTTTAACCTGCTTCAGTCCTAACTCGGGCCTCCATACAGAATCGCAATTAGTGAAACATTCAAACGTCAAGAGCGAAACTTCCAACTTTTAATTATATTTTAAGCTTTATTTAAGTGCTGTGGCTTTATACTGAATAATAACAGTTTGAAAGCTCAACAATTGAAGCTCTTTAAGCAGTTTAGTAGTGTGAACAATACCTCAATTCGCAATCCTGCTCTAACGCTTCTGCTTTTTAACTGTCTATCCTACTCTAATCCGATGCCGCACACGCAAAAACATCAAGTTATTTTGAAATTGCGGCTACACTGATTGTTTTTTCATTTTTATATTACAGTCTGCAGCTTCTGTTTACTTATATCAATTATATTATGCGAAGTTTCAGATCTAATTTCAAGAATTCATTGAATGCTATCGGTTTATTGTACGGTTTGGAGGTAACTTTGTAATTTTTTTCCATCGAGAAAATTCAAGGAATATATTTTTCACCACAGCATGGACATAGCATAGTGCTCAATTTTATCATATATATATTAATTTCAGAGTGATTGTTCCAGTATTTGTTGTTATAAAGCAAGATCATGCGAAGCAAAGTGAGGTATTATACACCCTTAAGTTTGCAATAATTTGCAAATAAAATACTGCTTACCCCTACAGGCCTGAGTGAAATATTACGCACTACATTATATTAAGTTTATTCCAATGGGTATACCTATAAAGAATATTATTTTCTGACGAGAAACCGAAATATTCCTTCTAAAACTTACTTTCATTACTTACTTTACCTAAGCACTCCGTGCATCGTTTTAATCCACTGTATATCCTGTATGTGTGCCAATAATCGGGCATGCAGCGGTCACCAAAGCAGGCGAAGCCAGGATTACCGCATATGATGGATGCGCAGCACGTTACACGGTCCTGCATGACGGACATGGTCGAACAGTGTTGTGGAAACTGTTTATTCGGAGTTCCAGTGACGGTCACTGTGCAGAACAGTTTAAAGTCTACAAATGTGTGAATTGGGCTTTATTCAGTACATTTTGGTGTGGATTAAGGGTAATATCGTATCTTTCTTGTCTTGTAGAGCTGCATTAGATCAAAATGTCCAACCTAATTTCCACTTGAGTCAAAAAACCGCTGAGCGGCAGTCGAGCTGTATCTGTTCCTTTTCCAGATTATCTTTTAGAAAAGACATACCTAATTAGGTACGTATTCACTTAACTTCCATATTTTGTAGTGTGTTCAATACATATACATTTATGGCATATGCATGACATAAAATTTATTCCTCTATTTTTAATATACATTATGTAAGAATAAGGTTATTATTTTATGAAATTTAACTAAGGCAGTAAGCTATTACATTGGACTTAGTTCGATTGTTTATTCTTTTAAATTAAATATTAACCGTGCATACAATGTACCTTTATTGCAAAATAAACATATATTTATTTTGATTCTTTTATACAATTATATTAGTCAAACATCTTTAGTTAAACTTTGCACTTGGATTATCTCACGCTGTCAGTCGTGCGTGGACAACAAAGAGGTATTTCGTTAGACACGCACTTTTTTCTAGTGTGCGTAACATCGAGAGCGCTACAAACGCGCCACACACACAAAACGCGCTTATCTGTACATTTCACTACTACAACCATAGACAAACAGACTTCGTGAGATAATGCAAGTATAGATATTCTTAATAAAATTGAGAACAAAAGTTACAAAATGACCAAGAGTACTTGGCTCGGAACTATTCAGTTTTTTTTTATCGGACGTTTTATTTATATTTTCTATCCTATATTCCAATTTCTTGGACATACATACAAAAATATACCTCCTGGCAAAGCAAACGTAGTATAAACAACATAAAATTGTGACACGGTGGTTTTACATCAAGTATAAATTGCCACTGTTAGTAGACTACTTTGTCAAATGATATTCAACTCTATAGTACGTAACAAAAAGTCAATACAGCTGTTTATTTTTGTGGTCGGAAAGAGTACAATATAGTAGGCTTAGGGCGGAGGTTTTGCAGTAAAAGAGAGTTGTTTTATGACAAAACGCGAGTTATTGTACAGTCTCCAACATTTTACGGTACACTGTCGTAGTTCTTATTACCTTCGTGTAATCGTACTAGGTGGTAGAGCTGATGTCGGGCTCGACTGTGGAGGTACCACCATCTTACTCGCAAATCCTCCCGAAGTTATTCGAGGGAGAGTAAGAGAACAGCTCTCAGGCAAAACCAGGCGGCCCACCATTGACCGATGAATGGCGGTATATCCATCCCCAATTGCCGGGCCTTATATAAAACATACTGGTGACGGGCAGCGGCGTCACTGGTGCAAGGGTTTCGGCACCGCGCTCACCAATCCGCCTGGCCAGCGTGTGTGAGTATGGGCATTTCTTCCAGGAGGACCGCCGAGAGTGGTGAAATCCTGGAAAGGCCTATGTCCAGCAGTGGACGAAACAGGCTGATGGATGGATGGAATCGTACAATAAGCTATATGTGAACGAGACCATGGTACCAATGATAAAGTTCGTTTTTCTTACAATAATATTGCAAACATCCCATAATATCGTAAATTGAAGGCAGATAACTTTCCATTTATTTCGTACTCTTCTCTAAATATTATTATTAGTCATGCAACTTTTCTTTATCGCGTGATAAAAATTCGAAGAAAAGTAGAGTCATAAAGCCCATCAAATGAAGGCGCTTCCATGACCTAAATTAGCAACTCCACGTATGTCCGTACAAATATCGACGGAAACGACATTGAAATAACGTTTATATCAGCGCGTATTGCAAGGTGGCTGTTACGACGATCGCTGCGTCTCCGGATAGCGCAATATGTATAGTAGAAAATAATACTTTTCACACAGACGCGACGGTCTTTCGAAAAAATATTTTTACATCACATTTAAGTGATAAAATTTTTAACCATTAATTTATTACATGAATAGAAATTACATCTATTTGATATTTGTATATTCCTGAAATCGGTAAAATATAATTTTTTAAAGATATATATATGGAAAAACACAATATATATATATATTTACAATTTTCGATATATTTCTGCCCACATATGGGGCCGCGAAATATATCGAAAATGGTAAATATATATATTTTTTTGTGTTTTTCCATATAAATATTGCAAATAAAGGCTCAAAAAGAGTAAAAAATACAAGTACATTTATTCTTTTTTTTTTTTGTATTTATAAATGTAACACCAGGTATGGAAGCAACACCGTTCTTCATCGAGCTTTGGATGATTATAACAAAAAATTTTCAGACTTAGATGTCTTCTTTTTATCTCAGGGCGTATACAGAAAAAAAGTTACTGATATTCTGAGAAAAGTCTAAAGTGTTTTAATTGGTTGTAATTTTGTAACTTTATATGTAACTACAAGATATATAATTATGTATTTCTTTGGGTTTCATGCATGTCTAATTGTATTTTTTATTCTTGTTATTATTATCTTGCATGTTGTGTTTTATTCGTTTGTCGTCTTGTCGTGATGTGTTATTATGTTCTATTAGTCTGTGAAAACTGTTTTGGTCTGTGTTTTGTTTAATGTGTTCTTATCCTGTATGTTTTATATAATAGACTGTATGTTTTCCTTATTAAAACTAAATAAATAAATAAATACATAAAGATGATATAATAAGGTATAATTTTATGGGAGAACAATAATTGATTTGTGGAACTTCACCGCCTGATACTGGAGATAACTGCTGTATTTGTTATTATTTATTTCAATTTCTATTCACTTACGAGTTAAAAGGAAGCAAGAAACGGCTTACACACCATTTTACTGAGAGACGGTCTGAAAACTAAAAAATGTAATGAATACAGAAAAGGTGAAGTTTAGCTGTGCACGTACGGAATATTACCACGCGCTACCCCCCTTTCCTCGTCGAAACTTCGAGAATGCGTTTTTGCGACACCATTTGTTACTAACTTCCATGGTATAATAACATAAGGTATACTCTTCGCTGGCACTGTGTGAGACGTCAACAAGCTATTGACGGTTCTCGAACTTTTAAAAGTAGGGAATTAGGAAAATTTTAAAGTAGGTACTTTCAAATTAATTAGGAAGCGTCTTATAGAACCCTTAGCGAGCCCAACTAGCACTTGGCAGTTTTTCAAATCATTCATACTTAATTGGATTTTAAGGTTTACTTTTTAAATTACGTGGTTTTTTGTAGAGAAATTTTTTTTTGGATTGGATATTTATCTAGAAAAGTTTGCCGTGTAGAGAAATTTTATGCACCGTAAAATAAACGGAGGGACATTGTAAATTGTACCGATTTCCTTGTCTAGGTACAAAGAATACGATTCGGTAAGTTTACTTTCTTCAGGAGCCTGCGAGAGTTTTCTAAATATTTGGCAAGCCTCCCAACAACTTGGCTTTTTTCTCTACACCCTTTCAATTGCACTCTAATCCTAATGCACAGGTAACATGGTCAGAGTGTCTCTAAGAGGCACGATTTCTACCCATAGTGCCCCCTTATCTACACCCCAACCTAGAATATATTATATATTATAGTGATATCCATTGCTTAGGATATACTCAAATCAAAACGCAGGAGACCCAGCCTAAGGAACACCCAAATGAAAAAAAAAAGTTTTCAGTATGTTCCGGGTAAAAACAGTACAGCGGTAGCGGTTTTGAATACATAGTTTGAAAAATGATCATCTTGATGCAATCAAAATACCAGATGACTATTTGACAGCTATGGATCCTACTTCCGGTCCATCAAGAACTTTGGATGATTTCAGACTACCAACTCCGAAGGTTTAATAACTACATTATATATTAAAATCGAGAAAAATTTCAAGGGCGCTCAAGCTAAAATCATTGAAATTCACAAAATATCATTGAAAACTGTTCCTCCTGGGCAGCTTAGGTATAAATTGCTTTTTCATTCAAAAAAAATAATTACGAAATTGAAAATTATTACCGATGGAAAATGCTGGAGGAGGCCTATGTGTCAACAACACACTGACCTTATGAGAAAACATTATAATTATATATCTAATATTATATTCACAATTATTTATAATTTGCATGATATAACTTTCTTAATTCTAATATTTGAATTCTTATTTAATTTGTTGTGTTTAAAATTGCATGACAATATAGGTACATACAGTGGAGAAGTGGAGAGTGTGTACGGCATCAAGTTAGACACTTCGGACTTTGTACCTATCTTATATTCTTCTCTGTAGGGGTTAATATCGTACTGCAAGTGTGTAGCTGGATGTGGTCTCCACTGCACCATAAATAATAATGTCAGAAATAAAGGTTATGATTGCGACAGGACATTTTTTATAGGTAAATATCTCCACTTTCAGGTCTTTCCAAGAGATGACAGCGCAGTGTCAGCAGTGGACCCCACTCCTGGTCCATCAAGAATTTCCGATGTTTTTAATAAATTTCGTAAATTACTAATAAGTTAGTAATAAAAATGGAGTGTAAGAAAACTAAAATTAGCTTCTTAATGTAAGTTACCAAGTACACTCAGTTTATTATATTTCATGATCGCTTTTAAACACAACCTTTGATGAAGATCTAACGAGCCTTTAATAAAAGTTCCGAACGATCATAAAATATAATAGATTATGTAATGATCCCTGTTCAAACAAGCAATATTTGAAATATCCGCTTCTTTCAAGAAACGAAAAATTTAAATACTTGTTTATATATCGGTCAGCGCAAAAGTGGCCTATTTTTTCCAGACATAATTAATTTTAATTGTGTCTGGAAAAGATAGGCCACTTCTGCGCTGACCGCCTCATATACTCGTTATATACAATATGCATATGTTTATGCATCATTATGAAGGTTTATACTGGTCATTTGCTAGAAGGCGCTGGTAGTAATGAAATATTGTCGCTTTTTTTGTACTGAGTTTTCATTCTTCTCCTGATTTTTCCTGGTGTAAACATTATCAATATTTTATTAATTTTACAATTGAAAACAAAAATTTGTCGGTTATCATGACACCTTAATCCTTGGTCAGGTTAGCTGAGGTGAACAATTTCTCTCGTTGAGTTTTGGTTGCAGAGTAACACACGAAGACTCAAAACACATCACAGAGCGAACAACTCAAGAATCTTGCATCGAAGCTACTGGTCAACGGCCTCCACTACAGAGATTTTTGCCACTAATGCCTCGAGCTTTCCGAAGTGGAGCGGCGATAACAGCGCGCCAGTTCGTGTCAACCTGTGTGTGTTGAACAGACCTGCTGGGACGTTGAGTCACTTAGGTGAAAAGTTTTTATTCCATTCTGATTCAGGAGCATTGTGCTCATTTGTTAATTAAAGAGTCTGGGGGTTTTGGTGGCAAAAGATTATTGGCGGTATTGGACCAATAATTAATCTATTCATATATCATATATCATTTTACTATTGAAGTTAATAAGAATTTATTTAAAATTCATCCTTTTAAGATTATCAAGTGTAAGTCTACTCGAGGGAAAGAGGGATAGCATAAAGGCTATCTCTTTTGCTCTGCAATCCGGCTGCTTGTTGGATACCATAGATAAGGTAAACTTCTTGTAATCCTGTGTATAGCCTCACTGTGTGTATGGACTCCATACCATAGACAAGTAAAAAGGGAACTTCCTCGGTTGGCGTGGTGTTGAAAGATTTGTTTTTGCTTTTCGGTTGTTTTTATCAGAGATTTTCCGATTTGTGAGGGCTTTTGGCATTCAATTTATAAAACAAGTTATTAGTAGGCGATTGGTATGTTCTGAAAGCCTTGATCATTTTGTTTAGGAAGGAAGATGCCTGAAGGTTAGGTACCTATTGAGATGAAGACGGGATATATGACGAAGTACCATCTAGTTAATTATATGCACAGGATTGGCCCCTTTTCCACTTACCGGTGGATACCGTTGCTGGTGCTGGTGCCGGTGGATTGCCAGTAAGTGGAAGAGGGGCCATTCTCGGTTCGTGAGGTCGGAGACTGTACCAGAATATCGTAGTAGGCATAGCCGGTGTTGAAATCGGCGTCTGCTCTTTGAGTAGTCCGTGGGTAGGTGCCTGGGGTAGATGCCTGACGGTAGTTCTGGGTAGTATAGTCGGATCTTGCCCAGTAGCGAGGATCATAAAGTATACCAGAATATCGTAGTCGTAGCCTAGTAGAAAAGGTTGGCGACTGACGGTAGTTCTGGATCGGATCCTGCCTAGTAGCGAAGATCATAAAGCTATTGCAATAGCTTGATACCTGGTGCTCGCTCGAACTATGATTGGTTCTCTGCGAATGATGATACTGAATGGTGCGTAGACTCAGTGATCTTCAGGTGTTTTTGAAATAATTTGTGATTAGCTCAATGGTTCACTAGCAGATGGTAAAATTGTTGTTGAAAAACAACGGTTACTTAAAATTTCATTGTTTAGGGAAATGTCAGAAGTTCAAATACCAGTTGATATGTCAGAAAGTAAAAATGAAGTAGACAATGATGTAGACATTGAAGCTCTAAGGATGAAGTATGGTGTGCTCGATTCGGTTGGCAGAGGCTAGGTCTTGGTGAAGGCCAGAGAGAGTCCTGGTGGGACTTTGCGATCCTTGGAGGGGTTGCGCGTGTTGGTAAGCTAAAGTAGCTCTACGCCACGAATGGGACACTTACTATCATCTAAACTTCTATTGATGTGATCATGTGATTTGAGATTATGGAATTTGCAGAGCTGTGTTTGTACAGCTGTTGTTATCCGGTGGTATTTGATAATAATCTGTGCATTTGTTATTTCATGGTTCTGAAGTTAATTTTGTTTTTTTGAAATTTTGTTATTGGAACTACTCTATTTAATATTGTAGAACCATTGTCGCAGGGTCAGGTACGACCGAACGGATATTGTGCTGCCTGTTTGTATTTTCAGAGTAACACCATATGCAACGGCCAGGCTTTAAATCCGATATACATATGTCTACATTTTAAATTGTATTCATGTTATCTAATAATAATAATATTAATGTACTGTAAATTATTATGTTTATAAACACCACAGATCTTTGCGAGGGTGTACTATATCGTATTATGTCTTATTTGTACGGAGCTTAATTTAAAAGGAGCGGTATAAATAACAGAATGAGTTTACAATCAGAAATAAAATAGAGAAAAGTTAACAAATGGTATGGACCATAGCAAATTATTTTACTTGAAAAAAGAAAAAGAAACCCTACGAGCTCTCTTGCTTACTCATTCTCAGTCATGCAAAAATGCATGCATATCCTGTTGTCAGTGGTGTTCAAATTGAAGTACAAGCCTAAATTTTGGAAATATTTAAAAATGCTAATATTTTCCTCAATCCGCTTACTCGAGAAAGACCCAATCAAGAAACATTTGTTACTTTCTATTATTGTATTTTTATTTTTCAATTAGCCAGCAAATAATCCGTCATCGAACATTTTCGCAATTTCATTAAATTTACTTGATTGACTTTAAGGCTCTGTTAAAAGTGCTTCCGTATTTTGACGAACCCTTATAATATTTTTCGTCATATCCGGTCGTTAGTCTCAGCCCTGGACGGTCTGTTTGTGCAGCTGCCGCTTTCTTCTTTCACAACAAGAGCTTTCACTTAGAAGCCGGAAATTTATTTTCGTCATAACTTTTCTTGCGACCTCGCCGAAGAGATTTCCTTATAAAATATTATTTTTTGTCTAATTATGTTGAACAAGTATTGTGGGGATGCTTTCATGAAAAATTAAGCTGACAAATTTATTTAACTTAAAATTCCCATGAAATTTTTCGGAATAAATAATATCGTGATAAGCTAAGTTCAGATTTGGCACAGTCATCTTTAAAAAAGTATTTTGAACTGAAAGAGGTATGAAGAGCTGGAAATGTGTATATTTGTTTTTCTACAGACTCTGTGGAAAATTAGCTGGGGCATGTTTCGCACTCAAGCGTCTCTCCTCAAGTCTACCGCAAGATTCTGTCCGAGCTTGCTACTTCGCATCCGTGCAATCTCTCTTGCAGTAGGGCCTTGACTTGTGGGGACGTGCCGCGGACTGGAAGCGAGTGTTCAGACTACAGAAGCGAGCCGTGCGAGTGATCGCGTGCGTACCTCGGGACGAACATGCCAAACCACATTTTATTGCGCTCAATATCCTCACAATGCCCTCCCTACTTATCTTACATGTTTCTTTGTATGTTCGAGAAAATCTCGACTCGTATCGTAGGGTTGGTGATTGCCACAACTACAGCACAAGACATGGCAATAATCTAGCGGGCACCACACGTAGATTGGAAAAAACGGCTAAAACAATAAATGTCATGGGACCAATAGTATATAATAATTTACCCGACACTATCAAAAGTGCTCCGACTTTCTCCATTTTTAAAACAAAATTAAAATCTTGGCTGGTCGAGAAGTCATTCTATAGCTATAATGAATTCTTTGAGTAATATACGTAATTTCCATTTTGTTATTTATTTTATTTCTGTTATTATGTTTTAAATACCTATGTTTTCCTTGTGTCTTTTTAAATAATTTGTAATTTGTAAAATAGTTGACCTGTAATGAATATTACCAATAAAGTTATGTCTATGTCTATGTCTATGTCTAGTTCGAGAAATATGACAACATTAAATCATTATGAAAATCTCTATCACGTACTTGATTTTATATGAGAAATTATAAGTCTAAACACAGTTTTTTTTTGGCCACGTGATCAAACCTATCGTTTGCTTATAAAATCACTCGAGAAGCTAGTACTCGATTATGAACAATACTGGCACGCTAGATCAAGTTTTTTTTGTTTATGGTTTACTTTTACATTCAACCAGTTTCCTTTATTTTAAATTGTTTGCGAAAATAAAAATAGCGCTGATTGGCCAATGGCTTATCATCTGCGCGCTGACAGGGTGATTTAAAACTAGTTTTCTATGTACGTGTCACTTGGGATTTGCGACTTTAGAATCAGCAGCAGCACTGAAGTCCTCTGGATTAAGGCATTTTAAGTTCATATTCCACAGACAATAAATACTGACGCGGGACTTCAGGGGTGGCGCGGCAGTAAAGTATGTATGTAAATCCATAATTGCATTGTTTTGAGGGCAATAATGGAGATTCATATACAATTTTCTACATTACATTGCTTTGGATCAGAAAAGTGCCGCTTTCTGCACACTATTTAGGCTAGTAATGCCCAAATTAAAGAAAAGTTGGAAGAAAATAATATATTCTTTATTTCTTCTTTCATTAAAGTTTAAATGAAATAAGCAATCAATATTTTATATTTTATTATTTTGAAACAATGGTAGCTAACCGAAAAAGTAAAAAGAAATAAGATACTTTTTAGGATTCCGTACCTAAATGTTGCCAAAGGGAGCCTATTTACTAAGCCTGTCTGACAGTCTGTCCGTCTATCCAAGGGGTCTACAACAGCTTCAGCCGTAATAGGCATTAGCCAGTAATTTTTTTATAGAATACGTGTTACTGAGACTTTTATGACGGCAAATAATAAAAAAATTAAGATATTAAAGCTATAATTAATTTAGACCCAAGCAAGGTTTCAATACGATAAATCTCTAAAAAATACTCGTGCGATTCTTTTTATGCTTTTTGTTCAAATGCTATCTCAAAATCAGTAATTCACACAAGTTTCAGACATCTTTCACGGGGCCCAAGAAAAAGGGTCTTGACAGACAGACAGCCAGATAGACGGACGGACGACAAAGTGATCGTATACGGTTTTTCATTTTGAGGCAGGTTCGGAACCCTAAAATTAGGGTTCTGTTCTCGTAAGATGCCGAATGGTTTCGTATAATTTAATTTATTTTCAGGGTTCCGTAACTCAAAAGGAAAAAAACGGAACCCTTATAGGATCACTTTGTTGTTCGTCTGTCTGTCCTTCCGTCCGCCCGTCTGTCGGTCAAGACCCTTTATCTCGGAAACGCGTGGAGGTATCGAGTTGAAATTAAAACCATATACTCAAATCTACAATCCATTGAAGCTGTGAAAAAAGCAAACTTAAAAAAAGTTTACATAAGAAAGCTACGGCCGTTTATACCGCAAAAAACATATATCTCGACACTCTCAAGGGAATCAAAATTTATAGGATATTTCCCGTTGACCTAGAACCAGCCTAGAACTATGAAATTTGGCAAGTAATACCGTTTTATACTACAAGTATAGGAAAAAATCTGAAAACTATACATTTGTACTTAAATCTTTAAAAAATTTAATTTCATAAAATATTCATAATATGTTACCACAAATTTGTACAGAACCCTCGATAAGCGAGTCAGACTCGCACATTTCCAGTTTTTATTTTTATTCTATACAACATATCCAAATTTCAGATGTATGACTTCATGCTACGAGCTAGAAACCCGTGATTTACGGACAGACAGATTTGCGCTTTGGGCACTTTTGGGTACGGAACCCGAAAAGGTTATTATCGACAAGTCGTAAAGCAACAATTTCGAAATAACTTGTATTTTCATCGGAATTGTAATTTAGCAGCATTTGATTGTTATTTCACGAATATTAATTAATTCTAAGTAAACTTGGTAGTTACGACAACATATTCGATAGATGTTTCACTCGCATTAGACGGCAAATTAAATTTCCGGGAACTCGCAGCATTTTAAATGCCGGAGAAATCTAGTTTCAATGTGAATAACAACAAACAACACAATTTAGTCCTGAATTAATCTTAACATTGTATCTATAGCAGATTCTATTTGGCTTATCCTACTCTTCGTAGTTTCGTTTTAATTTGAATGCAGTTGTACTCAAATAAATAAATTATGTTTTCACTATCGTTTCATATTTGAATAGGAAATTGAGATTTATCAAAGAATACATTTTAACGGATCGATCGGTTAGCTGTTCAAGAAAGCCTTTTAAAAATGGGCCATTATAAGTAACGAATAAAATAAAATTCTATGTAAAGAATAAGACGGTCAAGAGCGAGTATGACTCGTGCCCTGAGGGTTCTGTACGTTTAAAACACAAACTTATTATCCGTGCGGAAAAAACCTCACAAATAATGGACATAATATATTCAGACTAATAACTAAAAACTAAACACTTTTTCAATCAGTACCAATAAAACTATTTAAAATTCCGATGTTCACTCTCTTTTATTCCTCGTACTAATTTAAAATGCCTTCGTATTGCTTCTCTGCGTCGTACAATCACTATGAAACCATTTTATAATATTTATCTTAGTAAATCACACGAAGGCGTATAAAGTAATGCGTAATGCTTTTGAGTAATATTACTCTGGTGATTGATCTACTGAACATTACAATACACTTTTGAGTTATGTTCTGCAAATCCCTATCAACTGTTAGAAACTGCTATTTTTGTCTCGACGTCTTGGAAAGTTTCTCAATAATATGAACAATATCGCAAGACAGGATGTCCCGTAACAACAATTTATTTGATATATAAGGTGACTTTAATTTATGCAGTCAAATTCTACCTGAAGCCTCAGTAAGTGCCCAGTAACAAGGTTCGATGACCCTTTTTGTGAAATTCATAAATTATTCTTTTCGTGTTCCTTACAAACGCAAGCCCAGCCCCGAGCCAATTTCTATGGGACGTCAAGATTTTATTTTGCGAAATTAGCAAAAAGCGTTATCGATCCGTGTTACTGATCACTTACCAAGCCTCCAGTATGAGTTTGGCTGTATAAATTAAAGTATATAATAATCTTATAATGCTCTGCATTATTATTCTTAGTTTTTATAAATTGGAAGTTAGTTAAGGAATCTGTGTTTGTTAATAATTAATAAGGATCTAAAAAAATGGTTTAGAGATGCAAATGCATGGGTATCTCTATTGACTAACATAATTAAGATGGCGATCGATAAGAAAAGGATGTGATTATGCGATACTGGAATATGCTCTGAAGCCTATATCCTGGAGTTTGATTTATTGCAACTCTGCACTTTTTATGCGCTACATATGTTGATAAAATAATGGTAAATGCGATTAGATATACCTATATATTGTTTTTTTATATTGTGATGCAATGTGGCCAATCACTGATTAAAATTTTAACCGGTGTAGATTGTCGATTGTCCAGTAGGCCTACCATAAGTTTTGGTCACGATACACGTTCACGACTAAGTAAAATATTAATATTTAGGAAGTGCCTCAGCTGCCGGCGCCGGTTGCTGAATTAACTGCCAGCGCCGGTAGGTGAATTGGCTGCCGGCACTGACTTTAGAAAATGTAGCGGGAAATGGGGTTAGCATATTAAGTATAGGGCTAGGAAGGATAGGATAGGACGTAATTTTGGGTTTATAAAGTCATAGTAAAAAAAAACTTTCACCGAAAGAAAAAAATATAGGTGCGACGAGGAGCGTGTTAGGTTGACATGTAAGATAAAATAAGGAGCCAAGCGAAGCGGAGCGGCGCGAGGCGACGACGTCCCCAGTTTTGACAGTAATTCAAGTTTGTATTTAAGATTGTAGAAAAAATATTTATTTCCAACACTCTTCCTTTTGGGGTGGAAGTGCTCCCCCTCCCCCATCCCCTCCCCAAACCCTCCTCCATCCCCTCTCCAAACCCTCCTCCATCCCCTCTCCCCTAAAATGTATACACATGTGGGTATGCGTATATAAGTCCTTCCAAAAAAACTAACACAATACATACACAATCTCAGTCTTTGAAATTTAACGTCCTTTGCGCGTAAGAAATTTCTCAGCTGCCGGCAATAATGTACTGCCGGTTCCCAACGGTGTTATTTTCGGGTGCCGGCGCCGGCAGCGGAGGCACTCCCTAATATTCATGAAAAACTGTGCAGCGCCCCTAGTGGCTTACGAGAGGAACCACAATTTCTAATACAAAATATTTTACGTAGACGGTAACGTGTATCGTGACTAAAACTCATGGTAGCCCTACTGGTCATGTCTGTCAGTGCTGCAAAGTGACCGTAGGCCTATTTTCAGTTTGTAGAATGAGCCTTCTTGACCGTAAAAACCCATTTTATCAGTCGAACTCAATTAATTTGAAACTCGAGTTTTTGAAGTCTCACTTCGACTGTGTCTCCGGAATTGCCCCCCCGATATACGAAGTCTCCCAGGTTTACGAGTAATGATGATACAAAGTATTTTTTATTCAACTAATTAGAGTCCATTATGTTGTTTGATATAACGTGCGAGTAATGATAAAGTTTGTATTTTTTGTTCAAATAATAGGTCTTTTCCTATTAAGTTGCCGAAACTTTGTAACAGATTCATGATTTCATAATTCCTGTAAATCAATAGCTATTTCCATTATTTCTTTTTTGTTTGAAAGTTGATTTCAAGGTTTTATATCTCCTTATTAAATTTCGTTTTTATTTTTAAAACAAAAACTAATATCAAGTCTTCAAAGACAGTTCGTCTGTGTCATCCGTTTTCATGATAACATTCGTAATAACTTTTAACTTACATTATAGGAAGCCAGATAAAACGGCTTTGATTGATTGAACTTTTAACTGGTGACACTTTTCAAAAATTAAATTTTAGTTTCTGTTAGCTTATTGTTGCCTCATTCATATGCAATTTGTTTTACAAAATTTAGATTTGTAAATGGAAAAACGTTTATACTGAAAACTGAGTATTCTTCAAATTCTCCATACAAAACAGCAATTTCAAAGGTAAGTAACCCTTAGGGGACGGGTCCTACACACAGTTGACCAGTTTTACTTACTGTAGTTGAGACAAGTTGTATAAGCAATAAATGCAGTTAATTTTTAGGTTTCCGTACCCGAAGGGTGCCAAACGGGACCCTATTACTAAGCCTCCGCTGTCTGTCTGTATCCGTCCGTCTGTCACAGGGGTCTAAAACTTCGGCCGTAATAGGTAGAAAGTTGAAATTTTCACAAAGTACCTACGTGTTACTACGGCCTCCACAGCGGTCAAAATAAAAGACATACAATAAACCTCGAAAAAATTGCATTCTTAACGTTATTTTTTTAAAGACAGTAATAAATACAAGTTTTAAATTTGCAAACATTATTGTACATACTATAAAGTAAAACAAAAAATAATAAAATTAGAGTTGCCGAGTTGTTTGTTTAGCGGTACCATTTTAGCGCCTTGTTTTCTTATCTTCTTAATGTTGCTACTTATATAGCATCTATATTGTTGATATGTTCTTAGGCTTCTATGACCGTAATGTGTGGTGGACCGGTGGTACGGAACCCTTTGTGCGCGAGTCTGACTCGCACTTGGCCAAATTATATATTGAAGTTGTCACGAGAGAGACGCTGCATCAGCTGCTAGGAAGCTGAATATTTCTCACATGCCTTGTGAATCAGAAACTGGTGATTATTTATATCGAAATATAACCTACATACAAGTTGAAATGACACGTCCTCTTTCAATATTTATAGAGGAATCGACTGACCCGACGCTATGTTATACTAGAGTGTACTTGGAACAGAAAGTAACAGATATCATCAGTCCCGCCCAAGATTATTCGGGTTGGATGCTTTGAATATTCAACTCAAGTTCTGCTTATAAATTGACTGAGTTATTGAAGGTCAAACTCCAATGAGAATTGTTAAAACTGAATCTTCGACTTGTCGTAGGCAAAATTTAGTAAAATGTATTCAAATTAAGCAAGCACTATTGTTTGCGAATCGTTGGTATGTTTTCTTGAACAGTTCGTCGAAATGTTTTTTTTGTTAATTCTCAAGCATTTTATGTGTCTTTGATATATATGTATAAATGAGGATATGGGTCATGTGCAGAAGTGGGCTGAATCTTATGGGCTCTTAGTGAACCCTAAAAAATCTCAGACGATAATCATTGGTAGTAGATACATGACCAACCTCCTGAACAAATCTACCCTGACACAGGTCTCCTATAACAGTATCCCCATTGCATACGCTGAAACTGTGAAAAACCTTGGTGTCATTTTTGACTGTAACTTATCGTGGACTGCTCACGTGAATGAAGTCAGTAGAAGAGTTTTTGCCACTTTTTACTCCCTCAAGCGTCTCCAGCGATTTCTGCCCCATAGAACAAAGGTAACTCTTGCACAAACCCTTCTATTGCCAACCATCGACTATGCGGATTTATGCTTCCTAGATGCCAATGAAGAGTTGCTTAGCAAACTACAACGTCTTCAAAACCTGGGGATTCGGTTTATTTTCGGACTGCGTAAGTTTGACCATGTGTCTCATTATAGAGAGGAGCTGAAATGGCTTCCTATTCGTCAACGACGAAATTTTCACATTTTATGTTGCCTCTTTAATATCCTTAGGAGCCCTACTACCCCTCCCTATTTGCGTGAACGCTTTAACTACCTTCTTTCCAATGACAAACAGAACAGACCACACACAGTATCTCTTTTAAAAACTCCATGTCATAACACGGGTGCTTTTAGAAATTCTTTCACCGTTACATCCATCAGACTCTGGAACTCCCTACCGCATACGATTCGTGACTGTCCTACGATCAGCCTATTCAAGAAGAAGCTTAAAGAGCATTATTTATAAATATTTTTCCCTTTAAAATATATATTTATTTATTATTTATGCAGGTATATACACTGTATGTATTTATGTTTATATTTGGTATATACTAAATTCTTGTTTTAAACATATATTTGTGAATACTTTTGTTATGTAGGTTTATGCCCATGTTTATATTACAGTATTTAAGTACGTTTGTTCTTTTTATATTTAAGTAATTATTAATTAATTTAATATGTAAGTATTTATTTAAAAGTTAGGTATATTTATGGTAGTTTTAAGTTCATATTATCTCCACATTTTTATTTTTTATATCACTTGTTTCTTTATGTGTGCACATTTGATCACACACTTTTAGTTAATATTTCCTTAGCACCTAGGTTTTGCTGGCAGAAATCTCTCTCAGAGATAAGCTCGCCTATAGCACGTTTAATTTATGACTGCTTGTACGTATAACTTTTCTGTGCAATAAAGAATATGAATATGAATATGAATGTATTTTATTTGGTTTGTAGGTAGCCAATACATAGGAGAATTCATTTAATTATGCTCTAAATTAGCCTTTCAGAAAGGAGATGTAACACAATTTGACACTAGATGAAAAAGTAAATTTTAAAATAGTAAAGAGCATGCATTTAAACAGTGAGTGCTATATTCCTAACCTTCGACCTTGAAGGTTCAATATGGAGGTGCCTCTTCAGAACAGAAGGTCATGCCTTCCTACATAATATGCATGTATTATTAAAATTATGAATAACAATTCACTAATCCTGCGACATGCTATAAGTGCAATTTCGTGTTAGCTCGCCCGTTGATTTGCTCCTCTGCTTTGTCAAGGATCGATACAAGTGATTCCATTGTTATATTTTTACTAGCCTTTCCGCGGCTATGCAATCACTGTCCCCTTAGAGTATGGAATAGGCTAGGAAAAAATGTTATTACCCATCCGACACAAAAAATCCAATGTCAAATACTTTACTAGCTTTTGACAGAGGCGATTATTGGTTAGCTAATTTGTCTAGGACGCGTTATACTAATAATTACACGCGAAACAGCAGATAGGAGGGTTTTTAGCTAATACTGATATATTTTGTGGGGAAAAAAAATTGGATTTAAATAGAAAACCTTTATATTTCTTTTACCTATTTTATGAAAAACAAATCAAGTTGATCTCTTAGCCGCGTTCTTGAAACGAACGTTTGAAAACCAAAAAAAAGAGGGTGGAAAACATATTTTTTCTGACAAAAGTATAAATCTTAAGACATTGTTTATAAGTAGATCACCTTGATAAAAGATTAATAAATTAAATATATTTTTTCCAACATTAAGATAGTCCTACTTTCTTCAATAAACCCTCGAAAATCTGGCTTTGTTCATGTTCTAGGGTCAGGTATAGCCTTAACACCACTTATAGCCTATATACATATATGAGGTGTTCTCAAAATATCTGCCACGGCTGTAATGGGAGAGTATATTGTGTATATAGATAACAATAGTAACGATATTTTATTGATCTAAAGTCATAAAATTGTTTCATACAAAAAATGTGCGTATAAGTTAGAATTGATTTACTTGCGTGAAACCGTTCTGTAATAACACAAAACAGTTGGAAAGAGATAGAAATTATTTTCGTTGATTAAACGACACATCGCTAGTAGTTTGTGAATCACTTTTAGCGGACTAAAGTAAATATTTATTTATTTACTTTATTTTCTCAAACTTGTATAACTATTCCGGGGTACAAAATTTCTTCACCATTGTAATCTACATACACAATCCTATCTCCCATTGCAGCCGTGGCAGATATTTTCAGGGGACCTTATATGTTGACCAGGGTGACTAAGATGATAATACAGAAAATCACATCTATATCCGTCGAATGAATCAAGTAAAGCTTTGACTTACGAGCTTTAAATCAGGTTACGTACGTGACATTTTTGTACTAGTAGACGGCGCGGCGGGTTGATGGCGAGTGGACGGCGTGTTCCCCTTGCGTCGTACACTTCATAACAACCTGCTTCTTGCTGAAGGCCCACTTGCAACTCGTTAAGCCAGCTAGCTGCGCCGCCGCGCCGCCCATCTCCCCCTTTCTGCCCCGCTATTCAAGATTGCTGGCATACTATATTATAATCCCTTAGTCGCCTTTTACGGCATCCAGAAAACATGAAGTGACAATATTCTTTTTAGATGACATTTTCCACACGCCACAAAATTTTTACACACAAATTTTATAATTTTACGTACACTTAAGAGGCTTCTGTAAGCTAAATTAGCAGCTCGATGTCGGTGCAAATATCGACAGGAACGATATTGAAATAATGTTCATCAACGTGCATTGCAAACTGGCCGTTACGACTTTCGCTCTGACACCAGATAGCACAAAATAGAGAAAATAATACTTTTCATGTATGTGGTTATGATACATTTTTTAAACAACCTTAATTTTAGATTTTTGTACTGCTAATGTGTATAAGTTTTAACCTAGTCAAAGTCTTTAAAACCATTTCAAGGCCTTTGAATTTTTATTTACTTATTACAGGTTAAACCTTTTAAGGTCTTAAGATAGGCTTGTGTAGTACAGTACTAAAGTACCTACTAATAAGACATCATTCCGTAAAGTGAAAGAGGAATAACTATTCAGTACGAATCTTTGTAGGTAGTAGAGCTGATGCCGAGCTCGACTGTGGAGGTACCACCATCTTACTCGCAAATCCTCCCGAAGTTATTCGGGGGAGAGTAAGAGAACAGCTCTCCGGCAAAACCAGGTGGCCCACCATTGCCTGGGACCGATGGATGGTGGTATATCCATCCCTAATTGCCAGGCCATAAAACTGACTGGTGACGGGCAGCGGCGTCACTGGTGGAAGGGTTTCGGCACCGCGCTCACCGACCCGCCTGCCCAGCGTGTGTGAGTATGGGCAGGCGGGGACCGCCAAGAGTGGTGAAATCCTGGAAAGGCCTATGTCCAGCAGTGGACGAAAGAGGCTGATGGATAGATGGACGAATCTTTTTATTCGGTATTTCAGTCCAACAGAACGAGACGAAGCAAACGATACCCGACGCGACGATAGAAATGAAAGAGCCAGTGACTTATACAACGAAGATCCCGTTCATGTTCGGAAAATTTGTACCTTATTCCAATAACATAAAAGTTTAAATTCTTCTGAAAATATTGGTTATGTTAATCAATGACTTATTCTGAGCTAATTATGAAGAACATTATTAGTTTTCCCCTTAGAGTATACATACTTGCTTATGTATACCCTAAGGTTCTTTCTAAATAAACTCAGAAGTCAAATCATGCTTCATTAAAATCGTTCATGAAACATTGTACAGAAAAGTTTACTCTTAATAAAACTTGATTTTCATCTTTTGTATATTATACTATAATCAAAAAAATTCAATAAAATAAAAATATACATATCATTTGTAATTCGCGTAAAGAAAAACAAATCGAACTACGAGTGAAAACACATAAGAAAATATTTCTTATCTAATAGGTTTAGTGTAAAGTGATTTGACATCGTAAAGTTTGATAAACAGAAAAATATAAATTAAAATTATTATTATTATAATTATTAAATTTTACTTTGGGGTTAAATTAGAAGTCGAACAAGAAAACTCCCTTAATTTTCTAGATTTAATGATTACTAGGGCACAGAATAAACATGAATTTCAAATATACCGTAAGACAACACACACCGATACTGTAATACTTTCTGCATCTTGTCACCCTTGGGAACATAAGCTTGCAGCATTTCGTTGTTATGTTCACAGATTGATGACGGTGCCTCTAAGTCCTGACAACTTTGAAAAAGAACTCAACATAATATACCAGATTGCTGTGAATAACGGGTATAGTGCAAAAATGGTTGATAGATTAATCCACAAAAAACAGAATATCATTATTAGAAACAGTTTGTGTGCTTTACAGCCTGAAAGTACGAGTGTTCAGAAATATAAAATAAGCATAACTTATCTAGGTCCAATTTCTGAACGGGTTGCGAAGATTTTTCGGCGTTGTGGTGTTCGCGTTGCATTCAGAACCAAAAATAAAAAGCGTATTTGCAATGGTAAGGACAAATTAGATAAAAAACAACAGTCTGGTATTTACAAATTGTCTTGCAATGATTGCAACGGTGTATATGTAGGTCAATCAGGTCGCAGTTTTGAAACTAGGTACAAAGAATATATCTCAGCTCATAGAAATAATCATCTTGAAAAATCACACGTTGCAAAACATCTATTAGAGTCCGGTCATAGTTTGCCTGATAACCATTCATTTGAAGTAAAACATATTTGTAAAAAAGGTTCAAGAATGTGTGTCTTAGAACAATTAGAAATACTTAAAAACAAGAATAACCCTGATTTACTAAACAAACAAACAAACTAACTTTACCACTACCCCACTGTTACCCATGTTTTCGTCTCCCCATTTTCCCCACCAAACAACTAGTCAGGGCGGTGTATAAACGGTGAGTTTTGGTCGGCGGCTCGTCACTAGCTGCTGAGCTGTCGGGCGAACAACATCAGTTGCTGCGGAGTGGCTGGGCGAGCAACACATCAGTTGCTGCGGAGAAGCCGAGCTAGCAACACATCCAGAGGATGCCTCGTTCAGAGGCGAAACACGTGTCGATAACATCTTGTTAAATAAGACACTTGTACACAAGTACACAAGTACAAGTGTCTTATTTAACAAGATGTATAATAAGTTTCACCAAGTGCCGACAATCACAACCATCAACACGTGTCGATAAGTTTTCTTGCTTGTTATTTAAGATTGCTTTGCTCGTATTGCTTGCTTGTTGCATGTTTTATGCGGGCGGGCGGGCGGTGCACGAGTCTGCATTTTGAATAGCACGACAAGAATTGTTTAGCGGAATATTGCAAATTATATTCATATATCCTTATCTTAGTGATGGACTTTCGCAAGGTAACGCTTATTTCAATTAATTTTACTGAAATTTAAGTAGTACCTATATATAAAGTTAGGAACCAAAAAATAAAAACATTTTGAATGTTTAATCAAAAACGAAAGTGTTGAATGTAAGTTCTTTTTCGTGAGTGAGGGTGTGTGAGAGTGGAAGGATGTTTGTGAGTGGGAGAGAAGGGGGGGTGTGAACAAGGTGAGTGAGTTAATAATGTGAATAAGTGTTGTGTAAGTGTCCATACAATTTATAATTATTTCTATAATAAAGTAATGTTTTGATGTAAATAACGTGATAAATAATAATTACCACTTTTAAGGTTAATTGTTAAATTTATAATATAGTATAGGACGAATAATTTTCTCTGAGTCTTCGTACCTGAGAGTCTTAAGCCAAGCAGTCAGGACAATTTTACATTCATTATATGCTTTATCGTAGATGGATAAAGTTTTGTTTAATGTGTTATAAAGATATTTGATTTGTGCGACATATTGATGACTTTCAAATGATGTTTTGACAATTTATCTAGTTAGAACATGTTTTCCTCTTTTGGATTCTATGCTTGGGTCAAAAACCAACGTTTCATGCATTTTTAAAATTAAATTTAAAATATAAAGCTTTCTGACTTTTAATAGGTCACATTGTTTGTATATAGGTAGGCTACATGTGGAGAATCGATATTTTTTTAAATACATGGTCGTCAACAGGGCACGTTGAGACCTTTCTACTTCTCAAAACTTTATTTTAGAGGCACCACCCCAAATAGGAATGCAATAAGCTACAATAGATTGAACCAAAGCAATATAAATCTATTTCAGTAGGTTTTCTGAAGCTACATGTCTCAAACGTTTAAAAATCCAGATTAATTTTCTGATGCGGTTACTACCTAGTTCGATGTGGTCATGCCAAGATAGTCGCTGGTCGAGTATAATACCTAAGTATTTTGTCTTGTTAATTTTTTCAATATTCGGACATCTGCAGAAGCAGTTCTCAATATTTCCGCACTGGTGAATTTTTACTAAACTAGAATCAGGTTGAGTTCGTTCACTTAAAGAAAAGCTTATATTAGGGTATTGAGCGTAAGTAAGTTAGAACGCAGATATAAACATTATATATATATACATATAAAGCATTAACTTAATCTAAAACACTCTGTGAATACTGAATGGTATCATCGCATGGGAAAAAAACATACCGTGAGCAGAGTATAGCTCGAACGAGTCACGTACTAACAGTACTAAATAAACGAACTAATACGTTTTGATGAATTTACGAGGTCGGATCGAACCGCGCAGTGACGCGTAACACATCACAATTACAGAACTTTTATCTCGGTACAAAATGCGCATCATAATATCGTTTCCCTTTCTTTTGAAGAACGGTATTTACGCATAGTAAATGCGATTTATAGCAATTACGTTAACAAATTTTAAAGGGTGTTTACAGTTCTAATGTAATGCAGTCAAAATGTAACGCATAAAATGGAATGATTTTCATGTGATCACATAACTATTAACAAGCAGTTTGCGTTAATTGCTATATAACGCATTTATGGCATACTTTTTATTCAAAAGTAAGGAATACAATATTATGATTTGCATATTCCACCGAGATCCTCTGTTACCACCTTAAGTCAATAAATGACATAATTATATCATTTTTATAAGTTTTGTAATATTCATATAGGAAGTTAAGGTGATTTAATAGTCTCTAAACGCAGTTTAGCTTATGAAGCCCCTTAATAGAATCCAGTATGAATGCAAACAATACGCAGCGAATATCTAGTGCGTTTTATTCTGTAAAATTAAAACCTATGTCGTATAAACGCGGATTATGTGAATCGGTATACGTGACATAAAATTGAAAATCAGAGCTTTTACTCGTGGATTGTAAAAAAAAGAACTCCAGAATTTAGAACAAACCTTATTTAATGCAAGTCAGGGTAGCAGGTCATATTTTACAGTGGTCAATTTGGTCAAGTCATATAACGGCGGGTTCACTATCATCCATCATGGACGATAAACCAGAGAGAGAGCTATCATCACACCTCGTAAAATATTGTGGAGTACCTACACAATGCAAATCTCCTCTGTGGCCTGAGTTCAGACGTTTCAGGGCCATTCTACTTTATAACAGACTTCAAAAAAGGAGAAGGTTCTTAATTAGACTGTATTTTTTTTGTTATTTTACTCCATATCTCTGGCAAATCTTAACCGATTTGAAAAATTTGTTTTGTTGTGGAGAATTTACTTTCAGGTAGATGCCATTTTAGTTTGGTCGTGAGCTGATGATGGACTTTAGAGATAGGCAGCAGAACTCCTCAACGGATGACGGCATTCACTCGATATTGAGGCAAATATCTCCGGCACATATTAAGCGATTTAAAAAAAAATTGTTTGGAACAGTGTGCTTCCAGATAGGTCCCATTTTAGTTTGGTCATGATCTGATGATGGTCTTTAAAGATAGGCAGTGGGTGAGAGCATATCACTCGAAATTGCGGCAAATTAACGCTTTGTATCAGGATGCTGATTGCAGGATGTTACTTGAACATTGACATAATCCACCTGACCTACGTTCGTGGCCTCATCACCATAGAATTCCTGAACGGATGACAGCATCGGCGCATTCCCCACAGTAAATAACACAAAAAACAATAGTAGAGCGCCGACTTCTAGAGAACATATGTTTCAGGAAGAAAGAAGTTGGCAAAAGTGTTATTTTGGACCATCGGTCAGTATTTAATCATTTTAAACTTTTTAGTGAATGTTCGCTATAATATTTAGAGTCGGTTATTATTTTTTTGTTTAAAGTTTATTTTTCAATGGCTACAAATTAGTCCCTTGTCTTACAGAGTACATGTTGATGAATGCAGAAGTCATATACCTCTCTGGAAATGACCGCTTAATCTTCATTTATATAATATCATAAATAAATTGGTTCTATTTATATATGAAATCTGGTAACGCAGTTGTTCTTTCCAATTTTGTATTTACTCAAAGTAATCACTATGCTACCAGATTCTGAATATAAATAAAAATACTTTATTTAATATAATAACTGAAAGAAGATAAAACGGTTATTTCTAAAGAGATAATTAATAGTGTGTGGTTTGTAAGTACTTATATATTTCCGGTGTTGAGAAACACACATCATGAAATGTGTGTTTCTCAACGTGTACTTTGTAACAAAACTGACCAGTTTTTAGTCATTGAAAAGTAGAATGGCCCATCAACCAACAAGCCGGATATCGCGGGTTGACATAGGCACAGATAATATAATACTAGATAGGGATATTTTTGTAGTGACTATCAAAATGGAGTCCTCAGGCAAACGCAGCTTTCTTGCAGTTGCTAATTCTTAGTTATCTGAACAAGAAAAATTAAGAATGGCTCAAAGTTAGTGGGTCTTTTGGTTATAGAAGGTTCCTGTTTAAGTAATTTGGCCTGGTGCGAATCGGACTCACGCAAAAAATATTCCGTACCACCGCACAATACGGGTACGGAACCTTAAAAACATTACGGTACCTAAATGACAACAACATAGATGCGAAAAGCAAAATCAAGGAGACAAAAAACAAGTCCGCTAAAATGGTCGCGCATTTTTTTATTACTTCCATCCATCCATCAGCCTGTTTCGTCCACTGCTGGATATAGGCCTTTCCAGGATTTCGCCACTCTTGGTGGTCCTCCTGGAAGAAATGCCCATACTCACACACGCTGGGCAGGCGGGTTGGTGAGCGCGGTCCCGAAACCTTCGCACTAGTGACGCCGCTGCCCGTCACTAGTCTGTTTTATATGAGCCCGGCAATTGGGGGATGGATATACCGCCATCCATCGGTCCCAGGCAATTGTGGGCCGCCTGGTTTTGCCTGAGAGCTGTTCTCTTACTCTCCCCCGAATAACTTCGGGAGGATTTGCGAGTAAGATGGTGGTACCTCCACAGTCGAGCCCGGCATCAGCTCTACCAGCTATAAGAAAATTACCAATATTTTATTATTCAAGGAGATAATAATTCATGCTTAATTAGACCCCTGGGATACGTAGTTTAATGTCAAAGTTATGTTATTCGCCAATAACTACACTACGGAACCCTCAGGGTACGAGCCCTAGTCGCACTTAACCTTTTTTTTATATTTTCATTTTATACAAAGTACTAGTACTCATCGGAGATCAATACGTTCTACGTAAGAGGTCATATCACCTTGTAAGGGTACTTGTTAGCAATATCTATCCCATATTTGTGTCACTACGGTGTGATCTCGTAAGGGAATATCTCCTATCCAAAACGGATACATTTTGGAAGAAGGGTGGCCACATTTTTAGCGATAACATCTAGTTTAAAATAATTTGTATATGTCAAGCCCATGTGATAAAAGACTGCAAAATAAGTTTTCTTCGGATTTGGACCTCTGCGTTCCCAAGCCATGCTGGGTCACCGACAGCTCGACACGGCGTCAACTCGACACGAATAATAATACCAGATATTTCACTTCCTTTTACGGTGATTTGTACGGTCAGCCAGAAAATCCATAACTTGAAATTAATAATTTAATTTTTTTCAACGAGTTGGTTTTTTTTTTCCATACAAAGCAGGAAAGCATAATTATCTACAACGCTTATTTCAATAATGATACCTACATAAGTAGCCTTAGTACAATTAATTGTACCAATTAATATACATTTCTATAACCTTTAATAAAAATTACCTATTATATGTATTTGTTTATTTTGAAAGCCTCATCATACAAATAGTAATAAGTACCAAAATAAATTAATCAGTCTCTATTGATTAAAAAAAATTAATTACATTTATTCATAAAAATAAATATATAATTCTATCAATAAATTTAAACAAAACTCAATATTTTAAGAGGACGATACTTTTCATGTTTACGGTACAAACCATTTTTTAAACGTAGTTTCAGGTATTATTATTCGTGTCGAGTTGACGCCGTGTCGAGCTGTCGGTGACCCGCCATGCTGCTGGATAGATTCTATCTTTCTTTCATTAAAATATCAAATTAATATGCCTATAATAAACTTGGTAGTTTTAATGAAGCCTCATAATATACTGTCATACTGAATATTTTTTCCGAAGAAACATACGCACAAACGAAAATAAGAAAAACTATTATTATTAAAACTCACGTGAGGCACCTTCTAAATTATTATTAAACACCGGCTTTAACACTCACGTATATTATTATTGTTGACACTATGCCTACGGCCGCGCGCGCAGTTAGCCGATCGATAGCGGCTGCCAGTGGCCGCGAACGTCGGTGAACGCCGCGTCGTCGTCTTAAGAACGACTCTCGCCTTGAGAATGCCTAAATTGTCTCGGTGAAACAGTTGGCATATAGTCAACTATAATAATACGTGAGTGTTAAAGCCGGTATTTAATAATAATAAGAAAAGCTCTCTATACTAACTTAATTACTCTTAATTTTGTATGGATAAGTTTTTACTTGCGGTCCATCTCTTTGCAAAAGTAAGTAGAGTATGGTTTAATTTAAAGCTGTCTATAAACATCCGTACCTTGTCGCAGAACTGTAGAATAATTTTTTTATATAATAAATGGGAGAGATTGAATACACGCGGGCGGAGCCGCGGGGGAAAGGCTAATTAATGCAAAAAATAACACAATTTTGATAAAAAATCACAACTTTATTTTACTCACCTAAAATACGAAAAAAAAAACAAGTTGTGCTTTTAAGAACGACACCCGTTGCAACTACATTAAGACTATTTGTTCATGCACTAAAGCATCATGAAAAATAGTTTTCTTCAACCCGTAATATACGAGTAGGATCTTAACTGCAATCTAGTTGATCAATGACGTGAATTCAAAATATTCATTCGTACAATGTACACATAGACAAGACTGTGAATGTATTTACAATAGACTTGACAGACTTCTTTGAGATAATGTATGCAAATTACTTTCCTTAGTGAAACGTTTAATTTTCGTAATTTTAACTACTTTTGCTTCAATTTTAAGTTACTTATTAAAATAAGTGCTGCTAGTCTGGAGGTCACAAGTTTCCCTTATCGCCATCAAGAGCATTCTCCTTCATGAAAGCACTTCAAGTAGTAGATCTCACCCGTCTTTCATTGTGAGTCCGTGCACGCGCCTCTTCGGTGTCCTTACATTACGACAGTAATAACCACATAATAAACAAAAACAGATATAGGTACATAGAGTTTGAGGACACCACATGATAAAGTACCAATATTTTCTGATAGCAGTGTGGCGACAGTACTTCGCGAGACGGTCTCGTATCGTCAGCGTACAGTCAGGTCACGCGCTCGTAACAACCGAAACGAGCGGAATACCTCGAGGTTTGTTGCGATACGACGAAGGCTTTTTGTTCTGACCTTCCTCCAACCACCCTCTCTACGTTCTGATTTGCTATTGTTGTTCTCTGATACGTAGCTTTTACGCTTCTGTTTGATTTGTGGTGTTTCAGGACAATTGAAGTAGATATACTTGAATTAACGGAATATTTTATTTTCTATGGAATTTGACAACCCTATTTAATTTTGTTTCACAATCAGTGTTGCCATCGTAATTTCTTAACTCTCTTTTTAGTCTAACTTCCATCACTTTAAAGTCAGTTTCAGTTAGATAATCTACCTATTAAAGAAAAGCTATATCATCGTCTTTAAACTATAAATATTAATCAATAGGATAATGTTTGGGTAGAAATATTACGTCTATTGAGGTGTTGTATTGTTTAATTTCACATTGAGGCTCAGAAGGTTGGTCCTAAGTCCTAACCTCACCTGTGACATTTTCATCGATACCTGACCCAAAATATCACCATATTGTATTTGTTTTAAAGTTTTAATCATCTTTCAAAATGAGAAAGATTTTTAATATACTCATATACTTATATAGAACAGAGCGGCGCGATCTCGTGTCAGCTATATCTATAAAAAAGTAAAATAAATACAGGCTTTTTAAGGCGTGCAGGTTTATCTCACAGTGTTTTCCTTCACTTTTCAGCAACAAAAACACATTGGTGCATGCATGAGCTGGGTCCCAACATTGTGAGCCAAGCGTATAACCGTCTGTGCTGTCGCTGTTGGAAATGAAAATTGTTGAAAATTACAATACTTGGTTGGTATTTTTTTTGTATAAACAACCCTATAGAAATGATTTTATAGCGAAACCGTTTTGGTAAATTAATAGAAGATTGTTGTACAAGAGAGGTAAGTTATCGCATTAGTGATGAAAAGTAGAGTGTTACACACGGGTGTAAGTGATCAATTGCACTTGAGATATTTAGGCACACGAGCGTGTAACACTCTACTTTTCATCACTAATGCGAGGAAATAAAAGAATAACTTACAAAATCATGTATGCAACAACGTTTTCAAACAAGATAATTTCAAAGCCGCCATTTTCTTTTGATTTTCTTGTTTGGTTGTTTTGAAAGTAAAATTAATTTAGTTGTTGTGTAAACATTTTTTTCACATTTTATTTAAGATATTCACCTATTATATGCAAGTCTTATTTTGCCATAATAATATAAATAAAATGAAGAATAACAAAATACAAGTAAAAAGGAAATAGGCAGAAAATATATTTTCCATTGTCATTTAGCGAGACGAGTGACTTTACTACTAGTAGTGACTGTAAAGGAGCCTCGTTCCATTTTAAAATTTAGTACTTACCTCCCTAGATTTGTAAATCGAATTTACCTTCCGCATTTCGAGTTTAATAGGACTTACTTCCAGAGCATTAGTGATGAAAATATATAGTGGATAAGTACAAAAGTGCATTTCAATTAAAATGTATCAATCGAAAGTTCCATCAAGTGCCAACAATCACAAGAAACAACTTCACTTGGTCAGTATAAAATCATTACCTGTTTATTCAAGAGTAATCAAGAGATAAATTGACATATGTAATAAATGTGCCCATGGTGAGCCGTCGAAGCATGAAATAGATTGTGCTATGCCCACTCAACTCCTTCAAAGTGACGTATATCTTGTCACTGTATCATTTGTCTCTTGATTGCGCGTCAAGACGCAACTGGGCAAAGACTAGACCTATCTATTCTGCCCTACCTCGTCAATAATTATCCCATCGATCCTTACTCAATACGCATACTACGTACGAGATATTACCCGTTTAATATTTTACGGGAAAGTAACAGAAACAGTAATCATATGAATGGATTCTCTACTCGTTACGGATATAACTTTTTTGACCTTTTCAACAAAAAATCACAATACAAAAATGTACACTGAGTAATCAGGTTAGCTTCGAAACACGGCATACTTATTTAGAGCTGGAAATTTAAATTGCCAAGCATAGATTTAAATTCTCTTTGGGGATAGTTGGTTCATATAGTTGGTTCATATTATAAACATACAAAATACTCACACCTGTTTCCCAGAGGAGTAGGCAGATACTACCGATTTACATTTGCTACGATCCTAACAGACCTCTTTAGCCTCTTCTACATCCATCAATTTAGTCACGAGTTCTTCTATTTTGGATGCTTTTGACTTGAGCCTTCTTCAAAATGTCGCCAGTTTGGTCGGCATACGTACTTCTAGGGCGGCCTGGTCGAGCTTTACCTACCTTATACCATATACAAACTCGTAATAGTTTGTATATGCTTATACTTAGATACCATATATTTCTTTCGTCACACTTCTTTCATTCATTATCTCTATATGCTCAAACCATCAATTTCTTTTCAATCGCATTCCTTTTTCTATTCTAGTCACTTCGTCGACTTTAACATCGTTTTCTTTCATAGTTGGTTAATTTTAGCTGAAACTGAAAGGGCAAAATCTTCTTAAGTAGTGAATATGGTTAGTCAAAAGATTTATTCAGCTATTGACGATTTCGGAGCCCAGGAGCCTCTTGGAATTAAACTCCACTCTTGTAATACCCTTTTCTGTCCATGCGGAATGTGACTGCCCTATTTTGGAGCAGGTAGAGAGCTTGAAATATCTTGGAGTACACATTGACAGATTTCTGTCCTTTGTGGACGAGTGCGTAAGCTTATGTTTATTTTCAAGCGCTTAGGAGCAATAGCTGATGAGAGTATTCAAAAGATTTTCTACTTTGCACTGTGTCAGTCAAAATTCCGCATATTTTTGTGTGTCTGTAATCATCAGGGATCGGATTTTCCTGCTGCTAATTGATACATTAGTATGTATAAGACTTTTTTTACCGGAAACGGACCTTTGGTAATTAAAATTAAAAAAAAACATACAAAACATATACAAACCCAGTTACGATTTACCCAAAAGCAGTTTCAGTGTTGCCAGCAATAATTTGATGAATTGCAATTTATAGATGAAAATTTTAGAAAAATACAAGTTGTTTTAAAAGAACTAGGTACAAAAAAGTAATAAAAGTATAAGTGATTCTCTATTAGCATTTGACCAAGTCAGACTTTGTTTAGAAAGTGCGTCCAATAAAATTAAGCATAAATTGAAAAAGTTTTGGATCATGTTGGTTTTATTTTGAACTAGGATCAATAGCAGGGCTATTCAAGATTGCGAAACAAAAATTAGAATCTTGGAATATGGAATTGTGCAGCTGTGGTACTGAAAAGACTCTTCTAAGATGTCGAATTTTAGGAAAATTCATAAAAGTATCGATAACTCGAAAACTATTGACTTTTTACTAAGGTCATATTTTGATATTCTGGACAGTCACGAGCTGGCCTATCAGCCCTCCAAGGGATAACGTTGACTTTTGGGACACACTGTATAGGGTGAAATTAAATCAACCGACCAAATTCATACTGGAGACTCGGTTAGTGATCAAGAACTAGGTTCAGTAATCCTTTTGGCCAATTTCGAAAAATATTTTTTTTTTGCTCCCTGTCTTTTTGCACTAGTTTAAGTACAATTCCTAGTGTAGGCACAATGGGGAAAAAATTTTTTTTTTTCCAATTTCAGCTGGTAGGTCATTAAACCTTGTTCCTGATGACTGACCCAGTCTCCAGTATAAATTTAGTCGGTTTATTTAATTTCACCTAGTATGTATAATTATTTAAGTGTATTAATATATTTTTCATCCTTTGGTTAGTAAAATATGTTTCCTGTTCTTAAAACTTCGTTTGGTTTTTTTTTGCATACAAACTCAGTTACGATCATACTATGTAATACGATCAATAAATGTTTGTTCAGTTGACAATATAAAAAAAATATTGCTGGCAACACCGAAACTGCATTTGGGTAAATTGTAACTGAGTTTTATGTGTTTTGCATGATTTTTTAAATTTCAATTACCAAAGATTCGTTTCCGGTAAAAAAAGTCTTATCCATACTAATGTATCAATTAGCAGCAGGAAAATCCGATCCCTGGTAATCATATATTATTAGGATTTCATTTTATTTAAATATGACTATCTTAAAAAAAATTGATGCTTACTACAAAAATAATGAGACAGGGTTTTTTTTTAAATTTATACTGTAAGGTGTGACTCCTTGATGGAACTTCATTTCAACACTAATAAAAGTCTCCGTGTACAAGTTCCACTATGTTTTTATTAATTTGCGACTAGTTTCGTCTCTTAGACATCTTCTGGCTTGATAAAATAATGTGACAAGGCATACTAATTATTATTATTTCATGGTGATAGTACTTAAATTATACTAAGAAATTCTACATATGTTTGGTGAAAGTTTCCTAGTGTTTTATTTGTTAGTATCATCCAATTTCTTAAGCACGTAAGATATTTTGTTGTGACATAGTGTTATTATATGGGGAAGGCATAATGTAATTACAAAATGATAATCTTATTTTCTGTGACTAATTTTTACGGTGATCCATCCATCCATCCATCAGGCTGTTTTGTCCACTGCTGGACATAGGCCTTTCCAGGATTTTGCCACTCTTGGCGGTCCTCCTGGAAGAAATGCCCATACTCACACACGCTGGGCAGGCGGGTTGGTGAGCGCGGTGCCGAAACCCTTGCGCCAGTGACGCCGCTGCCCGTCACCAGTCTGGTTTATATAAGGCTCGCCAATTGGGGTTGGATATACCGCCATCCATCGGTCCCAGGCAATGGTGGGCCGCCTGGTTTTTTTGGTGATCACGGTGATCAGTCATCATAATATTGCCTTACTTACCCTAAAATCTCTATTATTTTCTCAAACGTTTTTATTACAACATAATATTTTCCTATTATCATCTAATTTAAAACAATTCACCGTATTTTAAACTAATGTAATGGTATTTTATAATTAAGCCAATACTAAATTTTTGTCAGTGTATAACTATCATTGCGGTACAGAAAAGCAGAAAAGTAAATCTGGATGTGAGGAGCTCTGATCCGGGACTCAAACCCAGGACTACTCGCTGTTATGTTATTTAAGTTTTAGTCGCAATTAACAAACATTTTTAACCACCTCAGAAATTATTAAAAGTTAAACCATTAAGCGTGTAATATCATTAAAAAAACAATTTCGAAATGTTTAGTATACAATTTCAATGGCTGGACTTTATATAGATTTTAGTCATTGTATTTTTTCGCTCTTTAAGGTGAAGTGGGAATTAAAAAAATATGCTTTGAGAGTGCAGGTCGAACTTATTTACAGTCGAGCGTGAGTGTGCGATGATCGGACAGAATTTTAATAAAAAAGAAAATCATGGGATTTATTTAAAAAAATCTTGTAGTCAAAATATGCACAAGCAGCTGTACAAAATATTCGTATCTAGTTATGTAATGATACGATCCACAAAACAGGCATAAAACGTGATAGATACAATTTTTAGAGGTCTCTGAAGTATTTTTTTTTATTATGTGAAAGATTAAAATCATGATTTTTTCAAGATACCTAGTCAGAAGATTTTTCATATCTTCGAAAACAATGTGTATTTTTTTCAGTTCTGTGTTTTACATACATCTAGTTTTCTGAAAGACGTGTAGAAAGTTGCATTTCCAAACCCCCACTTCGCCTTAAAACCAAAGCTAAATAAAATTTATTATTTTACAGTACCTAAATTCAATGAAAGGAATATGAAACCAGGCACAGTGCAAACACTTTGATCCTAATACCCACTGATGAGTGATTTATGACTTGAAGAATACGTACTCAATAGTGCATGTGTGTATGAATTGAACAAGTGTACCTATTCATCTTTCACTTACCTGTTGGTCTTAGGATCAAAGTGTTTGCGCTGGCCTTGGTTACCTTTCTCTTCTGTTGACTTTCCATTACTTGATGAAAAATAAATCAGTAAAGCTAACCAAGGTAACATGGGCTATGGAACTAGAATAGAACTTTATTTTACGTTTATTAAAAAGACTACTAACTAGTCTCGAAAAGAAATAATAATTGTAGGTATATGTTATCGCCCAAACCCGATTTTAGAACAAACTAGTTTGTCCTAGGCCAAAGTAGGTGCGAGTAGTGTAGAGAGCGTAAGGTTGCTTGTGAGTATAAATTCAGGAGCTGAGCGAAGCGGAGCGGAGCGAGGCGACGTCTTACAACAAATACTAAAGCTGGCCAAATGCGAGTTGGGCCTGCGCACTCCCATACACCAGACATGATTTTTTTGCCGTTTTTATAGTTAACGCATGAACCGTGATAGCTAGACAGTTGACATTTTCACAGGTGATGTATTTCTGTTGTCGCTATAACAAGTACTAAAACGGGCCAAGTGCGAGTTGGACTCACGCACTCCCACAACAGACATGATTTTTTGCCGTTTTTATAGATAAGGTTCCCTCTTCGTGCACGAGTCCGACTCGCACTTGGCCGGTTTTTTTAAGTAGAATACATTTATAAATATAATAAAATATAACAATAGAAACTTAAGTAACATAAATAGGTAACCTAAAATACTTAAAAATATTTAACTAATGAAAACTAAAATGCTTACCAAATAAAAGCGATAAGTAAAAAATGTTTGCCAGAATTTATTTTTAAGTATTTTAGTTTACCTATTTATGTTATTTAAGTTTCTATTGTTATTTAAAATAAATATTTACCGATAAAAAAAATATATATATATTTTTAAGGTTATTTGTCTTCAATATCTTTATAAATGTATACAAAACCACGATACTAAAATTGTCCAAATATATTTCGACAACCTTTGTCGGCATCGGTGGATCAATAATAATATTAAGTAATACAATAAAATAAGTAATGTGATATTGGTGTTGTAATTTGTAAACGATTTTAAAGGCTTGAAATAATAACTGCTAATACCGTACATCCATGAACACCAATAAGAGTATTGTGTATTTCACACTTTAGTCAATTAAAAACTCATTAGAAACATGCTCCATCAGTTTGAAAATAATCTATACGAATAATGAAGTATCGGCATCGGTTTTATAAAAATCTATGCTATTAATAAAGTAGTAAAAAAGTCGGATACACATTCAATTTCAAGTGAAATTTTTTATATTCATTTATAGCTTAGTTTAGATTTAAATTATTATTGCTAATTTTATGTTTTCCTTAAATAAATGAATTATTAATTGGTTTTATATGAAATTGTTTATTTTATTACCTACTATTGTACGGAGGTCTTTTAAAATTTTTGTCTGGCTTTCTGTTCGGTTTTAACTCAAGAACCGCACCCAACGGGTTTGGATGCGGTTTTGTTTATTATTAGGTATCGTAGTGACCATGGTAACAAGGGGGTTGATAAGGTAACAACCAAGTCAAAAACTGTCGACATTAGTTTTTATCGTACGCGAAAATAAAATATGTATCTATACTAATAATAATGTAGTAAAAGATTCGTGTCTGTACATTGACTATTTTTTAATATTTTAAATGAAAGGTTATTGTAATAGCACCTATAATAATAGGTTGGGGAAAAACTCTTTTCGCAAATAGTATGTATGAACTTATAATGAAATCTCTTTGGCTATACCATTTGTATCTGGCTGGTTTTGGTATTATCAAAAAGTTTAAATTTTTAAAAAGATAATTTCAAATTCAAGTTAGGTAAAATATGTGATTTTCATTTGTTTTTCTTACTGTTAAGATGAGTGAATCTAATGAAGAAATTCGATACATTTTAAAATTTTACTACAAAAAAGGTAAAAATACAACGCAGCCGCGAAAAAAATTGTGATGTTTATGGACCTAGTACAGTGTCTGTGAGAGTAGCACAAATTTGGTTTAAGCGTTTTCAATCCAGAAATTTTGATGTCAAAGATGCACCTCGCTCTGGGCGCCCTGTTACGGATAAAATTGATGCCATTTTTGAAAAAGTGGAGCAAGATCGGCATATCAGTAGTTAAAATGTAGCTAAAGAACTGAAGATTGACCAGAAAACAGTTTTGGCGCATTTGAAAAAAGCTGGGTACACAAAAAAGCTCGATATTTTGGGTGCCTCATGTGCTCACTGAAAGAAACTTAATGAACCGTGTACTCATTTGTGATTCTTTATTACGACGTAAAGAAACCGAACCATTTTTGAAAAACCTGATAACTGGTGATGAAATGTGGATCACGTACGACAAGAACGTGCGAAAAAGGTCGTGGTCAAAGGCTGGTCAGGCTTTACAGACTCTGGCGAAACCCGGGTTATCTCGCAACAAGGTAATGCTGTGTGTATGGGGAGATTGGAAGGGCATTATTCATTATGAGCTTTTACCGCCAGGCAAGACCATGGATTCTGAACTCTACTGCGAACAACTGATGAGATTAAAGCAAGAAATTGAGAGAAAGCGGCCGGAATTAGTCAACAGACGGGGTGTGGTTTTTCTTCATGATAACGCTAGACCTCACACATCTTTAGCCACTCAGCAAAAATTAAGAGAGTTTGGCTGGGACGTATTAATGCATCCGCCGTATAGTCCTGACCTTGCACCTTCAGATTTCCACTTGTTTCGGTCTCTTCAGAATTTCTTAGGCAATGTCAGGTTAACATCACGAGAGGACTGCCAAAACCACTTGTCGCGGGTTTTTGATCAGAAGCCCCAGAATTTCTATAGCAATGGGATCATGTCCCTACCTACAAGATGGCTGAAAGTTATCGAACAAAATGGCACCTACATACTTTAGTTAAATGTAAATAAACTTTATTAAAAAATGTTTTGAATTTTCATATACAATGCGAATAAACTTTTTCCCCAACCTATATAAGAAATGTTTATACCGATTTTTGTAAATTTATGGCCAGTACATACATTTTTAGTATATATTTTTTTTTATTATATAGGTGGTAGAGCTAGATGTTATGGTAGGTGGTAGAGCTGATGCCGGGCTCGACTGTGGTGGTACCACCATCTTACTCGCAAATCCTCCCGAAATTATTCAGGGGAGAGTATGTTCTCTTGTTCTGGCAAAACCAGGCGGCCCACCATTGCCTGGGACCGACGGATGGCGGTATATCCATCCCCAATTGCCGGGCCTTATATAAATCAGACTGGTGACGGGCAGCGGCGTCACTGGTGCAAGGATTTCGGCACCCCGCTCACCAACCCGCCTGCCCAGCGTGTGTGAGTATGGACATTTCTTCCAGGAGGACCGCCAAGAGTGGCGAGATCCTGGAAAGGCCTATTTCCAGCAGTGGACGAAACAGGCTGATGGATGGGTGGATGGAATGCAGCCAAAACTACCATTTATAATTTTGTCTGTCTGTATGTATGTCCGTTTAACTCGAGAACCACTTAACGGATTTGGATGCGGTATTTTTATTATCATCTGCATGATCTTGGTCAACATATAGGCTATAAAAAGTGTTCATAAAATAACGCCCAAGCCGAAAACTGGGAAGAGATTTAATAAACGCAGGCGGAGCCACGGGCAAAGGCTATCACTTCCAGTCAAAAGCTAGTATTGTACATTATAATACTGTTATACCTGCAGCTGACAATTGTTCTAAGGACGTGGAAAAGCAATATTTTATAGTAACTCAGTTTTTGCGAGCGGCCGTATTTTTGCTATGAACTAGAGAGAGATCTGGGCATTCCGCAGAGATATAGCCTGTAACTGTCACAGGCAAGCCCCACACTCGTGTCGCGCGGCGCCGCTCGCTACCGAGCGCTGATAAATGGGGTAAGGGCTACTGCTTCCACTGCAATAAAGCTTAACCCACTTATGTATCCACTGTTCTAAGCCACAGCAGTTACAAAGTAAATTGTTTAAGATGCTATATTGGTTGTTGGTTTTTAGGTTTCCGTGCCTGAAGGGTGCTAAAACGGGATCACTAAGCCTCCGCTGTCTGTCTGTCCATCTATCACTGGGGTCTACAGCTTCAACCGTAATAGGTAGAAAAATAAAAATAAAAATTAAATACGTGTTACTATGGCATCTATCACAACAAATTATAAAAATAAAAATAAAAAAAATAAACTGATGGTCCCCATACAATAGTGTTAACCATAGCGCCATCTTAGATGAATTAGTCTTGTTTGATAGCTTTTACCAAGGTAATATATGGCGGTAAGAGTAGCTTGTCAACCTCTTTGCACCGAGGTTTATTAGTAAGGTGATAGATGGCGTTAAGATCTTAAACGTGCTGGTTATTTGTTAGCTACCATAATGTTTTAAGGGTTCCATACCAATATGTGGTGGTGCGGAACCTTTTGTGCGCGAGTCCAACTCGCATTCGGCAATCTTTTTATATTTAATAAACCATAAGTGGAGTGCCTCCGCTGGCACCCAAAAATAACGCCGTTGGGAACCGGCGACCTATCAAACTCCATGTATCCAAAAGCTTGTGGCTTCTAACTAAAATTCCGTACACAATTACGGCTAGAAAAATCTGAAGATTACCGATTTTTAATAAATAAATACGACGTTTTTGTTACTTTATTATTGATATATAGGTAGATATAGATAGAAGATGTTATAAAATTCGAATACTATAGCTTGCTTCTTCAAATAGCAATATAGCCTGAAAAAACAATCTTAAACCTACGCTTGTGTACTTACAATATAAAAAAGGAACGTAATTAAGGCGAGGCATTGATAAACTTTTAATTTCAAATCGGCGCCTTAGGGGAGTGGAGTGAGGGGGAATTACTCCGTACAAATATGCGCTCACGAACTAGCTTATGCCCAAAGGTCTTATGCGGCAAAACAGTATTTTTCATTTAAAATGACAACTATAAGTAATTTAATAAATCCAATCGACCATATTGAAGTGTATTTGTAGACTAATTTAAATAAAAAACTTAGAGGCTTCATTCGCTTCCGTTTGTCAGTAAAATTGAAATCTCTGTTTTAAAAGAGGTTTTCTAAATATTTTTTTCTCTGCTATGAAAATATAATAATCAACTAAATCTTCGGGCAAAATGATGTCAATGAAATGCTTAATCTAGTTTATAAATTGGTAATTACATAATGTTTTCTTATTGCTGCGAAAAATGGAGATCCATGTCGCCAAAATTTCGTGGCGTCGCCTTAATAAAAACCGGGTATAAGTGCTTAAGTTACCCGGGAAGAAAAACGCCTTAATAATGTGGGGATTATCTTGAACAACAAGCAAACTTCGCCAGTTTAAAATGTTTATAGTTCCTACGACACGGTATCAAAGTAACATTAGTTTGGGTAATTAACAAATTTGATTTTAAGGGGCTTCGTGATGTTAAGTTTCAGTTTTGTATCGGATTCAGTTTTGTCTATGCAGATGATAAATATAAGAAACGTATTATGGTGTGTTTCTTATATAATATTATAAAATTTGAATAGACATATATATATAGTATACATACATATATTCATATATATAACTAAGATTTTTTCAAGGAGAAAGCCCCCCCCCCCCCCCCCAACTTAACCCAAGAAAAAAAAAATGTTTTCTTGTAAGAAATTTTATCTAGTTTTAGAAAAACAAAATTGCATTAGAATTGGACAACTAGTTCCGGAGATATAGCCAAAAACAAAATTGGCGGGAAAATTTGCAAACTTGCAAAAATGCACGATAACCGGACAGGTTAATTACACTTCATCCATCTCCTAAGAAATAAATTACTTTTAAAAATGTATTTTATCTCCCATATTTCAAAACCGATTAAAACAAAACTAATACACTTAAAAATTTACTTGAAAAAGCTATTTTTATTTCATAATTTTTTGAAGTTAAAATCTTCTGTGGGCAGGCCAGGTTTTATACATACGAGTAAGTGCCCATTATTGTTTAATGTAATAACAATTATACTTCGAAGGGGTACCTTTAAGAAGTGCAACAAATGTAAACTTTTCGCATTTTACCAAAGGTTATTTATTTACGTTCGACGTGATAGGGGTGAGGTTGGATCATCGTACCTCGCCGATAATAGGAGAAGTAAAGTTAGATCAGTGTTTTTATATTATTATGTGGATACAAACAGACACAGGTTTATATAGAGTGAAATTAAATCAACCAACCAAATTCATACTGGAGACTTGGTTGGTGATCAAAAACTAGGTTCATTAATCCTATATATTGGACTAGTTTAAGAGGATATGTCGCGATTGCAAAGGTCACTGTCACTCCATGCGGAACGGCCCGCAGTGCGAGAGGGACGGATTCCGGAAAAAATAGCAAAATGTTGGTTTTAAATTAATATAAAATAAACTAAAATAGCTATCAAAATTTACAACTGAAAAATTTAGATATCGTTAAAATCTATCTAATAAAATATCTTTCAGGTCTTTATGTCATTCCTGTTTGTCATACTATGAAAAAAAGTGTAGAAAAAGACCTCATTTCAATAATTATTTCTATCGAGCGAAAGTTACACAATCGCGTTTCTGTACTGAACAAAACTAGAAAAAGGTTCCGAAATATATATATTGATTCATTTGAAAAGCAGGTATACAACTTCAAAAAGTGCAATTTTTATCGAAATAGCCCCATAAGTACAATTCCCAGTGCAGGCACTAAGGGGCAAAAACATTTTTTTCGAATTTCACCTGGAGGGTCATTAAACCTTGTTCCTGATGACTAACCGAGTCTTCAGTATGAATTTGGTCGGTTGATTTAATTTCACCTAGTATATATTAACATATCTTAATTTGTATTATAGACCCATAAAAATATTTTGATACATAATATTAAGTTTTTATCGATAAGCATGAGCGAGAGTATATGTAGGTTTTTACAGGTACAGTGCTCCCAAAGTTATAATGCGCATAGAAATCTATAGCCGAGCGACCGGACGTACCACGTGACCTTACTGCTGTATAGAAAGTGTAGGGAAATACGAACTTTGCCGAGCAGTGACGAAGATTCGTATGCGCAATATAAGTTTGGGAGTACCTACTGTACATAATGTATTGTTAATTCTGTGTTATTGGGATCGATTCGGGGCAGCCTGTCTCAACCCATTCGACGGCTCCGAACCCAATCCAAGCATTCTGTCCCTTTCCTTCTGTCGAAAAGACAAGGACAGGACGCCCAAAACAAGGTACTCCCAAACAAGCTAAGCCGTGTTACCCCGAATCGACACCAATGTTGGGGTTTTGTGTTACTCATACTTTGTTTTCAACGTTTCTGCAAAGAATGTAACTTAAATCTAAATATATCTATGTCTGAGAATTATTTATAATGTATTTTACCTCCAGTGTTCAAGTCTGAAAATACAGTACAAAACGGGCGAGGTTTGAACTCGAACCTAGTGGTTTACCGATTTAAGCAACTATCGCTTCATCCATCCATCCATCCATCAGCATGGTTCGTCCACTGCTGGACATAGGCCTTTTCAAGATTTTGCCACCCTCGGCGGCCCTCCTGAAAGAAATGCCCAAACTCACACACGCTAGGCAAGGTGGGTGGGGTTGGTGAGCGCAGTGTCAAAATCCTCGAACAAGTGACGCTGATAATACCCGTCACCAGTCTGTTTTATATAAGGGCCAGCAATTGGGGATGGATATAAGAATGGTTCAAAATTCCACTTTTTTCGAATTTCGAAAGATATCCCACTAGTATAACACGAAATTTGAAAAAAGTGGAACTATGAGCTACTCCAATGTGTAGGGTATTTGCTGCCTAGTTTAATAATTGTATATGAAGGTAGATTAATATATTTGTGTGTTGCCGAACTTGGTGTTTGTTCTTACGTTGTTGAGCCTATAAAATCCTAAAATCTAACTGGCGACGAGGAAAATCTGCTAATAACGTGTTATTGTTGTGTATTAGTGCGTGCGGAAGTGCATTTAGTAAAATGCCAATCGGAAAAATTGAGCCTTTCGACATTTCGAGCAAAAATTGGTCAAAATATGTCCGCCGCGTTGAACAATTTATTTTGTTAAATGCGATTACAAGTGAGCTCAAAGTTGCGATGCTCGTTTCTGTAGTGGGAGCCGCAACATATGATTTAATGTGCGACTTATGTGCTCCTGAAGCGCCAGAGGCTAAAACGTTTTCCGAGTTGGTCGACATAGTTGGCAACCATCTTGAACCGCAACTATCGGACATAGCGGAACGTCATACGTTCAGGCTGCGTCGGCAACGTGACGGCGAGTCATTAAGCGAATACTTGCAGGCCCTGAAACATCTGGCCAGTACCTGCAATTTTCAGGCCACGCTTGAAGAAAATCTACGTGACCAATTTGTGTCCGGTTTGAACAGTGACGTCATGCGGTCGCGACTGTTTGCGGAGCGTGACTTAAAGTACAAGCGAGCAGTGGAGCTGGCGTTAGCGCTGGAGGCGGCGGAGCGGCATGCGGAGGCGAGCGGCTCGGGCTGCACAGCAACGAAACCAGCTGAGAGTGCGCCGGCGGCCGAGCAGCTGCATCGTGTAGCAGTGCGCGGCGCCGGTTACGGCGGTGGTAGCGGTGGCGGTCGCTCCTCGGCTGCAGGAGGTGACGAGCAGGCGCGGCGCGTCGCTCGCAGCTGTTGGCGGTGTAAACGTGACCATCGACCGGAAACATGTCGTTTCAAAAATTATTCTTGTGACGTATGCCATCAAAAAGGCCATATTAAAGTGATGTGTAAACGTGGCGTGCAACGTGCCGGTGATAGGAGTGATTTTCGCGGAGCACGTTCCCGGGCGCAAAATTTTCTGGAAGATGATTCTGACGTTGAATCGGATTGTGACCTTTATAGGTTGTTCGTCAGCGGTAAGGACGATAAGCCATATATGGTGCAGTTATTGGTGAGTGGAAAGACATTAATTTCTTTTGAATTGGACACTGGAAGTAAATTATCCACAATTAGTCATGATTGTTATGAAAAACACTTTAGTAATTTACCCATTTTGAGAAATGATGTTTGTTTACGTTCGTATACGGGAGAGATTATTAAACCAGTCGGATTTATTGAAGTTCATGTAACGATGGGTGAGAAAACCATTCGGAATTTAAAATTATTTGTGATACAAAAAGGAGGTCCCCCACTGTTGGGTAGATCATGGCTGAGCAAATTAAACATTGATTTGGTGCAAATTACTAATTTATGGCATTTAGGTGATGAAAATTTTATTGCTAAATTAGCCAAAGAATTTCCTTCAGTTTTCTCTCCTGGTCTGGGAACCTGTACAAAAAAGTTTACTTTAAAATTACACGATTTGAATCCAGTGTTTTTCAAGGCTAGGTCACTGCCATTGGCTTTGCGTAAACCAGTAGAGTTAGAGTTAAAACGATTAGTGGCAGAAGGTACCATTTATTCGGTTGAGCATTCCGACTACGGAACCCCGATTGTCCCAGTCATTAAAAGTAATGGTGAGATTAGAATTTGCGGCGATTACAAAATAACTGTGAATCCAAAGTTAGAACGCGAGCCGTACCCTATGCCACGTATTGAAGAGTTGTTTGCGGGATTAAGTGGTGGGGATAAGTTCTCAAAAATTGATCTGACAAACGCGTACCAACAACTTTTTCTGTCTGAGGGTATTTCGCAGGTATGCACAGCCATTACGACTCATATGGGAACGTTTGTTTATCGACGCACACCCTATGGGTTGAACTGCATTCCCGAAAAATTCCAAAAATTTATGGAGGAGGCTCTAAGAGGCCTTAAAGGTCTGGCCGTATATATGGACGATATTGCCGTGACTGGTAGAAATGACCAGGAACATGTCACGAACTTGAGGGCATTGTTTCAACGTTTACAAGATGTTGGTCTTAGAATTAAGCTCAAGAAATGTTCATTCATGCAAGAGAGCATCACATACGTTGGTTTTATCATAGATAAACATGGCTTGCATCCAGACCCTACAAAAGTTAAAGCAATAGCTGACGCCCCACCACCTAATGACGTAACACAGCTGCGTTCATTCCTTGGTATGGTCAATTATTATGGGAAATTCATTTCAAAATTAAGCACAATAATGTACCCTATGCATCAGCTTCTAAAAAAAAATGTAACGTGGGATTGGTCTACAGAATGCGATAAGGCGTTTAATGAAGTCAAGAGAGCCATATTAAGCGAAAATGTACTAGTGCACTATGATCCTAATTTGCCGGTTGTATTGTCGGTTGATAGCAGTTCGTACGGCATAGGCAGTTTATTATCGCATAGGTATTCAAACGGAGATGAACGTCCAATATGTTTTGCGTCGCGGACATTAAACAGCGCAGAACGGTCATACAGCCAACTTGACAAGGAAGCGTTAGCAATTTTTAGTGGCGTTATAAAACACCACCAATACCTTTATGGTCGTCGATTTATCATTAAAACGGACCATAAACCATTGACTTTTATATTTGGCCCCAAAAATGGTTTGCCCCAAACGGCTGCGAGCCGTTTACAAAGATATGCTGCGCGGTTAGCGGCATAAGATTTTAACTTAGAGTTCATTAAATCGAATGATAATAGTAACGCGGATGCGTTATCTCGACTGCCATTGCCGTGCGAACGAGACAGCAGAAAGGGGATGGACACGGTTTCTTTCATTCATTTTGTTGAAGAAGCATTTCCAATCAGCTCAAAAGAAGTTGCGTGTGAAACACAGAGAGATATCGTGCTAGCTAAAATTTTCAATTTTTTAGTCAACGGTTGGCCATCTAGCGTGGAGGAAGATTGCATTAAACCATATTTTAATCGTAGAGAAAAACTATCCATTGACCGCGGTTGTATTTTATACGACCATCGTGTCGTAATTTCTGAGATTCTGAGGATACAAGTTTTGAGAGAACTGCACGATGGACATCTCGGTATGATAAAAATGAAAAATATCGCGAGAAGTTATGTGTATTGGCCGTATATTGACGAAGAGATAGAGAATGTATGTAGGTGTTGTACCGCGTGTCTTCAACAGCGTGACGCGCCAGCGTGGTCACAGCTGCATCCGTGGTCGTTCCCTACCCGCCCGTGGCAACGTCTTCACATTGATTTTGCTGAATACCATGGCAAACACTATTTAATTACAGTGGACGCCCATAGTAAATGGATAGAGGCCCAGAAAATGGAGAACACGACAGCGAAGGCGACAATTATAAAATTGAGAGAATTATTTGCCAGGTTTGGTCTTCCTATTCAAATTGTTAGTGACGGTGGCCCGCCCTACTCTTCTTTTGAATTTGAGGATTTTCTAGCCAAAAATATCATCAAACACACCATAACCAGCCCGTACAGGCCGGCCGGGAACGGGGCTGCGGAAAATGCAGTGAAGTCGGTAAAAAGAGCTATAAAAAAAGCTGTTCACGATGGGGTCGACGTAGACACAGCCTTATCAAAATTTTTATTTCAGTATAGGAACTGTGAACACGCGACAACGGGCAAAGCGCCAGCTGAAGCGCTCCTTGGGCGGCGAGCGCGAGGCCGATTAGACGCAGTGCGTCCGAGTACGGCGGAAGTAGTAGCGGCGGCGCAGGAGCGCGCCGGAGAGCGGGCCCCCGACCTCCAGCGCCATGTGGAGCTAGGTGAAGCCGTGCTCGCGCGGGATTACGGGCCCCGCGCGCGCCACCAGCAGTGGCAGCCCGCCACCGTTCTCTCTCGCGAAGCGCCACACTCGTACACCGTCAAACTTAATGACGGCCGGGTATGGAAAAGACATATTGACCAAATTTTGTCAAACAGAAAATCATTTCATCGCCACTCTTTAAGTATTCAAAGTAACAGTGACAATAACACTCCTAATGACCTGACGGTCCCGCAATCTTCCGAAGCGCATGAGTCACCTGTGCGGCCGGAGCCCACACCGAGTTGCTTAGATAACTGTGTGAATGAGTCACCGGGTCCGGCTCCGGCGTCAGCTGTTACAGAGAATGATAACAGTAACATGTCGTCGCGTCCTAGGCGAGCATGTTTATTTAAAGGAAAGTATTGTCAATAGAACTATAGCTAAGATTTTTTTTGTTATACTTTATTTTTTAGAGTGTTATGTATCCAACTTTTAACAGTTACAATTATTAGTGATAACGATAAGTGCCTAATATTCCTTGTTTATTATATAGATATATATATATTTTTGTTTGCACGTTCTTTCACATGAGTTTTGTTAGTTAGTGTTTCTTGCTTTTGTATTATATAACAAACAATAGCAATGAATGCTATAATTTTCTTTTAAGGGGGGACGTGTAGGGTATTTGCTGCCTAGTTTAATAATTGTATATGAAGGTAGATTAATATATTTGTGTGTTGCCGAACTTGGTGTTTGTTCTTACGTTGTTGAGCCTATAAAATCCTAAAATCTAACTCAATGGATGCTACGAAACGGTTCCAGGCATGGTGGGCCACCTGGTTAAGCCCGTTTGAGAGCTGTCCTCTCACTCTCCCCATTAAAGGGGTTTGCAATTTTGCAAGTAAGACGGTGGTAACTCGCTACAGTCGAGCCCGGCATCAGCTCTACTACCTTTTAAAAACTTTGCTTCATTTTACATTTTTCAAGCTTGGAATTAGCCTTGCTTATTTCTGCCTTTTCAATGTCCTCAAAAGTTCAACAGCTCCGGATTATCTTCGTGAGCGCTTCAACTTCCTGTTTAGCAGAGATATCAATAAACCACTCAGGTCGCACACAGTCACACTCCTTAAAACGCCTTCTCACAATACCGGAGCTTTCGGAAATTCGTTCACTGTTAGAGCCATCAGGCTGTGGAATTCTCTTCCGCACACAATCCGAGATAGTCGCACTATCTCCTGTTTTAAAAAGAAACTAAGGGAATACTATTCAGCAAATCCTTAAGCTATCCTAAATATGTTTAAATATTTATTGCTGTATTATCAATTATTATGTATCGTTATGTTCATTATACTTATATATCCATTTTATTTATTTATTTATTATTTATTATTTATTTATTTATTTATCAAAAATTTGCACAGCATTACAGAATAATCCAATTCGCTGTACAATTAAAAAGTTAAAAGAAAGTTAACTAATCTACATAAATTATTGACATCCACATAAAATAGTTGAGAAAAATATTAACAAAAATTAACCAAAGTAAAATTATGGTCTAAGGCTTAGAATCTAAGGACATCGTCATTGAGGCTTCACTCTCGCAAAACTTCAAACATTCCCTCACAACATCCGTCATTCTGTCAGAGAAAAGAATAATAACTACTGACTATAATACATAGGTAACACTAAAAGTTTCCGGAACTGGCCACTTACATAAACAATATTTAAAAATTTATTGCAACATTTGAAAATAGAACTCTTTGGCTGTAGAATGCAGTTTGTTTCATCTGACTGTCTTTTGTTTTTACCTTGTGGCGCCATTTAAAAAATTGTGTGTCTGCATCAACATGGATTTAACTCGGGAAAATTTTCGTAGTATGATTTTCTACGATTTTAAGTGTAATTTGACAGCTCAACAGAGCATCGCTCGGCTTGAAACAGCTTTTGGCAATGAAGCACCATACAAGACGACTGTTTATAGCTGGTTTGCAGAATTCAAGCGTGGTCGTATCAATCTCAGTGACGAATCTCGCGATGGTCGGCCGTCCACCGCTGTGACCAACAAAAACATCGATGCTGTGCGCCGTATGATTGAAACAGACAGGCATGTGACCTACCATGAAATTCGCGCATCCTTAGAAATAGGCATGAGTCAAATACAATCAATCCTACACAAACATTTGGGTGTGAGAAAGCTGTGCTCGCGGTGAATCCCACACAACTTGACCGAGGCTCAAAAAACGGACCGCGTCACTTGGTGCAGTGCCATGCTTACCAGATTCAACGAAGGTGCGTCAAATTTGGTGTGGGACATACTAACAGGTGACGAAACATGGATTTATTGCTACGATCCCAAAACAAAGCAGCAATCGAGCGTATGGGTCTTTCAAGATGAGCAGAAACCAACCAAAGTGGCGCGCGTGAAAAGTGCATCTAAGCGGATGATTGCTTCTTTTTTTAATAAAACTGGACACGTGGCTACTGTTGCTTTAGAATCGTTGTACCGTGAATAGTGACTGGTACACGACCATTTGTTTGCCGGAAGTTATTGACGAACTCCGTAAAAATAACCGTAAACGCCGTATCATCCTGCACCACGACAATGCTAGTTCTCACACGGCCAGACAGACAAACGACCTTTTGAAGACGAAAAATGTAGAACTCATGAGTCATCCTGCATACAGTCCCGACCTGGCACCTTGTGACTTTTTTCTGTTCCCAAAAATTAAGAACCAATTACGCGGTCAACGATTTTCATCACCAGAAGAGGCTGTCGAGGAGTATGAAAAACACGTTTCAGAGGTCACCACAGGGGAGTGGCACAAAAGTTTTCAAAACTGGTTTGATCGAATGAAAAAGTGCATAGACGCCAAGGGAGATTATTTTGAAAAACAATAAATTAATTTTGTACCTTTAATAGTAATTTTTCATATTCATTCCGGAAACTTATAGTGCGTCCCACGTATGTATATAGTCATGTTTATATATAGTCAGTTTGTATTAAAGTTAGTTATATTAGTATGTATGTTAGATATATTTTAGTGGCATATATATATACACACCTATGTAAGTATTTTAGTATGTAGTAGTCATGTAGTACGTACACATATGGTTACCTATTTATTTTTTAAAGCACTTCTATAAGCTCGCCGCTGTACTCAAATTAATGTATCAAATATTTGTAATCTCCTTTTTTGTGTACAATAAAGAATAAGAATAAGAATAAGAATAAGAATAAGACTTTCAATAAGTATAACGGCGAAACACATTTATAAAACAAAAACGATACGGGATTTGAGACTAAAAAGGCACTTTTAGCACAACATTTTTTATGGCACTTACTCAAAGATCGCATCGAATCCGTGTATCTGTGAATATAAATACCCAGCTGCAATAAAACAGAGTTTCAAAGAAAATTTTCGTCGACTCGTTTCCTATGTGCACGTGTGCAATGTAAATAAGAAGTTACAGATTCAACAACTCCATAAGAGACTAAGAGACATACGAATTCAAGTTATATTATAGGAACTGTGAAACTTAAGATGTATTTAGTTCAATGCAATGTTCAATGTTAGTATTATCGTTACAACATATATTATGTACGAGTACATAGGAGCATAGAAGAATTTATTTTAGTTTGGTCGCTGTTTTCAAAGTTTTATACAACAAGCAAAATTGCTTCACATACGTGTCTAATTAAAATTTTTAAATTTTTATTTTTTTTAATTTTATCTATTATTTGGAAGACCAACAGCGATTACTCAATGAGATATTACAATAGTTAGATACATAAACAAGTACAATAACAGGTTTTCACTTAATATCAAAACTTAGACAATGATTTCATAAGATAAATAAAATTAATTCTGTGAATATCGTAGATCAATTTCAAAAATAGATCATGAAATATCTAAAGAGGCAGGTTTGCAATTTTATAAGTAATTCATGTTTTAAAATAAATAGTTATAATGGATTTAATATATATGTAGGTATACATAATGTTATGGTAAAATATATATTATCTACATGTATATATAGTTTAAATTGTAAATATACATACATATAAGATTTAACAATATTTGCAAATATAAATTTTAAAGTAGGTAGGTAGTTTTAGTAACTATACAAAACACATAATTATCAGAAATACTTTTGAGAGCCAATCTAATTTTAGATTTGAATGTAACTTTTGAAGTTGATCTATCTATTTAAATAACTGGTTATGTGTGTTCGAAAGTCTGGTAAGGACTGAATTTTTACCGTAATTAGTTGAGTGCCTAGGCACATATAACATCTTTGTATGACGTGAGCGGCTAGAAACAATGTAAAACGACGCGGATGTATTAATTTTGGCTTTGGGTTATTTAATTCAATACTTTTTATAATGTAATCTTTATTTCAGGCAGTGCCCATAGTGTTAGTAACAAGGTCTTAAAAACTATATTAGTATTACAATAATGGTGTAATTAATTTAACTTAATCTAACTGAATCTTGTGCCACTGCCTGTCGAAGTGGTATGCAATGACACCCAGTGACGCAAGATGGGACCGCTCGTCCTCTCGGCAAACACTTTCAGGAGGCTGTTAGAGCTATCCCTAACCCTGCACAACAGGGATGCCACCCTCTTACGAATTATCGCATGAAAGCCGTCTGTATAAGATTCAGTGAACATCCCCGAAGCACTGCAGAATCGAGGCAATCCCAACAGCATCCTGAATGCATTGTTATATTGGACACGCAGGGCGCTGTAAGATTTTTGTGTAAAGTTGATCCACAGGCTGCAGGTATAAAAAGATTGGCAAAATGCCTTAAATAAGGTTATCTTGACGTTTTTTGTGCATCGCGCAAACCTACGTACCAACATGTTACACCTCACCGCCAACGCCTTTTTATAACGTAGAAATAAATACAGCCAGCCAGCCTGAAAATACAATTTTTAACCCTACCTCGAAGACGTATTGAACACCTCCATAGATGTATTTAAAGTTTTCTTATCCCAAATCAAAATTGATAAAACTGCTCAAGTGCGTGTCGGACCACGCGCAGTGTCGGGTTCCGTAGTTACCCAGTACATTTCCAGCCATCTGGAACAACGGGTCCGGCTGGGTTTTATTGGGTACTATGGAAGTCAGACTTAAGCCCGCCTGCAGGTTGCTTGCTAGCGCTTGCTCGCGAATGGTGTCTGACCTGGGTTTGGACTTGTAGTGGCATGGTATTATTGGTTTCGACTTAAAACTAAGTGGTTTGAACTGCAGGAGTGGGAGCATGTTATCTGTCCGGTATAGCTTGTGACCGGACGCTCGTCTCCAAATTCACCAATGCGAACGGTTTATGCGGGGCACGTGAGTAGTCCTCAAGTAGTCCGTTGAACACTGCTGGCATATGGATGCGTGCACTCGTGTGAGCGACCGTGCGTTTTCAGTGGAAAGACTTCATCTCTGGCACTCCATCAGGATATTGGAGTAGATGACCCGACGCTAGAGGTGTCGTCTGAGTCCCCCGACCGCGTAGGAGTTATCGAAAGCCACAAAGTTTAGATAGCGAATGGAACAAGGGCTAGAAGTGATTATGTAACCGTGCTTTTTCAATCCGCGAGGGGGGCGAGCGTACAGCCAGCTCCGAGTACGCCCTTGGATAATGAGGGAGCCAGCTTCTGTGGCGGGTCCAACAACACATAGTTGTGTCAAACATGTCGTATATTGTTTGATGGCGGAGCAGCAGCTCTTGGTTCTGCTCGGAACTATCCTGTCTTGACCCTTGATTGAGGCGTCATTGTTGCTCACACAGGAAGGCAGAGTGCGGATGAGGTGGGTGCGATGTCGGGTGACCTGTGCCTGTTGCGGTAAAACGTGACGCTCGCAGGTACTGGTTTTAGTTGACGTTTGTCAATAACATCAGCGGTGCAATACGCTTAAGGGGGAACGTTTCGATCTCGGTGCAAATGCACAGCTTGGGATTTTTTATCTTATTATTGAATAAAACGTACTAAATAAATGTGATTTAGTCATGGCATCTTGCGACCATAGCCTAATGTCAATTTGAGTTTAAGTTTAAGTTACAGAGGACTTCCTTTGAATAACCTTGGAGTTTGTAGTGGTGGTCAACTATAACCTAGACTAAAGTAGTAACGTAGCGTGTGGCTCTGATCTTTTTTAATTTGTAACACACTCTCATAATAATATGTATATCAAGATACAAAAAAAAACAGAGGCAGTCTACATAAGAATACATATTTGCTCGTGTTTCAAATCGTCCTCGTAAGCTATTGCCTCCTTACCGCACTTGTAGCACAACCTACTAAAACCTGGCTGCTGGCAGTGGGACAAATTCGTGCACTATAACAAAAGATTTATATGGTTATGTTTTTAACTGCAAGTAAACAGGTTAAAATAAAGTCAGTATCCGTTTGTTAACAAAATAGAGACACGTTTCATTCACTTATTTTAAAACCTTTTTGGTATACCTGCTTCCGTGTTTGTCACCCCTAATTAGAATAATCCCGACAAGCTATCGTGTTTATAGTAAAGCTTTAGTTTACACCCAAGTAGATGATGGAGGGTATCTCATAGCTGACAGTAGCGCCCCCTCAGCGCAGGGACGTGTCCGGTGAACCAACGAGAGCCACCGCTCCGCTCGGCCGCGCAAAAACGGGAAACCATTTTACGGTCCATTGTGAAAGAGGATTGGCAATTTCGTTCGGAGCTCACTCGACCATCGGCTGGGTTAGTTTTACAGTGTCACTGATGTAACGTGAACGAAACACTACTCTTCTGAAATGAAAACTAGCTGCGAGTACAGATTTTGAGTGGGTTTTCTGGTAATAAAGCATTCTTGTTTGAGATTGTACAGTTCAGTAGGACGAACTGGCGATCCACTCGACATCGATCAAAAATGTAAGTCTTATTTCTTTGTAATAAGGGTTGTCTTTTGAAATTTATCAAAAATATCTGTCGAATTCGCGGAATCGATGCTTACGTATTTGTACTTAGGGTCGGTATGAACTTCAAGGAACTAAATGCCAAAGTTAAGGAATCTCTCAATAAAAACCTATTTATCTTTAAATATATTGAGTGACGTACTTATATTTACGTATTGTTATTGTATCATTATTATATATTGTATAAATATGTAATTATTGACGGGAAGATTATGATCAGTATTTTCTTGGATACAAAAAGGATTGTTTTTACCCTCAAATGTACTTTACAGATTGGAAAACAGTTTTTGTTGGTTTATCTGTCCTCTCTGCCGGATTTGTTACTCACCCACTTCTCTAAACATAAATCCAAAAATATGTGTTATGTTATCTTCAAATATTACACTTCAGGGATAGAATCCATTATTTTAAACATTATTTCAACAAGTCCGTAATATAATATGGGACCATATACATAGAAAAATAAATTTACGCAGCATCCAAAGTTAAAGTTCATTTGGAGTATTTATTATTTGTTTATCATTATCATGTTCAACTTACTAATGAACTTCGGTGCAAAAAGGTTGACAAGCTACTCTTAGCGCCATCTGCTACCTCGATAAAAGCTATCAAACAAGTAATTTTTATATTTTTATAGTATGGGGACCATGGATTTAACTTTTTTATTTAAAAAAATATTATTCGTTGTGATAGAGGCTACAGTAACACGTATTCTGTTAAAATTTCAATTTTCTACCTATTACGGTTGAAGCTGTAGACCCCCGTGACAGTGGAGGTTTAGTAATAGGGTCCCGTTTGACACCCTTCCGCTATGAAACCCTAAAAACGAGTTGTAGGTGAGCTTTTTAATAGTATCACAAGAGTTTTTAATAGTTTAATACACTACAATATATAAACTTATGCAAACCTACCTGTTATCATGCCGAAAGCCATAATATTTTTCTGGTAAAAAATAATTCGTAATTTTTATCAAGCTTATTGATAAAATAACTGCCAAGCCGAAAACTGAAGATTATTGAAAGGCACTCCACACGAACGAAGCTGCGGGCAAAAGCTGGTTAGTCATACATAAAATATAGAAATCTGACGAGTACGATTAACTCTCGAAAAATAATAAAGTTTAAACAATCATTGATTGATAACCATTGACCTCTTATAAACAAGTAGACTCACAATCTCGCTCAAAAAGTGTCCGCGGTGAATTTTGTCACCGCTATGGGGTGTACTCATAGAGAGATTATTGGTTGATTACCATTATTTGTCAATTGTTTCAGCACGTAATCCATCGGGATGATCAAACAGGGAATCAGAAAATGTATTCAAGGCCCGTAGAACGTAACCGCCGGGCCGCGAACTGCTCGCGTCGGGATAAACGGAGGCCTATTTGAAATTCCAATTAGAAAGTTTTCTCATTTGCTTGTTTCAGGGCGTGGAGTAGCGGAAGGGCAACAGCCTTCACTGATTAGTCTGGGTTTCCAGTCTGCAGCAGATTTAAAGGGATATGGGTTGAGGACCGCAAAAAGCGGTCCCACAGCGCCAAACGTTTGTCATCTCGAGGAGAACGTCCGACGAGCTCGCCTCTAGAGGCCTGCCCCTTTTCCTTTATTTACTTGTGACGATTCATGTGAAACTTTTTAGTTTGGATCTAACACTATTGTACAACTTTAAAAAGCGTACTATTTTTCATTTCAAAAACAAGTTCTTTTAATGCAAGTTGTTTCCAAATCGTTTTTTTTTTACTGTTAATGTATAAAGTTACCTATAACATATTGTGTTCGGTGCGAAACCAATTTATTCTAAAAGTATCAGGGCGTGAACCGTCCGCCGAGGCTGAAAACTTTTCTCCGTTGAAAATTGAATTTATCAAACTTTTCCGGTACAAACAGAGAGTTTGCTGTAAAACCAATTTCGTTTGAATCGCTATCATTCGCGTGAATCGAACCTTACAACAGCTAAATGCTCTTTGATACAGAAGCCGCTGGCACTAACCTTGAACTTTTTTACTTTGTACTTGAAGTAAAGTGAATTTTATCAGCATCGATATACATCTTGGTGTATATTTTTTTGTGGCGCGTCGAATCTGTGCTACGGGCGGGCGTAGCATGTCAACATAGCAAGATAGCTACGGAGCTTCATTATACTACGGCGCGTTTGTGGTTCGTAGTTAGACATGTAAAATAATAATTGTAGTGTACTTTACGATATCACTATTTATTAAATTAATATTTCATTGAAAAATTTTCGAAACAATAGTACATTGTCCACCGAGTGGAGAAAGAAGCCGATTACCAAAGAGGGTGTAGTTTGAGGTCCGAGCCGCAGCCAAGAGCCTCAATACACACGAGTTGGGAATCGCACTTTCTCCCGAGTGATACATAGTGCTTTATACTACACCTGCGAGGAAAATAAAAGAAAAAATCACCCATTCTTCTATATCACTACTAGACAACATTTTGAGTTACTTTTAATAAAGATACAACTAAAGAAACAAATTGATGACTCGCGTTCGACTTGCAGTTTTTAATTTCTTTTTTTTTAATGTACATAAATAACAAATGGCCAGTATTATTTTGCAAATTTAGACATATAAACTTTTTGACTTTCACTTTTTTCATTTATTTATGATCATAAATAGCAAGTGGCCAGTATTATTTTGCAAACTAATAAGACATAAAAACTTTTTGTCTTTTGGCATTATTGTTCAAGCTAGGTTATGTACTAAGAAGTTTATACCCTTTTTAATGTAACATTTATGCTTATCGTACGGATGTTGTCAACAAATAAAAAAAAAACAGCACGTTAACAATGGATTTTCATATAATTTTTCTGCCCGCTCAGCACGTTAACAATGGATTTTCATATTCTTTTTCTGCCCGCTCAGCACGTTAACAATGGATTTTCATATATTTTTTCCGCCCGCATATTGGTATGACAGCAATGACGTATATTCTCCATCGTTTTCGAAAAAGTAAGAAGGAAGTTTCCAAGCAGGTGTAGTATACATTTTTTTTTATAAGTGTGGGATTAACACGTCATCATTAAGATGCAATATTTGAAACTGTGAGTGAGTACACGTATTTTAAAACTTTGTCTGTACAGTAAGAAACGAAAAATTTAAAACGTCCTTTATCACGAACGAAAATAACAAGTATTCAAGAATATCTGCCAAACGGCGAAATGCGACATGCTTTTTTCCGGGATAAAAAGTAGCCTATGTGTTAAATTAGGGTATAAGCTATATCCATTCTAAATTTCATCCAAATCCGTTCAGCCGTTTCAGCGTGAAAGAGTTACAAACATGCACACACACACACCCTAACTTTCGCATTTATAATATTAGTGTGAAGTGTGATGAGATAACATAGCCTTGTCTTATTTCACCACAAACGATTAAAGACCGCGCTAATTAGACACCTGATGTAAGAAATAACAAAGCCTTGTCTTATTTCACCACAAACGATTAGCGCCGCGCTTATTAGACACCAGATTTTTCAATGATATTGTTAAGGATGAAACCGCGGCTCTGCTACCAAACTATAAGTAGTTAACTTTGAGAAAATGAAATAAAATAAACGGGGGGAATAAGCGGTGACAGTCCGTCTGAAGCTTACCTTGCAAAGTCCAAGCTGGTGTAGGCTGACCGGAAACCGCCGACTGCGAGCGGGTGCCGAACATATGAGGAGCGTTTATTGAGGAGCGTTTATTGAGGAGCGTTTAATAAACGCTCGTTTGTGTGAAGGTAAAAGTTTGTCACTGTTAAAATTTGGTTATTGTTTATCACGAAGGCACAATATTTCGTTATTGTTTATCACGGATGCACAGTTCAATATCCAATTTACGAAGTTCACGCCACAGCCAAACCTTTGATTTGACTTTGAAATGTATATAATTTGTCACCCACAAAATGGCCACGTATGGAACCGCACAACGGAAGGCAGCTACACTCACAGTTTGATTCTTATTGATAGGAATCGGTATAGTCACAAATTCACAAAATGTTTATAGCACAAGGATAAGTAATTGCTAATAAGGCATATTAGCATAGCACAAAACAAGGCGTTTGTCGCCGCTCGAAAATATGACGCGGACGCACGATGATGGTTGGTAACACACACACTGACCGTGGCGGAGTGTCGATGACCACTGAATTTGTCCAACTACCCGCAGATAATTGTGCCGCTGTGGATTAGCTTCTCTGTCAGTTCGTCAGGGTTGGGTAGGTGACATAAAATAATCATGACGCGTTTTATTCTGAACAGATATTGATCTATCCTACAGGAACCATGCATTTATCCGAGATAAAAAGTAGCCTATGTGTTAAGTTAGGGTATAAGCTATATCCATTCTAAATTTCATCCAAATCCGTTTAGCCGTTTCAGCGTGAAAGAGTAACAAACATACACACACACACAAACTTTCGCATTTATAATATTTGTGTGAAGTGCGATGAGATAACATAGCCTTGTCTTATTTCAGCACAAACGATTATAGACCGCGCTAATTAGACACCTGATGTAAGAAATAACAAAGCCTTGTCTTCTTTCACCACAAAGGATTAGCGCCGCGCTTATTAGACACCAGATTTTTCAATGATATTGATCTATCCTACAGGAACCATGCATTTATCCGAAATAAAAAGTAGCCTATGTGTTAAGTGAGGGTATAAGCTATATCCATTCTAAATTTCATACAAATCCGTTCAGTCGTTTCAGCGTGAAAGAGTAACAAACATACACACACACACAAACTTTCGCATTTATAATATTAGTGTGAAGTGTGATGAGATAACATAGCCTTGTCTTATTTCACCACAAACGATTATAGACCGCGCTAGTTAGACACCTGATGTAAGAAATAACAAAGCCTTGTCTTATTTCACCACAAAGGATTAGCGCCGCGCTTATTAGACACCAGATTTTTCAATGATATTGATCTATCCTACAGGAACCATGCATTTATCCGAGATAAAAAGTAGCCTATGTGTTAAGTGAGGGTATAAGCTATATCCATTCTAAATTTCATACAAATCCGTTCAGCCGTTTCAGCGTGAAAGAGTAACAAACATACACACACAAACTTTCGCATTTATAATATTAGTGTGAAGTGTGATGAGATAACATAGCCTTGTCTTATTTCGCCACAAACGATTATAGACCGCGCTAATTAGACACCTGATGTAAGAAATAACAAAGCCTTGTCTTATTTCACCACAAACGTTTAGTGCCGCGCTAATTAGACACCAGATTTTTCAATGATATTGATCTATCCTACAGGAACCATGCATTTATCCGAGATAAAAAGTAGCCTATGTGTTAAGTTAGGGTATAAGCTATATCCATTCTAAATTTCATCCAAATCGGTTCAACCGTTTCAGCGTGTATAAACTTTTGCATTTATAACATTAGTAGGAAAGTAGGAATAGAATGTCATCAGTATCAAGACAAATGTGCAGTGCGTTAGTTAAAATGAATAACTTTGATATTATAATGCCTGCTGTAAAGCTATTTTTCTAGCAATTTTATAAAAAGGGAAGAAATTGGAAACGGTAATGAAAAATTGTTTGCAACTACGACAAAAGTGCACTTACTTACATTTATTACAAGAAATGCAATTATAATGTAATAATAATTAATAATAATTGTACTGGGCAATAAATATTATATCCATAACAAGATGCTGGATTTCAGAATTAAATCTTTATCACGATTCATATCGCTATCCTTGCAGACTTCATTGAAAATGAAAATTAGATTTTCTTTACAAAAAATATTACATACCGACTTTAGAAAAACACCCTCGAACGTGCAATTGTCGCCATACTCTGACAGAGACCTACCAAATCGAAATATTGTTTCCATATTGTTTTCCAGTCAGATGATTGATGACGGGCAGCCCTTGTGCCGTCGTCCAGTGTATTGAGGCGAGTTCTCCCGTCATCAGCGTCGGTAATTACACTCTGGTGCGCGCGACATATTCGACATGAAGCCGGCTTGAGTGTGAAGCCGGTGCTGGTTCAATTACCGCCGACACGGACGCGATATGATTGCTCTACATCCACCCTCGTGTGAACACCGGATAAACACTGGAGCCTGCTGTAATCGTCTGGATGAGGGTTTCGAGTGTTTACGGTCGATTGTTAACCCGCCGCCGATGACGATGGGTCTCAGTGACCCGAGGTGATTTTTAAACGGACACATTTTATTTTTTACGCGCTCCCTGTTTTTGAAAGTTATAGTTGCTGGATATACATTATTCGATGGTGAACTCCTCAGTAAGGTATCTCCTCAGGAAAATACACGTGCGTCCAGCCAAAGCAGGTATGTATGTATCACAATATGGTATGAAGCAAATTCACGACCAACAACATTTTGCATATGTTTTGGAGAAAGTTATTAAAAGTTTGGTTCATAAAATTATAATATACTAGCTCTTGCCCGCGGCTCCTCCCGCATGTTATTCAGTTTAATGACATGCTTTTTTCCGGGATAAAAAGTAGCCTATGTGTTAAGTTAGGGTATAAGCTATATCCATTCTAAATTTTATCCAAATCCGTCTAGCCATTTCCGCGTGAAAGAGTAACAAACATACACACACACACACACAAACTTTCGCATTTATAATATTAGTGTGATTGGCATTTTCGTTGTTACTTCATGTACATAAGAACCTTTACTAAGCAAATAAATATTATAAAAGTAATCTGTTACCATTTAATTTTATTAAAGAAATATTTTTTTCCGCTCCATGGTTTTAACGTTCTAGTTCCTGGGGATACATCCCTCTACTCGTACAGCTGGTGAACTCCTCAGTAAGATATATTTTTAGGATGATATACGCGTGCGTCAAACCAAAACGGGTAAATGTAACACTACGCTATCAAGCAAAATTACGACTAAAATGTACGTACAAAATTTTGCCTGTGTTTTGAAAAAAAGTTAACAAAAGTTTGGTTTATTAAAAATGTATTGGCATTTTTATTACTATAACATGCAACGCGAGAATCTTTATCACACAAATAAATGCTTTAAAATTAATTAGTTATCATTTTATTTTATTATAAAATACTGACAAAGGTGGTAGAGCTAATGCCGGGCTCGACTGTGGAGGTACCACCATCTTACTCGCAAATCCTCCCGAAGTTATTCGGGGGAGAGTAAGAGAACAGCTCTCAGGCAAAACCAGGTGGCCCACCATTGCCTGAGACCGATGGATGGCGGTTTACCATCCCCAATTGCCGAGCCTTATATAAAACAGACTGGTGACGGGCAGCGGAGTCACTGGTGCAAGGGTTTCGGCACCGCGCTCACCATCCCGCCTGCCCAGCGTGTGTGAGTATGGGCATTTCTTCCAGGAGGACCGCCAAGAGTGGCGAAATCCTATGTCCAGCAGTGGACGAAACAGGCTGATGGATGGATGGATGGACTGACAAAATTCGGGTCTACGAGACCCGACGTTATTGTCCACGTAATTATTTTCACTTCAATAGCTCCGGGTTAAGGGCTCCATTCGAAATGGAAATGCAAAATTAATTAATCCGTTATGGCTCCGTGCGCAAATTGGAAAACAAAGAAACTAAAACAAAATTAAAGTAAGCCTAATGTATTCCTTAGTTGACTAGGTATATTCCTTAGTTGACTAGGTATATTCCTTAGTTGACTCTTTTTAGTGTTGTAACTTGTTCAGAGCGAAAACTTTTACCAAAATTTCATAGTTTTATTTTCCAGTAGCGGTAGCTTGTAGTTTTGAGAACTAGGTTTGAATCCTGTCAGTGCAGCTTATACTAACGGGTTTTTTTTATTCATCTGCATACAGTACTTGTACACTTATCACTTGCTGACAGCAAAGAACAAAAGCTGATGAGGTGAACGAGGCATGCAACCGTATAAAGTTTGATTTATTACATTGGGATGTAAAAATCGTCGGAGAAATGTGGGCGTACCAGTGTTGAATGTATCTGTGACAGTTCACTTTCGGGAACTTCTCTGACTGGGTGTCGTCTCATATTCGGGGATTGTCGTGAAGATGTGTTATAGTATGTCGATTTTACAGTACAAAGTATGTAATGAATCGAAAATTTGCGTTTGAATAAAATCTGTTTCATGTTGTGTATTGTTCATAAATAGCACAGAAATAACATTATTGTTAATAATATAGAATTATTCTGTTTCAGGAGTTTGTTGTTAGATCTACAACATTATTGTTAATATACGAGTATTTCCGATAATGTAGTGGTAGCTCAAGAGTAGAACTCTAGCCTCTCAATCATGAGACCCAGGTTCGATCTCCGGTCAGGCATGCACTAATGAGTTTTTCGGAATTTATGTGCATAGTATTTGTTTTTACTTACCACTTGCTGAACAGCGAAGGAAAACATTGTGAGGACACCTGCATGCCCTAAAAAGCGTGTATTTATGCCCGAAGTACGGCGATAGATAGGGCTCATAACCCATCACGTTGGGACGTAATAATCGTCGGTCAAATGCAGGTGTACCGAGTGTGGACTGTGACTTGCATTTCACAGTTCACACTCAGAACACCTCTGACACCCCTTCGGGGATTCATGTAGTGACGATATATATATATGTATTTTATATCCGATAAATACTCATCATTATATTATTACAAATATTGACAACTGTGTTTACAAATTTATTTACGTCACACATTCTCTTCGTATAATTAATTTGTACATAAATAAAGGGGTTTACAGGCAACGCAATGAAAATGGCAGAGGAGAGAAACGGTGCTACATACCTATTTGATCGATTTTGGGGCTGACGACGCCAGCCATCTCGGGTTTACATCTAACTAGTGCTACTTATATATAACGGAATACATTAGCACCTTTAATCTGTTACATTTACATTATAAAATAACATTTCAGGAGTTTGTTGCCAATTTATTGCGAACATGAAATATCATTGAAAATACCAGAGCTAAACGATCTTTCACCTTTGTCATCTGTCACAATATCTGTATGTAAAATAAGTCATCTGTTCTGAGGCTGTGGTCTCGAAGACGATTCTTTCGGCCATATATTTTTCAGTTGTCCCCTAAACTTTAACTCTCCTCCTATCTACCCCAGCCTGATTGAATTGCCTTCCCTCCCGTTAATATGTCATATTTATTATCTAATTCTACCAAAAAACTTATCTGGCAAAATGTATCCCAACAAAAAGCATGAAAATATAAGTATCTTTTTTTTTACCGTGATAAACAAACGGCGTTTGTGTAATATGTCAGATTGGCAAAAAATGGCGTCAAAAGAGAAAAAAAAACATCTGTCGTTTGTGACGTTTGTCACAAAATATGCATCATATTATATTTAAAACCTGTACCTGAGTGAATCAAGCAAGTCTATGAGTATTTATACATAATGCGCCCAACTGAGTCTTTCTACAGCACCTATTTTTGCGGTATATGCTTCAGACATTCATACCAGCAGAAAAAAACTCCTTCAAATATTCTAATGCACCAAAAAAATTACTAGATTGGTATATAACCATTAAGATTCAAATCAGCAAACGCAAAGGGCGGCACGAGTGCGCTTGGTTTATTTAATAATTTCGTGCTCTTTTTACAAAGGCAGATTATAAATTTTGAAGGTCTCAGAGAGTACGTTCTCGGATTTGATTTGTTACATCTACTGCAGGACAAAAGTAAATGGGAATTCTCCTAATTGGAATTGTAAATGAGCCCTGAGGCGCTTTCTTGTCGGTTGAACGCCCGCTCCGCCATCTCAGTAGAATAAACTGTGATGATTTCATTTAAATTAATTCTACTCAGTGCTGGGGCCCTCGGACGAGAACTTTAAATTGAGACATCTTTGAATCATTTGTAGGGACTTCAAGCGCTACTTCATTGGTCGACGGGAGATGCCGCGATGATGTTCCGTGTCACCTTGTCGTTCTCGTTTCGAATATTTTAACTAGCCAAAGTTTCAACGATCACATTGATTATGAAAACTTACCAAGTAGCAGGGAACCGGACAAACTATTTTTTAAATAAGTGAAGAAAATTATGCATTTCATACATTTTACGTTCCTTGGACTTGGCATCCATTTAGATCTCAAATCTTTTGCGGCGAAGCTGAAAATCGGCCCTTTTTAGACATTTATGTTTTTGGTGGGCTTGTTGGTGGGCATGTTACATTATTGTCCACACTCGTCGTGCTTTTTGAACATATTCCTAACGATTGGGCAGAGTCGAGAAAAACTAAAGTATTCCGAACGACGACAGCGCCACAGTTTCGCCTGCCCGACACTCACTTTCTTGCCACGCATCGACTCTTGTCTACTTTAAGCTTATTTGTGCATTTATATCTATTTATAAGTATTACGTTAAGCTGTGGCTTCATGGGTATTTGTGCCCAAAGTACGGCGATAGGGCTCAACACCCATCATGCTTGGACGTAATAATCGTCGGTGGAACGTGGGTGTACAAGATTTGACTGTGACTGCATTCTATACTCGGAAACACCTCTGTTACCTCCTCGATTACGATGACAAGTGAGCATGTAATATTTTGTTTTGAACACTACAGTAACATAGGACGCTTACTTTTCTACAAAGTGAAAATATCCGAGGCATCCTTCCAGAAAATTCCTTTGAAATAAATGAAAACTGAAATGTTTGTGGCGGAGTAAACAAATAGGATGTAATTCAGGAGTTAAATTGAAGGTTTTAATTACACATTCGGCTGGAAATCAAAGGTTCGGGTTAACCTATTGATAGAGTACAGAATTCTAATTCCAATTTATAATTTGAACCACACATGTGAATGTGAGTACCAGCGGTAACCCAGTCCGTAGGGCTTGATAGACTCTCATACAGGGAGTTTGGGTTTGATTTCAGCTAGAAGCAACAAACTAATCATGAAATTTACACGCAATTCTGCATCAGCTGACGGAAATCGAAATCAAGTGTACTATTTTGAATATGAACTCGTCCTACAACAAAATCGCGGCGTTTGAACAAAATGTTTTTTGGGTGGATTTCATCAACCAACCAAGCAAGACTGGCCTTCACACAAGAAAAGAGACCTCAGTTTTTACTGAAAAATACAATTATTTAAATTTTCGATGATATTTGTAAATTAATATGTTATTTAAGATGATATTTGTAAATTAATATGTTATTTAAGTGACCTATTAGAGTCTCATCTGCAATGTTAGGTAGCAATATGGTAGTTTATAAAACTGATACATGAAGAAGTCCTTAAAAGACGAGTGTGAGTTTAAAAAACGAGGCTTAAGCGAGGTTTTTAATAGTATCACACGAGTGTTTTAAAACCTAGTTATGTACAGCTTCATACATTACTTTGTCTAAACTCATGCAATAGTTACCTACTTATTTCTCAATCCATAAAAACTTGGTAAGGGACGAGTATGTCGTAAAATTTTCTTGATTCTTCTGTTATCAAATTGTCCGTCATTTTCGTTGCACAGTATCACTCGACCATAATACTGTTGTCAGAAATTTTTGTCCAGAATCGATCTAATTGAAAGTACCACAAAAAAAACCGGACAAGTGCGAGTCGGACTCGTTCTTTCCGTTAAAGACTATAGTTTTCAGTTTTCATTTATGGTTTAATTACAAATGTACAGTGTTCAGATTTTTCTCTATATTTGTAGTATAAGGCGGTACCTATTACTTGCCAAATTTCATAGTTATAGGTCAATGGAAAATAAAATTTTCTATAAATTTTTGACTCCCTTGAGAGTGTTGAAATATACGTTTTATGCGGCATAAACAGCCGTATCTTTTTTAACGTTAATTTAGAAGTTATGGTTTTTACAGCTTCAAGGGACTGTAGACCTAAGTATATGGTTTTTATTTCAACTCGATACCTCAACACGGTCCCGAGCAGACAGACGGACAGACGGACGGACAACAAAGTGATCCTATAAGGGCTCCGTTTTTTCTCTTGAGCTACGGAACCCTAAAAATGGACTTAAACCATTTTGTCATATGTCTATCTGCGGTGTTAGAAAGGACATCGTAATTCCATTTTAAGAGAGAAAAAAACGAAGGAAAGCAGTAAAAATACAGATTATATATATAGATGAAAATGTATTAATTTCTCTTACTTAGCAAAACTTTATCAATAATATTAATAATTGCATTATGTAGGTAGGTATATAATATTTTTATTTTTTACTCAAGTTGCTATATATTTTTATTCAATTTAATCAAGCCTGACGTTTTATATTTTTGCTGCATTTCCCCAAATTTATATTTATTTTTTAAATTTTATTTTAAGTTAGCCTAACCTTTAGATATGTTTTGTAGTATTACCCCGTATTATATTTACTAAATCTTAATATAATTATCGACGTGTACAATGTGTATTTATATTTACCTATTTTACTAAATTAAGTATTTGAATTTAAATTACAAAAACAAGGACAACATAAACATTACAAGATTTTACACATTTAAATTGCCTTTAAAATATATTACATTAAAAAACCGGCAAAGTGCGAGTCAGACTCACGCAAGGAGATTTCCGTACCATTATCTACAAAAACGGCAAAAAAATCACGTTTGTTGTAAGTTTTTTTAGTATTTTTTGGTAATAGCGGCAAGAGAAAAACATCATCTATGAAAATTTCAATTGTCTAACTTGCTAGTTTCATAGGTTCATGAGATGCAGCCTGATAACTTAGTAATAGGGTTGGTTACCCTTGGTTACCCTTTGCGTACGGAACCCTAAAAATGACTTCAAAATATATCAATTGGTGTGTGACACAGAGGCTGAAAGGTCGCTGACTCAGCATACGTTACAGAATAATCTGACACTGATATTCTGCCAGTACCATGCATTAGTGAGATCAAATGTCTGTTAATCAAATTAAATTAACATAGAAGAATCACCAACCAATAAATTTTTGAATCGAGCTAAACCGTTATTTGCCGGACCCAAATAATTATTAACATGCCGCCACCGCACCTTTCAAAGCTCTTGTGTCTTAATTTGTCAACACGGGATTTTGAACAAAAAATTAACACTGTTTTCGAATATTAACTCGAAGTATGTTTGACAAGAGGCAATTAATATGTTTAGCTTAATGGATTGAAAATCTAACAAAAATACCAGTACAGGTGCAGGAGTAAGTTACGCTACATAAAAATTGCAAAACATCACTTCTATATCAGAAGACTAGACCCTTATTGCGCTGTGAAATTTGTCTAACAGATGTCACTACTAATAAGAAATCGACGAACTACTTCCTAAATAGTAGTTTATAAAATATGTACCAGTAAAACTTTGCTTTGTTATACTAGGGCTAACTAGTTCACAACGTATAGATGTTACGGGCATTGCTAAAAAATAGGTAAACCTAGGTTTACCTAGGTAAACTCAGAATTACCCAAGCTCGTTGGCTTTGCTCCACTCCCCTTCGCTCGGCTCCCAAATTTATTTATCATAGCAACCTAACACCCTTCTTCTCGCTACCGGAGTGAAGTTAGCTGACAAAAGTTATCTGACATTATAATCCAACCAAATTAAAATGGTCATTTTGTTTAAATAACTATGGTGTTATTTTATGTATGAAAACTTTCTAATTCTATGAGAAATAAAATTTTAAAAAATCAACAATTCAGATAAAAAGAGGTACCAAATAATATTGTTACAAGTAAGATTTATTTTATTTTATTGATCCTCCATTCAATACTGGGAAGGCCAACTGCCATTTTCTTACGTAATTATAATAATACATGAGATACATTTTCAACAAACAGAAATAAGAAAACCCAATTAATAGGGTATACAGGGGAGAAATTGTATAAAAATATATACCTTAAATATGGCCGACTGCCACATTCTTATGTCATTATTTTAATAGAAGATAGTTATTCAGAACTAAAAAAATTGAGAGAACCCAATATTTTAGAAGATACAGGGGGAGATAGTATAAAACTATTTATGTGAAAATAATGTATTTTTTTCGTTTTTGATCCCCTGTTTCAGTATCAAAAAGGCTCACTGCCAGAAAATGACTCTAATTATATAGTAAATCATTATTGAATCAAATATAAAATAGCAACAAACTCTAATATTTCAGAGGATAACAGGAAGAAATCAATTTTCTTAGAGGATAAAAATAATGAAATTTATTTTTTTGCAGTTGATGCTAGTGGTTGTTGGCACTTGGTGGAACTTTTGATACATTTTTGATTGAAAAACACTTGTACTTGTCCACTTATTTATATTATTTCCCTTACCGGTTTCGCTGTTATAGCATTATCAAAGAGTTTTTGGTTGTTAAATTTTTTGCTTTATTCCACATTTAAATAATTATGGAGGCAGATTACCACTTTCTTATGTCATAATGTTGATACAAAATAGTAATTCACAACTAAAAAATTTGAAAAAACCTAACATTTTAGGGAATACAGAGGGAAAATAGTAAAAAATTATTTATCTGAAAATAATGTAAATATTTTGTGTTTAATACCCTATTCCAGTATAAAAAGGCTCACTGCCAGAAAATGACTATAACAATATAGTAGAACATTACCTAGTCTGAAACAAAATAGGAAAAAACTCAAATACTTCAGAGGACAACAGGCAGAAATAAATTTTCTTAGAGGATAGAAATAATAAAATTGAATTTTTTGATGTACTCCACATTAAATTATTATGGAGGCTGACTGCCACATTCTTATGTAATTATTTTGAAAAAAGATATATATTCATAACTAACAAATTTGAGAGAACCCAATATTTTAGGGGAAACAGAGGGTAAATAGTATAAAATTAGTTATCTGTGAATAATGTCAATATTTTGTGTTTAATCCCCTGTTTCAGTATCAAAAAGGCTCACTGCCCGAAAATCACACTGATAATATAGTAGAACGTTACCTTATTAAATAGAAACAAACTCAAATATTTCAGAGGATAAAAGGTAGAAAATAATTTTCTTAGAGGATAGAAATAATAAAATTTTATTTTTTGCTTTACTCCATATTAAAATAATTATGCAGGCAGACTGCCACTATCTTTTGTCATTATTATGAAAAACAGTATTTAATCGGAACTAACAAATAAGAGAGAACCCATTATTTTAGGGGATACAGGGGGTAAAAAGTATAAAATTAGTTATCTGACAATAATGTCAATATTTTGTGTTCAATCCCCTGTTTCAGTGTCAAAAAGGCTGACTGCCAGATAATGACTGTTATAATATAGTAAAACATTATCAAATCAAATATAAAATAGTGACAAATTCAAATATTTCAGAGGGTAACAGGTAGAAATGAATTTTCTTAGGGGATAGAAATAATAAAATTTATTTTTTTGTTTTACTCCGCATTAAAATAATTATGGAGGCAGACTGCCACTATCTTATTTCATTATTTTGAAAGAAGATAGTTATTAAAAATTAAAAAATTTGAGAGAATCCAATATTTTAGGGGATACAGGGGGGAAATATTAAAAAATTAGTTATCTGACAACAATATCAATATTTTGTGTTTTATCCCCTGTTTCAGTATCAAAAAGGCTCTTTGCCAGAAAAAAATAGCAGTAAAGCAAAAGTGGAGTAAAGCAAAAAATAAAATTTTATTATTTCTATCCTCTAAGAAAATTAATTTCTACCTCTTATCCTCTTAAATATTTGAGTTTGTTTCTATTTTATATTTAATAAGGTAATGTTTTACTATAATATCAGTGTGATTATGTGGCAGTGAGCCTTTTTGATACCGAAACAGGGGATCAAACACAAAATATTGACGTTATTGTCAGATAACTATTATTTTAATATTTCCCCCTTGTATCCCCTAAAATATTGGATTTTCTCAAATTTGTTAGTTGTAAATTACTATCCTTTTTAAAAATAATGACTTAAGATAGTGACAGTCTGCCTCCATAATTATTGTAATTTGGAGTAAAAATAATATTTAATTTCATTATTTCTATCCTCTAAGAAAATTCATTTCTACCTGTTATCCTCTGAAATATTTAAATTTATCACTATTTTATATTTGAATAGGTGATGTTTTACTATATTATTACAGTCATTATCTGGCAGTGAGCCTTTTTGACACTGAAATAGGGGATTGAACACAATATATTGACATTATTGTCAGATAACTAATTTTGTACTTTTTACCCCCTGTATCCCCTAAAATAATGGGTGCTCTCTTATTTGTTAGTTTCGATTAAATATTATCTTTTAAACTAATGACATTTAATAGCGGCAGTCTGCCTGCATAATTATTTTAATGTGGAGTAAAGCAAAAAATGAAATTTTATTGTTTCTATCTTCTACGAAAATTTATTTCTTCCTGTTATCCCCTGAAATATTTGAGTTTGTTTCTATTTTATATTTAATAAAGTAATAATCTACTGTATCATTAGTGTGATTTTCTGGCAGTTAGCCATTTTGATACCGAAACAGGGGATTAAACACAAAATATTGACATTATTGTCAGATAACTAATTTTTTAATATTTCCCCCCTGTATCCCCTAAAATATTGGATTTTCTTAAATTCGTTAGTTGTAAATAACTATCTTCTTTCAAAATAATGACATTAGATAGTGGCAGTCTGCCTACATAATTATTGTAATGTGGAGTAAAAATAATATTAAATTTTATTATTTCTATCCTCTAAGAAAATTCATTTCTACCTGTCATCCTCTGAAATATTTGAATTTGTCACTATTTTATATTTGAATAGTTAATGTTTTACTATATTATTACAGTCATTATCTGGCAGTGAGCCTTTTTGACACTGAAACAGGGGATTGAACTCAATTTATTGACATTATTGTCAGATAACTAATTTTATACTTTTTACCCCCTGTATCCCCTAAAATATTGGGTTCTCTCAATTTTTTTAGTTTTTAATAACTATCTTCTTTTAAAATAATGACATAAGAATGTGGCAGTCAGCCACATTTTAGGTATATATTTTTATACTATTTCTCCCCTGTATACCCTATTAATTGGGTTTTCTTATTTCTGTGTGTTGAAAATGTATCTTATGTTTTATTATAATTACATAAGAATATGGCAGTTGGCCTTCACAATATTGAATAGAGGATCAACAAAAAAAAAATCTTACTTGTAACAATATTATTTGGTACCTCTTTTTCTGAATTGTTGATTTTTTAAATAATATTTCTCATAGAATTAGAAAGTTTTCATACATAAAATAACGCCATAGTTATTTTAACAAAATGATCATTTTAATTTGGTTTGATTATAATGTCAGATAACTTTTGTCAGCTAACTTCACACACCTCTTCTCGCTTCGCTCGTCATTGCACCGATTTTTGATTTATTTACTTGGTTTTCTCAATTTCCATATTAATTAATCATATCAATTAACTTTGATTTGTAGAAAGTTTACTTTATGTATCTATTTTGCAAAAATAAATATTTTGATTTTGATTTTGATTTTAATCCGACATTATCTACGAGTAACAGGCGTTAGGTAAACCTTGGTTTATACGGTTAAACTCGGAATTTTTTGACCTTAACCAAAGAGCTTGGATAATTTTTAACGTGTGCTTTCTCTGTAGGTGTCTGTCGGTTGTAGGTGGTAGAGCTGATGCCGGGCTCAACTGTGGAGGTACCACCATCTTACTCGCAAATCCTCCCGAAGTTATTTGGAGGAGAGTAAGAGGACAGCTCTCAGGCAAAAAAGCCAGGCCGCCCACCATTGCCTGGGACCGATGGATGGCGGTATATCCATCCCCAATTGCCGGGCCTTATATAAAACAGACTGGTGATGGGCAGCGGCGTCACTGGTGCAAGTGTTTCGGCACCGCGCTCACCGACCCGCCTGCCCAGCGTGCTTGAGTATCGGCATTTTTTCCAGGAGGACCGCCAAGAGTGGCGAAATCACGACGAAACAGGCTGATGGATGGATGGAATTCTCTGATATATACCTAAAACTAAACTGTACGTTCATCTGCTACTTAGTAGCGTCTCATGCACTGTATATCATGGCGACAAACAAATGTCGTACGATATTATCCAAACAAATGTTTGTGTAATACTGTTAAAATGTAATTTCACGCACAAATGCAGCCGAGAAAAATTGTCGTCCACCGCTAAGTGACGGAGCGTACCAAGAGAAGGAAAATAATTTATCGCTTCTATTTGTATGAAATAACATTTTGTCAGCACTCGTTCCCAAATGATGCCAAATAATTTGGCCAAGTGCAAGTCGGACTCACATACAAAGGGTTCCGTACCACCATACAATACGGGCAAGGAACCCTAAAAACGTGATAAATAATAATTATTAAATAGCAACATCAAGGTGTCAAAAAAGCCGCTTAAATGATAGCGCATGTCGAATAATTCAGCATACTTTGAGTACGAAACTCAAATTTTTATTATTTGTTCTTTTACTTTAGAGTATGTATAACAACTAGACCAATTTTTAAACTTGTGTGTATTATTGTCTTTAAGATAGAGCTGAAACAAATAACCTTGAAAAAATTGCTATAAGAAGACCCCTCGGATTTTCATATTTTTTAAACTTATTATTTTTCATGGTAGAATCCATAGTATTGTATTGTATGTGAAATATATAAGTATGTGAAAATTTTAACTAGCTACCTATTACGGCTGAACCTGTACACCCCTGTGACAGACGGACGGACCGACAGACAGACAGCGGAGGCTTAGTTAATATGGTCCCGTTTGGCACCCTTTGGGTACGGAACCCCAAAAATGTCATACAATGACATTTTGTCATATTTTATAACAAAATTATTGTGAAGTCAAGACTTCAATAGATTAACAGAGTTAAATGTATAAATGTTTTTAAATAAAATATTATTTTATATCCCCACATACCGGTAAAAGTAATAATTTCTGTGTAGGTAGTTTGTACGTATCCAGAATCGTAACGATACAGAACATTGAATGGCTTCAAACCTACGTCAAAATGACACGGGTCAGCGCGTGTCACTAGCACGACTTGTGTCAATTACTATAAATTTGTTTTCGCGAACATCCTGTGAATAGCTGAAATGACCTTTTCATTCAGACCTGTGAATAAGTTGCACGTGGATTAATGTTTTTGCGGCTTCGCTTTCGAGAAGATTTATCACTGCTTGAAGACTGAGTTAAGGCGATACATGAATCTGAGTGTTTTTGGCGTCATTCGTCGTAACTTTTATGTTTTCTACATTGAAAAAAAAAAGTTAAATTGGTAGCAGAGATAGATGTTTTGTATGAACGCTTAAAATTAGAAAACCACTTGAGGAATTTTATGCGATTTTAATTATTAACAAGAGTTGAAAAGTTGTATGAACACATTGAACGTGTTTTTAACGGGTTTTTATAATTTATTTTATAAGCCCCCCATATTATTGATTTGTTATAAGATGTTAATTAAGTTCTTTAAAATAAGTTCTTTTGATTTTGTCATCCTTATTATATAAAAATAATCCTAATGGCAGAACAGGGGTAGCTGAAAACCAGCGCTACCAAAAAAGTCTGTTTTAGCTTAGCTATATGAGCTTTGTCCATTTATCAGGTTAAGTTTATTTATTTTTAGCTTTTTAATTGATATTTTGTTTTTACTTTCCTTGACAATTGTGCCCCTTCATATGTATATTTGTAATTTAATAATAAAATTATTTCTTTCTTTGTTTGTATCTTTAATTTAAGTAGGGTATATTTTGATCCCTAATATACCTATATATCACTAATTAACAAGAGCTGATCTGAAACCATTTTATTTTGTATTTAGGTACTATTGTTTGTTTGTAACACTTTGAAATACTTTGATAACTTGTTATAGGGAACATAGAAGATGTAAATCACAGACTAATTATTACAAGCAGACCTAACATTAATTAATAAATGCAAAGAGTAGACGTGAAGCAACTATAGCTCAGTGAGTTACGGGCAAGCGTAAGCCAGCAAAAACAACCCATTTTTATACGTTTCTTCGTACCATGTAGCTTAAATGTAGCTTATTTTTTATACTTACCACGCTATTTAATCCTTAGGTTTGGTCTGCTATGTCTGTGATGCAAATATGCTTTTGTATTATGACCTCTCATAAGCTTTTGATTGGATTAATCATGAAAAACTATTAATCTGTGACCTCTCAAAAGCTTTTGATTGCGTTGATCACGAAATAATTTTATGTTATCTGGATCAACACGGTGTAAGGTATAAAACTTAAGCGTTGTTGAAATCACACCTTAGTGATTGAACTTAAAAAATTGATTTGGATCATTAGTTAAAATGGGTATCCCACTAGACACTCTTCACTCTTGACTGATCCGTCACTGAGTCCTGAGGCGTTCAAAATAAGTTAGTAAATATCATAATAATAATAATAAATTATTTTATTCCAGAAAAGCCGCTGATTAAAGTAAACGGAATCCGTTGTCATGTTTCACCTTAACTGGCTAAAAGTATTTTTATGTCGCATTGAAGAGCGATCTGCGCTACATGTGTAGGCATATTCGGGAAAATTTATTATAAATAAATGATTCACTGCTTCAAATATCCGTTCAATACGTAACCCTTTTTAGGGTACCAACGAAAGTGAGAACCTTTTCAGTTTTGTTTTTATATCCGTCTGTGTAATAACAAGTGACGTTTTTTATCTGATTTAATTAGTCAACACACAGTTTATCTCTAAAAACTACTAAAACAATTAATTCAAGGAAAAAAACATGCATTTTAATAGTTATGTATACTGTAAAGTGTGACTACTTGATGGAACTTCATTCTTACACTAATAAAAGGCTACTCGTAACTCTTGCTGTGCACAGCAACTAAAGAGCCGGGGTTTATTGAAAAGCAGCGCTGTTAACCGTCTAACGATCCAGCATAAGAGCTGAATAATCTCCGTTTGCCTAAAAAAAAGTCATATTTTTATAACTAATGTGTATGTACCTTCTATTAAACTATTTGTATAATTAAGTTGTGTCTGATGTATGTACTGTGTCATTCCTTTTTTTTGTGTTTTTTGGCATTACCTGTGTTTTTATTTTTATTTTTTTTATTTTATTTACCTCAAGATCCAATATTTATTTACTTATTTGTGACTAGTTTTTCTTATAACTTATGTGTATGTACCTTCTATTAAACTATTTGTATAATTAAGTTGTGTCTGATGTATGTACTGTGTCATTCCTTTTTTTGTGTTTTTTGGCATTACCTGTGTTTTTATTTTCATTTTTTTTATTTTATTTACCTCAATATCCAATATTTATTTACTTATTTGTGACTAGTTTTTCTTATAACTTATGTGTATGTACCTTCTATTAAACTATTTGTATAATTAATTTGTGTCTGATGAATGTACTGTGTCATTCCTTTTTTTCTGTGGTTTTTTGCATTACCTATGTTTTTATTTTTATTTTTTTATTTTATTTACAATATTGGATCTTACAATATTTATTTACTTATTTGTGACTAGTTTCGTCGGTTTATGACATCGTCGGGCTAAACGAAAAAGGTAACCAAACCGGGTGTAAATGCAAAGTCAAGAATCCCTTTAGGGTATGAAAGTATACACGATTCTGATGTCATTACGAGAAAAAATATATACCTTGAATACCAAAAATTCCAACATTTTTCTAAGCTATGGCTACGCAGCTCACCGGCCTCCCCCCACACACCTAATTGCAACCCGCACTCCGCACCCTTCATCCGAGTGGCCGGCGACCGTGAGAGTGTCCTCACGATTAGTTTATTTTGAGTAAAGGAAATCGTCTTATTATCAGGTACTGGTACTTTATTTAGAGATCCCAGTATTTAAAATAATATCTTTACCGATCAACCTAACACACCCTTAAAGGATTCTTGCCTTTGCTTTTACACCCCGTATTTTGACAATATCGAGCGAAAACAGTATTTTATACTCAGTATTTACCACAGAGCTACGAGAGATCCTAATTAATTTGATTCAGGCTCCGTATAAGGCTAGATGCACAACTTCAAATGAGCACATCACATTATGTAACTTGGTTAATCGGTATAGTAAAAATAATATAGACATTAGGCTATAAATCTAATAGATTAATTCTAGAAAATTTTCAATATCTTTAAGTTCGCTCGATGGAAAAAAATTACGAAGTTGCCTCTAAATTTCATATTTTTCGAGTATTAAAGGGCCTTCCTTAAATTATACACCCTTGGAATTTGTATTAAAAAAAGTTAACATATGACATCGCCAGCTCGTCTTACTATTAGGTATGTTAACAATTCATCTAGAAGCAAAGTTATTAGGGCGTAGTGGGTCGATCGCACAACGAAAGAGATTAAGCATATCTAAAAAGGCGCGCGTCTAAACAGGATGGCTATTCCGGCATTATTTCTCACTCGCAACATCAATCATTAGATATTTGTTTAAAGTTAGATAAATGCCCTGTGATGGAAATTAGAGAGACTAAACTATATAAAATAAAAGCTATAGGATGTAAGGAATGGTCATTAAAAGTTTTCAATCAAAAAATACATAAAAAAGCTAAAGCAATTTTTGCGCACGTGCCAAAATTGAGGGCCAATATGGCTATTCCGGCGTTAATTTCCACTCACAATATCAATCATTAGATATTTGTTTAAAGTTTGATAAATGCCATGCGATGGAAATAAGAGTGACTAAACCACATCACATAAAAACTACAGGATATAAGGTAAGCTAATTATAAGTTTTCAATCAAAAAAATCAACGTCATATCTGTACAAAATCCCTTTTAAAGTCACCCGCAATCTGCCTATGCAATTTTTGCGCACATGCCAGAATTGAGGGCCAGAACGGTAAATCAAGAAGAGAGTGGATAATGCTGTTTTTCAAGTAATGAAATGTAATGAAAATTCACACGACTGCTTTTTGAAAAATATCGCTGTGCTATGGTTTAGTTAGACAATAGATTTACATGTTTAAACATTAATCATTGTTATTTTTACTTTATTAGTTTCGATAGAGTGCTTGTTTGAAATGAAAAAATAGCCTTCACTTTGCATTTTTTTTCGATCGAGACAATTTTTCTCTATCTTGTTTTGAGCTGTTACATCGCCTTGGAAAAGGCTTTGTTTATAACATATATATATTTCAGAACCATATCTTTTGTAGTTTGGGAGTTCTACTTCTTCAAAAACTCCGTTTTTACTACCTACGTCGTTTTTTGTGGGCGCTAGTTTCTTGGTGGTCGTAACAGCCACGGCTGAGCGCGCTATTTTAAATTAAAAGGAAACGTCGTAGAGTTCAGTTCTGATTAATGCAAAGTGACGTGCTTAATCTGACAATAAATGCAACCTAATTGGATTCTGACAACTACTTTCGGAGGTATAGCCAAAAACAAAATTGGCGGGAAAGCAAAAACCGCCATAATTATATGGGTTAAGGAAAGCATACAGGAGTAGAACAAACTTAATAAAAAACAAACCAAAAAAAGTTTTCACGACATATTTAGGGTAATAAATGGTTGTATTATTATCCATCATACGGAAGAAATTACTTGGGGAAGCTGGATACGTCCATGTTACGACACTGGATGGGCATCCAGCTTGAAACAAATAGATAATATAAATTAATTAATATTATTATTTTGGTAATGTTTTTTTATTGCGAAATCCATCGCTTTGGAATACTCTAAGTATTATTATTAGAGTGCCTTGCAAATCCTGTCTTCACATTTGTTTCTAATTTATCTTTTCTAGTTTCTAATGCACTATCATAATAATTATTACTATTTTATTTTGTTAAAAAAGAATACTAATCGTATAGAATATTAATGATCCAAAATAAAATATATTCTATTCAACTCTATACACCTCAATCTAGAAACTAATTCCTGTGAAAAGTTAAAATTAGTTTCCTCATACAAGAAATGGAGTTCTTGCATATGTACCTATATATTTTGTACGAAAGCTCCTTTCAAGTTTCCCTAAAAGCATATATATCTAAGTTCGTACCCCGTTCGTACGTACGCACAAACTTTTAGTCACCTACATGAGTGCGCCGGTGCAAATGACCATATAAATCATATTGAGTGACGTAAAATTGACGTTTCGAGGCCATAAATCAAACGTGAATGCCATAAGAGAAAGTTTTGACAAGGCACTTAAACTCCGCTGGAGGAAACGGGACCCAAAAGAGGTTTACCACACACAAGTACGATGTGCGAGAGATACGACTGCGAGGATGATTTACTCCTATCAAATTGCCATCGTTTGCTGAGGTCCCAAGAAAATAGCTTTGAAATTGAAAGAGAAAAAGAGAATCGTAATAGTCCCATTTATGTTAACAGAAACTTGGATTTCTGATGTTCTACTATCGTAATCACATTACATAACGGGAACACTTATAGTGAAGCCTAATATTGTCTACCCCTCAGAACAAATTATCTGTTCTGAGGTCTGTCTGTCTGCGGTTTATCTCAAAAACTACAATTATATGCAAATAGTACATTACGATACGAGAGCGATGAATCGTTTTCTGACGAGTGTGAGTTTGCGGCACGAGCCGAAGGTGAGTGCTGCAATCACACGAGTCGAGAAAAAGTTTCTCGCACGAGTTTCGTATAATATTTTATAGCAAAAGTGCGGAAAATGCCGACTTTACGCAAGCGCAGCGTGCGTAAAGTGGTCATTTTACGCACGGTGTGCTATAAATTATATTATAACCAGTAGATTCTAGACGTGTAAGGCATTTTATTTCATGGAAGACTTGCATACGTATTAAATAAATAAATAACTACTTTACATTTAGCTAGCATAAAAGAACGTAAATATAAAAATTATAACGATCATGACTTAAAGTTATGCAAATATATATACATACCTATACTTATCTTATTCTATATTCTAATTATATCTATACTAACATAAAGTAGTAAAAAATTCGTGTCTCTACATTTAATATTTTTGCGAATTTTAAAGTGAAATGGGGTATCTAAGTAATTAGTACCGTAGTATTTTTTGAATAATTTTCTGTCTGTATGTCCAGTTTTAACTTGAGAAATGTATGCTGATTTCTATGCGGTTTTCTTTATTATCATTGTGGTAAATCTAGTCAACATCATAGGCTATAAGAGGTGTTGATAAAATAACCGCCAAACCGAAAACTGTTTATATCTTACGCGGAAATAAAGATACATTGACTGAAAGATACTTCCACGTAGGGCATTAGCTAGTATACTATAGTTTTTGCGTCCATGTAGTCATAGCGCTACGCTATACCGTAGCTAAAGAGCACACTACTACGACGTAGCGGCTCTGAAAGCGAGTACTCGCGCCGTAGCAAGAGAGATGCGAAAGCGTACCGTATTATTTATTCTGAATAAGATTAACGCTGTTAATATAATTGTATTCTTCACACCAGAGCATTTTTTTGTGCAAAGGTCAAGTTCAAGCGTTGCCTAACTCCGCCACTTCGATTAGTCTTGCTAAGAGGAAGGGCAAGAAAGCTAGATCATGTCGTTTTTTTATCGTCATTTTTGTTAGAAATTGTTGTACTTATACTTCAGTTAAGCGAGGAAAATATAAAACAGGAAGAGTTAAGGAAAATAAAATCTTCCTCTACCTGTTCCGCAATATAATGTCTATTACCTTTACAGTCGTATTGTCTACTAACTAACATAAAATCATTAAAAGATTCATAAATTATGAAAATATACTAACAAAAGTACTAAAAATATCCCTATAAATAAGACATGTTTCATTGTAGTGCAAAAATTCATAGATTTTTTTATATGAATGCCTTTTTCACGAGTCGTTAATCACGATTTTAAGTATAAAATAAATTTGTTTCAGAACTTGGGAACATAAAAGATAACAATAAATCCCATCAAATTCAACCAGAAACTGGCGTACAAATAAAAGATTCCTTACTAAATATGTCCATCCATCCATCCATCAGCCTGTTTCGTCCAATGCTGGACATAGGCCTTTCCAGGATTTCACCACTTTTGGTGGTCCTCCTGGAAGAAATGCCCATACTCACACACGCTGGGCAGGTGGGTTGGTGAGCGCCGTGCCGAAACCCTTGCACCAGTGACGCCGCTGCCCGTCACCAGTCTGTTTTATATAAGACCCGGCAATTGGGGATGGATATACCGCCATCCATCGGTACCAGGCAATGGTGGGCCGCCTGGTTTGGTGGTGGTTGAGTCGAGCCCGGCATCAGCGGTACCACCTTTAAGTATATGTAATTGAAACTTATTTTAAAAGTTCAAACTAAAATTGTTCCACAAAAGAGGTAACATACGTTGGCAAGTCTGATTTTTGGAAAAGCTAATCAATTATTGCATTTGGTTCTACAGAGTGATACCCACCAAGCCTCGGGATAGTATCGACATTTTTTTCCGACATCTTAGTAAATAAATTCACACGTAACCGATAATACATTACTTTCTTAAATTTTCCTCTAAATAAATACCGGTTTCTCATTCTATAAACAGCCCAATTTGCATTTCTGTAAAACAAAGACCACATTTAACGGCGGCCCTACCCCACAGCAGCAAGCCATATGACATAATACTGTTAAAGTAATCAATAATTTGCCTCATGCGTAAAACAAATATCACATACATACATACATATACTCACGCCTGTCTCCCAGGGGGTAGGCAGAGACTACAGATTTCCATCTGCTACGACCCAAAAATCATATATCTTTTATAATTTGAAAAACAACGTCATATTCGAAAGTTTTTATCTTTACCGTAGTAGATATTACATCGCAAATGGTATCGTTACAGGCAACAACTGCGTACCAGAAATTCTATTTGTGTAACAGCCGAAATGATTTCAAACAGTTTGCATAAAATGTAATGGTGGATTGCGGAGGCAGGTATAGCTATTCACATTCTGCCATCTGCCTTGGCATTTAGGGCCCTTATAAAATGTAAGAGCACATTATCGCGAGTATGACTGCCGCCGAGTGTTCGCTACGAATATAAATTCTTCATATCGCTAATGGAAAAAAAAACCGTCAAGTGGAAGTAGAACTCACGGGCCGTGGGTTCCGTACTTTAGTTGTAGTTTAAATATATTATATATGGTCGTTTGCACTCAATATGCCCAGTTCAACCAACCAACAATTGTAGTTCTTATTACACTGCACTCTGGATTGTTAGTTGTTGAAATGGTTTCAAATTAAGCATCTTCAAAACCTCTTTAAAAAACCTCTGCGGGGATCAACAAATTTAATTATAATTAAAATAAAGAAATAAAAATGTTTTAGTTTATTTGAAATTAATATAATTATGCAATTTCACGTTTAAGATCCCTTGTTTTTTAGATATACATAGTAAATATGGCTGATATAGCCAAATTCATAAAGAAAACTTGGCAAGTAGTCAGGACCGAGGTTCAATGACCGTGTTTGTGAAATACGGAAAACATTTTTTGTGCGCCCCTATTATTACTGTCTCTTTTACAAGTTTAAAAACAACCTCGACTCAATTAGCCTATGCAGTCTTAATTTTATTTTGCGTATTTCACAGAAAGGGTAATTAAACCTTGATCCTGACTACTTGCCGAGTCTCCACAATGAATTTCGCTAAATTAAACAAAGTCACTTTACCTGAACGTTAAAATTATGTTACGGAAGCCGAAAACTGGCAAAGTACTCGTCCATACGAACAACTTTGACCATGGAAACAAGCCTCAAATCACGAAAAAAAAATCAGTTGTCGCATAGAAACGATTTTTTTTATAGTTTTTTTTCGATTTGTCGATTTTTCTCACGAAAAGTGGTTCGGATGGACGAGTACCAGTTTCCAGCTTGCGAAACATCGTCTCACCACCCTATCGTAACCCTGGAATAGGTGTGGTGTTGACAATTTATGAAAGCTATAGACACGAATGTCCACCAGGGCTGTGAGAGAAAGCGCAGCGATATCCATCAATAGGATCGCTTTGAGCTACGCGGGATAGGAAAATAAAGCATTCCTATTGGTGACCGCCTCTGATAGTCGTTCAAAAACTCCCACCGGCTTGGGTTCGTACCCCAGGTTCCAACACAAAAAACCGTTCAAAAATCAACACGGGTCGCGACACCGACCGTTCATAAATAGACGCACTATAAGTTTCCGGAATGAATATGAAAAAATACTATTAAAGGTACAAAATTAATTTATTGTTTTTCAAAATAATCTCCCTTGGCGTCTATGCACTTTTTCATTCGATCAAACCAGTTTTGAAAACTTTTGTGCCACTCCCCTGTGGTGACCTCTGAAACGTGTTTTTCATACTCCTCGACAGCCTCTTCTGGTGATGAAAATCGTTGACCGCGTAATTGGTTCTTAATTTTTGGGAACAGAAAAAAGTCACAAGGTGCCAAGGTCGGGACTGTATGCAGGATGACTCATGAGTTCTACATTTTTCGTCTTCAAAAAGTCGTTTGTCTGTCTGGCCGTGTGAGAACTAGCATTGTCGTGGTGCAGGATGATACGGCGTTTACGGTTATTTTTACGGAGTTCGTCAATAACTTCCAGCAAACAAATGGTCGTCTACCAGTCACTATTCACGGTACGACGATTCTCTAAAGCAACAGTAGCCACGTGTCCAGTTTTATTAAAAAAAGAAGCAATCATCCGCTTAGATGCACTTTTCACGCGCGCCACTTTGGTTGGTTTCGGCTCATCTTGAAAGACCCATACGCTCGATTGCTGCTTTGTTTTGGGATCGTAGCAATAAATCCATGTTTCGTCACCTGTTACTATGTCCCACACCAAATTTGACGCACCTTCGTTGAAGCTGGTAAGCATGGCACTGCACCAAGTGACGCGGTCCGTTTTTTGAGCCTCGGTCAAGTTGTGTGGGATCCACCGCGAGCACAGCTTTCTCACACCCAAATGTTTGTGTAGGATTGATTGTATTTGACTCATGCCTATTTCTAAGGATGCGCGAATTTCATGGTAGGTCACATGCTTGTCTGTTTCAATCATACGGCGCACAGCATCGATGTTTTTGTTGGTCACAGCGGTGGACGGCCGACCATCGCGAGATTCGTCACTGAGATTGATACGACCACGCTTGAATTCTGCAAACCAGCTATAAACAGTCGTCTTGCATGGTGCTTCATTGCCAAAAGCTGTTTCAAGCCGAGCGATGCTCTGTTGAGCTGTCAAATTACACTTAAAATCGTGGAAAATCATACTACGAAAATTTTCCCGAGTTAAATCCATGTTGATGCAGACACACAATTTTTTAAATGGCGCCACAAGGTAAAAACAAAAGACAGTCAGATGAAACAAACTGCATTCTACAGCCAAAGAGTTCTATTTTCAAATGTTGCAATAAATTTTTAAATATTGTTTATGTAAGTGGCCAGTTCCGGAAACTTTTAGTGTTACCTATGTAGCAGCGTCACTACACCGGCACCGGTGTCGAATTATTCAACACCAACTCTGAGCAGGGTTCGCGAGGTTCATATCCATCCATCCATCAGCCTATTTCGTCCACTGCTGGACATTGGCCTTTCCAGGATTTCGCCACTCTTGGCGGCCCTCCTGGAAGAAATGCCCATACTCACACACGCTGGGCAGGCGGGTTGGTGAGCGCGGTGCCGAAACCCTTACACCAGTGACGCCGCTGCCCGTCACCAGTCTAATTTATATAAGGCCCGGCAATTGGGGATGGATATACCGCCATCCATCGGTCCCAGGCAGTGGTGGGCAGCCTAGTTTTTTTGCCTGAGAGCTGTCCTCTTACTCTCCCCCGGATAACTTCGGGAGGATTTCCGAGTAAGATGGTGGTACCTCCACAGTCGAGCCCGGCATTAGCTCTACCAACTAATTTCGTTCGTATAGAGACGTCAAAATGACAGTTATAAATCAATACGAAATCTATTGGAGATATGTGAAATGACATTTGGAGTTCAAAAACTCAGTGTTGCAACCCCGGTGTTCCTACCTACCCTAGGGTTCTTTAATGAACGCACTTCTGCGGTGTAACAATTTAAGTACTCGACTCCATCCGGAGGTCCTGGGATTAAATCCACAGAAACATATTTGCGTTCGGTCTGCGTGCTTTGGAAACATAATTATGATAAGCTGTAAGTCTACATTTGTGTCCGTTTGTGAAGTACTGATATGGGGCTCGCCATCCATCACGCTGGGACGTAATAATCGTCGGTGAAACGTGGGTGAAACACATCCGGAATCATTTCTGACACCCCCTCGATGATAGTCGAGACGGCCCTGTCCTATTATTCCCACATTGCTGCGCTACCTCGCACAACTAGCCCGGGGTTCTTTTTGCAGAACCCAAAAAATGTAATGCACGGCCTGGTATTGAAATGAAGGGCTAAAATGTACACTAAGTAAATTAAAAGATTTTTAATAAAACACATTTCAGCTGGTAATATTTCGGTATGAAATAACATGATAATAGTACATTATGATACAATAGTGAGCTGCGTTGGAAATTGTCTAATGCTAACGCGTTTCATACGACGTTTTTCAACACACTTGCGAGAAAATTTAATAAAATTTCACGGCTTTTTTTCCACATACTCGAAACCACAGCATTAATTGTCAATTTTCTTGGCGGCGGAGATTTTGTCTATGCGCACGTAGATGGAAATAGAGGCACTGACGTATCCGCCAAACAGCCAAATATTAAACATAACAAACTGAATGTTTTTTGTATTTACAACAAAAATTGGAGTTAATTTGTTGATAAAGATAAATAATTTGATAAAATTAAATGATTATTTATCATATTTCAACTGAGACAGTTTATTTATTTGCCTAAACTTTACTCTTTCTCAAGACGTCAAAACACTTTGCTAAGATTTAAAAAAACTGTAATGTAAAAAACACTAGTGCGATAATGTAAAGTAAAAAACACGCGTATTTAATATGATGCTGCATAATGTTATGACCCTAAGAACGCTGCAATAATAGTAACTTTTCAAGCAAGTATGTTGAAAATTACATTTTCACATAAATATTTTTTGGAGACTACAATAAACGCACACTCACAATTTCCATCACTTTCTCTTATTCTGTAAAACTTAAAACAAAATTTCTGAATCTTTAAATAGATTAAGTCATATATACATGAATTTTAATTATTATTTTCTCTACAGATATTGCACAATAGTGTTTTATTTTTCTTTTGTAAGCCTTAGTTGCTATCACACTAATATTATAAATGTGAAAGTGTGTGTGTGTGTGTGTATGTTTGTTACTCTTTCTTGATTTGGATGAAATTTAGAATGGATATAGCTTAAACCCTAACTTAATACATAGGCTACTTTTAATCTCGGAAAAAAGCATGTCGTTGAACCGAAAAAAACGCGGGCGGAGTCGCGGGCAAAAGCTAGTAAAATATAAATTGTGCTTATTCAGTAAGTATTTCAGTCATCCCTCACGATCAATGCTGTTTGGCTTTGGAATAAACTTCCCCAAACACTCAAAGATCTTCCTTCTGTGTCCTCTTTTAAATATAACTTAAAAAATTTACCTCTCCTCTCTCTGAATGACTTACTGACTAAGCTACTGGTTTATTTGTATGTATGTATTTGTATGTAGTATATTTATAGGTTTAGAATTAACTCTTAGTTATGCAATGATGTAAATTTGTATAGTAAAAATGTTTTCATGTTTTCCCAAGGTTGACTAGAAGAAATTCCTTGTAGGAATAAGTCCGCCCTTGCCTTTTGTCTGTTCTTTGTATATTTGTAATTACGTTGTTTTGTGTGGAATAAAGTGTTTATTCATTAATTAATTCATTCATTGTGTAGGAGCTAATCGTTTAGGTTCCGTACATTTGAAAGAAGCTGTAGTTAAGTATTTAGTTGTGAAGCACGAAGAGAAAGAATAGAAGAAACCTCAGATAAGGTATTATATTGACGTATGTAAAGAGTTCGGTTTGGCGTCTCTTTCTCTATGTGTGTCGGTATTGATAGTTACAATCGTACTAAGTAAAAAACAGTAAAAATATATAAGTAGGTTGCAACGCGAGCAAAACAATGTGCGGTTGCGAAACCGTACAATTTCAAAGATGCGTTCGACTTATAAACAAAGTAGGTAGGTAAATTAACTACTTCTGAATCTGTAACATGGGTTTAGGCTATGATCTCGATTGCAATCTGTTGTTTAGACGATAATGAGAATCACTAGGGTTAAGATGTTAAGGTATGAGCACTAATAATTTGGCTAAATGCGAGTCAGACTCACACACAAAGGGTTCCGTACGACCCCACAATAAGGTGCGGAACCCTAAAAATATTATGGTAAATAACAACAATACACATGCCAAAGCAGCAACAAGGCAACAAAAAACAAGGCGTTAAAATGCTAGCACTTGATAAAAAATTTGGCACCCTCTGCTTAAAACCTTTGTTTATTTTTTTCAATACATTTAGAGTACGACCTACAATCTAATTGACTTAAAATGTGTATATATTACCGTCTTTAAGTGAGAGCCAAAACCAATAACGTTTAAAAAAGCAACTTTTTGGCGGTTTCTTGTATCAGGACAATCTTTTAGTCTTTTTCTTTTTCTCAGGATTATCTTTCTTGATCAAAAACGAAACATCTGTTAGTTTCAATATAACTTTTGTAGCGTTAAATATTGTAGTTTCAAACACATGCATATTGTTATCTACATATGTACAAGTACTTATATAAAAGTTTCAAGCCTTAATCCTAAAGGGACGAAAACAACAGATTTTTACCTGCTTTGACTGACTTACCCCAGCTTATAATTTATTATACGAGCAGTGTTTATTTTTGATAAATTGCTTTAAAATTAAACTTTATGATAAATTGTTTTTTTTCTGAATCAAAAACGAACAGCTACAGAGTTGGGATAGGTAATCCAATTTGATTTGAAACATAATGTTTCTTTGCAAGACATGTTTAAACACTATCGAATGTTGCAATCATTAAGGAAGTTTTTATATTTTATAAAAATACAATATGGATCTTGTTAAATAAGACACTTGTACTTGTCCACAGGATTATATATATATATATATCATTATTATATATCCATATGGATATCGAGTTGTAGATATTAAAGAGCTGATCATAAAAATATATAATTTTACTATATTTACTGGCACCAATTTCGAGAAATCTTTGAAAAACCACAAAAAATGCATGCATGTCTCCCCTCTTATTCCTGAAACTAATGAACCGTAAAATATTTAAAAAATCAAAGTAATTAAAGATTACGTAAAGATTAAATAAAAAATATGGAGGCTGAGAAATTCACGTTCACAAAATGACAAAGTTAAATTATTCATCCACGAGTTTTATTTCAATCAATTATTTTTTAGTGATCATAAACAGTTACGGGAAAGATTTTAAATACCTTCTTCCTGACTCACCACCTAAACACCGCGCACATGAGCAGAGGCATGATCAGTTACTTCCATCCATCCACCAGCCTGTTTCATCCACTGCTGGACATAGGCCTTTCCAGGATTTCAGCCCTCATGGCGGTCCTCCTGGAAGAAATGCCCATACTCACACACGCTGGGCAGGCGGGTTGGTGAGGGCGGTGCCGAAACCCTTGCACCAGTGACGCCGCTGCCCGTCACCAGTCTGTTTTATATAAGGCCCGGCAATTGGGGATGGATATACCGCTATCCATCGGTCCCAGGCAATGGTGAGCCGCCTGGTTTTTTTGCCTGAGAGCTGTTCTCTTACTCTCTCCCGAATAACTTCGGGAGGATTTCCGAGTAAGATGGTGGTACCTCCACAGTCGAGCCCGGCATTAGCTCTACCACCTTAATCAGTTACTAAACGTGCCAAATTCATAGTGGAAACTCGCAAAGTGGTCAAGTTTCAATGACCCCTTCTGTGAAATAAAAACATTTAAAATAATATTTAGACTTCTTACACTAATTGAGGAGACGTGGTTTTTGAACAAGTATAGAAGTACAATTAATATTATTCGTATTTCGCAAACAGGATAATTGAATCTTGGTTCTGATGACTTACCGAGTCTGCACTCCAGTATGAATTTGGCTATATAAAAGAAAGTCACCTCAAACAATACGCATTCTCAGTAATGCTTTGTATTGTTTTAGGTTTTGAGTCAGTTCAGAAACCTTGCATTTGATGTCAAAAACTTCCAGTTTTAGGCTAACGAGGATAGCACGTCCCCTTTAGCATTTATTGACCAAAAAAGTATTTATATATCAATATAATAGTAGTTTATGAAACTGGTACATAAAAAGGTTATTAAAAACACGAGTGTAAGGCGAGTTTTTTAACAGTACTCGAGTGTTTTAATACATAATTATGTATAGTTTCATACACTACTTTATCTAAACTCATGCCTAACAACCTATATTCATAATCTTCATAAAATTTGTAGTTAGCCATTTTTATTTTTCTTGTAATAGCTCGTTCTAAAAGTGTTCGTAATTTCCGTCGTTATTTCCAGAATGTCAGATGGAGTCAAATTATATCATCACCATCACTGCTGTTAGTAATTTTAGGGCAAAATAAAACTTTTGATTTCACCCATAAAACCACAGTAAATAGTAATTTCCACGTAAGCTACGGTGCCAAAATCCAACAGTCCACCACGCACGCATGTGTACGCGTTGCGCGCGCCGGCAGCCATGTTAGAGAATATTATTTATTAACCTCATTGGTATAAACCTCAGACATGGCTGTATGGGCTAACTTCCCTTTGCCTTCCTAGTTAGTATCACCTGTACTGCAATCTCAGAAAAAGTTTTTTATAGCATTATGTTGTTCGGAGACCTATACTCAATACTATAATTTATCTTTTTTTGTGTTTTAGAGACGTTCATGAAAAATTTTTTTCATTATGCCAGTAATTTTGAGTTCGTGATGAGGATTTTACGATACAAAATAACTTATTTCGTTCGATAAAACCAAGACTAGCTCTTGAAAACCAAGAAAATAAAATGCGTTGGTGTATTATTGCAAAACGAAATACATATTAACTGGAGTTTCTCGTCTTCAAAACTAATTATATTCACATAATATTTACTACAATATTACTTACTACACAGAACAGATGTAAGTTATCTGTTGAGGAAGGTGACGACCAAAACGTTAACTGAATTCCTAGTTACGGACCAAGTTATGATTAATTTAAATTAACACCTTCAGTCAGGTACACAAATGAACGTTAAATAACATTACAGAATATGAAGTTTAAAGCTTTGTACTGAGGAATAGTAAGTGCATCGTTTATTAGACAGAACGTAAGTACAAGTTGTTAAGTACGATCAGTAAAATATGTGGTTTCATATAAAGATCTATTTACATCCAGTACCTATATATCCGTTACCCTTAAATAAAATGCTTCATTTGGTGCTCCCGAGTGTGAACTGTGAAATGCAAGTCACAGTCCACACCCGGTACACCCGCATTTCACCGAGGATTATGACGTCCTTCTGACGTCTCCGGGGACAATTACACGCTTTTTGGGGCATGCAGGTTTCCTCACGATGTTTTCCTTCACCGTTCAGCAAGTGGTAAGTATTAGGTAAGAACACAAAATACTATGCAAATCAATTCTGAAAAACTCATTGGTGGATGCCCGACCGGGGATCGAAGCTGGGTCTCAAGATTGAGAGGCCAGCGTTCTGCCGCCTGACCTACCGCCACGCCGCTGATATCCATCTGAACTATAATCTGCAAGTAGACTGAAGCATAAACTGCGTGTATCAGAGGGTTTGACTTTAGGTCTTTCCGATCCATAAGGAACATAATAATAACATTAAGATCCCGATTTTTTTCAAGTCCTGGTGGCAAGAAGACTGTTTGCTGCTAAAATAATGAGAGCGAATCTCTGTAAAAACCCAACGAAGAGCTATAAATACGTCCACACCTATGAGGTTGGTACTATCGAATAAAATATAGAGAGCCACTTATTAGAGACGATTCTCATGATTTTTAGTTATAGTGCTAACAAAACTAAATTTTCTTTATTCCAAAATAGTTCTTTGGTGGTAACAACAAAAGCTACATAAAATGGCAGTTTTGACAGCACTAAAACTTAAATTAAACCCTTCAGAATCGACTTTTGCGAAAGTCATAAGAGTGAATAGTAGAAGGTTAGCAGTATAATCTTCCTCTTGGATATCACTATCAACCGACTGACAACAAGTACTAGCTCAGCCAATCTTGACAAGATGCATCAAATACACCAAGAACCTAAGATGAATCGACAAATTAATGTTTGTCTTCGACTGATTTGCAAACGTCAGGGAAGGATTATGAACTGTGTGCCTAAGGTTGTCTTTGCAGAGGCATGTAGATTGGAGGCGAGGACATTCAGAATAATCTGTCTTGCTCAAACGCTTTAATTTAACACTATCCTACACAGTGGAAATTAGGGGGAGTGGTTTTTAAAATGATGACCGTTTTATATCCCATTTTTGAAGACGTTTATTTTGGTATAAATTTTATTGTCAAGAAAATAGTTCATAATTAAATTATATTTAGATCATATTTAAAGTCTATATTTTAGATTTTATTGAACGGCTGAAATATTAATTATCAATTAGCGAAACATGACGAATATTTTTTATAAAATTTATGTTTCCATTTTCACAGTTTTAATCAATTTTATAAGACACAGAATCGGGGTAACCCTCTTTTATGGAATCGAGCGTGTTTAATGATACCTTACACAGGAAGACTTCTTTATGTTACGTTTGGTTATGTTTTTATTGCGAAATCCATCGCTTTGATTGGATTACTCTAAATAGTATTATGAGTGTGCATTACAAACTAGAAAAGATCAATTATAAACAAATTTAAAGACAAGAACTTGAAAACAAAAAAATGTTTCCTCAGAGCACAAGGCATGAAATCACATAACGCCTTCGTGAGCGTTCAGTGTGAGCCTTACAAGCTGGCTGGATCAAATCGTTACAAAAATATTCGGAGGTCAAGTATGGTGGATAAAATTCAATGGTCTAGAATAAGTACCTCGGTGGCGCAATTGGTAGCGCGCTTGTCTTGATAATAAGAGTTCGCAGGTTCAAATCCTGGCCCGCGGAATATTTTCAAATTCTTGTCTTTAAATTTGTTTATAATTGATCTATATCAGTTTGTAATTCACTCTTATTATAATATTTTATAAAAATCGCACTAATATTATAAATGCAAAAGTTTGTGTGTGTGTTTGTGTGTATGTTTGTTACTCTTTCACGTTTAAACGGCTGGACGGATTTGGATGAAATTTAGAATGGATATAGTGTAAACCCTAACTTAACACATATGCTACTTTTTATCCCGAAAAATAACATGTCGTTAAACCGAATAACACGCGGGCGGAGCCGTGGGCAAAAGCTAGTGTTTTATATATTAGCTAAAATATCAGCGATAAACATAGGCCAAACTAGTAACAAAGTTATCTCGAACCGTTAATTTAATGATTATAATACCCATTTCAGTATCTTCCAAAATCTGCCACTTATCTCATCCATATTATGCAAAGTAGGCGGGGGTAAAGTATCACAGTATCTTCCCTTTACCTCGAATATGCCGACATCTGTGACTACTTTCACATTCGCATCTTAGCCGAGGCGTTCTCAGCCAACAGATTATTTCTACTATTATTCCTAATCCGTGGTTTCTTACATTTGAAATTGGCGTTTTGTCGAACTGGCCACTTTAGTCTCAAATATCTGGGGTTTGGAGAATTCCAATTTTTTTTTTTTTAAATTTAAGCACGTGTTTTTATACAGTTATTGTTCTCAGGTTTTTATGTTTTGATTTAGTGATTCATTTATTTCCGCGTCGTTTGAGTTTTCTATCATACATAAAACATTTAGAGTGTGTGAAAATCATTTTTCAATTTAGGGATCCGTTGGCGAAATATTAAACTTTGTGAGAGTCAAGTGCCCCCCCCCCCCCCCCCTGTCGGATAAACGGTTGTTTATGAATATGTGAAAAAATTCACAGAAGCCATATCGTAGAATTGATCATTTCATGATCTGGTCAAATACCTATCATGAAATGTGTAAAAACTAAAGAGGTCGCCTCGCTCCGCTCGGCTTCACTCGGCTCCCGAATTTATGTTCACAAGTAACCTAGCACGCTCCTCCTCGCTGCACCTATTTTTGACTTTTTATTGGACGTTTGTTGTAAATTTCCTATTTCATAATTTACAATGTGGTAGACTATTTTATGAAATGTTCTATTCTATGAACTAGTCACGACATGTAAAATGAAGTTGAAAGAAAAACTCTCATGCTAAAACCTATTTTCACTAATTTAAACTGCTCTTTTAGTTTTTGTGTCTAAACATAAACAACGACGCACTTTTTATTTGATTTACAAACTAAATGGCCATTGCAAAGAAAGTTGTGGCACGCACGTATAAAATAAATAAAAAGCATTTTTTGTAGCAGCTAACTAACAAGCTGTTTAAGTTAAGCTGAAGCATGCTCTAAGGAGCACTCGGGCTCATACAATATGTTGTCGGTCGGGTTGACGTTTTCCCCTTTTTGTCGCCAGTTTACGTAATAAGTGGCGATTTATGAGTCCCATAAATAGAGCTCGTTCTAGCGGAGGCGAGGTTTCGAAGAGTGTTGCCAGCTCTTCCGCATTTTGTAAGAAACAACAGTTTGGTAGTAAAATATTAATTGCGTTTAACTTCAACAGTCAAAACATGTAATAATAAAGGCTTAACAAAATTAAATCACCTACAAATGTTTGAATTGAGTTTTAAATATACTTATTCTTGTACAAGTCCGCACGAAACTATAAAATTTATTATTACGCTATAAATATCGTTGGTATCTCGCTTTGATGCATCATAACATAATTTTTAAAGAAACGAATAAATATAAATTACAAACACATTCTGGGTATTTTTATAACATTGTAAATCTTCTTATTTTCTGTTCAAAAATAAACGCTTTTTAAAAAAATAGGTCAATATTTTTCTTAAATTTTTTAACGGCTACAGTTGTCCTATCTTAAACGGGCGGAGCACTACGTACCTTTTCTCGAAGCGTTTCGTCGTATTTTCGAACCCTCATAGCTTCGGTCTGGATAATACTAGAGATACCAAATTCTCAAGATAAGATGCAGTAAACAGTCTTATTAAACTTATCGTGTTTAATAAGACTGATTGTAGAGTTGGGCCTTGAAGAGGGCTTGGCTCTACATCTGATCTGATAACTTGTAAACGTGAAAGCATTATGATCTTCTGAGTCTTGACGACCTAGTTTACATGAAATGTTTTTGATGGGATAATTTTTACGTGATAATTTCTGAGATTTATTTTTATATTTTCGTTTCGTTTCGGAGACAAGGGAAGGATCATAAACATTATGTGGGTTTTTTAAAATTAGAAATTAGTGCAAGCATTCGTAAATATAACTCAACTTTATTTTTACAATCAGCTCTTAAAATAATAAAAATTTGGTAGGCATGTTTTATTTTTACAAAATACTCTCTTAAATCTTTTTCATTTATAATCACAATTTTTTAATGTCTATTATTTCCGTGCTTAGCTTTACATAGCGAGAATTTTTTCGCATTTTTGCGTAGGCCAGTTTCGGAGATAATAATAGGTACATACAATTTTGTGTGGTTATCTGGGGGCACGGTGGTGCCCCCTGCCAAGACGATCCAAACGAAACGGGTACCTTTTCTCGAAGCGTTTCGTCATATTTTCGAACCCTCATAGCTTCGGTCTGGATAATACTAGAGATATCAAATTCTCAAGATAATATGTAGTACGTAGTTTTATTAAACACGATAAGTTCCATTTGTCTAGCTTTTATACTTTGAATTTTATTAATACCTAAAATATGTCGATTTCGACACTCACTGATGATTATCAAAACCTCTAGGTCCTAGAAAGCTGAAATTTAGTATTCTGGCTAGAATTATCACACAAACAACAAATAAATTTATAAATCTGTAACTTTTACCCTCCAAGCCCTCTGTAAGCGAGTCCGGTTCTGTATTATTAAAAAAAACAACTTCCAAATGTCCTAGAAAGCTGAAATTTGGTAAAAAAAAGTCATAGGTGAAGCGCAAGAAATGCAGACTAAAAAATAAAAAAAGGAGAGCATCTTACAGAAAGAAATGAAATCGAATTAAAAACCTTTCATGTAAACTAGGTCGCCAAGACTCAGAAGCTCAAACGCTTTCATGGTTAAAAAGTTATCAGATCTCATTTGGAGCCAAGCCCCTAACTCTACAAGGCCTAACTCTACAAGGCCTAACTCTACAAGGCCTAACTCTACAAGACCTACATCTTGATCAAAAAGTATATAGGGTTTGTAAAGTTACAGGGCCTTGTAAAGTTAGGCCTTGTAGAGTTACGGGCTTGGCTCTAAATGAGATCTGATAATTTTTTTACCGTGAAAGCGTTATGAGCTTCTGAGTCTTGGCAACCTAGTTTACATGAAATGATTTTGATGGGATTCAAAGATTTTTGAAATCTGTACAAATAATATAGCATATTTAAATACTTTTACAATTTGTCCCTTTATACTTCAATTTGATAATATTATAAATTTTTGGGTTAATTTTATTTTTGCTCTCTTTTTATTGTGGCAATATCTTGACAACTTGCAATTGACACATTTAAAATTCGATAACAACCGTGACGTCTTCTCTGAGATACATGCCGTGACGATATTTATTGTTTTTTTATCAAACGCCCGTAATGGAATACTCTTAAAAAGCTCTTGTTACCTGCAATAATATTATTTGTGATTTTAATGGTATTTACAAAAATCTGTTATGGCAACTCTGTTTTCAAGAAGCCTTCCGTCTCAGTGCGTCTTTATAGCGTTCCAATTAGGATTCCAAATGTGTACTCTACGTACAGCCAGTGATAAATTAGCTAAACGTTTCCGCTCTTAAGTCAAGAGTAAAAGACTCAAAATGGCTTGCCACAATTAGTTTCTAACTAAAGATTATCTCTAGATGAAACCGTTCGAAGGTGCTTTTGACCTAGTGAACACGTTTAAACCTTGTGTTGAGGTTTCAGTAGCTATGAACACGAGATAACATTTGTGTTATTCTTAAGAGGCCTATACCTGCAGGTGACCTTGAAAGTCGAATTTGGTGGCTGGTTTTTAGACGTTATAAAACTAAAAACAAATGAAAAAAATATATGATAAACTAAAGAGTATTTGGAATGATGTGCCTAAATTTGAATTTTAAAATTTTCTCAAAATCAACTAGTAAAATAACAAAAAGGTCTAATTTAAAACGAATATCTGGTTTAATTAATTAAGTATATAAAGAAACTAATTCAAAATTAGTCAAATTGAAGATATTATAACAGCAAATGATTACCCTTGATTATGTTTGAATAATTTTATTTATGACATCAGTAATTAATTATTATTTCGGTACATTCTTCTTCTTTAGGTAAATTTTTGTTTTTTATTGCCCGTCGAGCGACGGAGAGATCAATACGGGACGAGCCGTGCGAGTAAGTGAGACGCACGCACCCAGGGTCCAGTAGATATATAAACAGCAGGGAATCTCCACGGTACTTTTTGAAAAAAATTAAAGACGCCCGAGCGCCCCATGCGCGCCGCTTCTGTTTAGCTGGCATCAGGCGAAATCTAAAAGCAACCTTATGAGACAGTGCAACGCTCGCGCCTGCCATCCGACGTTAACGTTCCGCGACAATCTCCGAGAGGGCATGTCGATGTCGCTGGCAT